>CM045745.1:18722781-18815281 GCA_024760905.1 Plotosus lineatus | reverse complement strand
TATTATAAACAAAACAACAAAATGCACTCACTGGTTATAATAAAATTGTGACTGAAAATTTGGATCTTTACATTCAAGATGTGCTGTGGAGACGTCGCTGAACCATTTATCTCGGCTTTTTCTGGACAATTCTTTAGCATGCTCGCCCTGGCTTTTAATAATTGCCGGAACACGGAAAAAAAAAACCCCAACAACAACACAAAAAAACCACTCATCTCTTTTCCTTGCCGCACAGCTGGAACAACCCATTTACAGCACATTACTCTACGTTCAACATTCAAAGCCTCCATGGGGCCATTGGTATGGTGCCGGCGCAATGCTTTCTCTTTGACTTCTGGGTTTGGATGCATATTGCAGAAGATGGGAGGAAAACTGGAGTATTGTACCTGCAAGGAAACCAACTCTAGCATAGGAAAAGCACGCAAACTCCACACAGTACGCTTGAGCCCGGAACTTGAATCCGAGGCGTTCTTGCTGTGCGGTGGACGTGCTAACCACTACACCATTACCACACAAAATTTCACAAAAATAAGTTATTTCAAATCATGCAAAAAATATTACTTTCCCACTGACTTCAGTTCATCAAACTGATTTCCATGAGAAAAGGTGTAAAAGCACCCGTATTTGAAGTGCGTTTTCAGTGGCTGCCGTAGTTCAAAGTATGGAGTTCTTTACTTCCAGTGCTTTTAATGAGAGTTTTATGAGCTACGCTTTTTTTTTTTTTTTTTTCATATTTTCTCTTTTCCTTTGTTTAATATACAGCACTACTGTAATCCCTGCAACTTTTTGATGGTTTGATGAAAGATTCATCCTATCTCAGGCACTGTGAAGTGTTTAGAAAAGGTTTGGTTCTTCATAGCCATGGATGGCAGCGCTGTAAGATTCCCTTGGCTGGGTAGAACTGAATCAGTTTGTTGATAACAGAGAGTGGAATGAGATTAGGCTTTACATTAGTGACTTCAGAGTGATGCTTCTACCCACAGCTCTGGCAATTGCCTCTGGCAATACAGACTTGGTCTTGCTACACACACACACACACACACACACACACACACACACACACATACACACACATGGTGTGCTATAGTATTATAACATTTTGGAAGCATTTATTCAGGTTGCAGGCCTGAAGCTAAGGTGCCAGGCCGTTAATATTGCAACGTGCCCCCTCACACATGCGTGCACACACACACACACACACACACACACACACACACACACACACACACAGACACCACTTTTGTATTATACCATAACAGTAGCAGGCATCAAGCACAGGAAGTTTATACAGCATTCTGTTGTGCATGCAGATCTATATTCTTTGAGCTTGAAAATCAATCATGTCAAGCTTTCATTATCTAATTAATTCATACATGCTTATAAACACATGTGCTCATTAGTGCAACACATAATTACTGTTGTTAAACCAAGCAATTATTAGTAAAGGACCCTTGTACAGATATGAGTCTTACATTATGAAAAAAATGCACCATGTTCTGATATTTAACTGACGGGAAACAAGAGGAATCTGCAGCTGAAACAATGCAAACTGCCCGTGCTCTTAAATCGGATGCTACGGCAGATGGCACACTGTAACCTGTGGCCCTGACAGATTGCTGTCTCTCGTCTCCCTCCCAATTCTTTGTGTTCTTCCAAAAGTGTGTGTGTGCGTGTGTGTGTGTGTGTGTGTGTGTGTGTGTGTGTGTGTGTCTGAGAGAGAGAGAGAGAGAGAGCGAGCACAAGCAAGGGAGAGAGAGAGAGAAAGAGAGAGAGAAGGATCTGGAGTGTATGTGTGAGAGATTCCCAGAGCAAGAGACAGGAAGTCTAAAAAAAAAAAAAACAGAAAGAAAAAGTTGAACACACACACACACACACACACCACCACCAAAGACCAAATAAAGTCATTCACAGTTAATTTAGTGACCAAAAAAAAAAAACCTCCTGTAGCAATTAGCCAATTATGAGCGTAGACTTGTGATATTGTGTTATTTATAATTCGGCAGCTGATGGATTTGAGTAGTTGTAATTAGCAGTGTAAAACTGTAGTATAACCTTACAGCACACTGCGCAGTGACAAGGGATTGCTTTAAGGGGAACATGACACCACTGGCATTTCAGCTGGGGATGACCAGTTGTGAACAATGACTGAGCTCTACCTGAGATATTATTTAGCTGTGCACTTCAAAAAGTTACAAGAAGAAAAGTGGATGGTTGTGAAAGTTCGGCAGAGGAAGTACTGACCATCTTTTCATGAATATTTCTAAAGGTGTACAAACTGACATTTTCTTTATTCAGAGCATCAAAACCTGGCTTGCATGGCTTGCAATTGTAATTACTTAAACACAGAGATGTACTAAGATCATGAACACAGACAAGATATTTTATTTATATTGATATATTAAAACTAAACAACTACAACACTTAGATACAAGGCATGTGAAATGACCTTTAATGCATAACGTATGGCATATGATCTCCTGCACAAAAACAGATAGGCCATGCATACAGGAAGATAAAGGTCAGGGGTCATCGTCAGGACAATGTAATAATTCATTATTTTTTAACACCTATACAGCCTTAACTATGTACATAACACTTCATAAAAGTATGAGCAGTGTATACAAGTGCTGTCTGGCATGCATAACATTAATAAATCATGAGCTCGTGACTTCAATTTCCAGTTAAATGAATTCCCATATAAATACATGTACAGAAATAAACTCAACAGAATATACTGCTGTGGGAAAATAACCAGTTATGATGTGCCATCATTGAAACTACCCATAAGTTTATTTTAGAATAACAATAAGTGTTGCTGTAAAGATATTCATTTTATACCACAGTAATGTGCCGTGCTATTATTCAAGGGTGTAGGCTGGTCTGACCGCCGGGGAGTGGGGGTGGGGGTGCACATCTTGGCTGACCGGAACTCGAGTCCCAGGGGCTATACAGTAATTTTATTTATTATATTACTAAGCACTTTGGGGGAACCAGGTACATCCGTGGGTAGAATTATAAACTTTAAGAAATGGCTGTTTATACAGGGGTGAACTGCAATCAATTATTATAGTCCGACCAAAAACATTCCCAAATATATTTCAAACTACATCTGCAAGTACATGTGCTAAATAAATTTACAAATTGAGCTAAAGTTATTTATCTATTCAAAGGCACAAACAAATATTAATACATATTGACAGCACAAAGACATACTATTAATTTGATAAAAGTACTGAGCATTAGGCTGCAGATACAGGCTGGATGGCTTATGATTATTTTGGCCATTCATTCTCTGTGAGTCATTGTTTGTGTTCTAACACATGTGCAGGAACCGGAGGCGGTACTAAGAAACTATGCTTTATTCTCAAACTTGCATTTTGTTTGATTGACAGTGTTCAGCTATTATTGCTTACTGATAATATGTGAGGCGCTCCACCGAAATAGGCACCTGTTGTTGATTGTTGATTGGTCAGCTCGGGCTTGCACATGCGCAGTGCCCATTAACTTCCGGTGTTCACTTCTGGCTTCCGGTTTACTGCATGCTGAATTTATCTCCGAATTTCTCTTCAATAACAGTCATTAAGTTTATTTATAAGATTGTGAATACACATAATTTCTTGTCCAGTGGAACTCAACTCCTGCTGTGGTGGGGGGTGCACGTTCACCCTGTGCACTCCCGAGCCTACGCCCGTGTTATTGATAATGTTATCAAACACTCGAGCAACATGCAGGTTCGGTAAGTTAGCTACTTTACATACTTTAGGTGAATGGATGTTCGGCTCGGTGTTAACCCTGCAATAGTTTGGTATCTTCTCCAGGGTGTATCTCGATGCTCGTCCGGAGGTCAGCAGGGATTGGCTCCAGTGTCCACTGTGATCCCGATAGATATTGATGATTGAGAGTGTTATCACTGAAGTTTAATTCCAAAAATTCTATATAAGTGACTCCTTTTAGAAAACGCCATCATGTCAACAATACCATGTTTTTAATAAGTTTAAATTAAGCAGCCTGCAGACGTTCCTGTGTAAATAATGATAGAACATGTTGGACAACAGTATGACAGAAAAATAATAAAAGTTTTAGTCATGCTGTATGTTATGGTTTCTGGATCTGTTTCATATGGGATGGGAATGCTTTTCAGAATCTGGCCACTGGAATACGAAGGTATATTCTTGTGCACACTTCTTCAAATTCACTGCATTGTTTTCAATAATTTAGAGAGGATCAAATGGTTTCTGTTACTTCATGTCTGCATTTGTAATATATATTTTTTTATTTAATAGGACATGCAGAAAATCATTGAACATTTTCTTCAGTTCTTCATGACCACAAGTACACACCAGACTGTAAGCATTTCATGTAATTCGCACAAAATACGTAGCACCTCTTTTATTTTATTATTTTTTTAATGTACTCAGGACTGCTTGTTTTTTTTAATTCTAAATAAAATAGATAGATACATTTAGACAGGATGAAATTTTAATTAAAGTACAATGAGGTCAATGAGGTACAATTTTCATGAAAGCCTACATAGTGTACATATAGTTCGCCTACCCTGTCCCTCAGTAATGACTGAAATAGCGAATATATTATCAATATAATAAGACTGACAAGACATGTGTCAAGACTGATGACTAGAACAGACAAGCTGGGCTATTGTAAAAAACAAAAAACAAAAAAAAAACCTACACATCAGGCCGTCAGAGGGAACACGCTGATGGCAATGCGGTCTGCTTTTTACAGAAGTTAACCATGATGTTTTTTTTTTTTTGTTAGTTTTTTTTTTTTTTAATTCTTACATGCCTCTCACGATATACAATGAGGAAAATTGCTGGCCTTTGATAGCCCAGTTAGCTGCAGTGGGGGGACAACAGTGACAACTACTGGGGCTTGAACTCAACCTTGGGATCAGTAATCCTCCCACTAGGCAACCACTGATCAATACATGTTGTTATTATTATTATTATTATTATTATTATTATTATTATTATTTGTTATTTTACAGATATGCCATAGCTGACTATTTTACTCAGTAGTTCAAATTAAAGCGTGCTTTTGAACATGTTCAATGATGGTGAATTATTATTATGAACATTAATAAATCAGAAGGTTTCAGATTTTCATTGATTCACTTATTTTCTGAACCATTTAATCCTAGTTCGGGTCCCAGGGAGGCTGGTGCCCATCTCAGCCGACTCTGGAAGAGGGCGGGGTACACGCTGGAGAGCTCACAAGGCCATCGCAGGGCCAACACTCACTCAACCAATCACACTCACTCCTTCGGGAGATTTGGAACAGTCAGATAGCTTACTGTGAATGCTTTTGAACAATGGGAGGCCTTTCCAGGACAAATTTTTCGCAACATGTCTTCAGTAAATTCTGCACAAATCATTGGTAAATCTGGTCCTAAACAACAACAACAAAACCTCTAAATGTGAAGGTCAGAGCTGCCGGCATGTGCCAACACAGTGGTGTTCCTGTATTGAACATGAATCGGACAGTCCCTGACACCATATACAAAATCCAAAGCAAGCAAAAACAATTTGATGGAGATGTCAGTGTAATTGTATGACAAAGCAGAGACTTTTATTGCACACACACCACAATAAAAGATAATCAGTTTAGTCCCAACAGGAGAAGGGAGAACAGTGAGGTGAAAACAAAGCCAGCTTTATAGAATTCTGGACAGCACCCAAAGACAGAAGGAGCTGAAGATGTACAAAAGCAGAATTAAGAACATGCTCAAGTCTCTTATATATATACAAACAAAAAAAACAACCCAAAACCTCCCATCAAAACTACTTACATTTTTGTGAGACGCACATCTGTGTGCATGTGCGAGCGTGTCTGTATGTGTGTGTGTGTGTGTGTGTGTGTGTGTGTGTGTATTTATATTTTATTTACATTTTATGCATTATTTTAATGTTTAATTGTTATTATAAGCATGTATATAATTGAATATGTATTTATTGATATTATATACACATATACATGTACCAAAGAGACGAGATAGTTGATGTAAGAGAAGAAGATGCAAAGGATAGGGTGGGATGGAGGCAGATAATTCGGTGTGGCGACCCCTGAAGGGAAAGCCGAAAGGAAAAGAAGAAGCTATACACATATACATGGAGTATACGTCAGTAGGGGGAAGGGAGGTGGGGTTGGGGGGGGGGGGTGTTGATCCTACTTCGCGGAATTCAGGGATTTCAGAAAGTGAGGGATCCCTGTATTAGTATGTGATCATGATTAAAGCAGCCACATCCCCAGCTATAACACTTTCTTGTTTTGTTAGTCTGTTTCTCAGTATATCTGTCTCTTGTAATAATTATTGTTATTTTTATTTTTTATTTTTTCCATGAAACCGCCTTTACTGAAAAACTGAGGGGGGGGAGATCCCAGAGGAATTGATCACAAGAGCATGCAGCAAATGTGAAATGTGTGAGTTTGAAGACCTGCAAATGGCACAGATCAATGTGAATTTCAGTACTTTCACAAATGCGAACCATTATCTGGGAGGTAGCTGAGGCAATGTATTACTGTTCAAGGATGATTTAGCAACATGACCAACATCAATCATTTCTGTCTACAGTGCCACAATTCCATCATCAAGAGATGCATCAAACAAGGGTGAAGAGTGTGAAAATAGGGAATTAGGGACTTTATCAACATATTGAGTACTTTGGCAGGGAGATAAAAGAACAAAGAAAGGACTTGTGAGAGCACATCGAGGGCTCGGCTTTTCGTTAGCATGATTTGAGAGGCAGAGCTTGCCTTTAGCCTTTGTTTACAATACTCATCATTTCTAATGAATGAGTAATTCTGTGTTAGTATGTCCCAGTTTTCTGTTTTTATTCTGTACTAATATGACACAAAAGAAAATATGGTTATGTGAAACAAATTTTCGTTAATTTGTTTATATGGTCATAAATATATTATTCATAATAAATAAGCTGATATAATGAAAAATCACAATCAAAAACAGAAAATAAAATCTTGGTTTTGTATATTATTGAAATATTATCTATCTATCTATCTATCTATCTATCTATCTATCTATCTATCTATCTATCTATCTATCTATCTATCTGTCTCTCTATCTGTCTATCGGCCTGTCTGTCTGTCTATCTATCTATCTGTCTATCGGTCTGTCTGTATATCTGTCTGTCTGTCTATCTGTCTATCTGTCTATCTATCTGTCTATCTGTCTGTCTATCGATCTGTCTGTCTGTCTGTCTATCTATCTATCTGTCTCTCTATCTGTCTATCGGTCTGTCTGTCTGTCTGTCTATCTATCTATCTGTCTATCGGTCTATCTGTATATCTGTCTATCTGTCTGTCTGTCTATCTGTCTATCTGTCTGTCTGTCTGTCTATCTATCTATCTGTCTATCGGTCTGTCTGTATATCTGTCTGTCTGTCTATCTATCTATCTGTCTATCGGTCTATCTGTATATCTGTCTATCTGTCTGTCTGTCTATCTGTCTATCTGTCTGTCTGTCTGTCTATCTATATATCTGTCTATCGGTCTGTCTGTATATCTGTCTGTCTGTCTATCTGTCTATCTGTCTATCTATCTGTCTATCTGTCTGTCTATCGATCTGTCTGTCTGTCTGTCTATCTATCTATCTGTCTCTCTATCTGTCTATCGGTCTGTCTGTCTGTCTGTCTATCTATCTATCTGTCTATCGGTCTATCTGTATATCTGTCTGTCTGTCTGTCTGTCTGTCTATCTGTCTATCTATCTGTCTATCTGTCTGTCTATTGATCTGTCTGTCTGTCTATCTATCTATCTGTCCATCGGTCTGTCTGTCTGTCTCTCTATCTATCTGTCTGTCTATCAGTCTGTCTGTCTGTCTGTCTGTCTGTCTATCAGTTTGTCTGTCTGTCTATCTATCTATCTATCTATCTATCTATCTATCTATCTATCTATCTATCTATCTTTTTCACAGACAATCTACTAACTGAATGTAATATTTTAGAATATGGCAGCGCCCTTCTAAGCCTGTAATATAACCAATGTCCATTCTGGCTCGGACTGTGAGCTTCTTTTTTATGCTTCACTATGCTCAGAGAGCTTTGGAGGGCAAGTGTGCAATTAAAGTATAAAAGTCTAGTCTGCAAACTTTAGACAGGCAAAGAAAAATAGATTAATATACATAACAGATATTGAGGTACTGCTCTCTACCGTGCATTAAAGGCAAAAAATAGATAGAGATCGAGGTGGAGAGTCAGAGTTGTAGTGAAGGGAAAGTGCAGGAAAGCATGGAAGGGTGTGGCAGAGCACGTTCATGAGTGTCTTACAGTTTACTTGATGGGAGATTAGCCCGAAGCCTCAACTTCAACTCATTATAAACAAAATACCAAATACTCTTGTTCTGTGCTTTGCTTTTGTGATATGCTGTTTCAGCATTTATGTAAAATCATTCCACTCACACAAAGATCTTTATATGTATCAACAGACTGCAGGCTCGAAGATTTCTTTTAAAATCAAGTCCACACATCTTAAGCCCAAGTCACAAAAGAATCCATGAAGCATACGTCTCAAACATGAATTTGTTCGTAATCATGTGATAGATACAGGATCGTCTTAACAAGCTGTTAGAATATAAATCATATAATAAAATATAAAAGTATTTTGCTGACACGTTCTCATGTCTACTGCCCGCTTTCAGCCATGCCGTGTTTATTTCCTGTGAAATCCTGCAAACTTAATTTGCTAGACGAATCCAACCTGAACTAAGCTGCTTAGATTAATAAACCCATTTTCCATTTAACGCGCTAATATCCTCCAAAGCTGTTTACAGCAAAGAGGGATGTGCTAGTGCACTTTAAAGCATATACATCAATCTCCTTAGCCATACATAAATCTATTATCTAGTCATCGACACTATATATATATATATATATATATATATATATATATATATATATATATATATATATATATATATATATATATATATATATATATATATATATATATATATATATATATACACACGTGTGTGTGTGTGTGTGCCTTGTTCTTTCTAACCACAACCTTCCCACAAAAGTTTCCATATCATGCGTATGCCTGACTTATAGATGCACAAATACAGGGTTTCCCAAAATTTATGGTTCTTTCAGGTAAGATCTGTGAGAACAATCCACACACGATCAGTGAGCTGAGGGTAGCAATCACAACCCAAATTCAACAGATCTTGCAGGCTACACAGCATAAGGTCTATAACAATATAATAAAGCCTGTATAGGCTTATCTTCAGGCTCATTGCGGACCTTTCCAGCTTACACCAAACAGCCATAACATTAAAAGCAATGTGATCACTGACAGGTGTCCTGAGAAAATTGATTATATGTGCCAATGAGTGGGATATTTGAAATGATGTCCATCTCACTTATTATCTAACGGTTATTTAAGGTCGATGCATTCCCCCAGTGCAGCTAACTGGGTTATCAAAGGCGGGCCATGTCTCTCACTGTCTATAGTGAGAGGTTAATGTAAAAGAACCATTGCTGACTTTCGTAAAAGAGTAGCTGCAAAGCCGTCAGCGTGTTTCTGTCCCTTGCTAAAAAGGGTTGTGTCAGGAAGGGCATCCGACGTAAAAACCTCTGCCAAATCAAAGGTGCGAGTCATTCACTGTGACGACCCCTGATAAAGGGAAAAAGCCGAAAGCAAATCTCGTTGAAGGTCAATGCATTGGAAGCAGGAGAAATGGGTATACTGGGTAAATACAGGATCAAGACCAAGATCCCCCCCCCCCCCCCATGATCACCAAATTCCACGAAGTAGGATCACCCCCCTGACTGACGTATATGTAGATGTATATGTGTATGTAATATCAATAAATTATTTTATATATATATATATATATATATATATATATATATATATATATATATATATATATATATATATATATATATATCCAATGCTATAAATGCTTATAATAATGATTAAACATATAAAAAATAATGCGTAAGATATAAATAGAATATAAATACACACACACATGCAGATGTGCACCTCACATAAAAATGTAACTAGTTTTGATGGGAGGTTTTGGGTTGATTTTTGTTTTGTGTTTGTTTAGGGTTTTGTTTGTTTGTTTGTTTGTTTGTTTTTTTTGGATAATTGGCCTTGTTTTTGCAGCATTTTCATTTACATTTCCCTTATTCTTCCTTAATTTACTTATTTTTTTAGTTCGATGAATATTAAAAAAAAAATGCACGATGCACCGAAGCTGCATCGATTGAAGCGCAAAGTAGCGAGGGATCCCTCTATCTGAGTGACTTTGGACAGGAACACCTTTTTCATTTATTAATTTGTGAATCAATCCTCTCAAGCCCACTAGGGTTATGGAGAAGCTTGATCCTTTCTTAGACAACTTTGGGCAGAAGTATGGCACACCCTGAACAGTTTGCCAGACAACTATAGTCCCCAAACATTCATAACCATTCACATGTATACCCTGGAACAATATCACAGTCGATTAGCCTGATGTGTAGATCTTTGGACTGACGGACCCAGAAAAAAGCACACGGAGCATGTACAAACCTTTCACAGTAAAATCTTTGCCAAGTGTGGGACTCAAGCCCAGGAGCTTTTTGCGGTGACACAGATGTGTTAACTATAACACCAGTGTGTTGCCTGGACCACGTTGTGATGGTACAACAACTGGGTCTATTCATCTCCAAAATGGCAGGTCTTGTGGATAGTTCCTGGTATACAGTGGTACTCACCTACCAAAGGTGGTTCAAGAAGGAACATTCAGCCAACTGGCAAGATTGACAAGAGTGGCTCAACAAATGAAATGAAGGCTAGTACATCTGGTCTGATCCCACAGAAGAGGTACTGTAGCACAAACTGATAGAAAGCAGCCAGGACACACAGTGCATGCCAGTGTATTTCGTATGGGGCTGAATGGCTGCAGATGCCAGAGACCAGTCATGTGGCTCAAATGTTACAGCTGATTGCTGTTTGATGTAGGAAGAACTGCAGTTCACATAAGTCAGGGAACGTACCCCCTTTGTTTGGATGCATATATAAAGAACAGATTAGATTCTAATATTTTGCTTGCGGTACTCAGGGAACAGCTATCCTCTAATTTATCAAGTAACCTGAACCATCAAGGCCATGTAGTGGAGCCAACATTAATCGTTCTGAGGTAATAAAAACAAAAAAAGTATCTTTTTCCTTTTCCTTTAAAAAAAAAAAAAAACTCTCGGCAATGACACTTGAAAAAAATCTTGAATAAAGTGAATAAATAACTGTACTTTTCTACTGTCCACTACTGTTTACGGATTGTGCTGCTGCTACCTAATGTTTTCTATGTCCTTCTATGTTCTATATCATCTCAGTTATTATTATTTTTAATTATTTACCTTAATATAATAGCATATATTACATTGGATAAATTTTGCTGTCAATATCTGGGGCATGAACAAGTCCATACAGCTTGTAGCAGGCTTTATTGTTAATTTAGTGCAAGAGACAGTTCATTCACTGAGCAAACAAATCAGTTAACTCTTTCCGTGTTACAGAAGGTCACTTTCTACATAACACTTTAATAATCCAGCAAGATCCTTTTAAAAAAGGGTTTTGACCTATTTCTGACATTTTCCACATGCAGCTCTGCACCATAAACATCTTCATGGGCCTATCTATCTAACATTATTCTGTTCGAAGTCAGTTCCTATGCTTCTAAATGGTGTTTTCATGTAAACTCAGGTGTTCATATGGTGAAATAACCACTGATCAGGCCATGGTGTTGATAAACAGCTCCATCCCAAAACAAAATGGCCTATAAAGAATATGGTGGAATAAATGGGCTCAGGTACTGTGCTGGATCTGAATACCATCTTAGCTTTTTCAGCTTTCTGATATACAGTATGAAGTACTATGATAGCTGATGGATATAGTGCAAGGTTATTTATTCATAATGCCCAGGAGAGACACCTATACAGATCAAGACAGTTTCCTGCAATGGATTTATTTCGAAAGGGTTCAGGTTGCACAAGACCATAACAAATGGTGGCTTCATGAAATCCTTTTGAAAATGAACTGATGTCTACCCATGTTCTATTTCGATTTCATCCACCTTTTTTAAAGTTATGGCCTCCAGACATTTTCCCGCCATGAAATAGCGCTCTCGTTTTCTCCTTCTTTGTCCTTGCCTAAGTCTTGGTTCACTTGAATATGTTACAAAGTGAAAGGAAGCTGTGGTGCATGGTGCTCATATCTACACTTGAACTGTGAAATTACGCAATTTGTAAAGTGCTTCAGCATCTTGGTGAATGTGTGGGTACATTACATGATAGGTATTTTAAAATGGCATGTACATTTTTCTTTTCAAAGAAAACCCTGAATTAGAATTTGTGTATATACTTTAAAGATCACTTGTGTCAAAATAATACTTCATGGCAAAATCACAAAAACCTTTGTTAATTCCTAGAACAGGACTAATGGAGGCCTGGTCTACAAAGGTTCTCATCTAAGCCAAACCACAGTTCAGAAATGTTTGTCAACATTAAATCCAAAAATGAGTTCAAAATTGAGACGAAATAATACTCCTTGAGATCACACGAATTTTAATTTGATGATAAGGACCTAATATGTGACGTGCTCCACCGAATGTAGCACATGTCCTGTGGGCTTTTTACACCCGAGCCACAGTGGCTCATCGGGCCGGAGCTTATCCTCGGTTTCCATAGCATGAAGTGACCAGGGGTTCAAATCCTTCTGGATGGGACGCTAGTCCATCGCAGGTTACCTTCCCAGTATATTTTTACTGGTACCCAGTTATACTGCTGGGTGAACAGAAGCTCACTTGTGGTTGAGACCTTGCCCAGGGGTCTTATCACAGTGGGGGTCCAACTGGGATTCGAACACACAACCTCCCGATCATGAGCCCACCACCCTATCCACTACGCCACCAACTCCGTAGTGTTGAAGTAACCAGTACTTAAACAGTTATTGTTCCTCTATAGTTGGTTTGGTAGGGAAACCATGAAGCAATTGTTGTAACATTTTGGTTCGAATGATAATTATTATAATAATTAAAAATATCCCTCTACATGCTGCTCAAAGTAAATGCATTGTGTGGGTTTATATTTTATTCATAAAAAAATATGTATAACCAAAAGCAATTTTTAACTTTAATCAGAAGCTTCAGGCGGGCTTCTGGCTGCAAGCCTGGTCAATGATTACATTAGGTAAGATTTGCTGTCATGTTGCTGTCAATGACCTGTAGTAGCACCTCACCAGATGTGTTAAGATGTTGCATTTGGTGGATTTTTACAACGGATTTCTAATGTCCTGTTAACAGAGGCATCAAGAACTCATGAATATTCCTTTATAATGTCACTAAATCACTGGTTGATATTTGCTTACTTTAAATAATTTAAACTGTTTACAACTGTTTGGTTTCATGCCAAGAAAGAGCACCCCAGATGCAGTGTTTGCTTTGAGGATGTTAATAGAGAAGTACAGAGAAGGTCAGAAGGAGCTGCATTGTGCCTTTGTGGATCTGGAGAAAGCATATGACAGGGTGCCGAGAGAAGAACTGTGGTATTGTATGAGGAAGTCTGGAGTGGCAGAGAAGTATGTTAGAGTGATGCAGGACATGTATGAGAGATGTAAGACAGTGGTGAGGTGTGCTGTCGGTGTGACAGAAGAGTTCAAGGTGGAGGTGGAGCTGCATCAAGGGTCAGCTCTCAGACCCTTCTTGTTTGCTATGGTGATGGACAGGCTGACAGACGAGGCGGGACAAGAATCTCCATGGACTATGATGTTTGCAGATGGCATTGTGATATGTAATGAGAGCAGAGAACAAGTGCAGGAAAATCTAGAGAGGTGGAGGTATGCCCTGGAAAGGAGAGGAATGAAGGTTAGTCTCAGTAAGACAGAATACATGTGTGTGAACGACAAGGACCCAAGAGGAACGGTGAGGTTACAGGGGGCAGAGATAAAGAAGGTGGAGGATTTTAAGTACTTAGGCTCAACAATCCAGAGCAATGGAGAGTGTGGAAAAGAGGTGAAGAAGCGCGTGCAGGCAGGTTGGAATGGATGGAGAAAAGTGTCCGGTGTGATGTGTGATAGGAGAGTATCGGCAAGAATTAAAGGAAAAGTGTATAAGACGGTGATGAGGCCAGCGATGTTGTATGGTTTAGAGACAGTGGCCCTGGGGAAAAGACAGGAGTCAGAGTTGGAGGTAGCAGAGATGAAAATGTTGAGGTTCTCTTTGGGAGTAACGAGGATGGATAGGATCAGAAACGAGTACATCAGAGGGACAGCACATGTTAGATGTTTTGGAGACAAAGTCAGAGAGGCAAGATTGAGATGGTTTGTACAGAGGAGGGATAGTGAGTATATTGGTAGTAGGATGCTGAGGTTGGAACTACCAGGCAGAAGGCCCAGAGGAAGACCAAAGAGAAGATTTATGGATGTGGTGAAGGTGGACATGAAGGTCGTTGGAGTAAGAGTAGAAGATGCAGAGGATAGGGAGAGATGGAGGCAGATCATTTGCTGTTGCGACTCGTGAAGGGAACAGCCGAAAGAAAAAGAAGACAACCACTTTAAATGAGTTGACATGCTACATGATACCAGGCGCCTTACAGGTGGTCAAATCTTCTTCTTATTTTCCTTACGGCTACTCCCTTCAGGGGTCGCCACACCAACTCATCTGCATCATCTTCTCTTACACCAACTACCTTCATGTCCTCCTTCAACACATCCATAAATCTTCTCTTTGGTCTTCCACTGGGCCTTCTGCCTGGTAGTTCCAACCTCAGCATCCTACTACCAATATACGCACTATCACTCCTCTGCACATGTCCAAACCATCTCAATCTAGCCTCTCTAACTTTGTCTCCAAAACATCTAACATGTGCTGTTCCTCTGATGTACTCATTCCTGATTCTATCCATCCTCATTACTCCCAAAGAGAACCTCAACATTTTCATCTCTGACAGGTGGTCAAATATCTATAGATATAAATGCATTCCCTGTTTGTCAAATGCATACTTGAATCATAAAAAGTAGAGTTTCGGCTTTTAATTACTTTTATGTGCACAGTCGGTAAGCCTAATTGTGAGCACAAGGTCATAATTGATTGAAGGCATGAAAGAAACCATGCACATGCTGTTTTTCTCCTCCTCTTCCTGCACTCTCAGCAAGCTCTGCTGTAATTAAAGCCTATGAGTCTATAAGAGGAATTTTGAAGCAATATGGGATTGAGGAATATAATTACCCTTGTGAATACATGTGACCCAAGGCAGTTATATTATAGAAAAAAAAAAACACCAATTAGTACCCGCAATACCGGGAATTTTCTGAAATAATCTTTATGTTGAAATGGGTACGAATATTGCAGATGGGAAATTGAACATACAACCCCTAATTTGAAGTTTAATTGTGATTCATAACTTAGACTTGGATTTAGACAGACTTTATATGTCAGTTAGATTTACATCAAAATGAGATTTCAATGCTATGGCTCAGAGCACACCAGGAATAATCAGTAAAAAAAAATAAAAATATATATATATATATATTCATTCACTCTCTGAAATGCTTCATCCTAATTTGGGTTCCCAGGAGTCTGGCACCCATCTCAGCTGACTCTGGGCGAGGGCAGAGTATACTCTGGACAGCGCGCCAGGCCATCGCAGGGCCGAGACATGGTGAGGACTATGCAGCCTACTCTTGAAAAGAGTCAGCAGTGGTTCATTTACATCAATCTCACCACAGACAGTCACAGACATGACCAGCCTTTGATAACCCAGTTGCACCAGGGGGATAGCAGTGACAACCACTGACAGTGGGGCTTGAACCCTGAACCTTAGGATCGGTAATCCAGCACCTTACCACTGGGCCACCACTGCTCCAAGAAAACTATTAATAAACAAATAATAAATAGGCATTGAAAAAATGTTTGTATAAAAGACAAATGAAAGATCGATATATTGCACCGTTTAGTTACAGTATTTTGGCACAGAGGTCGTTAGTAGTCCTTTGTAGGTGTGTATTGGTGAGTGAGAAATGAGGGAGGAATATTTTAATGTATTCAGCAGTCTTATGGCATGTGGGGGGAAAAATAAGTAAATAAATAAACTTTTTTGGGTCTGGCTGTTCTGCTCTGTAGGCTACGGAATCTCCTCCCAGAAGCCTGCAGTAAGAACAGTCCATGGTGGGGGCGGGGGTAGTCTCTGCAGATGTTTTGAGCCCTGGTCAGACAGCATTTCTTTGCAATGTCCTGAAGTGGAGGAAGTGAGCTTCCAATGATTTTTCTCTGCTGTCATCACAACCCTCTGCAGCACTACAGGCCCCTAACCAGACTGCGAGGCGGCTGGTCAAAATACGTTCTACAATTCCTCTGTAGAAGGTGGTAAATGCTGTAAATGTAAATGTAGATGTAAGGTGGTGGGAATGGGAGTGGGTAGGTGCACTCTAGTCCTCTGGTAAAGAAAATGTATATACTGCTCTTCCCTCATCACAAGGGTACTCGTGTGACTGGACCAGTTCTAAGAGTTTGTTAACTGCACCTCCAGGAACCTGGTGCTGCTAACCATCTGCACTGCTGTGTTGTTGATGGTGAGATGAGTGAGGCTGGGCTAGTTCTTCCTGAAGTCCACAATGATCTCTTTTCTTACTGAGAATCGGATTCAGGATAAAGCTGGTCGCATCACACTGGTCTGACAGATATTTCACTTTTTCTCTGTAGGCCTTTTAATTGTTGTTACTGATGAGGCCCAGTATTGTCATGTTGTCTTCATGAGGTGGTTAGTAGTGAACCTGGTGCAGCAGTCGTGGATTACCAACGTGAACAGCAGCAGACTCATTACGCAGCCCAGGGTGCACCAGTTCTCAGAGAGATGACTTTGGAGACTTTTTTTTTTTCTCACTCGCATGAATTGAGCTCTGTTTGTGAGGAGACCGCGTAGCCAGATACACGGGTGGGTCCTGAAACCAATGTGTCCCTTAACACATTATCACAATAGGTGCGAGTGCTACTGGGGTGTAATCATTGAGGGAGGAGATTGTGGGTTTTTTGGGTACCGCTACAATTAAATTATACACATTTCGCTGGAGTGCTGAAGGCAATTCACATGTGAATTGAAAGGGAAAACAAACATATAAGGGATAGTAATGGAACTCTAATAAAAAAATAAAAACAACAAAACAAACCAAAACAAAAATCAATAATATTATGGTCTCTTGTATCATAAATGCAAATTTACTTCATTATTTGTAACCCATATTTGAGAAGCTTTATCTCAATACTGAATTTAAATAAACGTGTACATTTTAGTTTCAGTTCTCAGTACGTATCACAGTACAGTCTAAAGTGTCATGTTTTTTTCTTTAAAAATGATGCGCATGATAATGTGTCCTTATCATGGAAGAGCTTTAGATCTTTTTGACATGAAAGCATTCCTTTGAGATTTTGGTTGATGTTGACATGATTTCATTCACTTTCTTTCTCTAAGTTAAAAATATGGTGACAGCTGAGGCCAGGAATAAAAAGTAAACTTATTATGGTGTTCATTAAACCATGCATCGCATAGTGTTTTATCATGGTGGAAGTATCTCTTATGAGATAAGTAAGCTGTGACCATAAAGAGATGCATGTGGATATAATAATATAAAATAATGTATTAAGTAACCAAAATGCCAATGACACAACCTGTCACACACGAGTATATCACCACCATCAGACAAAATCATTGACAAAGAGCAATTTGGGGCCATGAATTTATGCAAATATTTCAACCATATGAATGTCATATTAGGATGTTCCTTGTAAAATTTCCAGAGATGAAACCGATCTTAGAGTAACCATTAAGTGTAAAAAATATACTGAAATAAAATGTTGGCCACCCTTCTAAAACATACCCTGATTTAAAGTTGAGAAAGCCTGGATAATAATTGACAATTACTTATCAAAGGACAGGCTAATATTACTGAATAGTGTAGTAAAATCATCTGGCATCCGACTAGGTTGAGGGAATTCATTGTCATAGTCTGAGAGCCAAATAACTGCTTGTTGTTGCATGTGTTTAGAGAAAGCTTTGTTTTCTTTTTTTTTCTTTTTTTTACTCTTTTTTTAAACTTTTTTTTTTTTTTTTACATTTTCTCTTTATTTATTTTGCTTTTTTGGTTTTAAAGTTTATCTGATTTAATATTTTCCTTTTTAATATATCTCTTGAGCTGTATAGATGTACAGTATTATGGAAATGTTTGATGATAATTGATAAACAGTCTTGTACTTGTACTTGAAGGTGCATCTATGAACCCAATAACCCTTGATGTCAATTACACGCATACACACACACACACACACACACACACACACACACACATATCTATATATATATATATATATATATATATATATATATATATATATATATATATATATATATATATATATATATATATATATATATATATATATATATATATATATCTGTCAGCGTGTTTCTGCCCTGCGATGGCCTGGTGAGTCATCCAGGGTGTACTCTGCTCTGCCCTTACCCAGAGAGAGCTGAGATGGGATGGGTGCCAGCCTCCCTGCAATGCTATGAACCTAACTAGGATTAATCGTTTACAGGAAAAAAAAAAAAAAAAAAAAAAAAAAAAAAAAAAAAAAATATATATATATATATATATATATATATATATATATATATATATATATATATATATATATATCCAAAATTAAAAGGGACAGGACAAAGACTTTCTATTGAAACTCCATTTATCACTACAGATCTGTTTCGAGGGGTGGTGAAACCATCCTCTCTCTTCAGGTGATAATAGAAGAAGTTTCAATAGAAAGTCTTTGTCCTGTCCTTTTATTTTTGTTTATTTGCTCTACCAAAAAGTATTGAGCACTCTCCTACGGAAGGATCTACTCAGAAAATCCTCTCTCTCTCTCTCTCTCTCTCTCTATATATATATATATATATATATATATATATATATATATATATATATATATATATATGTATATATATATGTGTGTGTGTATATGTATATATATATATATGTATGTGTATATATGTATATATATACATGTGTGTGTGTGTGTGTGTGTGTGTGTGTGTGTGTGTGTTTTCATTTTTTATTTTATATTCACCAGTCATCCTTATGAATAAACAGGTGACCTCATCTTCATCTGATATCTCAGCGTGATCCAATTACCCACCAAAGTGTAAAAGTCACAGTTATTCAATATGCAAAGATGGCCTTGTTTTATATGAAGCCAGCATTAAAGGTCTCTCAATTATGATCATGATTATGAGCTGTAAATAAAGTAGAAAACTGAAGTGTTGATGCAGTTGTTTCAAGGGAACTTTTTGTTAACCACAAATATTAAACACCCAAAACCACATATAAGAACTCATCACACTCAAAGCCTAAGTATTAAGTCTTAGTACATTAGGCGGACAATTATATTCATTAATTCATTCATTTTCTGAACAACTTTATCTTACTTGGGGTGGCAGGAAGGCTGGACTCCATCTCAGCAGACTCTGCGCAAGGGCAGAGTACACCCTGGACAGCTCGCCAGGCCACCGTGAGGCAGAAACATGCTGATGGGTACTCTTGATGAAAATCACGAGTGGTTCTTTTACATGCCTCTCACAATGCAAGACATGGCTGGCCCAGTGACAACCATTTGACAGTGGGGCTTGAACCCCTGACTTTGGTAATTCTGCATCCCACCACCTGGCCACCACTGCCTGAGGACATATAATAAATATACATATAAATGTGTGTGTGTGTGTATATATATAACCACAACAAGGTGAAAGCACAACAAACGATGTATTTCTGTAGGAAGCTCCAACAAGCCCGTCTACCTCGACCCCTACTGGCAAACTTTTACCACTTCGCCATCGAGAGCCTCCTGATTTACTGCTGTTCAGTGTTTTAGCAGCTATACTGCAGAGGATAGGATAACATTTTTGCATCATGCACCTTATATTTAAAAGCTCTACCTCTTACCCGGTGTATATCATGAACCTCTGACATATCATGCACCCTTCTCTGTATGTGTGAATACAGGGATTCCTCGCTACTTCGCGCTTCAATTCATGTGGCTTCAGTCACCGCGTTTATTTATTTTTTAATATTCATCGAATTAAAAAAATAAGGATATTAAGGAAGAATAGGGGGAAAAGTTAAGGAAAATGCCACAAAAACAAGGCCACTTATACAAGAAACAAACAATCAAAAAAAACAACCCAAAATCTTCCATCAAAACTACTTACATTGTTGCGTCTGTGTGTGTGTGTGTGTGTGTGTACGCGCATCTGTGTGCGCGTGCGTGCTTGCGCGTATGTATGTGTGCCGTCTTCTTCTCATGCAATACCATCTGTATCTGTGTGTATTTATACTTTATTTACATCTTATGTTATATTTTTTGAATGTTTAATTGTTATTATAAGCATTTATAGTATTGAATATGTATTTATTGATATTATATACACATATACATGCAAAAGTACGCCAGTCAGGGGGGTTGGGGGCTGATCCTACTTTGTGGATTTCGATGGTCGCGTTGGGATATAGGTCCCAATTAACCGGGTAAAGTGAGGGATCTCTGTATATGAATATATGTACACTCTTTCAATGTGTGAATAGATATATATAGGTGTATATGTGTGTTTATATGTGTAAATATGTCTATATATGCATGTAGGTATATGGGCATGTATAGATTAGCATCGTTCCTTCATTGTCTTTTTATGCTTGCTGCTAAACAAAGAGCTGAGAAACTGATTTTCTTTGTTCATGCCACAGGTGACAATAAGGATCTCTTTATTTTTATCTTTACCTGACACTGTTCTTCAGAGGAATCATCGTGGGCATCCTGAGCAGCTGCATCACTGCCTGGTTTGGGAACTGCACCAGCTCGGATCGCAACACCCTTCAGTGGAGAGTGAGAACAGCCGAAAAGATAATCTCAGTCTCTCTTTCCTCTGTCACAGACATTTACACTGCATGCTGCATCCGCAAAGCTAACAGCATTGAGGATGACCCCGCACACCCCTCACACACACATCCTTCACCCTCCTACTATCTGGAGAGAGGTACCAGGGCATTCGGGCCTTCATAGCCAGACTTAGGAACAGTTGCCTTAAGCTTTCGGGCCCCCTCAATCCCCAGGACTGAATTACACAAAAAACTATCTGTCACATTAAGACACACACACACACACACACACACACACACACACACACACACACACACACACACATGCACCAAGAATAAAAATGAAAAAAAAAAAAAAAAAACAATTTCCAGACTCCTTAAACCTAATATGGTTGGCGGGGAGCCTGGCGCCCATTTCAGCTGACTCTGGGCAAGGGCAGGATTACACCCTGGACAGCTCAGCAGGCCATCGCAGGGCAGAAACATAGTGATGGCTATGCAGCCTACTTTTGACGAAAGTCAGCAATGTTTCTTTTACATGCCTCTCATCCCAGACAGTGAAAGACATGGCTAGCCTTTGAAAAACCCAGTTAGCTGCAGCGGGGTGGGTGGGGGTGAGGGGGTGGGGGGTGAGGGGAGTGGGGGGTGTTGATAGTAGGGCTTGAAGCCCTTACCTACTCTCTCATCGCCCACCACTGCCCCGACCCAGAACTGTACAAGACTTAAAGAAATTAACTGTACAAAACTGCGTTTCTCTCTCTCTCTCTCTCTCTCTCTCTCTCTCTCTCTCTCTCTCTCTCTCACACTCACAGGCCCACACACACACACACACACACACACACACACACACACACACACACACACACACACACATACACACTCTCTCGCACTTTCACCTGTGTAGAAACACACATATAACTTAAATTGTTTACTATTTGTTGCACTACCTCAATGCTGTTCATCATACTGCTATGCTCATATTCATTCATTAATTAATTTGTTTTCTGAACTGCTTAATCCTAAATAGAGTCATAGGGACACTGGCACCCATCTCAGCCAACTATGGGTGAGGGCAGCGAACACCCTGGTCAGCACCACAAGTTATCAGAGAATTTCATATTCATGTCTATGCTGCACAGGCTGGATATAATAGGGCAGTGGTGATCTGGAGGTAAAGGTGCTGGAGCACTGATCCGAAGGTTGGGGGTTTAAGCACCACTCACCACGGGTTGTCACTGCCCCCCTCCAGTGCAGCTAACTGGGTTATCAAAGGCCGGCCATGTCTCTCACCTTCTGTGGTGTGAGGTTCATGTAAAACAACCATTGCTGACTTTTGATAACAGTAGCTGCATAGCCTTCAGTGTGTTTCCGCCCTGCAATAGCCTGGTGAGCTGTCCAGGGTGTACTCTGCCCTCGCCCGGCGTCGACTAGGAGGAGCAGCCTCCCCGCAACCCTAATTAGGGTTAAGCGGTTACCGAAAATGGTCTGATGAACTGATGTCTATGCTTTCTATTTGTACTACCTCAACCACTGCTACCATATACATCACTTAATTTTTAATTTTTTTTCTTCAGAGCAAAATGTCTAGTTTTTATGTTGTCTTTTTCATTTTGTACTATTTTTTGCACTGTATTGTCTTTGCACTGTTTGAACTTAATGGCACACTTTGCACTTTATGTGGCGAGGAAAAAAAAAAAAAAAAAAAAAAAAAAAAAACGTATTTGCTTTTTAAATATTTTTCTGTTGTACATTTATGTTGCACCAGGTCCTGGATTATGTAGCATCAGGTCCTAGTTTCATTTCATTATGTACGTGCCAGCTCTATGTGGTTGAAATGACCAAAAAAAAAAAAAAAAAAAAAAAAAAAAACCTCTCACTCCTTCTCATATATTTGGACAGAAATATGATTTGCTCAGTCAAGATTGTTTTAAAATGCTAATCTATCAAACATGAACAGATAACAATCAAACTCTCAGAATTATCACAAGGTAATAATATTTCATAGAAATGCGCATATTTTCAGAATCTGAAAGTTTGGGGGTTGAAATTTCATGGTAATAATTTTTCCTCAGCTGCCTCCCCACTTGAGATATTGTTAAAAATGTTTCTTTAAAAAAAAAAAAAAAAAAAAAAAAAAAAAAAAAAAAACTTGTGCGTATCTTTTGGGACTGAGGAAGCCATTTTTTCCCCCAAGTACTGTATCTGTGACTGTGAAGATGGACTCTTTGTCCAGTGGCTACAGCCAGAATCTGAAGAGGAGGCTGTCCAATAGTCCACATAACTGTTCGTACTCATACACTCTGAGAAAAAGTTATTGTCTGCCTTTCATTTAGCTTTTTTCCTTTCTCTTTAGCGCTCAGATATCTACTTAACTGCATCGTCTTAATGTGCAGTTGGAGTGTAGTAATAGAGGAAAATACAAGCCAATATTATTTAAAATATGCAAGGTATTGCATAGAAAAAATAAATGGAAATACAGAGGTCCCTCACTTTCCGCTGTTAATTGGGACCGAGATCCCCCGCGACCACTGAATTCCACAAAGAAGGATCACCCCCCCCCCCCCCCCCAATTGATATATACGTACATGTATATGTGTGTGTGTATAACATCAATAAATACATATTCAATGCTTTAAATGCTTATAATAACAATTAAACATTCAAAAATAATCCATAAGATGTAAATAAAATATAAACACACACACACACACATACAGACGCGCGCGTGCACACACTCAGATGCGCACTTCACAAACATGTAAGTGGTTTTGATGGGAGGTTTTGGGTTGTTTTTTTGTTTTGTGTTTGTTTAGGGTCTTTTTTTTCCCTTTTTTGTTTTGAACACGATGCACTGAAGCCTCATGAATTGAAGCGCGAAGTAGCGAGGGATCCCTGTAACAGTTAAACTTCTACACTTCAAACAATGTCTACGTTTTGTTTTGGTGTTTATTCTGCCAAGCTAGTGTGACTGGATGAGCTACAAATACAAATGCTTTCATGCTGAGTGGATAACCTGGGCATGAATCTGACAGCTTTTGATAAATGCTTCTCTTTACAATCTCAAGCTGAAAATGATTACACTGCTGCCCCTCATTTGAAGGTGATTATTCACAACAGCAAAGTTAGATTTATTGTTTAAATACATTTCCTGTACGTACACATGCTTTAACTACTGTATGCAACATTCATCCATGACATTATAACAGAGGCTTTACATATAGGCATTGCTTATAAATAGTGGCTTCAATTCAAGTATTTATGTTTTTATGATAACATTTCAAGGTAGGGACTATAACTCAGGCCTGCACACTCTTCACAGTATTTAGTGTGTGCTTGCTCTGGCTGTGGTGAATCATGTCCATATTCTCCAACTTGAAGGTTGTTTGACTATGCTGACCTACTGCATAACATGCTCGGTCAGATGTTTAGCCCAGACTAATTGAGACAGATGGGGTTTACAGCAATAGATTCTCAGTGAGATGAAACATCTGCCCAGAATATTAGCCTGAATTAACCAGATTAACTGAAAAGCATACTGCCCAAACACTGTACATGAAGAACAAGATTACAGAATTCTTCATCGCAATAAAATAAAAATGTCAGTTTAAATACTTTGACTTTTAGCCTACACTTTCCCACACTCATTCAGAACATTTACTTTTTTATTTATCATCAGCATGATCAAGTGAGCAGCTCGCTTTGACGCTAGAAGCATTAATTTCCTCTTGTAGCCCAAGCTTTATTGATCTCTTCATGTGATGTCACTGTTGACTAAGGCCAAATTATACTTCTCCTGTCTGACTGTAGCTGATCCCATCGGTTGTATTTATCTGGGCTTTGCTCCAAAATATCCATTAGAAGTTTTGTGCAGAGGCCTCACAATTAAACAAGTAGCATGGCTTACTCAAAATGCTGACTCCACTTTTGCACTCTGATTCACTTTTAGTGCATGTAGACCATCCAAGCATTAATACGCAATCCTTCCATTAGATTCATAGCCCACAAAAGCTCAAAACAACAACAACAACAACAACAACTACACTAATGATAGAGCAGTGGTGGCCTAGTGGGACAGGGTGCTGGATCACTGATCCTAAGGTTGGGGGTTTGAGTCCCACTCTCCACAGGTTGCCCCCCTACCCCACCCCACCCCAGTGGAGCTAACTGGGTTATTAAAAGCCGGCCATGTCTCTCACTGTCTATGGTGTGAGTTCATCATTTTCATCATTTTCTGTAACCGCTTAATCCTAATTAGGGTCGCGGGGAGGCTGGTGCCCATCCCAGTCAACTTCGGGCGAGGGCAGAGTACACCCTGGACAGCTCGCCAGGCCAGCGCAGAACGGAAACACGCCGACGGCTTTGCAGCTACTCTTGTCGAAAGTCAGCAATGGTTCTTTTACATGCCTCATACCACAGACAGTGAGAGACATGGCCAGCCTTTGATAACCCAGTTAGCTGCACTGGGGAGGACAGTGACAACCTTGTGGAGAGTGAGAATCGAACCCCCACCCTTTGGCTCAGCAATCCAGCGCCCTATACCACTAGACCACCACTGCCTTCTATGGTGTGAGGTTCATGTAAAATAACCATTGCTGACTTTCGACAACAGTAGGCTGGAAAGCCGTCAGCGTGTTTCTGTCCTGCTATGGCCTGGCGAGCTGTCCAGGGTGTACTGTGCCCTCGCCCGGAGTCGGCTGGGATGGGCGCCAGCCTCCCCGCAACCCTAATTAGGATTAAGCGGTTACAGAAAATGAACTGAACTGATGAATAATAATAATAATAGTAGTAATACTAATAATAATGTCTATCTTCCTTTCGGCTTTTTCCCTTTTACTCGGGAGTCGCCACAGCGAATCATCTGAATCGCAAGTTTGATTTGGCAGAGGTTTTTATGTCAGATGCCCTTCCTGTCACAACCCTTTAGCAAGGAACAGAAAGACACTGACGGCTTTGCAGCTACTCTTTACGAAAATCAGCAATGGTTCTTTTACATGCCTCTCACCATAGACAGTGAGAGACATGGCCCGCCTTTGATAACCCAGTTCGCTGCAATGGGGGGTACAGTGACAACCTTGTGGAGAGTGGGACTTGAACCCCCAACCTTTGGATCAGCAATCCAGTGCCCTTTACCACTAGACTACCACTGCCCCCTAATGATGATAATAATAATAATAATAATAATAATAATAATAATAATAATAATAATAATAATAATAATAATAATAATAATAATAATAATAATAATAATAATAATAATAATAATAATAATAATAATGAAAACACTGGCTAAACTAGCATTATTGATTTCAGGGAATTTAGAAGTCAAAGGGATGAATAAATACTAACACTACGAGTATCTGAGACTGGGATTATTCAACAACATTCCCTGAGTTTGAGCTAAATGTTAATTATCCTTCTGGGAGTGGACAGCACAAAAGGAGAGAGAGAGAGAGAGAGAGAGAGAGAGAGAGAGAGAGAGAGAGAGAGAGAGAGAGAGAGAGAGAGAGAGAGAGAGAGAGCAATAACGGGCAGATCATAATAAATTAATATAATGCTAAATAACTGAATGCTAGAAGTCTACATTTGTCTATCATGTACTGTGCAGGAGAGGCACTTCAGTAATGTAATTTATGCTAGAATCACATAATTTAATATAATAATTATTTTTACTTCACATTTAACATTAGTTTACTGAGCTAGGTGGGGCAGTGGTGGTCGATGGTAGCTGCTGGATGACTGATGCCAAGGTCAGTGGTTCAAGCCCCGCTATCAATGGGTTGTCACTGCTGTCTCTCCAGTGCAGCGAACTGGGTTATCAAATTCTGGCCATGTCTCTGATTGTCTGTGGTGAGAGACATGTAAAAGAACCATTGCTGATTTTCTTCAAGAGTTGCTGCATATCCATCAGCATGTTTCTGCCCTGCAATGGCCTGGTGAGCTGTCTAGGGCGTACTCTGCCCTCGCCTGGAGTCAGCTGAGATGGGCACCAGCATCCCCGAGACCCTAATTAGGTTTATGTGATTCAGAAAGTGAACGAATAAATAACTGAGCTAGCAGAGCATTCTTGGGAGGGCTGAGTGCCTTTGACCTTCAGGCGGAAAGTAAAGTATTAGTTGTAATATGAAACATAGCTTGGTCTTAAATATTGTTTTTGAAATAAATAGTCTATGCTATATTTTACCTGATGCATACAGGGTGACAGTAATGGGGTGATTTAAAGTGGCAAATCAGATAAGATGGACAATACTTTTATGTGGTGAACTGATGAAAGCTGTGTCAAAGGTGGTTTTTTTTTTGTTTGTTTGTTTGTTTTTTTGTTTTTTTTTTCTTCAGGTTAACTTTAACAAAATGGTGATGAGCCCTAGTCAGGGCACTGGTGTAGTGGTATAGGGCTCTGAATCGTTGATCTTAAGGTTGGGGGTTCGAGTTCCACTCTCCACAAGGTTGCCACTGTCCTCCCAGTCCAGCTAACTGGGTTATCAAAGGCGGGCCATGTCTCTCACTGTCTATGGTGAGAGGTTCATGTAAAAGAACCATTGCTGACTTTCGTAAAGAGTAACTGCAAAGCCATCAGTGTGTTTCTGTCCATGGATAAAGGGTTGTGTCAGGAAGGGTATCTGACCTAAAAACCTATACCAAATCAAACGTGTGATGATTCGCTGTGGTGACCCCTGAGAAAAAGGGAACAGCCCAAAGGAAAAGAAGAAGAAGAAGAAGAAGTGATGAACACTGGTTGGTGCACCCTACACCCCTCCCCCAACTATTTACCTAGACTACCAAACACTTCAGAATCAACACTGCAGGGTACAATCTGGACAAGTCACTGACTCATTGCGTTAGAATAATGATTAATATTATAATTTTATTCATGTAGCTTTTAGTCGATTTTATATACCCCAGAACATTCACTCCATAAGGTTACTGCTTGGAAATACAATAATTGCAAAGTATAACAATACATTATGAGTGGAAACAATAAAAGAAATGGAGTTGTTAGCCAGTTGTAGCTCATTGACCGCTGAGGTCCATGTATGGTTTAGTTAAAGAAATACTATAAACAGTTTTGTATATTTCATATTTGTAAATATGGAAATACTGAATGAAATAGGTTTCAGGGAGAGTACAAAAATGATGCACAAAAATATGTTATTGAACAGAAAGAAATAAATGTTGGGTTGCGGTAGCTTTGTTTCCCACTATAAAGTGAGGAAATTCAGAGCTGAAGTAGAATAAGGAAGGGAGGATGTGAAATTCAGAACTGTATTAAAGAAGCATTTTTCCTCTGTACAGAGAGAGAGAGAGGCACTGCAAAAAAAAAAAAAGAAAAAAGTACAACAAATCAGTATGTTCTGTACTATTCTTTCTTCTTTGCCAGAAACCCAAGTGGAGAAGGGAGATTAAAAGTGGAGGGCTGAAAGGGTGAGGAAAGATGCTCGTGAATGAAACAGAGATTATAGAAAACCATGAGCAGAGTATAATGTGCAGGAATAAGCTTATGGATGAGAGCAAGTGTGTGCAGGGTGTGTATGTGGAAGCAAAGATGAGATGAGGCTGAGCGTGTAGGTGGGTATGTGCGTATGTGTTTGTCCAAACCACATGACTGTCCGTTAGCAGCTGGGTCTCAGGAGATTAAACAGAGTGCTGAGACTGCAGCCAGCAATGATTAGTGGGCTACAGTCAAGCCTACTAATCAATCTTAGCGCCACACAATTTCCTCTACCCAATTCCAGCTTTGATCAGAAGGCAGGGAAAGAGTGGCTGGTTAAAGGCGTAATGGAGTTTCACACTAATGCGGCTAAAGCTGTCTGTCTATGAATGGGCAGCAAAGTGCGTGGGACAATAAATCAAGTGCAGAACCAGCTTGTGTGTGCTCAGTTTAGGTCAAATCTCTTACACACACACACACACACACATTTGTAAGTCTATATATATATATATATAGGCGGCACGGTGGCGTAGTGGTTAGCACGTCCGCCTCACAGCAAGAAGGCCCGGGTTCGATTCCTGGCCTGGGCGTTTCTGTGTGGAGTTTGCGTGTTCTCCCCGTGCTTGTGCGGGTTTCCTCCGGGTGCTCCGGTTTCCTCCCGCAATCCAAAGACGTGTGCCGTAGGTTAATTGGCCGTTCTAAATTGACCGTAGATTCTCTCCTGCAGCGGCACTGGAACCAAGTCGTATCGGCATTTGCCTTTCCATTGGATCCTTCCGGTGGCTCCGAGACAGGGGGGGACTTGCTGCTTGGGTAACAGCCTGTCCCTCATTACTCCCTACCCAGGCTCTGCGCACTGGGGGTATCACCAGCCGGGATACCAGCCAGAGCGCAGCCATAGTCCTTCGGGACTGACGGAGGCCTACCATATATATATATATACACACACACACACACACACCATTTCGGACCTAATAAGCGCCCTGCTCCAATAACCCCTCCCCCCCTGTGATTTTGATCCTTTTTGATCCTATGTCTAATAACTGCCCGTGTGTACTGAGAGCAAAATCGTAGATCAAACTTACCAGTTTTATTCGGTCAGTCTCTGCAACAGTAAAATGAGGCATTCACTGCCTGTAAAAGTGAGTTTACACAGTATTTCAAAACCCCCTGCCACTGGGGAATGTCTATAATGTTCATGAGTAACAACACATTTGATTGTTCCGCTGTGCTTTAAAAAACATGAAAATATTTTGCTGTGTTCTCTTGGTAAATGTCCAGCAACCGATGAACCATTAGCAACCACTACAGCAAAACTATGGGATGCTCTGAATGAATGGAGCAATGAGCCAGGTATTGTCCTATCAGAAAGTGATGATGAGTATTTTTCACCCGATTCTCCTGCTCACTAACTTCATCAATTTAAAGCCATTCCTGGCCATGTGCTTTTGTTTATTTTCGTGTTGATTGGTTCAATGTGCCATGTGCTAAATTTGACATTCATGTTGATTGGCTCGATTTTACTTCCAGGAAAATGTTTAAAGGAACAACACCAGGAGGGAAAAGTAAGGGGACTTTTATTAAAAATTTACGCTGTTTTCTGTTTATTTTCAGCTTTCATGTAAGTAGTTTGGTTGATACCACAACATGAATAATACAAATACCAGTAAAACTCTTTTATTGTTCTGTTATTATTCGTGTTTTCCACCTCGATGGTAATAAGCACTTACTGCTCTACTCCGCTGATAAGCATTTTAATATGCGCCCACCCACTCCAATTTTTAAGTGCACTGTGCTTAGTAGAAGAAGAAGAAGAAGAAGAAGAAGAAGAAGAAGAAGAAGAAGACTTTAATGGAGGGTTTTGGTTTTCTCAATATAAATTCAAGATGTCAATAAAAATGATCCTTACTCTGGATGGAAATACATATTGTGATGCTACTTAAGTTTGTCAAACCAATGCAATGACGACCCCCCTGTGTAAATCAGGGCTAAACCAGTTCAGCCAAATATTAGAAAGTCTTACATTTTACTGTTTTACAAATATTCAAATGCACTACAATAGCACAGGTTTGGCTCAGTACGTATGAGGAAGTATTGCAGACTTTAATTCTCTGACCCGGTGAATAAGAAATGAGAATGCACTAACTGGTTTGATGAGTATGAAACTCATATAAACTGAACGCTATTACTATGATTAGATCTCATGCCAAATGAAGACCTAAAGGAGATTTTTTACGTAATATGTTATACTGTGCACTCCACCACTTGTAAAACATCAAATGGAAGCTTTGGAAGATTGATGTTTAATATATTTTTCCAGTACAGTTCCAAAGACTTGTCGAATCAGTGGCAAAGCTTTCTAACTGAAACTTTCACAGGTTTGCTCTTGGCATTGCATATGTCTCAAATAAAACATATTTTTTCTCTTAATATCCTTTGCCAAACTTAATGTGAAAACTCAAATCTCACACCAGATTGCACTGCATTTGTTACTGTGCTGTTTAATTTGCCATTTCATTTCACATATTTTATGCACATTTTATTCTTGACTGACCTCTCTGTTTATGGTTTCTAATTGCTGTATCTTTCTGACTTGCATACGTCAAATATGTTTGATAAAAACCTTCATCTATGTTATGGCCTCATATGTTGGCTTGGTTTTTGAATATTTTTGCATATGTACATGTCAAGGTCTTCTGAGTGCACCAAACACACACACACACACACACACACACACACACACACACACACACACACACACACACACACACAGTGTGTGTATATATATATATATATATATATATATATATATATATATATATATATATATATATATATATATATATATATATATATATACATACTAATACAGTAATGAAAATAATTTTTGAATGCATAATTCTGGGTAATGTAGTTGGTGTAAGGAAGAATGAGTCAATGTAATCTCATAGTGCATGCTGAGAGAAGTAGCGTCTCACAGTCACTGGAAGACCTGCTGCTTGAATGAATCACATAATTGCATTAAACAGAAGAGAGGGAAAACATCCTCCAGTGCCATCTTCTCTTCCTTCTTCTCGCCATTGAAGTAATACAATAACTCTTTATATGACAAAAATGCCAATATCTCTATTGGGATACATTTTAACAGTGCAAAAGAACACTACCTACCTGTACTTGCCTGTCTGTCTGTCTTTCTTTTGGCTTTTTCCCTTTTACTCAGGAGTTGCCACAGCGAATCATCTGATTCGCACGTTTGTTTTGGCAGTTGCCTATATATATATAGTATATGACAGAGAGAGTTCCTTTCAGCTTTTTCCCTTTATCTGGGGTCGCCACAGCGAATGATTTGCAGGTTTGATTTGGCAAAGGTTTTTACGTCGGATGCCCTTCCTGACACAACCCTTTAGCAAGGGACAGAAACACGCTGACAGCTTTGCAGCTCTTCTTTACGAAAGTCAGCAATGGTTCTTTTACATGCCTCTTACCATAGACAGTGAGAGACATGGCCCGCCTTTGATAACCCAGTTACCTGCACTGGGGGGGACACAGTGACAACCTTGTGGAGAGTGGGATTCGAAACCCCCAACCTGAGGAGCAGCGATCCAGCACCCTATACCACCATATTCATTCATTTATTCATTTCATTCATTCCTCTATTCATTTTCTGTAACCGCTTAATCCCAAATAGGGTATCGGGGAGGTTGGCGGCCATCCCAGCCGACTTTGAGTGAGGGCAGAGTACATCCTGGACAGCTCACCAGACCGTCACAGGACCATCCTAGACAGGGCAGTGACAACCCATTGAGGGTGGGGCTTGAACCCCCAACCTTAGGACCACAGCATCAGTGATCCAACACCTTTACCACTAGGCCACCAATGCCCCATTTTATATATATATATATATATATATATATATCATTCCTCTTACGGTTTCTTTCCCACCTTGCCACTGCCACCACGGGCTTGCTCATTTAGGATGTGCAAGGTTTATGGGGGCGCACCATACTTTAGCAACTGTCATAAAGCGATGAGCTCGATTTTGTCCATGCTCAGATGATCACGAAGACAACCCGATATATGAAGATCATGGAGGGAAAAATATATCCCCTGTGCACAGCCACTGTCTGCGCTGAGTGTACTTGCACTTTGCATCTTATTCACTTACTTTACATATTCATATTTCTGAAAATGTGCACATGTAGACACTTTTGGATCTCGGCTTTTATATTCGATAAATGCTTAATATCATAAGTTATTCTATTTACAAAACTAGTTTTCCTATGTGAAGCTGCTTTGTGACAATGTCAATTGTAAAAAGTGCTACTCAATTAAAATTAAATTAAATTAAATTGAATTGAAGAAAAATGAATTTCAAGTTACACGTTTACATAAATTCTTGTGAAGAAAACAAATGCCTTCACATATTTGCGAAATTTCCGATTATTTTGCTATAGCTAGTGCTTATCTTTGTCATGAACAGTGTCACAAATAGCAATGCCATAACCCTGACAACCAAAATCGCTGTTTGTATAGCTGTGGTTTGGAGCACATTGGTCTGTGATAGTCTTAAATTAATTGTTTTTGTCACCTCCACCAAATTGTGATCTTTAACCAAAACTGCCTGTCTAGAATTTTCCATGTGACCTTGAAAGATAAAGCACCAACATCAAAGTTCTAATTAATACTTGCTGTCCATCAGTTGAGAGCAGGATAAAGGAATACCAAGAATAGGCTATTTAGCATGGTCGGAAACCTAAACTTTTTATTTTTTTTTTATTTTTTAGGCAAATTGATGTTAAGACAGAGTACAGTCGGCCCTCTACTTACGAAAACCTCTGAATGCGAAAAATCCAGGTTACGAAAAACTTTTTCCTAAATTTTTGCCCTCTGTATACGAAACAACCTCTTCTTACGAAAAGCACCAAACATGCCATTCAAAAATTCAAACAATTCAAAAAAGTTGCTCTCTCACTGGCTGTCTCCCAACATACCGGCCCACTGGCTTCCCATTGGCCAGGAGGGATCTGAACTGTACTCATACTTCCTGTTTGTCACACGCATGAAGGACAGTTGAACAGGACTGTTGGCTCGTGAGTTTATTTGAGATTGATCATTGCAGTGTTATATTTTGTTATCCATCATGGACCCCAAGAAAGTGATACCCGGTGGCACCGAAAAGAAGAAGCGGGCTCCGTTATCAATCGAAGTGAAGCAGGAGATAATAAAAAAATACGAAAGTGGGATGTGGTTGAGCGAAATCGCAAAGGAGTATGGCCGAAACCCCTCTACAATCGGGACAATACTGAAACAATAGGAGACCTTAAAAGCGGAGATATAGTGACGGAGGCGATTATTTCGGAAAAAGCAACCGCCATATTTAAGGACCTCGTGAAGGAGGGTGGAGGTGGGGGTGAGGGTTCTTCAGACCAGCAACCCCCGGACTTTAAAGTGTCACATGAGTGGTTCGAGAGATTAAAAAAAAAAAAAAAAAACTTAAGTTTTTAAACGTTTGTTAATAAAATGTTTAAATGGTTTGATAAACAATTTTATTTTACTTTTAACACATTTTTGTATGAATATGTGTACTTTTATAATTTTTGAAGGGTTTATGGGGTCGGCTTAGGAGCCTTGGAACGAATCACACGTTGCACATGTAAAATGCACCTCTATTTACGAAAACTCCAGGTTACGAAAAAGGCACTGGAACGGATTAATTTCGTAAGGAGAGGGCCGACTGTATATGCAAGCTAAGGAAACACCACATGAAATTTCACGTTCGAGCTCTGGGATTGACTCAGAGACACGGGATTTGAAGATTTATAATAAATAATTAAGGCATCTATCAGTATTTTGAGCGCATTACAGACAGCCACCGATGATCTCTATCCTAAACGATGTGACCTCCATCACATCCATAATGTACATGTACAATGTAAATATAATGCAGCTCTTTCTTCAGTAAGTTCCGAATTCATAACTATGGCAACAATAAGTGTGATACAGGCATCTCTACCGTTCCACATTTGTTTCAACTATTTACTCAAGACTTTATTTAAAGAAATATTGGAGTTGTCATTCAGTTTTTAAGCAATCATAGAAATCCATAACCTGCTTTTCTTCTTCCTGTCAGGTCATACATTGCATAAAATAGAGACATTTATGCATGAAAAATACACTTTGATTATATGTCATATATTTTGTTGAGTTTTTACCCCTGTGAGTAAAGGTGTAACCTGCTGTTTTAAGAGGAGACTAAAGCATATAACTGTCAAGCATGTAAAAAAAAAAAAAACAAAAAAAACAATATAAAGGGCTATGTGCTTTATTACTTGTGTTTACAGGCTGCAAGTCAGAGAGTAAGGGCTGCTATTGGAGCATCTGTAGCAGGAGAGCAACAGAGGACTGGTCTATAACAATCAAGATTGGGGATCGAGGCCAGTTAGGCCCGGTGCCAAGCCTTGTCTGGAAACACACTGTGCTGGAATCAGATTAGAAAGATCACACTGAGCCCCAGCAGCTAAAATCAAGCCTATCAACAAACTCCAACAAATATGTCCTGGCATGAACCTGCATAGTAAGGAAAAAGAAGGCAGGTCATTACTATATCTTTTCCCTGTTTTCCTGTTATTCCGCTGTGTAAGGAATTATCACTGACATTTGTTACACTTGCTGTTTAAGGCTGAGCGCTGATGCCAGCCTCTCGGCATCTCCATTCATCTTGGTTTAACAAGTTTCCCTTATTTACATTTAAGAGGCCTGTTTATGGACGGAGACATGAAGAAGATGGTGGTGTTTCCAAGACTTGATAACACAGTCTTAAACAAGTTTCAGAAAAGTAAAAAAAAAAAAGAAGAAGAATGAAAATGAAAGACAGAGAGAGAGTGCCATTGGTGGGAGACTGAGCCTAATAAAATGAGGGAGATTGTAAGGAATAGCAGATGGATAAAGAAATGGAACATGCAACAAAAAGGGTGAGATCGAGAGGAAAGGAGATAAATAGAAAGAGTGATGAAAAGAGAAGGGAGCGGAGGAGAGAAGCGCTTTGAGTGCATGTGCTGGCAGATGGTGTTCACAGAAGCGTGATCATTTGGCATTTGTTCACCAAAGTGTTCATGGGGAAAGAGAGAGAGAGAGAGAGAGAGAGAGAGAGAGAGAGAGAGAGAGAGAGAGAGAATGGCAATACAGTACTAATGCCTCTTTCTTCTGCTCTCTCTTTCTCTCACTCCATCTCTGGGTCTTTCACATGAGGGCATCACTAGCTGGTACGTTACCGTATAATTCACTGCCTCTTTAGTTGATGTGTGTCCTCCTGGCAGCTGCCAGACTCAGAAATCACATGACATGTCTACAGACTCACTCAATCTACTGGAAATTGTCTTTCAGTCATCAAAAATGTCCCAAATGCAAACACCATGGCTAAGGTTCATATTCAACCAATTCATTGCTCCATTGACTACAATATGTCCCCTAAAGTGTTCTTTTCTTGAAGGATTCGTAATGGATTTCTGTGCAAATATGGGAGTAGGATTTACTCTCATCCTGCATTTCAGCAGATCTGACTTGGATCCACACCTTATCCTTAATGATTCATTACATCGCATATAAGTTAGCTGGCATGGAATTTTTTTTTTTTTTTTTTTTTTTTTTTGCAAAGTTACAATCACAGGTCTGGATTATTTAAGCCTGGGATTTCAGTTTTTCATTGTGTACTGTAAAAGTTAGCAATACGATGGGTAAAAAACTGGCAGAAACACGCAAACATTTTCAAAGGTTTACAGTCATTTCGCAAGTAAGTGTACAAGTGGCACTGAGGAAAAGACAGGAGGCAGAGCTGGAGATAGCAGAGATGAAAATGTTGAGGTTCTCTTTGGGAGTAACCAGGATGGATAGGATCAGGAATGAGTACATCAGAGGGACAGCACATGTTAGATGTTTCGGAGACAAAGTCAGAGAGGCTAGATTGAGATGGTTTGGACATGTACAGAGGAGGGATAGTATATTGGTAGTAGGATGCTGAGGTTGGAACTACCAGGCAAAAGGCCTACAGGAAGACTAAAGAAATAATTCATGGATGTGGTGAAGGAGGACATGAAGGCAGTTGGTGTAAGAGAAGAGGATGCAGAGGATAGGGTGAGATGGAGGCAGATGATTGGCTGTGGCAACCCCTGAAGGGAACAGCCGAAAGGAAAAGAAGAAAGCAGAAGAAGACAGTCATTCTGCAGGTTCTACATCCCATAATGCCTTTTTATTTATATTTCATACAAAATATACAGTGCCTTACATAAATATTTATTATCTTTCTAATTTATGTTGTTAGGCTGCAATCTGGGAACAAAAGAAGGAAAAGATGCCACTCACTTCCTATGAAGAGGAAAAGAAGATTTGCATCCTGACAGAACTGCATTAAACTTTGGTAATAATAGGTAGAAGAAGCAGAAATATAAAATACAGATGCTCCCTAGCTAATAAACGAATTACGTTTCGAACAGCCGTTCGTTAGATGAATTTGTTTGTAAGTCGTTACAGGGCGTTCTTGAGAGGGAAAGGTATGTTTAAAGCTTATATAAGTAATCTATACGAGTTTGTACTGTACTCTCTCGCTCTCTCTCTCTCTCTCTCTCTCTCTCTCTCGCTCGCTCTCTCTCTCCATAATCATCTTATTCCATTCTATTGAATTTATCATGTATTGGTACAAGGCGCTAAATGCATCATAAATTATCAGCTAATTGTGACGTCAGGAACTTTCAGCCAGACCCAAAATGCAGCAGACAGAGTAGGATGAACACAGGAAGAGTTTAATGTTCCAGGGGAGGCACTTGAGCAAGGGGGAAACAGTCACAGCTAGTGACGAGGAGAAACGCGGAAACTTTAGATACGGGGAACTACAGAGCGGGAACTGGTCGAGCATGGAGCTAAAACCAGGGGCCAGAGAGATCACAGGGAAACAGGAATGTGAAGAGGAACAATCTTCTAGCACCGGGATGAGCACTTATAGCACGATAGATTGGTGAGTAGGATCAGGTGTGCGCATTGCGATCCGCCCGCGTGTGTAACCCACGCCCCTCTGCCGGAGCCTCTCTGAATATGAAGTGTACCTCAGGATAATGTTTAATCATATTTCATACTTATATTTATGATATATCTTCCTATAGATTTTATTCAATTTCTATTTCTACTTGTTCTTCAATTTCATTTCACTTTCACATTCAACCTCAGACAGCCCTGTTCGTATCTCCAGATGTTCATAAAACGTATGTTCGTAAGCTGGGGAGCGTCTGTATACATTTGCATTAAAAAAAATACATAATCCACATCCAAGTGTAATTATTATGAGTCATCAGGTTCATTCACTCACTCATCTGCCAAACCACTTAATCCTCCTGGGGTTGTTAGAGTCTGGAACCCCTTTCTGAATGGCAAAGGCAGGGTACACCCTGAACAGCTTGCAAGATCATTGCATGACCAACACACATGCAACCCATCAAACTTTCAGCCTGATGTAGGGGAAATTTTCAAAAGCCAATTAGAAAAAAAAATGTGATCTTTGGAATGTAGGAGGAAACCGGTGTACCCAGAGGAAACCAAACCAACCAAGAGAAGAACATGCAAAGTCCATACACTCCTTGCTGGCCCCTCAAGTCGAACCCACTTCGCACTTGCTGTGAGGCTGACGTTCAAACCTTATGCCACAGTGCCACTCGTGTCAGCAGGTGGTTGCATTCATAGTACAGTAAATTAACCATACACAGAAAACCGTGTCAGGTCTCGCTTTCATATACCACAAGTACCCCAATCTAATACGCTAGAATGTCACCTAGACACCATGTGTCAGCAAATATCGATGTCACAGGAATCAGGTGACATGACCACTCACCTCACTGATAGTTTCGTCTCTCTGACAGTTGACAATGTGGGATAATCCCATTACACTAGAAAAGTCAGAGCCACATAGAATTCCAGGGTTTCAAAACGTCAGAGATGTCAAATCATCTGCAATAAAATGTTTATTTAGGATTCATGAACACAACCTTTTTATTTATTTATTTATGTATTACTATTTATTTATTTTTATTTATTTATTTATTTATTTATTTATTTGGGGGGCTGTTATTTTAGTAACAGCATTGTATGAGATGTCCATGCATGGTTACTCAACGATGCTGATTTAATGTCTTCATATAATGACATTTGCTAACAGGAAGCACTTCACTTCACTTTTCACAGCAGCACACATGAAGGTCATTCTCCACAATCACACATCTATCAGATAGTGTATCATGATCAGAGCTGGCTCCTGTGTTTCTGCAGCTTCCTTTTCACTGATAGAGACACACACCTGCTTCAGAGACTCGTCTGTCTCCGAGGCTAACAGTACTGGTAATGCTTCTGTACTGTGCAAAGTAGACAGGGCTTATTAAGAGTATTCTTCAAAGAAAGAATAAGCACAGCCAGTGCTGTGTGTAAAATATTACTGAAATGCAAAGATCCAATGCTGCATTAGCTGGAGTGTTTGCTGAAGGTGTACAGGTGGAGTGACTCAAAATGATGACAAATAAAACTGATACTTTGAATATAAGGAGGATGAAGAGGGCAAATCAATGGCGTGTGCATGTGACTTTTAAATACCGATATCTTCTTTTTCCTTTTTCAGCTTTTTCCCTATTTCAGGGGTCGCCACAGTGAATCATCTGATTCGTACGTTTGCTTTAGCATAGATTTTTATGTCGGGTGCCCTTCCTGACACAACCCTTTAGCAAGAGGCAGAAACACGCTAATGGCTATGCAGATACTCTTTACGACAGTCAGCAATGGTTCCTTTACATGAACCTCTCACCATAGACAGTGAGAGACATGGCCGGCCTATGATAACCCAGATAGCTGCACTGGGGGGGGGGGCAGTCATAACCTTGTGGAGAGTGGGACTCAAACCCGCAACCTTAGGATCAGCAAGCCAGCGCCCTTTACCATCAGGCCACCACTGTCTCACTTTTAAATATTGATATATTTTGGTGAAATATCTCGTGTCTGGTAAAAATTGAAAGCATTGTTAAAACTGGGTGACTTTAGGTAATCGGTATTAGTATACAAGGGTTTAAGAAGTAATCAAAAGAAAGAAAAGACACAAATAAAAACTGTGACAAAGCTGGGGCCAGAAGTGTTTTGTTTATTGGATAAATCGCTCTGAATTCCTCTCATTCATCATCATTTTGCGGCTGTGGCCAAAATGACCAAGATGTGCTCTCATCAGCATCTGCCACGGTATAGCCCAGATTAGTTACTTTTATCAAGATATGCCATGGCAGACCCAGATTACTCTCCTCAGCAATCTGGGTCTGACATGGTATATCCAAGATTAGTTACTTTTATCCCAGTCTCCCAAGAGATGACTTGGGGATGAGTTAATCAACCTTTGTTCCAGATTTGGAGTTCAAGGTGGCATTTGGATCAGTAGAAATGAACTCTGTATTGCATTGTAGGCCTAATCATTCAGCAGTAGCTTTCACAGCATGAAATAGAGTCTCTGCATCGGCTACCAATCTGGTAAAAATCGCAATGTCGTCTGCAAAATCAAAATCAATGATGTCCTGGGCTTCTCTCATTCAGCAGCCATGTCTACGCATACACCAACCTGACTGAAATGGCCTTTTTTTCCCCCCCCATATATTATGTGTTCATTTTTCTTCTTTCTTATTCTCTCCTTCTCTTCTCATTCCCTTAACGTCAGCGCTATGATCATATACTGTTCTCCAGACTGAAATAAATCAGCATGGAGAACCAGATAAATATCACCATACACTTTTTTTTTTTTTTTTAATCTACGTAAGTCTAAAAAAATTGATGTCTTATTTTTCTCTCGTCATCATCGTCATCATCATCATCATCATCATCATCATCTTTTTCTTCTTTCACTTAATACAGGGTTGGGTAACAGGTGCAAAAGCCTAAGCAATGAGGTTCAGATGTCCCTCTCCCCAGCCACCTCCTCCAGCTCTTCCAAGGGGACACTGAGGCGTTCCCTGATCAGCCAACACCCCCATAGCCAGGATTTGGCGAACAGGGGTGCTCCTCTAACAACGAAAAGCAGGGTTACCTAAGAGATACAGTTACGGTATGGGCCTCCTCCATGATATTTTTCCAAACACTCTAAAATGAGTAAATGGTGACAATTTCAGGTATTCTAAAAGCATGTGTTTCGACAGCAGGGATACAGAGATATTAGAATTCTTAGTAATTGAGTGAAAGAATCACTTCATAACATTGGTGTTAAATAAATAATTTTTAAAATAACCAGGTATAGGCATACAGAAAAAAATTATTAGGGCAAATGTTTAACCAGTGTTCATTGTGACTAATTACATTAACATTCACACTGAATAATATTATACACAAAATTATACTGACAGTTATAAAATAAACTGCACAGTAGAACTAATAATATATTACAATGAAATGTATGCATAGTGCTTTTATAAATGTATACAGTATATTGTATTCATGCACAGGCATGAATGATCATTATGGACTTTAAATGTTCAAAACTACTCTAAGTGGCTATTTTTATCTGTGACACTGACACTCGAGTACAACACATACAGTCTCACACAAGTCTGTGTGCTACATATATATATAGCTCATTTAGGCTTAACTTTGAGCAACTTCCTTGTTCCTTGCCTGGAAAACTTTACTATGTGGGCGAATGGGAGTGCACGAGCTCCGAGCGCTCTACGGTAACTACGAGGGTGGCCAAGAGATGTAATCCCTCCAACATGTTCTAGGTCACCCTGGGGTCTCTTCCCACTTGGACATGCCCGAAATACCACACCAGGAAGGCGTTCAGGAGGCATTCTAACCAGATGCCCAAGCCACCTGAACTAGCTCCTCTCAATGTGGAGGAGCAGCTGTTATACTCCGATCTCTCTAAGGGAGAGCCCTGCCACCCAGCGAAGGAAGCTCATTTTAACCACTTGTATCCATGATCTTGTTCTTTCAGTCTCTATGCAAAGCTTGTGACCACAGGTGAGGGTTGGAACATAGATTGACTGGTAAATTGAGAGCTTTGTCTTGCTGCATAGCTCCCTTGTCATCATGATGGACCGGTACAAGCTCCACTCTACAGCAGAGGCTGTAGTGATCCACCTGTTGATCTTCCACTCCATCCAGCTCTCACTCATGAACAAGACCCCAAGATACTTGAACTCCTCCACATGGGACAGGACCTCATTCTACTGTGTTATGACTGAGAACCATGGCCTTGGACTTGGAGGTGCTGATTCTCATCCTGGCCACTTTGCTCTTGACTGTGAGTTGCTTCAAGGGCTGGAGGTCCCAGATTGATGAAGCCAAAAGGACAATGTCATCCGCAAAAAGCACAGATGAAATCAAATAGCCACCAAACCAGAATCCCTTAAAACTTTGGCTGTACCTAGAAATTCTGTTCATAAAAATTATGAACAGAATCAGTGACAAAGGACAGCCTTGGCAGACTCCAACCCTCACCGGAAACAAATTTGACTTGTTGTTCCCATTGTGGACCAAACTCTGGTGGCTCTGGTGATACAGTGACTGAATGGCTTGTAGCAACGGGTCCAGAACACCGTACTTCCAGAGCATGCCCTACACGATAGCCTGAGGGACACGATCATAAGTCTTCTCCACATCCACAAAACACATGTGGACAGATTGGGCAAACCCCCCCCCCCCAATCAAGATCCTGTCAAGTGTATAGAGTTGGTCAAGAGTGCAGTGGCCAGGATGAAAACCCCATTGTTCCTCCTGAATCCAAAGTTCATCTATCGGTTGGATCCGCCTCTCCAGCACCTCTGTATAGACTTTTCTTAGGTAGCCTGAGGAGTGTTACTTCATGGTAATTAGAACACCCCCTCCGATCTCCCTTTTTTAAAAAGGGGGACTACCACCCCGGTTTGCCAATCCAGAGGTACGGTCCCTGATGACTACACAATGTTGCTGAGACATGTCAACCAAGACAGTCTTACAGCATCCAGAGGCCCTTGCATGGAATTATTCCTTCCACCTCCTGATGACATCCCCAACTGAAGTCAGCAGCTCCCCACTTCCACTGTAAACTGTATTTATGGAGAACAGCTTCCATCTCTTGATGTGTCAAATGATAGTCCAGAAGCTTTTTGAGGCCAACTGATAATTGCTTTCCAGGTCCTCACTGAACTCCTCCAACACCCGAGATTTTGCATTGGCTGCAACACGTTTGGAACTGCCAGTACCTGTCTGCTGCCTCGGGAGTCCCACAGATCACTAAGACCATATAGGCATCCTATTTTCAGCTGGACAGCCCCTTTCAACCTAGGTGTCCACCATCGGGTTCAGGGTTACCACCACTACAGGTACCAATGACTTTCTGGCATTAGCTATGTGCTGCCGCCTCAACAATGGAGGCACGAAAAATGGCCAATTTGGATTCCATGTCATCTGCCTCCTTCGGTGTGTGGTGGTAGATCAGCCGGAGGTGGGAGTTAAAGGCCCCTCTGACAGGGAACTCCACCAAAGATTCACAGGAGGCCCTAATTATATGCTTGGGCCTGCCAGGCCTGGAAGGCTGCCTCCCTTACCATTGGAGACAGCTCACCACCAGTCAGTGATCAGTTGACCACTCAGCTCCTCTCTTTACTCAAGAACATGTGGCTGCAAGTTCAGTGACATGACTACAAAGTGGATCATCAAACTGTGGCCCAGGGTGTCCAGGTGCCAGGTACACTTATGGACGCTCTTAAGTTGTGTTCGTAACAGACAAACCATGATGGGCACAGAATTACACCAATGAAACATCATTTTGGTTCATATTAGAGAGGCTGCACCTACCGATCACACCTATTCAGGTCACATTATCATTGCCCACATGGGCATTAAAATCTCCCAGGACAACGGGTGAGCCCCCCGGGCGAGTGTTCTCCAACACACTCCCTAAAAACTCTAAAAAGGGTGGGCACTCTGAAGTGTCATTTGGTGCATAAGCACAAACAACAGTCAGGACCCATTCCCCACCCAAAGGCGGAAGGAAGCTATCCTTTTGTCGACCGGAGAGAACCCCAACATGTGGGCACCGAGATGGGGGGGGGGGGCAAGAATGGTCACACTGGCTTGCTGCCTTTTCCCGTGAGCAATTCCAGAATGGAAAAAGGTCCAGCCCCTCTCGAGATGGGTGGTTTCAGAGGTCAAGCTATGCATTGTGGCGAGTCCCACTGTATCTAGTCGTTATCTCTCCACCTCATGCACTAGCTCAGGCTCCTTCCCCCCCCAGAGAGGTGGCATCTCATGTCCCAAGAGTCAGAGTCAGTAGCCAAGGAATCGTCCGACAGATCCCATGCCACACAACTCACACTGCACCCGACCCCTATAGCCTCTCCCACAGGTGGTGGGTCTGTGGGAGGTCGCACCCATGTCTCCTTTTCATTAGGACATGCAAACCATTCCACCACAATAATGTGGCAATTCGAGGAGGTTTTTTTTTTTTTTTTTTTTTTTTTTTGCTTCTTTGTTGTTTTAATTGACATCTCTTTCTTCTATTTTTAGCACAGCTCTTAATTTAAAGTCTTAATCCTTTTTAAGGAGTTAGTTCACTCAATACAGTAGAAACTGTGGTAATACTTTATTATTAATGTGCTGCTCAATATACTTAAATTCATGAATATGCACTCAGATTTACTTTTTAGAGTGCTGATTTAAGTGCGAAAGTAAGATGTCTATATTTTGCAAGTAAATTGTATTTGTTTGTATTTTATGTAAATTTAGAGTTACCCAATGTGGGTGCATCATGCAGTCCATTAAAATAACCAGTTTAGTGTCTGCATTTCAGGTTTCCATATTATCACTATTTACAGTATGGTTAGCACTTCCACCACAGCAAGAAGGTCCTGGGTATGATCCCTAGGCTTGGCAAGGACCTTTTTACATGGAGGTTGTATGTTGTCACTGTGCTTGCATGGGTTTCCTCTGGGTATTTCGGTTTTCTCCCACAATACAAAGACATGCACATTAGGCAAATTGGCTGTTCCAAATAGCCCTTCGGTGAGAGTCGCAGTGATTGTGTGTGGACTACCAAGCTGATCAGGGAGTAGATCACTATCATCCAGTCGGCTGGAACATACTTCAGCTTCTCTGTAACCATAGTAAAATTAAGCAGTTTGGCAAATGGATGGATAGATGGAGGTTAGAACTATGAATAAGTTTTAACTTAACTCTGACCCTTTTACAGTTGAACCATAACATTAGATCCTGACCGGTCTGCAGCAAGATATGCACCAAGTTACAAAGCATTTATGTTCTTGATTTTGTGTCCCCTTTGCTGTCCTCAGTGAAAATAATCAATGTTTACCATTTTTATTAATTATATAACTTTGCATTTTTGTTACCCAAAGCCTTAATTTTAGCACAGCTTTGTGGTTACTTAAAACTGTAAGATAGCTATAGCCAAATTTAGGGTGTAGTTCAATGATAAATATCTAGCTATCACTACAATTTCAGTACTAATACCTGCCATATTCATGGAAATTACACTCTGAAAAAATAGATGAATGACAGAAATCTTTCATAAACTCTTCCGTTGCGTTATCATACATGGCAAAACATGGCAAAATCCCCAGTTGACTGGGAAAGTTTTAAACAGTTCTGATTTTTTATATATATATATATATATATATTTTTTTTTTTTTTTCCACTTTGGCAGCTTGAGTATTGTGTGTGTGTGTGTGTGTGTGTGTGTGTGTGTGTGTGTGTGTGTGTGTGTGTGTGTGTGTGTGTGTGCGTGTGTCAGAATATAGTATCCTACCGTAGTGTCTGCTTGGCACAGACATTCTGGGAGAAGTCCTGTCAGAGATGAGCATTGCAGAACAACTCTTCTTGCAGTATTTCAACAATCCTGTGCTGTCAACTGACTTGTTGCACCATATTGTACATCTTTCTAATTGTGTTGTTCAATCTTTGCAGCATATCATAAAACTGAATACTGAAATTAATAAGACATTGAGGTTTAAAAAGTGAGTTCTTGAAGATAATGTAGTGGAAGCAGGAAAAAATTGGCAAAACATTGGAATCTAAATTACTTGGACAAGGGCCAAATTATCACCAAAACCCCAGGTTCTCCCAGTATGCGGTTGATTGTACGTACCCACCAAAAGTGATAATATAGAGGATGTGCTGTGAATTGCTTGGTACAAGATGCCACAGCACATCCTCTGAGATCTTGGGGAGTGAGTGCCTTGATGGATTGGACCCATGTTGGCAGCACAATTATTCTTGTTGGTTTTAATGTAATGGCCGCTCAGTGCATATACATATTGCTATGGGTGATTGGTGTAAATATATGAACCACAGAAAAAAAAAAAAAAAAGTTTGTGATTTAATGCATCACAATCAATACAGCTATAGCATCTACAATATATTACTTATACCACTGTTCTTTAAATTCTCAAGTTTAATTGGTCAGAAGGTGTTGGTAAATGTTCTAGAAAGCCAGTGCATAATCTAACTCTATTGGCCACACCACTTTGCAGCACAGCTTAAAGCAGATGCAAATGCATATTAAAAAAAAAAGTTTTTACTAAAAAGAAAGCAAACAGTACAAAATACATAATAAAAAAATCAAGCTAAAAACAGTCAGGGTATACTTGATCAGACAAGTGGAGTATCAGAAGCAAAACAATGATTTAAATAAGGAAGGGGCAACCATTAAAATGCCAAAATCAATCACAATAACAAAGTTTTGGTATAAACTGCTAATGAGACACATGAGCATACACTGCACTCAGCATCTACAAACAGGCTTCCTATGTAGTGTTTAGACTAATTACTGCAATTGGAACCAGGCGTACAGAGCAACTGACAACCATGTGACAGAGGTGTCAAGAAGGTGTTTGAGGTCAGTGTGGTAGTAGTAGTCGTTGGCCTCCGTCAGTCCCGAAGGACTATGACTGCGCTCTGGCTGGTATCCCGGTTGGTGATACTCTCCAGTGTGCAGAGCCGGGGTAGGGAGTAATGGAGGACAGGCTGCTACCCAAGCAGCACGTCCCCCTTCTTGGCACCATCGGAAGGATCCAATGGCAAGTGACGATATGACTGGGTTCCAGTGCAGCTGCAGGAGTTGCCAGAACGTTACTGTGCACGAACTGCCTCATGGGACTCCGACTCCCGGTTAGAAAGACACTGACGGCTTTGCAGCCTACTCTTGTTGAAAGTCAGCAATGGTTCTTTTACATGCCTCACACCATAGACAGTGAGAGACATGGCCGGCGTTTGATGACCCAGTTAGCTGCACTGAGGGGTTGGGGAGTGGGGGGCAGCAGTGACAACCTTGTGGAGAATGGGACTCGAACCCCCAACCTTAGGATCAGTGATCCTGCACCCTATACTGTGAGGTACATTCTGGGGAAATGCAATGCGAGTAGGGAGCGTGCTGTGTGAAAACTAACATTTAATAATAAAGCAGATAATTTAACTATAAATAGTGAAGAAGGATTTCATTGTGCAAAGAATGAAAAATTTAACACTGTGTATACACAGTTGTAAAATAGAAATGGAAATCTGGTAACATTCTTTTATGGAATAGGAAAATAAACAGAATAGCACATATAGAATAACAGAAAAGATGATTAGAATGGTGCGTCAAATTTGTTTTGACTGCTCAACAGAGTGACTGTTTTATCATGGATCATTTTTAAGCACTTCTCCCACTGAGCATATTTTTTCGATTATATGGTGAAATTCTTAGTTGTCCGGATTACCACTGGGCAGCTGCTCTAATTCATCATAAAAACTGTTTGTGTCAGTTTGTAATCAGTAATAATATTGGTGCAAGATGGATTACTGTGTGCATTGAAATATTACTAGTAAATGTGGGAAAAAAGGAAAATGCTTCTTCACTCTTAAACATGTGGAGACACATGCTCACCCACTCACAACCGAAAATCAGCAGATACAAATTGCCTTCTTGGCTCTCATGCATCGTCTGTTAATAATTATTTTTCCTTGTCATCAGCACAAGCACATTGCAGGCTTCCCGCCACAGCTGTATTGATGCCAATCGCTTTCTCTCTGCCCCTGCTTTCTCGGCGTGTTTCTCTCCCTCCCTCCCCCCTTTACCCCCCACTTTCTCTCCGTCTGCCTCTGGAGCTAAAAGCCAATTATTCTCTACAGATCTGCAGCAACATTCCCCCCATCATTCCCTTATAAATTCAGCCCATGCCAGAAAAATTAATTTCATATTGAACTTGTTAAAGGGCAAATTATCAGCGCTTTGTGGATTTCCATATACTTTTGGTTTCTGAATTTCTTGCAATTTCCCTCTCCTTTATTGTGTCTGGTCTTTCAATTGGCAATTAGAACTTGTTTTGGCACATGGGTACAGCACCTGTGTTGGCAGCATTTCTGAGAATGAAGAGATCAAACACACACAAGCATTTTTTCACACGCATGCACACACGCCTCCGCACACACACTAACACATTATTGTCAGTGTCATCCATCTCCCCTGCATGGCATCACAAAAGAGATTATCTTCCATCAGCTTTGGCTTGCTTTCCGCTCTCATATTGAACAACAGTCAGCAGTGCTCTGGATTTCAATAGGATACATGAATGACTCTACTTCATAGCAAGTGCCAAATTCTTTACATTTTATATAATTGCTCTCATAATCATGAATTAAATTTACAACCGATTTTTCCTAATATAAATCTCTCGTTGTTATTACATGGCACCCTGGTGTTTGGGTTCTTTGTGGCTGGCTAATGAAGACGTTAGAGGTCAGTAATGATGGCACTCTCAACCCTCTCACCATCAACCCTCATGTTTGACTGCACTTCTGCACCCTGACTGGCTATTATCGGCTTCAAAGCCATCACACTGATAGGAGTTGCCATGGCAGCACTTTGCTGAACAGCCAGTTTTGATGCAAGAGAAGAGGTTGGTGTGGACATCCATAGACAGGTCATCTTCTGAATTGATTTTCCTAGAAGTTAAGAGATTGGAAACTTTTTAATGAGATGTTTGCTTTAATTGATGGTTTTGGAGTTGATGTGCCTTGAGCTGACAATCCACACAAATACTAAAATATACTATAAACATTCGAGCAACAGCAAATCTCACATCTCAAATCTCCCGTGTCATCTTCAGACAGCAAATACATTCTAGACAGTAAACATGGGAATTTTGAGTGATAAGACAAAACATTAAGACTTTGATTAAATAAGTGTAGACATAGAGTATTAATATTTTAAATGCTGTTGGTCCAGGCTGTGCTTACTCAGCAAACACATAAATAAGTGTATACGTATTTTACAAGGGAAAGTATTTTACGTGATTACTCAAATGTAATGAAAACACCCATACACTCCATGGAAGTAATGATACTGTAATTTATTCTCTTTATACTGGTAATTACACTGTGCTGCACTGACACACATTTACTTATACTTACATTAAATTTATTTTCTTTTTTTTATTTCTTCAGTCATTCATTCAATCATTCATTTTCTATAACCACTTAATCCTAATTAGGGTTGTGGGGAGGCTGGCGCCCATCCCAGCCGACTCCGGGCGAGGACACAGTACACCCTGGAGAGCTCGCCAGGCCATAGCAAGCTAACTATTTTATACTTTAGTAAAGTACAGAGAGGCAGGAACCGATAGCTGGGGCAAAGGTAAGGTACGCCCTGAACGGCTCACGGGATCAGTGCAGGTCAACACAGACACAACCAGTCACACTCATTCTCACACCTAGGGGCAACTGAGATCCAGTTATAAATCTAATGTGTGTGTGTGTGTGTGTGTGTGTGTGTGTGTGTGTGTGTGTGTGTGTGTGTGTGTAAAATGGAGCCGTGAGGGAGGGGCACAAGCCAGTGTCTCTCCCTCACGCCGGTCCCAAGCCCGGATAAATGCAGAGGGTTGCGTCAGGAAGGGCATCCGCCGTAAAACAAATGCCAAATAAAACATGCGAGTCATATCAAGAAAATTCATACCGGATCGGTCAAGGCCCGGGTTAACAACGACTGCCATCAGTGCTGTTAACCGACAGAGTGCTGGTGGAAATTGGACTACCATTGGTCGAAGACGTCGAAGAAGGAGAGGCGGGAGGCGTGTCCGTAGGCAGAGAGAGAAGAGGAAAGGCAGGAGTCTACAACTGAAAGTAGGGACTTTGAATGTTGGAACTATGACAGGAAAAGGTAGAGAGCTGGCTGACATGATGCAGAGGAGGAAGGTGGACATACTGTGTGTTCAGGAGACCAGGTGGAAAGGTAGCAAGGCTAGAAGCTGTTTTTTCATCATGTGGATGGGAAGAGAAATGGAGTAGGAGTCATCTTGAAGGAGGAGTTTGTCAGGAATGTTCTAGAAGTGAAAAGAATGTCAGACAGAGTGATGAGTCTCAAGTTAGAAATTGAAGGCATGATGTTCAATGCTGTTAGTGCTTATGCCCCACAGGCAGGTTGTGAGCTAGAAGAGAAGGAGAGATTCTGGAGTGAGTTAGATGAAGTGATGCAGAATACCCCCAAAGATGAATAGTCATTGGGGCAGACTTCAATGGACATGTTGGTGCAGGAAACAGAGGGGACGAGGAAGTGATGGGCAGGTTTGGTATCCAGGACAGGAACGCAGAAGAACAGATGTTGGTAGATTTTGCAAAAAGGATGGAAATGGCTGTGGTAAATACTTTCTTCCAGAAGAAAGTATTTACCACAGCCATTTCCATCCTTTTTGCAAAAAGGATGAAAGAGGAGGAAGAGAAGAAAGAGGAGCATAGGGTGACGTATAAAAGCAGAGGTAAGAGCACACAGGTAGACTACATCTTGTGTAGGCGATGTAATTTGAAGGAAGTCAGTGACTGCAACGTAGTAGCGAGTGAGAGTGTTGCCAAACAGCATAGGATGGTGGTGTGCAGGATGACGCTGATGGTGAGGAAGGTGAAGAAGGCAAAGGCAGAGCAGAAGACAAAGTGGTGGAAGCTGAAAAAGGAAGAGTTTTGTGTTGTCTTCAAGGAGGAGTTGAAACAGGCTTTGGGTGGTCAGGAAGTGCTTCCAGATGACTGGACAACTACAGCTAATGTGATCCGGGAGACAGGAAAGAATACTTGGTGTGTCATCTGGAAGGAGAGTAGATGAGGAGACTTGGTGGTGGAATGAGGAAGTGCAGGAGTGTGTACAAAAGAAGAGGTTAGCTAAGAAGAAGTGGGACACAGAGAGGACCAAAGAGAGTAAACAGGAGTACAGGGAGACACAGTGTAAGGCGAATGTAGCGGTGTCAAAGGCCAAACAGAGGGCGTATGATGACTTGTATGCTTGGTTGGAAAGTAAAGAGGGAGAAAATGATTTAAACAGGTTGGCACAGCAGAGAAATAGAGATGGGAAGGATGTGCAGCAAGTTCGGGTGATTAAGGACAGAGAGGGAAATGTATTGACTGATGACAGAAGTGTGCTGGGAAGATGGAAAGAGTACTTTGAAGGGCTGATGAATGAGGAAAATGGGAGAGAGAAAAAAAGAGTAGAAGAGGTGACTGTTGAGGACCAGGAAGTAGCAAAGATTAGTAAGGGTGAAGTGAGGAGGGCATTGAAGAGGATGAAGAATGGAAAGGCAGTTGGTCCTGATGACATACCGGTGGAGGTATGGAAGTGTCTAGGAGAGGAATTTCCTGACAAGAACATTCAACAAGGTCTGAGAGTGAGAGGATGCCAGAGGAATGGAGGAGAAGTGTGCTGGTGCCCATTTTTATGAACAAGAGAGATGTGCAGAGTTGTGACAACTACAGAGGGATAAAGTTGATGAGCCATATGATGAAGTTATGGGAAAGAATAGTGGAAAGCAAGACTAAGGGCAGAGGTCAGCATTTGTGAACAACAGTTTGGTTTCATGCCAAGAAAGAGCACCACAGATGCAGTGTTTGCCTTGAGGATGTTAATAGAGAAGTACAGAGAAGGTCAGAAGGAGCTGCATTGTGCCTTTGTGGATCTGGAGAAAGCATATGACAGGGTGCCGAGAGAAGAACTGTGGTATTGCATGAGAAAGTCTGGAGTGGCAGAGAAGTATGGTAGAGTGGTGCAGGACATGTATGAGAGATGTAAGACAGTGGTGAGGTGTGCTGTTGGTGTGACAGAAGAGTTTAAGGTGGAGGTGGGACTGCATCAAGGGTCAGCTCTCAGCCCATTCTTGTTTGCTATGGTGATGGACAGGCTGACAGACAAGGTTCGGCAAGAATCTCCATGGACTATGATGTTTGCAGATGACATTGTGATCTGCAGTGAGAGCAGAGAACAAGTGCAGGAAAACCTCGAGAGGTGGAGGTATGCCCTGGAAAGGAGAGGAATGAAGGTTAGCCTCAGTAAGACAGAATACATGTGTATGAATGCCAAGGACCCAACAGGAACGATGAGGTTACAATGAGCAGAGATAAGGAAGGTGGAGGATTTTAAGTACTTAGGCTCAACAATCCAGAGCAATGGAGAGTGTGGAAAAGAGGTGAAGAAGCGTGTGCAGACAGGTTGGAATGGTTGGAGTGTGATAGGAAGGTATCGGCAAAAATGAAAGGAAAGGTGTACAAGACGGTGATGAGGCCAGCGATGTTGTATGGTTTAGAAACAGTGGCACTGAGGAAAAGACAGGAGGCAGAGCTGGAGGTAGCAGAGATGAAAATGTTGAGGTTCTCTTTTGGAGTAACGAGGATGGATAGGATCAGGAATGAGCACATCAGAGGGACAGTACATGTAAGACGTTTTGGAGACAAAGTCAGAGAGGCAAGGTTGAGATGGTTTGGACATGTACAGAGGAGGGATAGTCAGTATATTGGTAGTAGGATGTTGAGGTTGGAACTACCAGGCATAAGGCCTACAGGAAGACCAAAGGGACGATTTATGGATGTGGTGAAGGAGGACATGAAGGCAGTTGGTGTAAGAGAAAAAGATGCAGAGGATAGGGTGAGATGGAGGCAGATGATTCACTGTGGCGACCCCTGAAGGGAAAAGCCGAAAGGACAAGAAGAAGAAGAAGAAGTGTGTGTGTGTGTGTGTGTGTGTGTGTGTGTGTGTGTGTGTGTGTGTGTGTGTGTGTGTGTGTGAGAGAGAGTGTGTGTGTGTGCGTGTGTGCATGTACTGTGTTGCAATAATTAATGGGGTGGAGAACGTACAGATATCATGAACCTTTTCTGTTGGTGTGCCTCTGAAGTAACATTCTCTCAATAAAACTTTAATGACCATTATACCACAGTGCTGGTAAATTCCTAATTCTGCGTGGTCAGAATGTGTTCAAATGTGCTCTAAGAACAGTTCGACAATGGTTCTCACTGCAAAGTTTATTTAATGCATGTGCTTAAATATTTTATCTTTTATATAATAACAACCTACACAGGGACTTGCAGATGCTCACATATTTTGTCAGATTTTGTTTATGTGAAATTTACTGATTAGAAGTTTTTGGGAAAGGCACAGTTATTTATCATTCAGAGTCAGTGATGAAGTTCGTTATAATATTAAGTTTCAAGAAAAGAGTCAATATGGAAGACTTTTCTGGTTTCTTGGTAAGATGGAAGGTGCATTTGTGTCTTATTAACTAACACCGGTAGGTCTGAGGTTAAACAACAAAAAAAAAGTATATGTAAAATATATGGTATAATTCAAAGACATAATGCTGAGTTAAGGGTTGACGTTTCCACCAATGAAGGGGTTAGGGGTGCGTGTCTGAGTCCTGACAGTCTGAAATGTCAAATATCAATCAATCAATCAATCAATCAATCAATCAATCAATCAGTCAGTCAGTCAGTCCGCCCGCCCGTCCATCCATCCATTCATCTATCTAGTTAGCTAGCTAGCTAACAAATTTGGCAGCATTTGTGCAATAGCTGTCTAGCTGGCTCGCTATTGCACAAACGGTGCCAAATTTGTATTTTAACTGGTTTTTGAGGGGAAGAAACAAGTCATTCATTTATTTTCTGAACCACTTAATCCTTAATCCAGGGCAATTTTTGTCCATCTCAACTGACTCTGGGCGAGGGCAGGGTACACCCTGGTCATCTCTTCGGTACAGAAGAAACACACACGCTGCAATCCAATGGCCTACTCCTCTCAAATGACAGCAATGTTTCATTTACGTCTCACCATAGACAGGGAAATACATGGCTGGCTTTAAGTAACCCCGTTAGCTGTACTGTGGGCGAAACAACTCAAAAGGGCATAATACACATATATACTCAGTGGAAGTGGTTTGGGATATATAAGGTAGATGAGAACTGCAGTCTATTGCAAATGAAAGTCACTTGGATTACGGATGAAACAAGTCTCCTCCCAAAAACTCCAGATTCTGTGTCCAGATGAAGTGAATCAAGCTTTCTTTTAGAAAGAGAAAGAGATTTCTTTACCTGGATTATTAAGCTTGTCTTGAGATACAGAAGACATGGACAGTGTTTGTCCTTTATTATTTTAGCACAAATTCTACCCTCTACTTGCATTACCAATATTAATAGTAAATTAGCCAGTCAGAATGCATGAATATTCATAAACAATGGTTATTTATAACTCACACTATCCAGGCAATCGTGATGGCTGTCCTAGCTTGTTAAAAGTGAACATTACACAATAAAATAGGAAATAAGACTTTCAAGAGAATTATTTGACGTATAAAAAACTGTCATTACATTAAAATGCCTCCTGTATGGATGTTTTATTTTTTCTTCCCCAATGAATAATTTTATCATGTGCTTGCTAATTACATTAAATCAAGAAAACTTATCACTCTGTCATGTTTAATAGCAGTTAACATTCACCATGTCAACAGGAATATTTGAATTGGCAAGTTGTATTATTGCTTTTCTTTAAAATCCAAAACACGTTTTGATAATGATATAATTATATTGAACGTTAATTGCACAAAACAGCCGACATTAGCAATGAAATCCTTGGCAGTATATAAAAGTACAGTGACTGTGTACCGAGTCCTGCATGGGCTGAGAAGAACACAGATATTGTTTACTCACCAACATGACATCCTCTCTTCATCTTCTGTTTAATTAATGACCCATCTATCTTTGAAAAAAAAAAACGGTAATGAAAATCCAGCAAAACTATGCACAGTCTTTGATTCTAATTTCAGACTGTAGTGCTGTTGTCGATATCATAGCATATGCAAGTAGCATGCCAAGCAAAAAGCATTGTAACTGTAAAACCTGTACAGTTCTCAGTACAAGAGAAACAGGATTTTTCTCTATTATTATATTTTACAATTCTCTGTTTTTTTTTTTTTTTTTTTTTTTTTTTAGCTTATAGTTCGCTCAAAACATACAACACTGCTTAAGTGTAATCTTAACTACCTGCTACATCTTGATATCAATAAAACATTTTCAACAACAATTTTGATAGATACACACAAGGTAATTTTCTGACATTGGGTTTTGGGTTTATGGAAGGAGTTTCCATTGTTAGTGGTTGTATAACAGATATGAAGTTGACAATCTTCAATACAGAGGGACTTACTTTTTGTTATCATGAGACCATTTTTAAATGCGCCTACAAAAACAAAAAAAAAAAAAAAAAAAAAAAAAAGAAAAGGAAACCATGTTTCATTTTTTAATAAATAGAACATTGAGTGCTGGGAAATTCCTATGGTAGAATAAAAGCATAACGATATGGGGTGTGCTTTTCTTTGGAAAAATACCGTCTTTAATCTATCATAACTGCCGGTGGCTAGTGTGATGTAATTATAGGTAGACTGACGAAACTTTTTTTTTTTTTTTTTCTGTAGGTAAAAGATATCCAAGTAATAACCATTAGAGACACTGGGTGCGTTCACATGTACAAACTAATCTGATAACTGCATAGAATCTGATTTTGTTAATAATTCAATGAAGGCATTTACATGCATTTAAGTAATGTAATAAGATAGATAATCCTCGGTCTACATGAGCCAGTCAGTAGTAGCATTTCGACAAATAGGGCAGTGCAGTTATTCATTTAATTCAATTTTCCAATACTAAGATGGAAGTGTCGCCACTTTTTAAAACAACTTAAATTATATTACTGATCAAGTTGCAGAGTAAGGCTGATAAACGTTACAGTATATCATTTCATTTTATTAATGTATACATTCTATATTTAAAATCCATCATGTTCTATAGCTCTGGTCGGCTCATTGTTAGCACAACTGACTTGGAGTTACTGGATGCTAAAGACAATTATTTATTTGGAAGACTTTAAAGTTTGGTTTGCTCAATAAACAGTATTCTGGATTTCAAGATTTGGCCATTTAAATACATTGCTGTTACCTGAGGTCCAGGGTAATATCACTACATATGATATATACTTAGAATCAACATTTTCTTATGAGATACTTTGTTTAAAGTGTTTTAAATTTTGTTAGGATTACAATGTATATTAAAAAAAATGATAGATATTGCATCATATTCTTGTTTTACATCACAGACATGTTGCTTAAATCACTTTTTAAAAAGTCTTTCCATAAAGTAACGTTTCTGCATATTTAGCATGGCATTATAATGTTGCAATGATCTGTTTACTTCAGTTTCATCAGCTTGACTATAAGCAGGATTAATTAGACAGCAATGGTGAACTTTAAACAGCATCGATCTCCTTCAGTGCAATCTTCCCTTTCGAACAAATAAATTCTACTTTTAGCATTTTCAGCATCTAACATTTAGATGTTCACCAGCATCTTTATAATGTCAGTACTACTATTAATAGTAATTGCATATAAAGGAAGAAAAAAAAACCCGGAGTGGCAGTAATATGTCTTCCCCCCTTTTTAGTATCTAGAGACATGGACATCAAAATATATTCCCACAGTTTTTGTTTTGATAACGGTGGTGGCATGCACTGTTAAGCACATTTGTATAAAATGTTATATAGTAGATGTGTTAATTTGGGTTGAGATCTGATGATGATGATGATGATGATGGCTGTTTCTGCTGCAACGTGGGCAGGTAAAGGCTGCGGATTTTGTAGCCGGGTTTTGAGACAACGCCCTCTCCTTCTGACAGTGTCTTTTCTTTTTTTCTCTTGCTGCTCCACTCCTCTGGATTTCGAACTCTTGGCTTGCTCTTTGGATCATGTACTGCCACTTGGGTTGGTCAGTGGCATCAACTTGCCAGGAACTAGGTGAGATATTTGCCAGAGAAGAGTGTCTTTTTAGCTGCTCTTTCTCACGCTTTTTCAAAGGATTGCATATGATTTATATAATTTTAACCTCCATATGATTTAAATCTTGTGTAGGTTGTGGAGTGATCCTGTATGTTCCAATGTCTGCCATGATGGAAACTTTTAAAATAGAATAAAGGCGGACAGCATAGTGGCGTAGCATTTAACATGTCTGCCTGACAATAAGGAGTTCCTGGGTTCGAGTCGTGGCTTCTGTGGGTAATATGGAGATCCCCCAGGTTGTCTTATATTCTCCAATCCACAGACATGCACATTAGGCTAGGCTGTTCCAAATTGGTGGGAGTGTGAATGGGTGTATGCATGTTGGCGTTGCGATGGCCTGGCTGTTTAGCTGCTCAGTATGCACCCCACCTTAACATATTGTCAGCTGAAATAGGCTCCTTCCTGCCCAGGACCCAAGTGCAGTTTGGCAAGTGTGTGAGTGAGTCAGTGAGTGAGAGTGTGGAAAAAAAGGTAATATGTGTGAGTAAATTTGTATGATCATTGGATACAAATCATTGTTTATTTGTTTTAATAGAACAAATGGAGCATAAAATGTATTTTTTAAAGAGCTACACTATATCTGTGTATATAAACAGTGGTACCTCAATTTACAAAATTAATCCGTTCCGGAAGTGGTTTCGTAACCTGGATTTTTCGTAAATTGAACCGCATTTTGCATGTAAAATGTGTGATTCATTCTAAGGCCCCCAAAACTACCCCTTAAACCTTTTTAAAAAAATAAATTAATTAAAAAAAAATATATATATATATTTTTTTTAATTATGATTATATATATATATATATATATATATATATATATATATATATATATATATATATATATATATATATATATATATATATATGTGTGAGTCACTCCACGAATCTAGGCACTTGTCGCACAGACTACTTTTGAGAAAATGGCCAAAAAAGTAAAAGTGGTAATTAATTTTTTATCGAAATTTGGATTTTTGCATAAACCATTCAAACAAGTATTCAACTATCACTTGCTGAAATGAAATCGACTAAAACTCACTAAAAATGTCTTTTATTTCTATTTTTCTGATGAGTACCCTCATAAAACTAGTTAAAAACAGTAGCAAACTTACCGGGTTTTTTTGCAATTATTCACTGAGTTCAGTACAAGACACACTATAATCCATACACCAGAAGAACGTTCGTTAAGTCGTCTCTCCATTTTGGATACTGTTTTATTATTAAAATGCTGTTTCAGTGAATCAAATATCGGTTATGAAGACAATATGCACATAAACATTGCAGGCTATTTGCTAAGGAAGATCTGAAACGAGCACTGATTGGTGAACTCAGTCACATGCTCACATTGCACATGCACAGTCCCTGTCACATGGTAACTTCCTGCTTACTTCCTGACTGTAGTATACCACAGGTGGAACTTATCCCTGACTTTCTCTTCAATAACAGTAAGTAAGTTTATTTATTAGATTGTGAATACACATAATTTCTGGAAAAGTAGAGTGAAATGTCATCTGTGATGTCTAGCAGCATTAGTATAGATGTTAAATTCCACGCTGGAATTTGGGTTTGAAGGAGATTATTTCTCTCTCTCTCTCTCTCTCTCTCTCTGTCTGTCTCTCTCTCTGTCTGGCTCTCTCTGTTTCACACACACACACACACACACACACACACAGTGTGCAAATTAGCAGAATCCAGATGAACTAGTGCAATTTGAATGGAAGAAAATACAGTATACGAGGGGAGTGGGGTAAATGAGTGCATATGGTGCGGTAGATGCACAAATGAGCAGTAACCCACTGTTTACAGTCTGTGTGTGTGTGTGTGTGTGTGTGTGTGTGTGTGTGTGTGTGTGAGTGAGTGAGTGAGTGAGATACCTCTGGTCTGCTGGAATATTAAGAAACAGATAATTCCATTGCAATTCAGTCAAAGAAAATCCCATATGCTCAGTATTATGTACTTTAGAAACTTAATATGAATTTTGTATGAGTATTGGTAATTTTCTCTGTATGCAAAATTCAATTATGGAATTTTTTTGATCATTTGATTTGTGTGTAATCTTGTCTGGACTGGACATGCTGGATCGTGGGTTGTTTAGTTTTGTACAGAAAGTGGTCAAGACCTGAAAAATACTTAAATGTTTCATATCTTTTACATATAAACAAACTGATGATGATGATGATGATGATGATGATGATGATGACGAAGATTTTGATTTTGATGTTGATGAAGAAGAGGAATCTGTTAATAAAAGTGTGATGACTGGTGTTTGTGAAGAAGATTTTATCTGCTGAGCAGGATATAGATGAAGATGATAATGCTGAGCGCAGAATTGATGAAGCTTACTTGTATAAAGAGATCAGAGAGTTTTGTTATATAGTTATATTTTATATATATATATATATATATATATATATATATATACTAGTCCTCAAAAAATTAGCATATTGTGATAAAGTTCATTATTTTCTGTAATGTACTGATAAAAATTTAACTTTCATATATTTTAGATTCATTGCACCCCTAACTGAAATATTTCAGGTCTTTTATTGTTTTAATGCTGATGATTTTGGCATACAGCTCATGAAAACCCAAAATTCCTATCTCAAAAAATTAGCATATCATGTTCAGGTAGTCTAAACGAGCTATTAAGCTAATCATCTGAATCAACCAATTAACTCTAAACACCTGCAGAAGATTCCTGAGGCTTTTAAAAACTCCCAGCCTGGTTCATTACTCAAAACCGCAATCATGGGTAAGACTGCCGACCTGACTGCTGTCCAGAAGGCCATCATTGACACCCTCAAGCAAGAGGGTAAGACACAGAAAGAAATCTCTGAGCGAATAGGCTGTTCCCAGAGTGCTGTATCAAGCCACCTCAGTGGGACGTCTGTGGGAAGGAAAAAGTGTGGCAGAAAATGCTGCACAACCAGAAGAGGTGACCGGACTCTGAGGAAGATTGTGGAGAAGGGCCAATTCCAGACCTTGTGGGACCTGTGGAAGCAGTGGACTGGGCTACAGGTGCCGCATTCCCCAGGTCAAGCCACTTTTGAACCAGAAACAGCGGCAGAAGCGCCTGACCTGGGCTACAGAGAAGCAGCACTGGACTGTTGCTCAGTGGTCCAAAGTACTTTTTTCGGATGAAAGCAAATTTTGCATGTCATTCGGAACTCAAGGTGCCAGAGTCTGGAGGAAGACTGGTGAGAAGGAAATGCAAAAATGCCTGAAGTCCAGTGTCAAGTACCCACAGTCAGTGATGGTCTGAGGTGCCATGTCAGCTGCTGGTGTTGGTCCACTGTGTTTTAACAAGGGTGGGGTCAATGCAGCTCGCTATCAGGAGATTTTGGAGCACTCCATGCTTCCATCTGCTGAAAAGCTTTATGGAGATGAAGATTTCATTTTTCAGCACGACCTGGCACCTGCTCACAGTGCCAAAACCACTGCGAAATGGTTTACTGACCATGGTATTACTGTGCTCAATTGGCCTGCCAACTCTCCTGACCTGAAGCCCATAGAGAATCTGTGGGATATTGTGAAGAGAAAGTTGAGAGACACCAGACCCAACACTGTGGATGAGCTTAAGGCCGCTATCGAAGCATCCTGGGCCTCCATAACACCTCAGCAGTGCCACAGGCTGATTGCCTCCATGCCACGCCGCATTGAAGCAGTCATTTCTGCAAAAGGATTCCCGACCAAGTATTGAGTGCATAACTGAACATAATTATTTGAAGGTTGACGTTTTTTGTATTAAAAACACTTTTTTTTTTAATTGGTCGGATAATATATGCTAATTTTTTGAGATAGGAATTTTGGGTTTTCATGAGCTGTATGCCAAAATCATCAGTATTAAAACAATAAAAGACCTGAAATATTTCAGTTGGTGTGCAACGAATCTAAAATATATGAAAGTTTAATTTTTATCAGTACATTACAGAAAATAATGAACTTTATACAATATGCTATTTTTTTTTGAGAAGGACTAATATATATGTGTGTATATATAATTTTCTTCGTTTCAGTTTGATTGTTTGAACTTCACAGTGTTTTTTTTTTCAATCAGTATCATTTGAAGGCATTTGAACCTTTTATATAATGGTCAAAAAGATACATACTGATCTTATTGGAATAAACAGAAATGAAGAAAAATAGTCGATTTTTGTTAATTTCTGGGGCTTACCACGGTGACATGGGTTTAAAAAGGAAAAGGGCGTGTTGGATTAAAATGAGGATGATTTCTCTTATCATCTCTTCCTAAAACTCTTCCTAGACATGTTTTCTCAAAGCTTATATGGCTGAAGTGCATAAAAATGTTTGGTTGCTAAGGACTAATGATCTTGGAAGATGTGCAATCTTTGTGCTCATTTTTCTTAAGAATGTCTTTTGAAATTTTTAGTTGAATGCTGACACAAGAAATGGCACACCTCGGTCAGTTCTCAAGGTATTGACAAACTTTTTGCTACATTTTGCAGCTTTGGGGCTCCTCTATCTGACTGTGAAAAAAAAAAAAATCAAATTTTTCATTTTTGGACCCAAGAGCCTACTTTCCTTGGAATGGCTCACATATACATTATGCATGCAGTAGTGCATGGTATGTTTGGTATACCCCTTATCGTGCACTATGCTCATATGAACAGCACTACAGTCGGCCCCCTACTTACGAAGCCGCCTGGGTACGAAAATTCCGGGTTACGAAAAACATTTTCCGAAGTTTTCATCCACGGGATACGAAAACAACCTCCTCTTACAAAATGTGCCATTCAAAATTCAAACACGCCAATCAAACTTTCTCACTATGCGTGAGTTGTTCTCTCATTGGCTGTCTCCCAACATCCCGCCCCGCTGGCCTCCCATTGGCTAGGAGGAATGGCGCAGCTGAACTTCCTGCACCCATACTTCCTGTTTGTCACACGCGTGAAGGAGAGTTGACTATTGGCTTTTTTTTTTACGATTGATCATGTAGCGTTGTATTTCGTCATCGCTGAAACCCCTCTACAATCAGGACGATATTGAACCAGAAGGAGACCTTAAAGTGGAAATGCAGTGAAGGAGGCGATTATTTCGGCACAATAGAGTGGACAAGAAGACTTCCAATCTCGCAAGGAAGCAAGTTCATATTGAATGAGGACCTCTGATCTTTCAAACAGGTACTGTAGTTCCACTTTAAATACAACATCCCATCCATTTAAACATTTAAATAGAATTGTTCCGTCAGCTGTAAGGATGCTTAACTCTTTAATTTTTAGTTTCTTTTTTTAAGTTGTATAATTCAGTAAATGTTCAATAAATGTGGCGCATAAGGAATCAAGTTAAAGTTGAGTTTGGACCTCCGATCTATCAAGCAGGGAATGCACTTTGAATTCCACTTCTTAAAATGCTCCAGCGCCCTGATTGTGGGCATTCAATGCGTACTGTAATGTGTGTGTGTGTGTGTGTGTGTGTGTGTGTGTGTGTGTGTGTGTGTGTGTGTGTGAGAGAGAGAGAGCGAGAGAGAGACAGGTTTTTGTGTGTGTGTGTGTGTGTGTGTGTGTGTGTGTGTGTGTGTGTGTGTGTTAATAAAAAATGTTTAATAATGGTTTAATAAATAAATATGTTAATAAAATTGTTTAATATGTTAATAACATGTTTAAGTGGTTTGATAAATAATTTTCTTTTACTTTTAACACATATTTCATACAAAATCGGTGTAGTTTTATCATTTTTAAAGGGTTATGGGGTAGTCTTGGAATGAATCAGGCATTTTTACATGTAAAATATGCCCCCTACTTACAAGACTCCTGCGTTACGAAAAAGGCGCTGGAACGGATTAATTCCGTAAGTAGAGGGCCGACTGTATTATGATATACCTGCTGGTTTTTTGTATAATTACAAATTTTTGATTCTTTGGAGAGATGTTGGTTTCTTTCCCTCCTCCTTCTCTCTTTTTTCCAGCACTCACCACTGTGATGCTGAGAAAATGATATTCGAATGTTCTCTTTGTTTTCCAGCTCATACAAAGCACTGATCGGTGCATTCAAAGTGATGGGAGCCTTTTAGAATTTCCCTCAAGCCAGTCAGCACTCTATGCAAATATGTATTCGAGTAGAGAACCTCAAATATTGTACTCTCAATTTGAAGATGGTGAATACTAGTAGCACAGAGAGCAGCAGATTTTTAAACTCACTGCTGTTTTACAAATATACTCTGCAGGAACAGTTTGGATTCAGCTTTCAATGACAAGGACAAGAAGAGTCTAAGTAAAAAGCATACAGATTGCAGGTGCTGCTGTGTTCCTGTTGGCTCAATGAGTGGAAACATTCCTTGCATGACGTCTCATTTACATCATCATCATCCATCCATAATCCTTTGGGGGTAAATCAGGGAGTGTCCACTCTTTATTGAAGACTCAACAATTTGTCACTGCTGTCTTCGTAATCTTAAAATACAGGAATAGACAGCTCACTTGATGTTACATGTTTTTTTTTTTTGTTATTTTTATTTGTACCTATTGCCTATACAAATAAGTATCAGACAGACATACAGACATTTTATTCAATAAAAGGCTATTAGCCCAAAATACAGACAAAATGAATAAATTAAAGCATGAACTATTGTTGTAGACCAGTTGAATTTCTGATTTTCTTCACATGGATAAGAAATAAGCACAGGTTACGGATTGCATTAATATCAGTTGATGACATAATATTAATAAAACTGTGTTGTGATAAGGGGGACTTCAAATATTTACTTAATAATGTATTTCTTATACCCGTGTAGCCTTTGCAATAAATTATTACATGGATTCCATCTTCAAGTTCATAGATATTGTTTTTCTTCACATAAAGGACAAAATCTTAAATTATAAGGAGCATTTTTATATCTACCGGTCTCAATGCAAAGTTTGAAAGTACCACATCAAAAATTTGCTAAATAGATTCTCAAATAAGGTGCTATATCTGAGTTAATGTATGTTTCAACATTTAGAAGGGACTTGAACAGTAAATAACTAGAGGGCTTGGATGTGTTTTGTAATGATGAATGCCAATTTTGGAAGAGATTATCAGATAACCTCTGCTTAAAAACTGAAATAAAAATATCAACATCACCAATATCCTGTGATACCCAAGTGAAGCCAAACCCAAGTCTAAACAAAATATTTTTAATATACGATGCCCATGTTGTGCATCCAAATAAGTATCATGTTTGCTTAAACCAGTGTAGGATGTGCACCTACAGGTTATCAAAATTATCAGAATTGATGGTGTAGTGGATAGATTGTCGTCTTCATAGCAAGACGGTCCTGGGTTTGAATCACAGGCTCAGCGAGGGGCGTTTCTATGTGAAACTTGCATGTTCTTCTCTTGCATGCATGTATTTTCTCCATGTAATCCTGTATGCAGTCAAAAGACATGTGCATTAGGCTAATTGGCTAGGTGAGTGTTGGAATTTGGGTGTATCTGTTTACCCTGCAATGGTCGGACAAGCTGTTCAGAGTGTCCCCTGTCTTCACATAATGTTGACTGAGATAGCAACTCTGAAAAGTTTAAGTGGTTAAACGGGTGAGTGAATGATCCTGCCAACACATGATAACTAAAGTTATTATGTAATAATGTTATTGTGGTCCAATGACCAAATTAAATACTGGCACGGTTTGTGTGTGGCACATTGCAAAAGGCCAAACACAAAATTTTATTTCACGGAAAACAAATTACATACTTTAGAATATTTTCACTTTATTTCTTTAAGTCAAAGTTTAGAGTCAGGACCAATTGAGTCTGTCCTTATGGAACCCATAGAGAACAACTGTTTTCTCCTAATTTCCTCTCTTTTTTCTCTATAGATATATATCTCAAGACTCAGGCTCTGGCCATCTGCTGTGATATTTCTCCAAGGATGAGGACGCCTTCAGCACAACCTTGGCATCTGGCGTAAGTTTGGATCATGCAAAAAACAACATGTTCTTTCTGAGGAACCACAGCTAGGCAGGGCTTCAAGAACTCGCATATGACTGCTCTGAGCAGGATATAAAAACTGATAACAATCCAGGAACAGCCTGACCTGTGAGGATACTTTAGTGAGGAAGGCTCTGAGGTTTTTAAAATGTTTATTTATAGGCCTGTAAGCCTAATGCTTCGTTTTAGTGCTCACTCTGCACCAACATTTTCTCTCTACACAACAGTAGTGTCGTGGATATCCGGCATGGTACAGTTGCAAAGTATCAACAATCTAATTATGCTCCCATGGTTCCTGTAATTCCTGCGTATTGGAACATGTATTTCAAAACCTATAATTCATTTGTCTATCTTTCATGGTGCTCACTGTAATCATTTACTGCAGAGAACTGTACTGTTTATCACATGCACAGGAACACACACACACACACATACAGGATATTTAAAGACATCTGCACACACCTTTAGTGTTCTCTGCACACCTCTTAGCTGAGTAGCTCTACAGTAATTTTCCTCTCCCTAATTTGCATATAAACATTTTTCTTCTGCTCCCATAAATTTACCTGGGACACTTGCTTCAGCACAAATGTAAAATATATTGGGCGCATTAAAGGTTAGGGTAAAAATCTTCATCAGCACTTTGTCAATGATGTGGAAGTCCTATGCACCCTAAATCCAAGCTCAATATGTAATTAAAACACACCTGTTTTTACTGTTTTTCATGCCCACAGACATAGGCAATACTGTGCTAGTTGCATCTGCATTACTGTGTTTACTACATCACAGTTGTTTAATCATTACCCTTATTTCAGAGCTTTACTTATGCACAAATACTGTACTATAGTAGAAAATATTACATTTAACTTTTGTCCTGTAAAGATATATATATATATATATATATATATATATATATATATATATATATATATATATATATATATATATATATATATCTTTACAGGACAAAAGTTAAATGTAAATGTAATATTTTCTACTACAGTACAGTATTTTCACATATATATGACATTTTTATAATACAGTCGGCCCTCTACTTACGAAATGAATCTGTTCTAGAGCCTTTTTCATAACCTGGAGTTTTCGTAAGTAGAGGTGCATTTTAATTGTAAAACGCGTGATTCGTTCAAAGGCTCCCAAGACTACCCCATAAACCCTTTAAAAATTATAAAATTACACCAATTTTGTATGAAATATGTGTTAAAAGTAAAAGAAAAGTATTTACCTTTTTTTTTTTAAATCTCTCGAAACACCCATGCGATGCTTTAAAGTCCAGGGGAATATTGTCCGGGGGTTCAATAGTAGAGGGGTTTCGGCTATACTCCTTTGCGATTTTGCTCAACCGCATCCCACTTTCGTATTTTTTTTTTTTTTTTTTATCTCCTGCTTCACTTTGATTGATAACGGAGCCCGCTTCTTTTCAGTGTCACCGGGAATCACTTTCTTGGGGTTCATGATGGATAACAAAATATAACGCTGCAATGATCACTCTCAATAAAACTCACGAGCCAACAGTCCTGTTCAACTCTCCTTCACGCGTTTGACAAACAGGAAGTATGGGTACAGGAAGTATGGGTACAGGAAGTATGGGTACAGTTCATCTCCCTCCTGGCCAATGGGAGACCAGCGGGGCGGGATGTTGGGAGACAGCCAATGAGAGAGCAACTCGCGCATTGTTTGAATTTTTGAATGGCACTTTTGAGCTTTTCGTAAAAAGAGGTTGTTTCGTATACAGAGGGCAAAAATTTAGGAAATTTGTTTTACGTAACCTAGATTTTTCGTATTCAGAGGTTTTCATAAGTAGAGTAGTTTTCCCCCTGCATGATAAATTGTACATGAATACAGGTGCAATCTACTTGCATAAGATCCCATTACTGTATGGATGTCAACACCATTTTTTGCACTGTTTTGCTCTGTGTGATCACAGCAGGACCATCTCCCATGAGCATCCACAACAACCACAGCATAAACCAGATAAATGCCTTGAATAAGATGCATGACTCCCATGCTACATGTACTATTTGTGACCCCAAATCCAGACACACATTATCAGCAATTTACTGACAATGGCAATGTGTATTTTTTGCACGTGTGTGCATATATTAAGCTGACTTTTACAAAAATAATCATCCGTTCACTGAATTGATTAATCCCAATTAGGGTCACAGGGAGGCAGGCACCCATCTCAGCCGACTCTGGGCAAGATCAGAGTACACCCTGGACAGCTCGCCAGGCCATCACAAGGCAGAAACATGCTGACAGCTATGCAGCCTACTCTTGAATAAGCAATGGTTCTTTTACATGCCTCCCACCATAGACCTTGGGAGACGTGGCCCGTCCTTTGATAACCTAATTAGCTGCACTGGACAGTGACAACCTGTTGAGACTGGGGCTTGATTCGCCAACCTTGGGACCAGTGATCCAACACCATACCACCAGACCACCATTGCCCCTACAAAAATATATTAAAATAATTTGTAGAATGGTATATTCGGCTGTGTCTGGTAAACATGAATATTCAGAGTTGGTTTCCTTTTAATGGTGTAGAAGAACACATTTAGTGAACTCAGCCTGGGCTTGGCAATAAATATATGTCCCAAGGTGCCAGGAAACAATGTTACAAGCCATCAATTTACTTTTGTATGGTTCCCTAATAGGGCCTGGGATGTTAGTTGACAATTTCACAATGTTCCAATAGCATCTAGGGGACCTTCTTCTCGCAGCGAAACGGCTAACTAAAAATAAATAAATAATCATTTAAATGATATAACACTATTCTGTCTCTGTGGTCTCATCTGTTCTTTGATGGACTGTTTTACAACCTCATCTGAGGAGCCTTATAGGGCTCCTGGGGTCCCATATTTTTCTACAACAATAGGAACATAAAAATAAAACAAATCTGCACAAATAATTTAAATAATATATTAATGTAATACAATACAAAATGCAAAAAATATACATAAAGCTGTTGAAAATAGGAATAGAACATTTAAAAAGGATGACAAAATCCCTGCATTTTCTCTAAATGTTTCTGAGTCCTTCAGCAGATGTTCATTATCACAAGTAAGATTGGACAGTTCTAAACGTATGTCTAATCTTGTGCATAACTTAAGCAGTGCGCCATCACACACCTCTTTGGAATTATATAACAACTCATTAATGTCCAATAATTCTTCCAGCAACATTTTTTTTCTGTTTACAGAAAATAAAATCAGAAAACAATTGCATGGCTTTGTGCAGTAAAAATATAAATAAACTCTTCCTATATTGCCTTTTAGTCATGCCAAATAATTCCAGTAAGTGCATTATGATTCTGCTGGTAAAACTGCTATATTCTATGAATATATGTTTTATTTGTCACAATCAACATTTTTGTGAATACTTTACATGGGTGTTTGCTCCATCATCTCCCATATGACTGCACTAATAGCAAGAGGTCAGCCATTGCCAAACTCCAAGCACTTCGCCAGAGGGATACAGGCATGACCTTTATAATGAAAATGCATTTCTCTTGTTTCACAAATCCAACGTTGGTGTTCTCCCCCCAACCCCCCCAACACACACACACACACACACACACACACACACACACACACTTTGACTTTTTTATTATTATGCAAATAGTTATGTACTTAATTGATCTACAAATCTACAATTATTCAGTACTGGAATATATATATGAATTTAGATATAGAAATAGATATAGATTTTTTGAGACCTGTATATACCAAAAAATTAAGTATAACAATGCAAAAAATCATCATTGTGCCATTCTGCTAGTGCATGCGGATACATAATATGTGTTTAGATTTTTTAAACATGATCCATTTCTGCCTGAACATACCTAATCTCTGCCAAACCTATGACATTGTTTGTTTTTGTATGACCTCAGCCTCCCTGATCCTCAACTGTGAGCTTGCCTATTCTTTGATGTCCTGTATGCTTGATCATTTAACCTGCATCTGCCTATGATATTGAAGTGTGATTTGGCTAAACCCCTCCTTGAATCACAACCTTTCCATTTGTGTATTGGTTTGCATGTACTACTGATCTCGGGTCATCCAAGGCAAACAGGTCATAGGTGAAGGTCTAAACTAAGTGCAGTTCAGAAGACCTGTGTGGTTCAAAAAGGCAAAAGGACACAGTTTCCCTTGCCCAGATGTAAGTCACCATGCCCCCACACCCCACACCCCACCCCAAGCCAGGTCTTGGGATAGGGGCTTGAGCGCCTGGTGGTCAGGATTCTTCTCCTGGAGCCTGACCAGGCCCACCACAAAAGAATAGATATGGGTCCACCCTTCCATATACCCACCACCTGTGAGATGGGCTATAGAGGTCAGGTGCACTGTGAGTTGGGTGGCTTCCCTCTGCCTTCAGGTGGGGGGATGGGTCTTGACTGTTGTTTGTCCTTAGACACCAAATCACAGTTCAGAGTACTCAGTCTTTTCAGTCTTTAAATGGTGTGTTAGTGAATGCTCCCCCTGATGACTCTCTTGTTTTCCTGGGCAACTTCAACACCGATGTGGAGAATGATTATATGACATGGAAGGGTGTGATTATTAGGTACAAGCCTCTCTAATCTGAATCCAAATGGTGTTTCACTGGTGTACTTCTATGCCCGACATGGTTTGATGGTTTGTCTGTTATAAACACCATGTTCGAACTTAAGGGTGTCCATAAGTTTACTTGGCACATGGACATCCTAGGCCATAGTTTAATGATCGACTTTGTAGTCATGTCACTGAAGTTGAGTGAAGAGAGGTGCTGAGTTGTCATCTGATCACCCCTTGTGATGAGTTGGCTCCAATCGTGAGGGTGGCAGCCTTCTAGACTTGGTGGGCACAAGCATATAGTTCGGGTCTCCTGGGAATGTTTGTAAGAATCTCCTGTCAGGGAGAACTTTAACTCCCACCTCTGGCTGAGCTACAACCACGTCCCAAAGGAGACCGGGCACATAGACTCTGAATGGGCCATGTTTTGTGTCTCCATTATTGAGGTGAAGCCCTCTACTGTAGGCAGAAGGTCATCAGTGCCTGTTGTGGCAGTAACCCTTGAATCTTGACTCTAGTGGTGGACACCTACCATAATTGGGCCGTCCAGCTGGAAAAAGAGGCAAATCGGGTCTTATTGGTTGGTTGGACTCTTGAGGCAGCAGAAAGTTACTGGCAAACCAAACATGCTGCAGCTCAGGCTAATGCTGACACAAAATCTCAAGCTTGGAAGGAGTTTGGTGAAGGCCTGGAAAGGTTCTGGACCACCAGCCGATGCCTCAGGAAGGGGAAGCAGTTCTCCATAAATACTGTTTACAGTAGAAGTAGGGAGCTGCTTACCTCAACTGAGGATGTCAGAAGGTGGAAGGAATACTTTGAGGACCTCCTCAATAACACCAACACATCCTCCATGGAGGATGAATACCCTAGGGGTTTTGGTGGGGGTCCATTCATCACTGGACCTGAGGTAGTCAAAAAGCTCCTTTGCAGTTTGGCTCCAGGCATGGATGAGATATCTCCGGGCTCTGGATGTTGTCTTTGCTGACATGTCTCTGCAACATCACATGGTCATCAGGGAGCACTTTTGACCAGCTCTGTGCACTCTACAGGCTGCCCACGTGTTTTGTGGATTTAGAGAATACTTTTGACAGTGTCGCTCAGACCAAGTTGTGGGTGTGAAGCTGCCAGGATGAGAATCAGCACCTCCGGGTCAGAGGCCATGGTTCTCAGTCAGGGAATAGTGGAATGCACCCCCAGGTCTAGAGTCTTGTCCTTACTTAAGTGGAGGAGTTTATGTATCTTAGGGTCTTGTTCACAATTGTGGGGAGGATGGAGTGGGAGATAAGTACAGCCTCTGCTGTAAAGAGGAGCCTGTACCGGACTGTCATGAACAAGAGTGAGCTGAGCCAGAAGGCAAAGCTCTCAATTTACAAGTCAATCTATTTTCCAACCCTCACCTATGGTCACAAGCTTTGGGTAGTGACCAAAAGAACAAGATCCCAGATACAAGTGGCAGAAATAAGCTTCCTTTGCAGGGTGGCAGGGCTCTCCCTTAGAGATAGGGTGGGAATTTCTGTCATCCAGGACCACCTCATAGTAGAACTGCTGCTCATCCACATTGAGAGGAGCCAGTTGAAGTGGAGCGTGCATCTGATTGGAATGCCATGTGTGGTGTTTCGGGCATGTCCAACAGGGAAAAGACCCTGGGTTTTACCTGGAACATGCTGGAGGGACTACATCTCTCAGCCGGTCTGGGAACACCTTGGTGTTCATCCGGAAGAGCTGGAGGCAGTGACCAGGAATAGGGACATCTGGATCTCACTGCTTAGGTTGCTGCCTCCATCACCCGACCCCAGAACAAGTGGAAGGAGATGAAGATTTGGATAAATCCATGTGCTATATTTATAAACATATATTTTCTACATTTTTGCATCTGTCCACATTGCCATCACACATTACTGTCACATAAGAAAAGCAAATAAAATAAATAAGAATCATTCAGTCTCAAAATAAGGCTTGAAATCCAGTTCTTTATGATGAGTAATTTAACAACAACAACAAAAAAAAAGCAAAACAATACTAATTAATTTAATTTATTAGACGGCAAATACATATGCATAGCTTAATTACTAAGGTCGACTGAGAACAGGAGAACAGATCAGGCAAAGAAAAAGGATGAATCAATGACAGAATTAAAACAGAAACAAAGTAGATTAAACAAACAATAACTCAAATATGGAGTGAGAGATTAGAGAAGAGAATTACTTTTTTTTTTTCCTGGTAATTGATGGGTAATTAATATTATATTGTACATTTTACACAGACACAAAACTCCATTAGACTAATTTTATTTTTTTTAATTATTATTATTATTATTATTAGTAGTAGTATTATTTTTATTTATTTTATTTTTTTTTTTCTAGTATCATTAGAAATATTCCTGCCAAATCAGTTGTCACACACATTAATACTAAATAATTTCCCACCATCTATATTGAAAATAAGCCTTGTATATCCCATAAATGTTAATGGATAAGCCTTATATATCCCATAAAATTTAATCTCCTTGAAGAATGGCATATCTTCATTTATCAACATTTATTCTTCATCTGTTAATTTGCTTGTGAATTTTAAGTACTTAAAGTAAAATTAACTGCATTAGTAATAATTAATCTCTACAAAGCTAATGAGACTCTTATTTGATGACAAATCCTCAAAAGTTCCCTTTTTTTTTTTTTTTTATTTTGTTAAAGTTTTACAGTGACCTTGTCAAGCTGTTGTGTTTCATAAATTAGTATATATTCAGTTAATTTTCTGTAACCGCTTAATTAGGGTCATGGGGAGGCTGGCACCCATCCCAGCCGACTATGTTCGAGTGCAGAGTCCACCCTGGATAGCTTGCCAGGCCCTGACAGGGTGGAAACAAGCTGACGGCCTTGCAGCTACTTTTGTCGAAAGTCAGCAATGGTTCTTTTACTTGAAGCTCAGACCATAGACAGTGAGAGACATGGCTGGCCTTTGATAACCCAGATAGCTCCACTGGGGACAGGGGCGCGGGGGGGGGGGGTGACAACCTTGTGGAGGGTGCAACTCAAACATAAAGTATATGGTTTAGACCTAATAGAGGAAAATAACGTCAATTAAAGAAAATGATGACCTCAGAAAAGACACTTGGGTGGAGGCCATGAAAAGCAAAAAAAAAAAAAGCTTTGGCAAAATAAAACGTAGGAATGTCATAACTATATTTAATTGGTCTTACGAGTGGGGGAAAAATAAGAACTGTAACTTTTGAAACAATCCACCTTTACACAAAGATTCACTGACATGATTCAGGTACTGCTGAGAATTCAACATCAATAACATATCAATCAGAATTCCCTCTGCTGGTTTGTCAGTGTAATGTCAAAATGCTTATTAGACCTTTTTGAATTGTTATTTACGATGCATATATACCCAGTTAGAGATTTTAAGCACTGATTAAAGTTGTAATGGGTGAATGGTTTTGTGAGATGGACAGATGGATGGGTGGACGCTGTAGTGCAGTGTCGCAGGATTTGAGAACAGCCCAATGCCAGGACTGCTCTTCTAAGCAGAGGACGAAATATGGGCTGCTTTATCGCTTCCCTATTGCACAGATGGGATCTTTTAATTTTCACTGTATGAAGTAACAGTGGTGATTCTCCATATGTCAGATTCTGTTGTTTCCCACTACATCCATTCTTTGTCTCGTTTTGTTTTTACATCTAAGTGTTTAAAAGAGAGAGGGGTGGGGGTCACTTGCGACTCACTGCTAATCGCCATTCACGGGGTATTGAAAAACAGTTCAGCAAGCGGTTTGATTCAGTTTAATACCTAAACGATGCACATATCTGTGAGTAAAATAAAGATGTGTGGGGTAGTTTAAGATGGAAAAGAGCAGCAGCAATCCTAGTACTTGGTATGAAAACATTTACTTTGATTAAAAAGCATTGTTAGGTAGAAGGTGTAAAGTTGTATGAGAAGATGAACTGTAATACCCCCATTTCACTGGAGCACGGCAGACTTACGACAGCAAAGGGGTCGTCATCCGCAAACGTTCCGCAATTATTCCATTATCTTCCGTGTCATTCCGTGTGATTCCGTAGTTATTCCTCAAGTCTACCTCCACTTCCGTATGCTTCCGGGAGGCCAAAATATTCCGTGAATAGAAAAAAAAAAATCTGTGCGTGTTCCATGGGGTCACTTTGGCGTACCTGTTCCGCACATGCTGTGAACGCTCCGAAAGTGTAAAAATTTCCACTTTTCCAGAGGATTTTCACCCATTTTCCATGTAAAAATGCCAAAGCTCTTCCATAGACTGCGTTCCGCACCATGCTACGATCCTTGCATGCCGTAGTCCAGTGAAATGGGGGTATTATCTTAATGAGCGTCATGTTGAACCACTCACTTATTTTCCCAACACCTCACTCTTATTACAGTTGACATGAGGCAAGAGCCTATCTTAGCAGACACTGGACAAAGGTGGCATACACCCTGAACACATCATCAACCCAACACACACACACACACACACACACACACACACACACACACACACACACACACACACACTTCTGGAAGCAATTTTCAACGGCCACCTGTCTGTTAGCCCATTGTGCATCTTTTTGTACTGTGGGATGAATCCAAGGTACCTGAAGGAAACCCATTCAAACATGTGCATTATAATTATACATTATACGGAAAGGCCTGAGCCGGGGACTTGAACCCAGAACTTTCTTTCTGTGAGCTGGATATGCTAACCAGTACACCACCAAGCTGAACCCAAATCGTTCTAATTACCCAAAACTTTGTGTACACTCACCAGCTGCTTTAAGGATACCTGTGACTCTGTCACGCTTGGAAAGAATAAATTATGTGGCAGTGAGTCCAGGATCGATCACTGTCTGTGTACAGAAGTGAATTCAGTAGAAGAACCTACTACTTATGAAACTTATTCACTCATTTTCTAAGCCACTTACTGCTAATTAGGATCAGGTGGTGGTGGTGGCGGTAGTGGTGGTGGTGGTGGTAGTGTGTGTGTGTGTGTGTGTGTGTGTGTGTGTGTGTGTGTGTGTGTGTGTGTGTGTGTGTGTGTGTGTGTGTGTGTCCATAGGTGGGATACTTCTTGCTGGGAGAACATTCTAACCACAGTGAAACCAGTACCTATTTATTAATCCTTGTGGAGGGTGGGACTCAAACCCCCAACTTTTGAATCAGTGATCCAGCGCCCTGTACCACTAGGCCACCACTGCCCTTTTTATTCTATTTTCCAAAAAAAAAAAAAAATTCTGATGCAATGCTAATTCTAACACTTCAAATAGACATCTATCCATTTATCTTTCATTCATTTTCTAAACTGCTTAATCCTAATTAGGGTTGTGGGGATGCTGGCGCCTATCTCAGTTGACTCTGGGCAAAGGCATAGTACACCCTGGACAGCTCGCCAGGCCATCGCAAGGCAGAAACATGCTGACGGCTATGCAGCCTACTCTTTATCCATTTATCTATGCATCTATATAGAGCTGCTCCAGTCTCCCCATGACCCCAATCAAAGATTCAGATATGGCATGACAAAAGGCAAAATCCTCACTGCATAAATTTCTTCATATTCTTTTTGAGTAGTATATTTTTATTTCTATTTTTGTATTATTTATTTATTTATTTATTTATTTATAGGATTTTTGGATCAGAGACCATGGCAAACCATGCATTTTTGGTCTGCCATTTTAATTCAGCCATTAATCCAAATTTGTTCGGTGGATATTATCCATTATCTTAAAATAACTGACTAAATCTTGCCCAAGTACTTCAGTATACACTAAATTCATTTATTCAGACAGCAGCACAGTGCATATGATCGGAGGGAAAAACCTTCCTGATCTCAGTAACCTGTCCTTACCATGCTCGGTGCAATCGATACGCTGGTTTAAATATTGAAGAAATTAATAATCACTTTTTTTTTTTTTTTTTTTTTTTTTTTTTTTTTTAACACGGCAGCTTTTAAAGGTAGCAAAGAATGGTGCAACACAAACAACCCGGTGTGTTGCAGTTCTGCCAGCTGGTATGTTAAACGAGGAGGTAAGACTCGAATGACTAGACTTGTTTTAGTCAACAATGTCTACAATCACTCAAATATCCACTCTTTACCGCCACAAAACGTAGGACAACATCGTAGAAAATACAGCATGTCAACACTTTAGATCAGTGGTTCTTAACCTTGCTGGAGGTACCGAACCCCACCAGTTTCATATGCACATTCACCGAACCCTTCATCAGTGAAAAATAAAAATATGATTTTTTACAAATTCAAGACATAGGTACTGTTGTGTTCTTGTGTTCCCCATCTCCATGCAGTTTCACGAAGTATTCCTTTAGTTTTGGCCGGTGCGAGACGAGTTGCTCAACTTGATATTGCAAATCATTCAGATAGGATGCTGAGTCCCATCACGTTCCGTGATGCATGTGAATCCATGTTGTACATATTCGTCCAACCACTTTCTTTATTTGCTTGACATAGTTAGTATGGATTAAAATATTCCGAAGAAAAATCTCACGACTTCACACATTGACTACTGAGCGGGCTAAATTCCCCACGGCACTGATTGGCCAAGCAATGTAATGTGATCATCTGCAGCCAGTGATGGCCAAGCGGGGCGTGTCATCACTAATTGACATGATGAGTCAGGTGTGTCCTGACCTCCGTGGCAGAGGCTCCGCCGAACCCCTGAGACCGACTCACCGAACCCCTAGGGTTCAATCGAACCCAGGTTGGGAACCACTGCTTTAGATAGACCCATAACAGCAGCAGAAGACCACATTAGGATCCACTTCGAAAATCCAAAAACAGGAATCAGAGTTTGCAGTGAATAGACTCACCAAAAATGGACAGCTGAAAAACAGATGTCCCCGCTATCCCGCTCTCTGGAGTCATCCATACAAAGATATTTCCCTTTTCGGTGTGATTCCTCTTAATCTTTCTTATATCACCATTATATTTTTCCCGAAAGACAACATTTACTATTAAAATTGCTTTTCATATAAAACTGGTTTGCTATTAAAATGTATTTACAGTCGGCCCTCTACTTACGAAAACCTCTGAATACAAAACATCCAGGTTACGAAAAACATTTTCCTAAATATTCGTCCTCTGTATACGAAACAACCTCTTCTTACGAAAAGCGCCAAACGCGCCATTCAAACAATGCGCAAGTTGCTCTCTCATTGGCTGTCTCCCAACATCCTCCCGCTGGCCTCCCATTGGCCAGAAGGGAGCTGAACTGTACCCATTCCTGTACCCATACTTCCTGTTTGTCACTTCCTGTTTGTTCGTGAAGGAGAGTTGAACAGGACTGTTGGCTCTTGAGTTTTTATGAGAGTGATCATTGCGGCATTATATTTCGTTATCCATCCTGGACCCCAAGAAAGTGAAAAGCGGTTGAGTGAAAATGCAAAGGAGTAAAGAATTTGACATCAGCCACTTCACCATGCGGGAAATTGTTTACAAATGGAGGAAATTCAAAACAATTGCCACCATGCCCAGTTCTGGCCACCCAAGCAATTACACCCCCAGAGTAGACCGCCAGATGATAAAAGAAGTCATCAAAAAGTCCTAAAATATCATCACGAGAGCTACAGCAGGCTCTCACTACTGTCGATTTAAAAGCACATGGCTCTACTATCAGGAAAAGACTGCACAAGTTTGACCTTCATGGGAAATCTGCAAGTCGGAAACCTTTGCTCTCTATGAAGAACATTAAGGTCAGACTGAAGCTTGGCAGAGAGAGAATAGACAAAGACCATGCCTTCTGGAATATTTTTTTTTCAACAGATGAGTCAAAAGATGAATTATTTGGACACCAGAACAAAATATATGTTTGGCAGAAACCAAGCATTCCACATACAGCATTCCAGGGATATGAATAAGAACCTCATACCAACTGTGACTCTTATGGGTGGAAGTGTCATGGTTTGGGGATGCTTTACTGCAGTAGAATCTGGCCACCTCACCATATTAGAATCCACCAAGAATTCTACTGTGTACCAGATGGGGCTTGAGGAATTGTATCTGTAAAAATAAAGAAATAAATAAATGAACTGAAGCAGAACTGGACACTTCAAAATAACAATGACCCAAAACATACCAGTAAATCTACCAAGGATTTAGAAGTGGAGAGTCCTGGAATGACCCAGTCAAAGCCTGGATCTTTATCCCATTGAGATGCTCTGGGGTGAATTCAAACATGCTGTGCATGCAAGAAACCCCTCAAACATCTCAAAGTTGAAAGAATTCTGCGTTAAGCACTGGGGCAAACTTTCCTCAGGTCGATGTGAGAGACTGGTAGATGACTACCAGAAGTGTCTCACTGAAGTTATTTCAGCCAAAGGGGTTAACACTAGCTATGAGGGAGGAGGGTGTCACCCCCCCATTGAAATACACATTTTTGTTCATATCTTTTGCTTGATGTGTAAACTTAAGTGGTTGAATTACAATAACATCCCTTTCTGTCCATTGCCTATTTAAAGGTGTGTATGTATATGCATATATACAATGACAGTGAAGATGATTGATGATAAATTATTGGATTAACATGTAGAGGGGTTCAAAATACTGCTAAAATGCACACAGGTGCATGTCCCAGAACACTCTGCCTTCCTTAAGGAGTGGAATTCTTGACAAGCCGTGATTTTTTTTTTTTTTTAATTATTTTAATTATTTATTTATTTAGACATCAGTGCCAAAATTAAATATCCCTGAAGGTGTGATCATTGAAGCAATGACTTTTTCATATTATAATCAAACTTTTGAATAGCATTTGATGTTTAACTTTATTCATTCTGAGCCACTGAATCCTATTTAGGGTCATGGGGAGGCTAGCGTCCATCTCAGCTGACTCCGGGTGAGGGCAGAGTACACCCTGGACAGTTCGCCAGGCCATCACAAGGCCGAAACACACTGCTTACTCAGCTATGCAGCTTACTCTTGATGGAAGTCAGCAATGGTTCTTTTCCATGCTTCACACCATCACCAGGGGTCACCAACCTTTTTAAAACTGAGAGCTACTTCTTGGGTACCAATTAATGCGAAGGGCTACCAGGCCGATACACACTTGTGACATAACAAATTTGCTCAATTTATCTTTAATTATATGTTATTATTAATAATTAATGATATTCATCTATGCCAGGGGTCAGGAACCTTTTTGACTAAGAGAGCCAAAAAAAAAAAAGAAAGAAAAAAAATCTAATCATCTGAGAGCCAAATATATTTTTAATACTGAGACCAATAATTTGAGAGTACAATACAACTGAATTTATTTTAAACAATATTGTTACAAAGAAGTTATTTGTTAATAAGCAAAGTACTTCTTACTATTAATGTGACTTCTGGTGCTGCATGGTGTTGCTGATGGCTTTGTCGTCTGGTTGATACGTGCTGAGGTTCAGCTTCATGCAGGCGTTTAGGCTTCCATTTGTTAAACGTGACCGCACGTTGGCCTTGATACTTTTCAGGTGTGAGAAGGACTCCTCGTGTGCGCATGTGGAGCCAAACATGGTCAATACGACTTGACTCACGCTGCAGTGTTTATGTGACAGGAAGAGCGTCCCAAGTTTTGGCAATCAGCTGGTCTGAGTGTTGAAGTTTTTTCATTCTATCCATTTGTGTTTTGCTTGCCAGCTCTGCTTGGCTTCTTGCACATGAGCTGATCAAAACAAGGGAAATTTACCTCTGTACCCAAAAACAACTCACGTAGGCTGTTGCATATAATCCAATAAAATTAGAGTTTCAAGGTATCGGCCCCGCCCACACACTGGAGTACAGAAAGGATTGGCTCTCTGCTGCGCGCCACAGTGACAAGTGGCATTGAAAATAGATGTATAGATTGAAATGCGTAAGATTTATTTATGTTTTTGTTTTATTTGATGGCTTTTTTCTGTATTTTTATTTAAAGGACAGCGAAATTATGCATTAGTTATTCTGTTAAGAAAGGTCACCTGATTTATCTGAGAGCCAGATGCAGTCATCAAAAGCGCCACGTCTGGCTCACGAGCCATAGGTTCATGATCCCTGAACAAGCTCGTGGGCGACTCATGTTGTCCTTGTGGGCGACCTGGTGTCCGCGGGCACCATGTTGGTGACCCCTGCTATAGACAGTGAAAGACGTGGCGACCTTTGATAACCCAGTTAGCTGCACTGGGGGAAGTTTAACTTTTTAAATTGAAAAAATTCCATTGTGGATAGAAGTTTTCAGCGTTGTACACTACTGATTTTACAATTATGATATTAAATCCCAGCAGTACCATATTTGTACGATTTTATCTTTGACCCTTGACTCTCGAATAGTTAGTAATACAATTCTGTCTTGATTTTAAGTAATTCTTGTTAAAATTGTTCGTGTTTATGAGAGATTAATCATCATAAAAGCCACAGAATAGGGAGATTGTGCACAATGTTTACATATGCTGCACAACATATTACATCACTTAACTGTCTTTTAGTGAGTGTACCAAAGTTTTATATTAACTTTGTTTAACACTACGAAAATATGAATGTGTGGGCATGGGGAACTACAGACAGACACAATTAATTGCTATTTTTCCGTTAACCAGATCTGACTGTAATGTGATCTAGTCTGTGCTGCAGGAAACAGGCTTAATTAAGTGCAATCCCTTTTTCATGACATTGTCCATAAGTGAATTAGCCACGAAGGCCTCCGCCAGGCAGCATTTGTTTTGCTTATCTTATTTGTGTCTCTTCTACACAACTACAGTGATTCAGCATGTGTGTTTAAGCCAGTTAGTTTGTACAAAAGCACACAATGAGATTTTAATAAACTCTCATTTTTCTGTCCCTTGTTTTGGTGGGTGGAACTGGGTTGTCTGTGTTAAATGTACTTCCATCACTTTTTAAAGTTTATCCTTACATATATCTACATAAAGTGTACGTGATTTGATGTAAGGAGTGTTATTTTTATTCATTTGTTTATTTTGTTTGTTTGTTTATATCGTTTATGGTGACTTTATATGAGTGCATGTGCATGTAAATCTGAGTTGTAGAAGCCTGCAGTTTTTATAGCTCCGTTAAAGCTAAGTGAGATTTACTTCCTCCATAATGAGAAGCTGGGAGCTGGAGGCAGTGAGAAGGCAAGAAAGGCTGACACTGCCCCTGCCTCCTACTCTCATTACAGCCATATGCTATAAATATCGCCCCTTGGCCAGTAAGTCCATCTTCACATACTGCACAGCCCATGACTATTGGAGATATGTTTGACTGGCGGTATTTCATTTGCATTTCTTAATATATTTTCTGCTTACTTAATTGTCATGGTTATTATGGGTTAATTTGTTTCCAGAAATATGCTCATAATGGGGAGGGGGGGAACACACCTTAAAGTTTGATCCATATTTCACAGCATTAGGAAAACAAATCGTATTTCGGTTTTTGGATAATAGAATGATGATGTCAGATAAGAGAGTACGTGTGAGTGTCTGTGTGTGAGAGATGAGATGAGATGAACTTGTTGCCTTGAGTCCCATCCAGGATTTGTTTCCATCTTGTGCCAGGTGTTTTTAGGATAGGCTGTGGATTCAGTGTACTCTATCCTGACCAGGATGAAGCATTTACCAATGCTAAATTTAATATAATAATAATAATAATAATAATAATAATAATAATAATAATAATAATAAAAGACTTTCACAGCTTCCTGCATTCAAGGCAGCACTCACACTTCACCTCCCATCATGCACCTTACCAATGTGAGCCTTCTGACTTTTGACTCGAGCATCACATGATCCAGAACATACCTATCTTCACACACTAACTATAAGCACCTAGATCAAAACCACACTGCAAAGTATTGCTCCTGTCTCTCACTTGACCGTGCGTAGTAAGCGCATGAGTCGGTGAGTATATTTGCATGCACAATTAACTCGAGAGCTGAGTTTTGACTGATGGTGTACTTAGCCTGTGTGCCAGTGAACCAGTATGAGAATGTATTTACGAACAGCAACTTTAGAACACTTCTGTATGGTGCTCTGGATAAGGGCGTCTGCCCAATGCTGTAAATTTAAACATAAGCACAAGATAGAAATCGATTTATTAGTAAAAGTATGTTTGACCCCTCTATGATAGTTGGTGATATGTTCACCTTTATCTTGGAGATACTGGATTTTTCCTGCTTGTCCTATTGCATCACAGAGCAAAACGGTTGACTGGTGTAAAATTGTTACTATGTTGAGTCAGAAAGCCTGTTGGATTGATTTACTGTACAATTCTTGAATATTGTGAGTCTTTCCCTTTTTATTTATTTTTTGATGTGTTCTACTTTTTTAATGAGATGCAAAGATATGATCTCCTTTATGCTTTAAGCCATCGTTTCTTTAGTACCCAGCACTTTCCACACATGAACTGTCTATACAATAGGCCCTTGACCAGTTGTGGTTTTGCACTCGCGCCTCCACATACTCGTGGGTTGCCGACAAACCCGGAACTAATTGGCACGTGTTTCAAATTTAGCCAAAAGCGGAGAGCTTTTGTTGCTCCCTCCTGTTGATTGGTTGAGATGATGTATATGCCCCTTTTTTCTCATTCGCGCACTAGTTGTCAATGTGCATTTTTTTTTTTGGTGTGGGGGGGTTAATTACCAGTTAAGCTCTAGGATGTCACCCAAATGCCATGCATCTTCTCAGACTTCTGGTAAAGAATCTAAGCACCAGAAAAAGGTAATGAGGCTGCATGCAAAAGTAGAACTGCTTGATATGATAGAGGAAGGAAAAAGTAATGCTGCAGTACGGCGCACTATGCAGTGAATGAATATATATATATATATATATAGGTTCGGTTCCAGCCCCTCCTGCGAACCGAGATAATCCGTGAGTTCTGTATCCGGAAGTAAAACTCCATGTATCATATTACATGCGTGAATGATCAACCAGAAGTAAAACACTATGTATCTATTACGTGTGCTGAAATATGCTTCTTAAACACATTCTATAGACAGTCTTAGTCATGAATACAGAATTAATGTAGTAAAATGTATAAAATTTTATATATATATAGTGCAGCTAACTGGGTTATCAAAGGCGGGCCATGACTCTCACTGTCTGTGGTGAGAGGCATGTAAAAGAACCATTGCTGACTTTCGTAAAGAGTAGCTGCAAAGTCGTCAGCGTGTTTCTATCCCTTGCTAAAAAGGGTTGTGACAGGAAGGGCATCCGACGTAAAAACCTCTGCCAAATCAAACGTGCGAATCAGATGATTCGCTGTGGCGACTCCCGAGTAAAAGGGAAAAAGCTGAAAGGAAGACAGACAGACAGAATATTATCCAGTTAAGCTAAGCGCCTGAAAAAGGTAATGACGTTGGATGTCTCTTCTGAAGAAATAACACTGTCTCCTGAAGAAACAACAGTTTCTTCTGAAGTGCCCGAAGAGGAATAATCATCTGAACAGTTGTAAGCTGTAGTATTAAGGTCTTTTTCAATTATTATTCCATTACAGTGCCTAAGTTAATGTTTAGAATGTGTGTGTCTGTGTGTGTGTTTGTGTGTTTTCTCCCTGCTCCAGCAGAGGGGCTGTGGCAAGCTGCTGGGCTGAATGCAGTTCACACCTAAATTAAGTCCTCTCATCTACTCCATATAAACACAAACTGCTGCTTAAGTCCTTCCCCTTTGAATGTGAGGCGTTTGTTGCAAGTTACACACAGAGCTTGTGAGATGAAGCCCGGTTTATCCGGACTTTTGATCTTCCAAATGAGCAAAACTCTAACACAGTCTCCTACATCATTATCAAATAATTCGAATGAATAAACACAACAAAGTCCTATTTACAGTGTTTCCTTGCAAAATCCGTTTTCAAATATTTATGTACATTTAAATAGCGAAATTTTGAAAAAAAAAAAACAAACTTGAGAACTTATAGAGGTAGAGAAGTTTGACTTCACAGAAAAAAAAAAAATAAACTTTGTAAAATTACACTGTCTGAAGAGCATCTGCCGAACACAGATTTGCCTGAGTGTCCTTGAAATCCTAAGTTGTTTATATCTTCCATCATTTTTTTTTTTGAACTTTTCTGCGTTTTCCTGTCATCCATGTATTTTAACATTTTGAGCTCTTTCACTGAGACAGCATGAAGTCTGTCTTCATTCCTGTCTGTATGTATGAACTGTTTGGGAGTTTTGGCTTTTTTATTATTTCACAAAATGCTTTTCACCGAGAGTTCTTCCCCTCGCTTTAATAAATAATACTTCAGTGTACAGGCTTCTCCTGAGCTTCCAGGTCAAAGCCCATGGACTGAACTCCAGAGCATGCGCAGAGTGTTAAGTTAAATTTCATTCTAATTTAATGTACAAATGAAATAGAAACTCAACTGCAGATCACGCTGTGAAGGTCAACTCGTCTGACAATGTGAAAGACGATTTTGTATGATTTCAGTTCTCCTCACATTTTTACATTTCTCGTAAAAATCCAGTTTTAGTTGTCTAACAATATTTCAAATTTCTATAATGACTGTTTCTGTATATGTAATACTGTATATGACCAGTTTTGCTATTTCATCTCCTATTCTCTGCCTAGCCTCTGACAAACCATTCCAGCACATTCTTCATTCATTTTCTGAACTGCTTATTCTTAATTTGGGTCATAAGGAGGCTGGCACCCATCCCAGCCAGTGAGGGCAGAGTACACCCTGGGCAGATCACTAGACTATTGCAGGGCAGAAACGTGCTGGCAGCTATGCAGCCTATTCTTGCCGAAAGTCACCAATGGTTCTTTTACATGCCTGTCATCATAGACAGTGAAAGACATGGCCCAGTAAGCTGCACTGCGGGGGGTGGGGGGTGGGGGTGACAATCTGTTGAGAGTGGGGCTTGAACCCCCAACCTTGGGATCAGTGATCCAGCACCTTACCACCAGGCCACCACTGCAGTGCACTCCAGCACATTACCCCTGCCTTCCAAATGTCCTTCACGTTTGCTCTGCCTCGGATGAACTGTGATTCTTACAGAGTGAATTCTGCATGTTTCAAGAATATAATATTAAACTGTTTTTAGATTTTATTGCTCGACATTCTTAAAAGCCCTGTTCATCTTCATGTTGCATTTTTTTTTCTCACTGTCATTGCATAACATGACCTATGGCAGGTCAAGATGAATTGAAAGCTTCATCAGATCAATCCTAGGACATGCCTTCGTGAATGTTTTTGTCATGTGTTACTAATTTGTATTTATGCAAACATTAGAATTAAACAGTACATGAACTGGCCGTGTTCACACCAAACATTTTTTATGTACAGGGAGCCCTCACTACTTCACGGTTCAATTCATGCGGCTTCAGTGCATCGCCTTTCTTTTTCTTTTTTTTTTTAATATTCATTAAATTATAAAAAAGGAAATTAAGGAAGAATAGGGGGAAAGTTAAGGAAAATACCTCAAAAACAAAACCAATTCTGCAAAAAACTCTAAACAAACACAAAAAAACAAACAAAACAAAAAACAACCCAAAACCTCCCATCAAAACTACTTATATTTTTGTGAGGTGCACATCTGAGTGCGTGCATGTGCATCGGCATGCATGCGCGTATCTGTATGCGTGTGTATTTATATTTTATTTACATCTTATGCATTATGTTTGAATGTTTAATTGTTATTATAAGCATTTGTAGCATTGAATATGTATTTATTGATATTATATATCGTGGATTTAGCTCAGTTGGTAGAGCGTCCGCTTTATCCTCCGGAAGTTCGGAGTTCGAATCTGGTCGCGTCATACCATAATACGTTAAAATTTGGTAGTTGTTGCTTCCTGCTTGGCGCTCAGCATCAAAAGGATAGAACAACGCAATAACTGGCGCTGCACAGTGGCGACAGGTGCCCAGAGCACAAACCAAATTTCAATGTATGTAAAAGTACTTTGACAATAAAGAATTGTTTGTTTGTTTGTTTGTTTTATTCAGTTGGGGGGTTGATCCTACTTCGCGGAATTTGGTGATCACACAGGGGACCTCGCTACCAATTAACCATGGAAAGTGAGGATCCCTGTATACTATACTAATACTAGGTCCCAATGCTCATGGTCGGCTTTGTCTCGGTGTGAATAGTTGCAGTTTGCACTACCCTTTTGATTGTTTAATAGAGGTTACTGATCCAGTGCACATCTCTCATTGTAAAAGAAGGTCTGGTAATTATTATTTTTTTTTAAAGGTAATTACAAAGACTCTTTTTACTATTTATTTTCCCTTTTCCTCTTTTCTTCAGACAAGACTTGTGTTCATGTCTGGTTGGCAGATTGCATCTGTCATATGAGCCCTCAGGCAGAAAGCGTGTAAGAGAGGTCAAAGATATAAACTTCGCCAAGTTTCAAAGCATTCGACTGCGAGAGTTCAAGAGTTTCACCCCCCCCCCCCCCCCTTTATGTTATACGCTTAGTCGTTGCTTTTTAAAACATATTCGTTATATTTCCAACTAAAATATATAATGCTTCTGGCATTCCTTTCTGTTGTAGTCTGCTTGTCTAATCTGTTGGCTCTGCCTTCACTTCTGACTTTTTCAGGATAGAAAATCCCTGTCCCATCAAGCTGTGTAAATATGTTCATGCACTTTTCTGCTACCTTCTGACAGACAAGCAATCATCTCCTTTCTTCCTGTGTTTTTCCCCCCCTTCCCTACTTCATCTCCCTTTCCTTTTCCTTCTTTAGAAGCGCGGCTAGATCCAACATACTGTCGATAAAATATGCGCAGGATCTTCTTGCTTCATTTTCACTGCAAGTAACATATGCTTCCCCACACACACAACCACAAAGCTGAGAAAGCCATTATTTCTGGTTGCAGTGGTATGATGCTTCATTATTCAGATCTTTGGAGTCCATTCAGACACCACACAGTGTGAAACAGCAAGGAAGACAACAAAGGTTACTCTTGGTATTCTGGATTTAGCCAATACTGTCTCACTACGGAGCCCACATCACCGTGACATTTAGCTGCTCGTCGCTTGCATTGAGCTGAAAACACATCTGGCTGGTTTGTTATCCCCGTAGACATAAAACCTATAATTGGAATGGAACTGCCTCTGTGGGGCAAGAGAGTATTGTTTTAGAAGAGTTTTAAAAAAATCTCAGTGTGTGATTAGTAAGGCCAGTGCATTGCAATGAATAGTTTTACATTCTGTTACACAGGCAAATGTTGGGTACAATTTTGAGATGGCTTATGAATATCATATGGTATCTGGACTTACCCTGCAGGACACTTGATCATCTGCTAAACCTCTTGCTCCTACTAGGGTCAAGGGAAGGCTGCAGACCATCTTCAGCAATATTCAGTAAAGGTGGGCTTAACCCTGAACAGTTTGCCAAACCATTGCAGGGTCAACACACACACACAACCATTTGTACTCGCATACACATACACATACGCATTAGATGCAATTAGGATGAGCCAGTTGGACTAATGTGTATGCAATTTTACTGTGGGAGGATACTCATGCAAGTACATGGACTCGACACAGAGATATCTGAGCACACAACTTGAACCCAGAACCTTTTTATGAAGTAATTGATTAATTCATTTGCTGACTTAATCCTACTAAGAGGCCGGAGCCTATGTGAGCAAACTTTTTCACCAATCCATTCCAGGGCTGATTATTATGATTTTCTGGAGCTAAATTAGTGAAAATAAGGGCAGCAATATGCTGTGTGTTGTGCACATATGGCTGTTATAAACAAATCATACTACTACTACTACTACTACTACTACTACTACTACTACTACTAATAATAATAATAATAATTAAATGGAGTGAAACTGTCCAACACCTTGTCAGTGGTTGTCCTGTTTTGGCACAAACGTCTTTTCTGAAAAGACATGATGGCATGGCACGTTCCTTTTATTATCGTCTCCGTCATGCATGTGGTTTTGACTCGGAGGTCCATCCATGGTACGACCGTGATCATTTCCAGGGCATCATGGAAAATGATAATTTCAAGCTTCTTTGGAATCGGTCCATATACAGCCTGAGGAGAATTGAAGCCAACAAACCCGATCTTGTCTTTTTTGATAAATCCAATGGAATTATTAAGATTATTGAATTTTCTGTCCCTTTTGACAGCAATGTGATTGACAAGATTCAGGAGAAGCATGCAAAATATGCGGACCTCGCTTTTGAAATGTCTCCAAAGTACAAAGTCATCCGACTCCCCATTGTTTTTTGGTACCTCCTGATCTATTAACACAGATCAAGAGTGTGTCTGGGTTTGCTACCGGGAGCACAGCCATTCTGACAGTCTGGGCAATGCAGAAGGCTGCAGTGTTGGGGAGTCTCCATATTCTCCGGAAAGTTCTTGGTGGGTTTGACTAGGCAGTGCTTCCTGGGAGAAGTCCCATTCGCTGTCTGGGCTACATGTGGAGAGGGTGAGGGCCTTGAGCTGGTGATGAACCTAACCAGCCTGACTGTGCCAGGATCACCCGATCCCTCTCTGCTGCATATAAATCTTTACTGTTAATAATAATAATAATAATAATAATAATAATAATAATAATAATAATAATAATAATAATAATAATAAAATAAAATGTAAGCATCAATCTCAGAGAGAGACTCAGACATTCATATTTTTATTAAGTGGTCCACTGCATCTCTGTATTGGTGCACTGTACCAGCTGGGTTTTTTTTTTTTTTTTATTTGTTTTGTTTTTTGTTTTTGTTTTTTTTTTCCTTTGTTCTATTGTTGACTTAATAATGGCTACTAATCAATTATATATACCTCACCTTACAAAATTAATCCATTCCAGAGCCTTTTTCGTAACCTGCATTTTTCATAAATTGAACCGCATTTTACATGTAAAACACGTGATTCATTCCAAGGCTCCCAATACTACCCCCTAAACCCCTTTAAAAATTATAAAACTATACCTTTTAAGACCTCCCTGTGCTTCAATATCGTACCGATGGTAGACGGGTTTGGCCATATCCCTTTGTGATATCACTCGAGCCTGTTTCTTCTCCTCATGCACAGCTGAAATAACACGCGCGTGCGTGCGTGTGTGGCACCCATCTCAGCCGACTGTGGGCACACCCTAAACAGCTTGCCAAAACATTGCAGGGCCAATTTTGAACTGCCAGTTAGCCTACTAGGCATGTTTCTGGACTATGGGAGGAAACCGGATTACCCAGAGGAAACCCACACAAGCACGGGGCCTACATGCAACTATAAGCATCAGTATTCATTCTGAAAAATGCATGATCTTCTCTGAAAGAGAAATGGCAACGTCGGATGGCACGGTGGATTATGTTCACTGACAATGGTTTCTGGAAGTATTGCTGAGCACATTCTTGGATTTCCCTTACAATAGCATTCCTGTTTGTGGTGCAGTGTTGTTTAAGTACCCAAAGATCATAGGCATTCAGCATGGTTTTTCAGCCTGACCCTTATGCACAGAGATTGTTCCAGATTATCTGAATCTTTGGATGATATTATGCACTATAGATGATGATAACTTCAAATGCTTTGCAATTTTTCACTGGGCAACACCTTTCTGATATTGCTCCACTATCTTTCTGCGCAAAATTCGGGGAATTGGTGATCCTCTACCCATCTTTGCTTCTGAGAGACACTGCCACTCTGAGAAGCTCTTTTTATACTCAGTTATGCTGCCAATGGACCTCATTAGTGGTAATTGGTCTTCCAGCTTTTTGTAATACGTGCAATTGATTTTTTCAGCCTCTTATCGCTACCTGTTCCAACTTTTTTGAGATTTGTGGACACCATGAAATTTAAAATCAATGTATTTTCTCCTAAGAATGATACATTTTCTCAGTTTAAACTTTTGTCCTGTCATCTCTGTTCTATTCAGAATAAAATGTTAAAATTTGGCACTTCCACATCGTTGCATTCAGTTTTTTATTCACAATGTGTATGGTGTACAAACTTTTTTTGAATCCGGTTTGTATTTGCAATGTGGGATGATTCACTGCATCACCTTGTAAAATAAAACAAGTCAAAAATAACTTAAATTCTAAAATAGAAAGCTGTTTGGGATGGGGGGGTATTGTTCATAATGTTTACCATCCATCTTGTTTTCAGCTCTCCTCCCTACTGAACAAGAATGAGTTATAAAGTCTGATGACCACTGGTAGGAAAGACCACTTGTGATGTTTTGTAGTGCTCCTACGGTGGTCTGAATATACAGTGATATGACTGCAGGGTGGCTTGCAGTTGAGTACATTGTGAATAATTCAAAATATTCTTCTCTTCGACACTTTCTCCGAAGACCCAATTTCCACTCCAGAACCAGCTTTCCTAGTGAGTTTGTTGAGTCTCATGGCATCAGTTGTCTTCACATTGCTGTATAGCACATGACATCAAAATCCAGAGCGGTATATGAGAGTCAAGGAGCATGTGCAGCATGAGTGTGCAGATGTTGAAAGACCTGGGTTTTCTGAGAAGTCCTGGTGGCGCCGACTTTGCTTATACAGGGTGTCTGTGTTTAGTAACCAGTCAATCTTATTGTTTATATCAGTGGTGTCAAACTCATGCCACAAAGGCATGTCTGACTGCAGGATTTTGTTTCAACCAAGCAGCAGCACACCTGTACAGAGAATGACTAATCAACTGCCTGAAGACTAAGATCAGTTCATTAAATGAGCAAATCAGTTGTGCTGCTGCTTGGTTGAAACAAAAACCTGAAGCCACATGGCCCTCTCGGGCATGAGTTTGGCAGCCCTGGTCTGTATGTTCACCAATATACTTACAGTTGTTCACAATGTTCACCTCAGTAACCTAGGTGCAGCATTTTGTGGTATCCATAGCTTTTTAAAATCTTTTACTGTTGTTGCGATATTGAGCAGGGCAGGTTTGTCAAGGGAGGTTTGTCAAGTGGTGGCTTAGTGGTTAATGCGATGCATTACTTATCCGAAGGTCAGTGATTCAATTCACACGATCACCACTGTTGGGCCCTTGAGCAAGGCCCTTAATCCTCAATTGCTCAGATATATATATATATATATATATATATGACAATTGTCAGTCACTCTGGATAAGAGCATCTGCCAAATAAATGATGTAAATCTAATGGAAGGTAATGTCTGCCCCACTGAACACTCTTGTACTCACCCTGACTAATGTTAATGCAGCCCACAATGCCACAGAATTGATACAGGTCACAGGACTGAAAGCAGTGCCTGAAGTGTGACGTATAGAGTGTGAACAGAAAAGAATACAGGACACAGGACCATCCCCTGAGGGGTCACCATCCTGCTCACTGCTATGTTCTGCAGGCCTACAAACTGTAGCTGACCTGTGAGGTAGTTGTATATTGAGGTAATCACTGGCGCTTCTATCTGCATGTACAGTAGTGAATGAGCCATTTTATTGATATTTATTAGAATGCCATAACAGATTTGGGTCATGCCACCCACGTAAGCTCTTCATGGTGAGTGTACTAACCTACACAAATTGTTATTAAGGTATGTTTTAATTTTAATATTGACAATGTTTTCTGACATGCGATTATTAATATTCGAGACATCACAAGTTCTAATATCAATAATATCACAGAGCTCTGTGGGCAGCTGCTCAATAGAAGTCAATTATAGTGACACTAGCCAATCAAGGCCATCTGTGAGCACAGGTATACATAATTAGGTGAATGGTGATTTTTCTTTCTTTTGTTTTGTTGTCTTTGTTTTATCTCAAAGTATTTCATGCTGTTACTGGCACTGTCTAAGTAGCACTGAAAAAAAAAAAATAAAAATAGCTGGCATCATGTACCTCTAAGGAAGCATGTTCTAGCATTCACTCTCCCTGGTTGGTAGCCGTCATGTGATGGGGGAAGGGAAAATACCAGGGAAAACTAAAACAATACTGTAATATTATTAGTTTATAAATACATATGCATTTGTCTTCTTATAAACATATTTTAGCATATTTAACTCATCGCTCACTTGACTCACGAACCATATTCACCAACTGGTGCCAGCTGTCATTTGGTGAATTAGAATGAGTGACAGATGTAAATACATCAGGAAGTGTATCACAGAATGCAACTTGATTGTTCATCATGTATCTACATTTACTGAGGCTTTAGCTCATTATATAAATTGTACTGGTGCCTATGCTCCATATGATGTGCACATTGTGTCTTAAGCTGTGATGAACCAGCACAATAAAACTGACAAAACGCTCAGGAATAAAGACAATTGAGTGTGTAACGATTTGTCTTACAGAAAAACAATATGTTAATAACTAAAGTTCTCAAGAAAAAAAAAATGTATGGATGGAATTTATATGGTCATTGATTGCTAATTAATTTTAAAGAAAAGGATGCTGTGTACAGAATAAATTATTAATATTTGTTGTTGTTGTTCTTGCTGTTAACTATGAATTTCATAAGTGTCTTCTTTAATATGCTGCAGTTTTCGTTTTGTTTTGTTAGAAATGTGAAGTGAATATGTTCTTACGTGCACTACAGTGATGTGTATTTAGAGGAGGCAGAGCCTCCCTTGTCATCTTGAAAGAAAAAAGTCAATCATGGTAAATGTTAATATTTGTCAGCTGATATGAATCACAAACTCTTTTATCACTCGAATACAATATTATATAAGTAAAAATAAAAGGACAGGACAAAGACTTTTTATTGAAACTTCATTTTCACTACAGATCTGTTTCGAGGGGTGGTGAAGAAACCATCCTCTCTCTTCAGGTGATTACAGAAGAACCCTTCTGTAATCACCTGAAGAGAGAGAGGATGGTTTTACCAACCCTCGAAACAGATCTGTAGTGAAAATGAAGTTTCAATAGAAAGTCTTTGTCCTGTCCTTTTATTTTTTACTTATATTTGCTCTACGAAAGAGTGTTGAGCACTCTCTTACAGAAGGATCTACTCAGATGATTATCCCACTCTCTCTCTCTCTCTCTCTCTCTCTCTCTCTCTCTCTCTCTATATATATATATATATATATATATATATATAATGTATGTATATATATGTATGTGTATATCTGTATATATGTATGTATATATATATATATATATATATATATATATATATATATATATATATATATATGCCTTTCTAACATTTGATTGTATGTTTTGCCTTTTCATAATCTGGATAATGTATAAAATGCATTTCTGTAAGATCGATTAATCATAAAACGCAGGAAAAATTTACTTGGTGAGGCAAACTGCACCCCTCACTCTTGGCAGATGGTGGTCGTGAGCCCAAATATTCTTGTGCAGCCTACAATTTTTGTTGTCATATTTCCTTTCCAATCTCTTCTTCTTTTCCTTTCAGCTTTTCCCTTCAGGGGTCGCCACAGCAAGCCATCCGCCTCCATCTCACCCGATCCTCTGTATCTTCTACTCTTAACTCATGCTTTTCCTCTTTTCTCTCTGCCTACGGACACGCCTCCCGTCTCTCCTTCCTCGACGTCTTCGACCAACAGTAGTCCAATTTCCACCCGCACCCTGTTGGTTAACAGCACTGATGGCGGTCGTTGTTAACCCGAGCCTCGACCGATCCGGTATGAAATTTGTCTTTACAGT
>CM045745.1:18662781-18717781 GCA_024760905.1 Plotosus lineatus | reverse complement strand
GGGGGCACTAACCAGTGTCTCTCCCCCTTATGCCGGTCCCAAGCCCGGATAAATGCAGAGGGTTGCGACAGGAAGGGCATCCGGCGTAAAACTTCTGCCAAAAAAAAAATGCAAATGATCAATACAGAATTCATACCGGATCGGTCGAGGCCCGGGTTAACAACGACCGCCATCAGTGCTGTCAACCAACAGGGTGCTGATGGAAATTGGACTGAGTTGGTCGAAGACGTCGAAGAAGGAGAGGCGGAAGGCGTGTCCGTAGGCAGAGAGAGAAGAGGAAATGCGTGAGCCTCGGACTGAGAGTAGGGACTTTGAATGTTGGAACTATGCAAGGAAAAGATAGGGAGCTGGCTGACATGATGCAGAGGAGGAAGGTGGACATACTGTGTGTTCAGGAGACAAGGTGGAAAGGTAGAAAGGCTAAAAGCTTAGGAGCAGGGTTTAAACTGTTTTATAATGGTGTGGATGGGAAGAGAAATGGAGTAGGAGTCATCTTGAAGGAGGGGTTTGTCAGGAATGTTCTAGAAGTGAAAAGAGTGTCAGACAGAGTGATGAGTCTCAAGTTAGAAATTGAAGGCGTGATAGTCAATGTTGTTAGTGCTTATGCCCCACAGGCAGGATGTAAGCTAGAAGAGAAGGAGAGATTCTGGAGTGAGTTAGATGAAGTGATGCAGAGTACCCCAGAGGTGAAAGAGTGGTCATTGGAGCAGACTTCAATGGACATGTTGGTGCAGGCAACAGAGGGGACGAGGAAGTGATGGGCAGGTTTGGTATCCAGGACAGGAACACAGAAGGACAGATGTTGATCGATTTTGCAAAAAGGATGGAAATGGCTGTGGTGAATACTTTCTTCAAGAAGAAACAGAAGCATAGGGTGACTTATGAAAGCGGAGGTAAGAGCACACAGGTAGACTACATCTTGTGTAGGCGATGTAATTTGAAGGAAGTCAGTGACTGCAAAGTAGTAGTGGGTGAGAGTGTTGCCAAACAGCATAGGATGGTGGTGTGCAGGATGACACTGATGGTGAGAAAGGTGAAAAGGCAAAGGTAGAGCAGAAGACAAAGTGGTGGAAGCTGAAAAGGAAGAGTGTCGTGTTGTCTTCAAGGAGGAGTTGAAACAGGCTTTGGGTAGTCAGGAAGTGCTTCCAGAGGACTGGACAACCACAGCCAATGTGATCAGGGAGACCGGTAGGAGAGTACTTGGTGTGTCCTCTGGAAGGAACGTAGATAAGGAAACTTGGTGGTGGAATGAGGAAGTGCAGGAGTGTGTACAAAAGAAGAGGTTAGCCAAGAAGAAGTGGGACATTGAGAGGACCGAAGAGAGTAAACAGGAGTACAGGGAGACACAGCGTAAGGCGAAGGTAGCAGTGTCAAAGGCCAAACAGAGGGCGATGATGACTTGTATGATAGGTTGAACAGTAAGGAGGGAGAAAATGATCTATACAGGTTGGCACAGCAGAGAAATAGAGATGGGAAAGACGTGCAGCAAGTTAGAGTGATAAAGGACAGAGAGGGAAATGTATTGACTGATGACAGAAGTGTGCTGGGAAGATGGAAATAGTACTTTGAAGAGCTGATGAATGAGGAAAATGAGAGAGAAAAAAGAGTAGAAGGGGTGACCGTTGAGGAGCAGGAAGTAGCAAAGATTAGTAAGGGAGAAGTGAGGAGGGCATTGAAGAGGATGAAGAGTGGAAAGGCAGTTGGCCCTGATGACATACCAGTTGAGGTATGGAAGTGTCTAGGGGAGGTAGCAGTAGATTTTCTGACAAGAATATTCAACAAGGTCTTAGAAAGTGAGCAGATGCCAGAGGAATGGAGGAGAAGTGTGCGTGTGCCCATTTTTAAGAACAAGGGCGATGTACAGAGTTGTGGCAACTACAGAGGGATAAAGTTGATGAGCCATACAATGAAGCTATGGGAAAGAATAGTGGAAGCAAGACTAAGGGCAGAGGTCAGCATTTGTGAACAACAGTTTGGTTTCATGCCAAGAAAGAGCACCACAGATGCAGTGTTTGCTTTGAGGATGTTAATAGAGAAGTACAGAGAAAGTCAGAAGGAGCTGCATTGTGCCTTTGTGGATCTGGAGAAAGCATATGACAGGGTGCCGAGAGAAGAACTGTGGTATTGTATGAGGAAGTCTGGAGTGGCAGAGAAGTATGTTAGAGTGGTGCAGGACATGTATGATAGATGTAAGACAGTGGTGAGGTGTGCTGTCGGTGTGACAGAAGAGTTCAAGGTGGAGGTGGGACTGCATCAAGGGTCAGCTCTCAGCCCCTTCTTGTTTGCTATGGTGATGGACAGGCTAACAGATGAGGTTAGACAAGAATCTCCATGGACTATGATGTTTGCAGATGACATAGTGATCTGTAGTGAGAGCAGAGACCAAGTGGAGGAAAATCTAGAGAGGTGGAGGTATGCCCTGGAAAGGAGGGGATTGAAGGTTAGTCTTAGTAAGACAGAATACATGTGTGTGAACGACAAGGACCCAAGAGGAACTTTGAGGTTACAGGGGGCAGAGATAAAGAAGGTGGAGGATTTTAAGTACTTAGGCTCAACAATCCAGAGCAATGGAGAGTGTGGAAAAGAGGTGAAGAAGCGCGTGCAGGCAGGTTGGAATGGATGGAGAAAAGTGTCCGTGTGAAGTGTGATAGGAGAGTATCGGCAAGAATGAAGGGAAAAGTGTACAAGACGGTGATGAGGCCAGCAATGTTGTATGGTTTAGAGACAGTGGCCCTGGGGAAAAGACAGGAGTCAGAGTTGGAGGTAGCAGAGATGAAAATGTTGAGGTTCTCTTTGGGAGTAACGAGGATGGATAGGATCAGAAATGAGTACATCAGAGGGACAGCACATGTTAGATGTTTTGGAGACAAAGTCAGAGAGGCTAGATTGAGATGGTTTGGACATGTACAGAGGAGGGATAGTGAGTATATTGGTCGTAGGATGCTGAGGTTGGAACTACCAGGCAAAAGGCCCAGAGGAAGACCAAAGAGAAGATTTATGGATGCAGTGAAGGCGGACATGAAGGTCGTTGGAGTAAGAGTAGAAGATGCAGAGGATAGGGAGAGATGGAGGCAGATCATTTGCTGTGGCGACCCCTGAAGGGAACAGCCGAAAGGAAAAGAAGAAGAAGATATATATATATATATATATATATATATATATATATATATATATATACTGTTTGTTGATATTTTGGTAACTCACTGCCTCGTCATAACAAAGAAATAATTGCTAGGACTCAGTAACAGCACTGTATACACAGATCATAATAAACAAGCTTTCTTTTTGAGTTTTTAATATTTTCACTTTCCATTTCCATGAGTTACAAAGTGTATCAATCATTACGTGAATCATTAATAAATTCAATTGCATCTGAACTTCATCCCTTAATAATCTAACGTTTGTATAATCTATTTTGTTTATATGGTTTATAGACAAATTAATCTGAATTTACTGTTTCAGAGTCTACTTCCAGCAATGTTGCACATCTTCCTAATATTCAGGGGGTTGTTTATTCCAGAATGTTTCTTACTTTCTGCTTGTGTTTGTCCATAGCTCCCATAGCTTTTTATGTTTATTAGTGTGAATTATGAAGTCTCTCTTGCTGCCAAAACTAGCGTGAAATGGAGGCACTGCAGTGACTATCATCTTTTAACAATATGGGCCACAAGCTCTCTTAATCAGAGGTTTCATCACTACTGTAGAACATTCAGGCCATTAGAGCAGAGTCTTATTACACTATGAATGGATCATCGAATGATAGCATCAAACTGCTCACCAGAGGCGTGCCAAATTTCCTCTAAAACAAAACAGGCTGGGTATCCTGTGCAAACCGGAATTTATCGTATGACCAAAATTGTTCTACATCGTTGAAAGTTTGCCTGTAAGGTTGTATTGAATATAATAACCACTACAGCGATTACAAAGCTTTTATAGAGTACAGAATGTGTTTATTCAGGAAGTAATTGCACATATACCTCTCAGTTTCGGTAAGAAAATGGGTTTCTGTTTTTGTTATGGGTTTTGCAGGAGAAAGTAAATGCCTGCTATCTTTGTGAATCCAGTGGAACAGCATTAGCCAGAAGTCTAAATCACATAACCTGTGTACGGTTACACCGAGTACGGTGTATGCTTTTACTGAGGCACAAGTACATTTTGGCATCCTATACAGGCCGCAACACGACCCATAATACAGCACTCCAAGCACAATTTAAAATATCAGCTACGAACAGAGAAAGCCAAGTGACAGGATTATATTCTAAATAGGCACTTGGTAAGAAGAGCAAGATGAATGAAAAAGGAAAAAAAAAAAAAAAAAAGCAAGGATTGAAGTATGTCCTTCATCGTAAAACTGTACAGAAGCGGTGCATTTCAGTCAACTGCTCCACATGGCTTGAAGGTTGCTTAAAAAAGGTAGGATTAAATATAAGTGGCACTTAAGGTCTGTCGTCCTTTCGGCTTTTTCCCGTTTACTCGGGAGTCGCCACAGTGAATCATCTGATTCGCACGTTTGATTTGGCAGAGGTTTTTACGTCGGATGCCCTTCTTGTCATAACCCTTTTAGCAAGGGACAGAAACACGCTGACAGCTTTGCAGCTACTCTTTACGAAAGTCAGCAATGGTTCTTTTACATGCCTCTCACCATAGACAGTGAGGGACATGGCCCGCCTTTGATAACCCAGTCAGCTGCACTGGGGGGGGGGGGGGGGGGGGGCAGTGACAACCTTGTGGAGAGTGGGACTCGAACCCCCAACCTTTGGATCAGCGATCCAGCGCCCTATAGCACTAGACCACCACTGCCCCCCATAAGTGGCACTTAAGGTAACAGACACTATTTAAGGCCCTGCAGTGGCCTAGCGAGCTGTCCAGGGTGTACTCTGCCCTTGCCTGGAGTCAGCTGGGATGGGAGCCAGCCTCCCCGCGACCCTAATTAGGATTCAGCGGTTACAGAAAATGAACTGAACACTATTTTAGGTTTTAATCAATGTTTGTTTGTTGTGTGTTTGTTTACCCAGTTCATTGAGATCCTCAGAATGCTGTAATGTCGCCCTTTTAAAAGTTCTGAAAGGATTTTAGACCAGACATCGTACTCCAATAAAGCAAAATGAGCTGTCAAAATCTGATGTACTACATGCAAGTTTGACAAAAACTATAACTTATTTAGCATCATAAAACAAGGCACGCGAGTTGCAGTTTACTCAGTCTACACTAAACACATTTGCATGGATGGGTGCACCCTGACCCCACCGCGGCCCCCCACCGGAATAGGTTGTGAATCAGGGAAGGAATGCCGAACTGTTCACCAACATCCCAAAACCTTCTCCCGACCGATACATTTCAACACTGAACACGAAGTAAATACACCATATATATATTTGTTTAATAACACAGGCTGTGTGCAGATATTTAAATAAAATAATATCTTTGAGTCTGCAATTAGGGTTGAGCAGAATACTTTCATAAAAATATTGATGGGTGAATCACTCATACTTTTCACTTTTCCCATTGGGCCACTTATATAATTTCTGTTGCAGTGGATGTTTTTTTTTTTTTTTTTTTTTTTTTTTTTTTTACCTGAAAGGATTATAAGTCATGTGGAGAAACCATTAAAACTTCATCCCCACACGTAGAGATGATTTGGAGAAGTCAGTGAGCATAATTTTGACTGTGTAATAAACCAGAGTCCACCCAGGGAGAACGTACGATCCGCACAAAGACATGCCCTAACCAGCCACACGAGCTTCTTACTTTCAGTCCAGTTTGCTAACACACCCTGTGCCGTCGTGCCCTACAGAGGACTATCCTGTCTTCAGTGAAGTAGAGGGATCCCTCACTTTCCACATTTAATTGGGACCGAGATCCCCGCGACCACTGAATTCCGCATAGTAGGGTTCACCCTCTCGACTGACGTATACGTACATGTATATGTGTCTGTCTGTCTTCCTTTCGGCTTTTTCCCTTTTACTCGGGAGTCGCCACAGCGAATCATCTTATTCGCACGTTTGATTTGGCAGAGGTTTTTACGTCGGATGCCCTTCCTGTCACAACCTTTTTTTTTTTTTTTAGCAAGGGACAGAAACACGCTGACGACTTTGCAGCTACTCTTGTCGAAAGTCAGCAATGGTTCTTTTACATGCCTCTCACCATAGACAGTGAAAGACATGACCCGCCTTTGATAACCCAGTTAGCTGCACTAGGGGGGACAGTGACAACCTTGTGGAGAGTGGGACTCGAACCCCCAACCTTTGGATCAGTGATCCAGCACCCTATACCACTAGACCACTACGTATATGTGTATATAATATCAACAAATGCATATTCAATGATATAAATGTTTATAATAACAATTAAACATGAAAAAATAACGCATAATAAGTCAATAAAATACAAATATACACACATACAGATGCTCGTGCACACACACGCAGATAAGCACCTCACAAAAATTTAAGTAGTTTTGATGGGGGGAGGGTGTTTGTTTAGGGTTTTTTTTTATTTTTTTTAGAATTTGCCTTGCTTTTGCAGCATTTTCCTTCACATTTCCACCTATTTTTCCTTAATTTCCTTATTTTTTCAATTTGATGAATATGTAAAAAAACAAACAAGCAAACAAACAAAAAAAAAACGATGCACTGAAGCTGAAGCATGAATTGAAGCGCGAAGTAGCGAGGGATCCCTGTATTGTATTATTACATTAAATATAAATCGTACTAATAATATCAATAACGATAACAATAATAACAAAGATTTTAATGAAGATCATGAATAATATTTAAATAAATAAATAAAATATACAAATAAATAAATAAATAATTAGTTGATTATAATGTTTTGCATATCAAAAACTGGCATTGCCAGCTTTATCGAGCGATTGTATGCTCCTCAGCCACAATCATTCATTCATCCTTTCATTTTCTGAAATGCTTAATCCTAATTGGAGTGACACTTGCAGAGGTGGTCTCGTGGTATAGGGTGCTAGCTCGCTGATCTTAAAGTTGGGGGTTCGAATCCCACTCTCCACAAGGTTGTCACTGTCCCCCCCAGTGCAGCTAACTGGGTTACCAAAGGCCGGCCATGTCTCTCACTGTCTACGGTGTGAGGCATGTTAAAGAACCATTGCTGACTTTCGACAAGAGTAGGCAGCAAAGCCGTCAGCATGTTTCTGCCCTGCAAAGGCCCGGTGAGCTGTCCAGGGTGTACTCTGCCCTCGCTCGGAGTTAGCTAGGATGGGCACCAGCCTTCTCGTGACCTTAATTAGGATTAAGCATTTAGAGAAAATGAACTGAACTAATTAGAGTCACACGGAGGCTGATGCCTATCTCAGCCGACTACAGGGGAGGGCGAGATACACCCTGGATAGCTTGCCAGGCCATCTCACGGGCGGCACTCACACAAAAAATTCACACCTAGGGGGAGATTTGGAACAGGTAATTAACTTACTGTGCATGCATTTGGATTGTGGGAGGAAACCGGAATACCCAGAGATAACACACCCACGCATGGGGAGCACATGTAAACTCCACACAGAAACGCCCGAGCTGGGAATCAAACCCAACACCTTTTTGCTGTGAAGCGAACATGCTAACCATTAGGCCACCTATCCGTCTAATCGCAGTCATAACTAAATATTTAGCCACAAACATCTCAGCCACAAAGCTTGATCCAACAATTTCTTCATTCTGAGGTAACGGTGCTAACTACTGCATCATCATGTGCCAAAATCTCTCTCTCTCTCTCTCTCTCTCTCTCTCTCTCTCTCTCTCTCCCTCTCTCCCTCTCTCTCTCTCTCTCTCTCTCTCTCTCACTCATTCATTCCGTAAAAGTGTCGTTTCAGCATCCAAACTAGCAGTCTGATGTGTATATGTTTCTGAAAAATTGAATATAATTCAACAGAAACATTTCCTAAAGTTTACGGTTCACACTTACTGCAGTTTGTATCCCATGGGGGAAATGATTCTGATAATTACTGTTGAATTCCAATTCCATTATTGTGCATATTATATTTTCCAATTTTTATTATCTTGTATTCATCATGAATCAGGGAGCATATTACATAACAGAGGACAAATTATTTCTGAAGATTAATTTCATAACTATTCATAATAGTTCCTCAGTCTGTTACTTATTAATATTCATGCAGGGCATCACAAGTGACTAGCACATCTGTTTCACAGCAAGTAGGTCATGGGTTTGAGTACCAGGCTTGGCGAAGGAATTTCTGTATTCATGTTCTCCCTGTGCTCGCGTAGGTTTCCTCTGGGTACTTTGGATTCCCACACTTCAAAGATTGTCCCAAATTTACCTGAGGTGTGAGTGTAAATGGTTGTGCATGTGTTGTGTGTATGTGTTCAGGGTATATCTCACCTTCCCCCGGAGTTATAGATTTTAGAGCTTTCTAGATAACTTAATACACCACAAAATAAGTTTCAGTGATTTGCAAATGCATATAAAACAAAATGTACATTGATCTAAATTTATCTTTGTGTATGTATGCATGAATGCGTGCACGCGCACACACACACACACACACACACACACACACACACACACACACACACACACATGCATACATACGTATATATAAATCTTACAATCTTGACTTTAGTTTGCAACCCACTGAGGTATGCCCTCTTTTCCTTGTGTAAATATAATATTATAATTGATCAGGTCATGGTTGCCATTTCCTGCTGGACATGTTCTCTCTTCCTGGCAAACAGGGGGGAAATATGCTTTGCATTAGGACGTCAATATTTATACCGTAGTGTAGTATGCAGTTAGCCAATGAAATTGCAATCTCTGCTAAAGAAGTCTGTCAGGGCCTTTTTACCAGCACAGAACAGAGGAACCTTTGATGGTTGCACTGCAAGTTAAATTACATCCCTGGTTTGGCGACTGTCTCCTTTTGCGCTTACAAGAAATATTGGATGCCCTTTCACATTTTATCATGCGGCACATGTGCTACATGATGGAGGAATGGCTGAGACACGGAGAGGAAACACTGTCAGAGTCCAAGAGAATGACCATGTCACACATTCTGCTTTTAATGGAGCTTGGTTACCAAGGTAGCTGGTAAAATATAAATATGTATTATCAATAATGTCACATCACCCAGACCCTGATTTTATCTTTAATTTAATTTATGCATGTGTTTGTTTGTTTGTTTATTTAGTTACTCTCTCTCTCTCTCTCTCTCTCTCTCTCTATATATATATATATATATATATATATATATATATATATATATATATATATATATATATATATATATATATATATATATATATATATGGTTGGCCCTCTACTTATGAAAACCTCTGAATACGAAAAATCCAGGTTACATAAAACATTTTCCTAAATGTTCTCCCTCTGTATAGGAAACAACCTCTTCTTACGAAAAAAAAAAAGCCAAACGCGCCATTTAAAAATTCAAACAATGCGTGGGTTGCTCTCTGATTGGCTGTTTCCCAACATCCCGCCCTGCTGGCCTCCCACTGGCCAGGAGGGAGCTGAACTGTACTCATACTTCTTGTACTCATACTTCCTGTTTGTCACACGTGTGAAGGAGAGTTCAACAGGACTGTTGGCATGTGAGTTTTTTTTGAGAGTGAGCATTGCAGCGTTATATTTCGTTATCCACCATGGACTCCAAGAAAGTGATTCCCGGTGACACCGAAAAGAAGAAGCAGGAGGTAATAAAAAAAAAAAAAAAATGCAAAAGTGGGATGCAGTTGAGCGAAATCGCAAAGGAGTATGGCTGAAACCCCTCTACAATCGAGACGACATTGAAGCAGAAGGAGATCTTTAAAGCGGAGATCCAGTGATGGAGGCGATTATTTCGGAAAAAGCAACCGCCATATTTAAGGACCTCGTGAAGGAGGGTGGGGGTCGGGGTAAGGGTTCTTCAGACCAGCAACCCCCAAACTTTAGTGTCGCATGGGTGGTTCAAGAGATTTAAAAAAAGGTAAATACTTTTCTTTTACTTTTAACACACATTTCATACAAAATTGGTGTACTTTTATAATTTTTAAAAGATTTATGGGGTAGTCTTGGGAGCCTTGGAATGAATCACGTGTTTCACATGTAAAATGCACCTCTACTTACGAAAACCCCTGGTTACGAAAAAAAAGCGCTGGAACGGATTAATTTCGTAAGTAGAGGGCCGACTATATTGCTCTTTTCGGTATGAACTGTGGTCACTTGTTGTTGTATGATTCTGTCTTGCCTATTATTTCCTTCCTGATTGGCTGCATTCTACCTGTTTAATGTTTGAGTTTGTCTTTCTGGATATGTTCTGCAACATTTATAAAGAGCTGGAAATTGAATCTGCCTTCTTTATAGCCAAAAGGCTGTTTGACAACAAAGATTTAGATGAGCATGAATGAAGCAGAGTCTTTTTTTTTTTTTAGTTTTTGCTTTCAAATCGGTATTCTCTTTTCTTTGATAGATTTAATTTTGGACTAGTCACAGGTTTTATGTCCCCATTGTTGTCCATAGTCTGTTTAATGTGTTGACCCTTTTTTTGATCAAACTAGGGTCACACGGTGGCTGACACTCATCTCAGCCGACTCTGGGCAAGGGCAGAGCACACCCTGGACAGCTTGCCAGGACATCACAGGGTAGAAACATGCTGACGGCTATGCAGTTTACTTGAAAAAAGTCAGCAATGGTTCTTTTACAGTGAGAGACATGGCTCGCCATTGATAACCCAGTTAACCAGGAGGACAGCAGTGACAACCCTTGACAGTGGGGCTTAAACCCCCAACCTTGGGAGCGGTAATTCAGCACCTTACCACCAGGCCACCAGTGAATACTGAAATGCTTTTACCCTACAAGTGCGATCTCTTGCTGTAGACATGCTACCAACTGTCAGATATACTAGTATGTCTGTTTATGTTTTTTGGACAATTAATTTGTCCCTCAACCAAATACCACCTCAAATCAGGGTAGACCATTTATGAATTGCTGCTGGAAAGATCTTACCCATGACAGACCATTGATCATTGCACAATCTAAAGAAAACTACAAAAGAATTTAACAAAGTCTGAGGTAAGCGTCCCTTTTTACATAGTTCTTTGTCCATGATCAAAGTAGACAACAAGAAGGAATAAATCAGTAGAAAGGTGTTCTTGTGAGACAGTCAAAGAATTAAAAGTATACGAGTCATTTCCTCTGATTATTTCATAGAGAAATCAATCTGTGTTCCTTTTATAATACGCATGTTGGTCTCACATTCCAGAAGAAAGCATATTTATATTTTACAATCACACCTCTTCCATCTCCGCTAGTCTATTCGAGTGACACAAGTGTTAGCACTGTGTGAATCTTAGAGCCGACTGTGTGCTTGGCAGGCATAATTCAATATGGCTCATCTAGGAATGTGTCAATCAACACTATTAGCACTACATGAGAACTTAGTAGGGATACACTGTGCTCAATAGAGGTAAAAGGCAAAGAGAGGATTATTGATAGAAAATTATTTCAACTAAATATGTAAATGGTGAAAAAAAAAAATCATTATTAATGCATGTTACATTTTAATGGAGGTATTTAAGTAAATCATGAGTTACAGCCGTTGACTGCTTTAACAGGAATACATGTACTCCAGCGTATTCATACAATTATCCACTCGAGAAAACTTTGGATTAGATAAATGCCTGAATGTGAAAATGTACAGGTTTATGGTGTTCCTAATATTTAAAATAGACAGAATTATTTCACTTTTTTTTTTTTTTTTTTTTTTTAAGATTTAAAAAAAAACAGACACATGACAAATATCCATTTGTCAAAAAAGTAAACCCTCCATTAACTCCCTCTCCCCTGTCGCATTTAGAGTGCATGTATTATTTACCTTATATTCTTATTCTCCTCCTTTTTCTTTCTTCCCCACTATAAACTACTCCAATCATCAACTGCCACTCCTGGCCTCTCCTATTCAACATGGCAATAGAGTCAAGTAAAACCTTTTCTTTGGTGCTAACAGTAGACATATACATGTATTTTGTGCCTGAAGGACACACAACAGCGCAGACGTGGGAGGTCTGGGTGAGAGCTGAATAGATGCCATATTGCACCAGGCTCCTGTAACATCCGTCTGTTAAAACGCTGAGTGGAAATGCATTGGCCCGAAATGTTTTCACAGCCCCAAGCGTGACACGTATCTCCAAGGTGCTGACACTTCTCTTTTCCTTTGTTCTCTTGTCCTTCAATGTTTTTCATAATTTGTACCTGCTCGTCTTAATCAAGAGGAGTTCAGCAGGTACCGAGTTGCCAAAGCAAGATATGACACATTTCTCCTTATTTCATTTTGTTGTTTTTGTTGTAATTTATCACTAATAATAAAAAAACAACAACAACAATAATAATAATAATAATAATAATAATAATAATAATAATAATTGATGATGATTTATTATTATTATTATTATTGTTATTGTTATTATTATTATTATTATTATTATTATTATTATTATTAATAATAATAATAATAATAATAATAATAATAATAATAATAATTCATTTTCAAAGCCAGCTCATCCTAATTAGGGTCGTGAGGAGGCTAGCGGCTATCTCAGTTGACTCTGGGCAAAGGTGGGGTACATCTTGAACAGCTCGACAGACCACTGCAGGGCCAATACGTATACAGCCATTCACATTCACTCTTAAAGGCAATTTGGAACAGCCAATCAACCCAATGTGCCTCTTTTTGTATGATGGAAGGAAATCATCCGAAGAATACCAGCACAGGCACAGGAAGAACATGCAAATTCCATACAGAAACCTCTGAGCCCAGAAATCATCCGTAAGACTTCTTGCTGTGAGGTGGATGTTACCCACTGCGCCAATCTGCCGACTTTATTATTATTATTATTATTATTATTATTATTATTATTATTATTATTATTATCATTATCATTATCATTATTATTATTATTATTATTATTATTATTATTATTATATTGACTCGAATGTAAATAAAAGAGCAAAAAGGTCTGTACTTAAGAAACTGGAACTCATAAACATGAGCACAGACTTAGTAACACACATGTAACATGTGGTTTTAACATGAACACGCCTCCAGAAGGAAAATTAAGTGTTTGTTTTCTCCTGTCTTCTGAGTGTCCTTTGCCGTTTTCATGTAGGCCACTAAGTGTCTCATCTCTGGCTCATGAGGGCTATAATTGAAAGGAAATCAGTGCCCGTTTACACAACTGGGCTTAGGCTATGAGAAACAATGTGTTGTGGTGTTAATCACTTTTCCACAGTATCTTGTGTCATTTGCAAAAGGCTTCTGACGGGTTTTTTGCTGCCAAAGCATTAGACTTTAAGCTGTTTTGCAAATTGTGTTCTTCATCGAGCCTTACAGATATAGTCTCAGCCGACTCTGGGCAAGTGCAGAGTACACCCTGGATGGCTCGCGTGATGGATCATTGTGGATATTTTGAGAAACAGCATCTGACCATTTACACTTGTGGGCCTAGCACATGAAAGCACAGCGATTTCAAATGTTTGGTATTTCTACCTGCCACATCTCCACCAGTGCAGTTATGCAGAGTCCAGGGTTGTCAGCTGGAAGCCAACCTACAATGATGTTTCACACAAATCCTGGAACATTTTCACGTGTTTACCACTTTACCACTCCCAATTTTTTTCATGTCTTGTCCCATCTTTGGGACCAGACACCTAAACCATTTGTTCTAAATTATTTTCTTAAACCTCTCTTTCTTTTTGGTATGTTACTACAAAGGACTTCAAGTAGAAAAGGGTCAATATCTGGCCATTATTGTTATCTTGCAGGAAAACCTCAGCTGGCGGTCAAGATCAGCTGTTATCTGCCACTGTCCTCTTAGTGACAAAAGAGACCTTTCCATTTGAGTATGTCTCCATACTTTGCTCCCTTGCCAAATAAACTGGATTAGCCACTGAGATGTACTTTGGCTGGCCTTAGTTGCCTTCTGCCTGCAGATTTCCACTATCTATGCTGGTTTGTACATTACCCACTCATGCCACCATCTGTATCAATGCTGCCTTTTAACCAGACAGGATATGCTTCAGTCTTGGGTTTGGTATGGTGCAAATCTGGCAATTTACTTCACCTCTGAGCCATACCAGAGATTTAAATTTGGCATATGCAATCCCAATCAACAAAAATTGTTGTACCTGCTTCAAATTTCCAGTAAGCCTGTTTCGAGTACTGGGCTCAGCATGTGAGATTCTGTGTGGAGTTTGCAGGTTCTTCCTCTGCTTATGTGGGTAGTCCTTGGGAACTCCATTTTTTTTCCCACAGTCTAAAAACATTCCCTTTAAATTAAACTGTCTGTTGTATGCCCTGAATGGCTCGCCAGGCCATTGCAGGACTACACATCTCACAGTGCTGGATCATTGTGGATATTTTAAAAACTAGCATCTGAGCATTTACACTTGTGATCACAGCACATGGAAGCACAGGTGATTTCAAATGGTTGGCATTTCCGGGAACTCTGGTTTCCTCCCACAGTCTAAAGACATGCCCATTAAGTTAATTGTCTGGTCCAAATTTTCCATGGGTGTGGATATGAGGGTGAATGGTTCTTATGTGTGTGGTTACTTATATTGCCTACAATGATTTGGTGACCTGTTCAGGATGTATTCTGCCTTTGCTTGGTTTCTGATGCTATAGCATCCAGTCCCTCTCTTAACCCAGTAGGATTAAGTGGTTTCGTAAAGGAGATGAGTGAAGATCTTTTAATGTTTTAATTTTATCTATCTATTTATTTATTTATTTATTGTGTGCGGCCAGCGGCGTAGTGGTTAGGGTGCTGTGCTCATGATCAGGCGGTTGTGTGTTCAAATCCCAGTGAAACCCACACTGTTCTAATACCACTGGGCAAGGTTTCAACCACAAGTGTGCCTCTGTTCACCCAGCAGTATAAATGGGTACCAGCAAAAATATACTGGGAAGGTAACCTGCAATGGACTTGCGTCTCATCCAGGAGGAATTGTACTCCTAGTCACTTCACGCGACGGAAACCGAGGATAAGCACCGGCCTGATGAGTAAAGAAGGCTCGGGTGTAAAAAGCCCGAAGAACTTTCTTTCTTTTTTTGGGAGGGGGTCATATACTTATATATATATATATATATATATATATATATATATATATGTATTTTTTTTCAACCGTCACAATTGTATGTTTTTACTTGTGTTTTTATACATTGCAAATGAAGATAAAGAGATCTTTATTGTTAACTGTTGCCTGAACAATGAAAATCAGCTCAGCAGCAATTATACGAAAATGCACAAGAGGCAACTAAAGGACTACACTAAGCTATACATGTGCATATACACGCGCGCGCGCACACACACACACACACACACACACACACACACACACACACACACACACACACACACATTGTGTTGTACTCACACATATACCTACATACTGAATATCTTACACCTATATATCTCTTTCAATTCAATTTGGTTTTATTTCTATCATGCTTTTTACAATTAACATTCTTGCAAAGCAGCTTTACGCAGTAAAAGTTGTGGTTTACAAAGTATAAACACATTTAAACATTACCTACAACCCCTACATACACTCCCTAATTAGAAAGCCCGTGATGAAAGTGGCAAGGGAAAACTCCCTCAGTAGATGTGAGTAAACCTTGAGAGAAACCAGGTCCAAAAGGGAAACCCATCCTCATTTGGGTGAAACCATGAGGATAAAAACCATACACGGGAAATTCATTACAGTCCAAGATGTAGTCTGGTCCAGGGGTTCCCAACCAGTGGTGCTCGCACCCCCTGAGTGTGTGAGACACCATTCCAGGGGATATGAGAAGCAGGGCTGTAACTTTTGAAATAAATATCTTCTTGTGATAAAACTTGGTATGAATCCACATCTTTTATCCTTAAACAAAGTACAAAATGTAGGAGGTGCGAGGTCAGAGCAAAATCTTTTTCTGGGTGCAGGAGTAAAAAAAAGGTTGGGAACCATTGGTCTAGTTGGTTATACAACTCTAAGTCTTAAATAATTGTAGGAAATAGAGTTAATAACTCCAGCAGTGAGAGGTCACAGTCTGTTAGTGCAGATCTGGGTCCAGTTCCAGTTCACTTCACTAGAATTAGACAGGCAAAGATATCTAGAATATCTATTCACATAGACATATATTTACAGTCCAATACATATATTCACATATTTATGGGGCAGTGGTGGTCTAGTGGTATAGGGCGCTGGATCGCTGATCCAAAGGTTGGGGGTTCGAGTCCCACTCTCCACAAGGTTGTCACTGTCCCCCCAGTGCGGCTAACTGGGTTATCAAAGGCGGGCCATGTCTGTCACTGTCTATGGTGAGAGGCATGTAAAAGAACCATTGCTGACATTCGTAAAGAGCAGGCTGCAAAGTCGTCAGCGTGTTTCTGTCCCTTGCTAAAAAGGGTTGTGACAGGAAGAGCATCCGACGTAAAAACCTCTGCCAAATCAAACGTGCGAATCAGATGATTCGCTGTGGCGACTCCTGAGTAAAAAAAGGGAAAAAGCCGAAAGGAAGACAGACAGACATATATTCACATATTTACACCTGTTCACACATATACAGAAGGGTGCATAGTAGTCAAAGGTAGATCTTTTAATTATAAGGTGCATTGTGGTAAAATGTTATGATGTCCGAGACCTGCTCTAAGCATTGCACTAACAACAGTAATATTGCACTGTCCAGGAAGATGGTCTTAATGATGGTTATTCAGTCAGTGTGTGTGACGGTGGTGGTGGGGCTACATGTTTAACAGCTTTTTTATAGAAATTTTCAGTTTTTTAGTAGAAATTATATTTCTACATGACACATAATTTACGAGCAGGTGTATTTGAGTAACATACATGCCAACCAGTCCGGTTTTGCCGTAATGGTTACGGTTTTCATTATCCCACTCCGTGTTAGGGTTGTATTAATAAAAATTACGTTTTTTAACATAAAAATCATTTCTAAAATTCAAAATAGTAACCAAAAAAAAAACGCAAAACAAATTAAAGAGATCGCCGAGAACCGTATCTCGTATCTAAATTTAGAAGAAAAGTGGCAGTGCATGCTGCTAATGTAACTTCCTGTAGGTGTATTGCACATGTGCGAGAGGTCATCCTTTGTTGTACATTGGAATCGCAAAGGAATTACATGGGTCAGCTTTGTGTCGGTACGTTTTCGTAATGGAATCTGCCAGAGAAAATTTCAAAAATCACAGTATGAAACCTAAATTAAATTAATTAAATCTATTTACAGTGTTTTCAGGGCATGGTGATATTGCCGTCTTTCAATTTCTGTATTTGTTTCAATTATTTATTTTCAAACAATAGATTTAAAATTAAAAGTTGATTGTGGAATGTTTCCCCCTTTCTGGTTTTTGAAAATTATCATGCATGTCATATTTGCTGAGGCAAAAGGTCAAGAGAAATGTGGACAATTTTGCACGGGTTTAGCCCAAAAGTTTGTCAACAGTTGTCAAATGCATGATTATGCCCCAAAAAATTCTGAAAGGATATGGACCAGAACGCTTGTCATTGATCTTTTCCATCAGCATTTCTGCTTTGACAGTTTGAGGAAAATAGAAACATGATTGTTAAAGAAATATGAGATTCTTCGCCGCATTCTAACTTGATTTAATGCAAATAAATGCATCCGCCCCCCTGAACCCCCTACCAGGACTTTGTCCTGGACCTACTGGGGCATGCAGCCCATGGACCCCAGCTAGCTACTGGGCTTTTCAGATTTCAAAAGTTGGCAGGTATGGAGTAATAGAAATCCATCAAACCAACAGGCATGACACATATGCTGCGCATTCTGTGTAACTGAATAATCAATTGAAATGGGCGTGTTTAAAATAATAGCAGTGTGGAATTCAGTTAGTAACATCATTTGTTCTTTGAAAAACAGGTGCCAATTATTGTCCTTATTTAAGGAAGGATGGCAGCAAATGTTGTACATGCTGGTTATATTTCTCTCTGAAATTCTGAGGGAAATGGGTCGTTCCAGAGAACAGGTTACGTTGATTAAAACATTGATTGGAGAAGGGAAAACATATAAAGAAGTGCAGAAATTGATAGACTGCTCAGCTAAAATGATTGCAAATGCTTTAAAATGGCAACCAAAACCTGAAAGACGTGGAAGAAAGCAAAAAACTATCATTCAAATGGATGGAAGAAGAGCGAACATGGCAAGAACTCGGACAATAATCAGCTCCAGGAAGATCAAAGAAGATCTAGTTACCTGTGAGTACTGTTACAATTAGAAGATGGCTATGTGAAGTCAAGCTATAGGCAGACGTCTCCACAAAGACCGACTCTTGAAAAAAAGGACATGTGCCAAAGAGTTGATCATTTTCCAAAGAGCATATTGAATGGCCTAAAGAAAAATGGTGCAACAATTTGTGGACTGAGAAAGTAATGTTTTTTTGTTTTGTTTGTTTTTGGGTTTTTTTGTTTTGTTTTTTTTTGGTTAAGTGGCCAGAGACAGTTTGTAAGACAACCTTCAAACAATGAATTCAAGCCACAGTTCACTATGAGGACAGTGAAACATGGTGGTGCAAGCATCGTGTGATATGGGGTATGTTTCTCATACGACGATGTCTGGCCTATTTATTGCATACCAGGGATTACGAATCAGTTTAAATAAATCAGAATACTTGAAGAGGTCGTGCTGCCTTATGCTGAAGAGGAAATACCCTTGAAATGGGTGTTCTAACAAGAGAACAACCCCAAAACACACCAGTAAACAGGCAGCATCTTGGTTCCAGACCAACAAGATTGATGTTATGAATAGGCTGGTCTAACCCTCGTACCTTAATCCACTAGAAAACTTGTGGTATTACATCAAAATGCAGTTTCTGAGCCAAAACTAATAAATACAGGACTGTAGAATGTAGTCCAGTCATCCTGGGCTGGAGTATTTGTTCAAAAATCAGTTAACACCATCCAACACAGATATACAGCAGCTCTCAGAAACAGTGATTATACAACTAAATATTATTTCATTGATTTAAAGGAAAGCAAAATCTGAGACCATTTTTTGATTTTTACAGTGAATGTTTGATTTTGTAAAGAAGAATGCAGACTGCTCTTTTTAACAGTCTAATATTCACTTTTCTTTAATTTCTTTTAACAAAGAACAAAAAATTAATATAGTTTTCTTCATTTCTTCACGTTTTGATTTGGTATGGAATGTGTAATGTCCACAAATGAATTTGTATTCATGGAAATAATAGCTATTGTCAGGATTTTGAGCTTTATTTGCATTTTTCTAAACACACTGCCACCTTCAGGGCCATAAGGCGCACCGGATAATAAGGTGCAACACCAATGAAGGGTGACCGCACGGGGTGACCGCACGGTCTCTGCCTATACAGTAGGCCCTTGACATTCGAGGTTCCGGGCCTTCCGCGAATCGAGATAATCCGCGAGTTCTGTATCCTGAAGTAAAACCCCATGTATGACATCACACGCGCGAATGAGCAGCTGTAAGTAAAATACTATGTATCTATTACATGCCCTAAAATATGCTTCTTAAACACATTCTATATACAGTTTTACTCATTAATACAGTATTAATGTAGTAAAATGTAGTAATGATTAAGAAAAAAAATTCAATTTTTACTGTTATATTTATTGATGCTAAAATATAAATATTATACAGCATACGCATAAAACACCTTTCAGTGCATTCTGTTCATAAACATACAGCAGTGTAATTTTCAAAAATGCCCACTAGAGGAACGTACTGTATTGCATTAGGCATGACACGACTGAATTCAGGTATGAACTGCATTCAGTCTGAGCAGCTCAGCCACGCCCCCCCAACCGGAGCCGACGGAGTAAGAGGCGTTACAAACCAAAGAAACGGTGATGTTGATGTGAGTTAATCCTCTGGCAGAGGTGAGCATGCTTTTGTTTATTGGGAGTAAATGAGAATACTGAATCCAGGTGTGTGCTCCCCGAGCAGCTCAGCCACGCCCCTCAGGAAGTAAACATTTAGTGAGCTGCACAGTCAAAATTAAAGTCCCCAAAACACTGACCACAACAAAAAGGACATAAAAGAACAAGAAATGTATTAAATTGGATAAACAAAACACAATGAGAAACATGCTACACCACAGTAAATAAAATATAACACACAAACATTTTAAACATTACCTTAGGTCATGTACTGGAATAATAATTAAAAAAAGACTTTAATAGTGGTGTGTTTTACAACAGTTCAAAGGATTACTGTATTCCTCTTCAGCAATGAGGTGACTTCAGAGGAAACTGTCGTTTCTTCTGGAGAAAGTCTTATTTCTTCAGAAGAGACATCCAACTTCATTACCTTTTCCTGATGCTTAATCAGGCATTTGAGTGACAATATAGAATTTAACTGGTAATTAAAACACACTAAAAAAGGCTCATTGCCAACTTGTGCATGAATGAGGAAAAAGGGGCATTACATCACCTCAACCAATCAGCAGGAAGGAGGACAGCCATTGGCTGGATTTGAATCACGTGCGAGCTGCTCGGCAGTTCATGAATACTCAAACCGCAAATGCAAAACCGCGAATAGTCAAGGGCCTACTGTACATAAGGCGCACCCGATTATAAGGCTCGTCACGCGAAATAAAAGTTAGATAAGTCAAACTTGATTCAACTCTCACAATAACTGTCACCATTGCTCAGTTGTAACATATAAAATATAAAATAATACACTTCAGAAGAACTCTCAACATTGTTCAGTTGTAACAATATAAAACAAACTCAATTTTTCTTTTTCTTCCACAAATCCATCAAATTCTTCATCTTCAGTATCTGAGTTTAACACTTGCACAAGATGGACATAAAGCCTGGATTCCTTTATTATTTATATTATTATATTATATTATTATATTTCATTATCTATTACCCCCTCGCAGAGCTCAATAAAGACGGAGATTAGAAGTCTTCCGGGTAGAGACCTAAGCTTCTCTCAACCACGCCCCTTTAAAGCAACAGAGCATTCACAGGAACAAAAATGACGGCACTCATTCGCAGCGTGAGTATTGTGTTCATTACATAATGGAGGTGGTTGCTTTTAAGGAGCTGTATCAGTGTAACTTTAAATTCAAGACGGTTAATCCGGGGTCTCATGAGGAAACCTTGATCAGTGCTTTATCCAGGTGATGAACGTGAGACTCTCATTAAGCCAGCTAAGCATCCTGAGACTCGGATGCATCTTCAAGTCAGATGGTCCTTAGAGACTAAGATTAGGTGAAGTAATCACATATTACTCAGCTAGTCACCTGACTAGGATAGCAGTAATGCCGATATTTAGATATAAAGCCTGAATCCTTCTAACTTATGACCTGTTGACACCAATATCTACCAGTTGGGGCTCTTTGGTTGATCCAAAGCTCTGAATTAGTTTGCTTCACTTGGGTTGTGACGGTATCAGTGAGCCGGAGTCCCACGGCCGCATCCAAATACATAAGGCACATTGCATAAAGTGCACAATCAATTTTTGTTGAAGGTTGAAAATATGGTATATAAAAATATGGTATATAGATTCCACATGCATATTTGTATGCATACTGAAAAACACACACACACACACACACACACACACACGTGTGTGTGTGTGTGTGTGTGTGTGTGTGTGTGTGTGAGTGTTTGTGCAAGTCTAATATTATAAGTTACTACAAACCAGATTCCAGAAAAGTCGAGACACTACACAAATTGTGAATAAAAACTGAATGCAATGATGTGGAAGTGCCAAATTTCAACGTTTTATTCCGAATAGAACATAGATGACAGTTCAAAAGTTTAAACTGAGAAAATGTATCATTTTAAGGGGAAAATATTTCATTTTAAATTTCATGGTGTTAACAAATCTCAAAAAAGTTGGGACAGGTAGCAATAAGAGGCTCAGAAAGTCAACTGCACTTATAACGAACAGCTGGAATACCAATTACCACTAATGAGGTCCTTTTGGCAAGATGGCAGTGTCTCTCAGAAGTGATGGGTAGAGGATCTCCAATTTCCCCAATGTCGTGCAGAAAGATAGTGGAGCAATATCAAAAAGGTGTTTCCCAGTGAAAAATTGCAAAGAGTTTGAAGATATCAACATCTACAGTGCATAATATCATCCAAAGATTCAGAAAATCTGGCACAATCTCTGTGGGCAAGGGTCAAGGGCTAAAAAAACCACACTGGATGCACGTGATCTTTGGGCCCTTACATGGCACTTCACCACAAACAGGAATGCTACTGTGAGGGAAATCACAGAATGGGCTCTGCAATACTTCCAGAAACCATTTTCAGAACACAATCCACCGAGCCATCCGCCGTTGCCAGCAGAAACTCCACAGTACAGAGAAGAAGCCATTTCTAAACAGGACCCAAAACCGCAGGCGTTTTCTCTGGGCCTGGGGTCATTTATGACCTGTGTCAAAGTGGAAAGCTGTTCTGTGGTCAGACGAATCACGATTTAAAGTTCTTTATGGAAAACTTGGATGCCATGCCATCCGGCTTAAAGAGCAAAAGGACAACCCAAGTTGTTATCAACACTCAGTTCAGAAGCCTATGATGATATGGGGTTGCATGAGTGCGTGTGGCACGAGGAGCTTGCACGTCTGGAAAGGCACCGTCAATGCAGAAAGGTATATTCAGGTTCTAGAACAACATATGCGCTTATCCAGACGTCATCTCTTTCAAAGAAGACCCTGCATTTTTCAACATGATAATGCCAGACCACATCCAGCATTAATTATAACAATCATAGCTGCATAGGAAAAGGATTCGGGTATTGAAATGTCTAGCCTGCAGTCTAGATCTTGCACCTATAGAGAACATGTGAATCATCATAAAGAGGAAGGTGCAACAAATAATGTCCAGGACAGTTGAACAGGTTGAGGCGTGTATTAGACAAGAATGGGACAGCATTCCGATTTCTAAACTTGAGAAACTTGTCTCCTCGGTCCCAAAACATTTGCAGACTGCTGTAAGAAGAAGAGGGGATGACTCACATTGGTGAAAATGGCCTTGTCCCAACCTTTTTGAGATTTGTTCACACTATGAAATTTAAAATCAATGTATTTTTCCCTTAAAATGATGCATTTTCTCGGTTTAAACTTTTGACCCTGTCATCTATGTTCTATTCAGAATAAAATATTGAAATTTTGCACTTCCACATGATTGCATTCAGTTTTTGTTCACGATTTGTATAGTGTCCCAATGTTTTTGGAAACTACTTTGCAATATCTATATAAGTAGATACAAAATGAATCCTGTCAGTGAGTAATATGTACAGTGTTATAAACATGATAAACAGTAGAACGTAAATGTCATGCAAGATGCAAATGCTTAACAGTGGATGTTACTCCTATGTGGAGAAACTGTAAAGATTAATGGCCACAGGTAGGAATGATTTCCTATGTCGTTTGGTAGAACATCTGAGTGGTATTAGTCTTTCAGTGAATGTGCTCCTGTGACTAACTGCAGGTTGTAAAGTAGGTGGGTGGTATTGTTTAGTATTGTTTTTAATTTGGACAAAATTTGTCTCTCCCACACTACTGTCAGAGAGTCCAGCTCCATCCACACAACGTGACTGTTCCTTCGGATTAGTTTGTTTCATCTGCTTGCATCTGCAACCCTCAGTCTGCTGCACTAGCATGCAAAACCATAGAGGATAGCGCTGGAGACAACAAATTCATAGTACATCCTGACTAGTGTCTGACAGATGTTAAATGACCTGAGAAACTTCAAAAATAGAGACGCTCTGGCCCTTCTTGTAAAGTGTAGCGGTGTTCTTAACCCAGTTAAGTTTATTGTCAATGTGAACTTCAAGGTATATTGTGGAGCTCATCCATTTTATTTGCCAGTGACCTCACATTCCCCATTAGAATAGACCGGAGACACGTTTCGTACCTATTCCAAACAGTAAGCCTGTTCTGTCTCCCTACCTCCTTCATTTTCCTCTTCTGTTCTCCGGACCAGCTTCGGGGTGATCAGCTGATCCCTTTAGTAAACAAAACACATGTATAGTTGCTGTACTGCGGTCCATGAATATAAGTTCTGTAGTGATAAAGAGTATAAAAGAACCTCTCTCAACCCTCATATTGAGAGCCCTGCGATGGCCTGGCGAGCCGTCCAGGGTGTACTCGGCCCTCGCCCGGAGTTCGCTGGGATGGCTGTCAGCCTCCCCGCAACCCTAATTAGGATTAAGCAGTTACAGGAAATGAACCGAACTGATAATAATAATAATAATAATAATAATAATAATAATAATAATAATGATGATGATGATGATTAGTAATGGTAGTAATAGCGCTGTAGTCGTAGTTGTTGTTGCAGTAGTGGTATTCAGACATTTTAAGTGTTGAATTAATGTATGGTACACAAGACAAACATCTAAAAATATGGCATTCATTGAGTAAGTTAAATCACAGACTTTGAACAGCTGAGGTGTCTTACATAGCATCAAGTGAGAATAAAACATTTATTCATTCGTTCATGTTTTAAGCCGTTTAGTCCTAATTAGGGTCGCAGGGAGGCAGGAGCCCATCTCAGCCACCTCCGGGCAAGAGCTGGGTACTGTCATCAGTAATTTGTGGTCATCATCATCATCCTGATCTCCTACATTTGTTATTAAACAGACACACTAAATCCAAATATAAATACACATTTATTTGTTTCAAAATATTTTCAGAAAATATGGAAATATTTCAACAAAAAATATTTTATTCTTCCTGTCCCATTGAAAAAAAAAACAAAAAAAAAACATGACTAACAATTCTCTGTTCCCAGTTCATGAGCTAACACAGGGTTCAGTGGGCAAAGCTCACAGTACTCACTACTGAGTGTGTCCACGATCTGCATCATGTAAGGTGGTAGATCTCAGACACTTAAAGTTAACGACATGTCAGTATTGGTCTATAGAACGCTTTCCCATTCTTCTAGCAGCACAACTTAGAGCTGGGCAATGTTTTCTGGCACTGAAACACATCACCCACTGATCCAGAACATCTCAAAGGTGAATACATTGTCCACTTGAGAACGATGACATGCTCGTCATCAAGAAACCTGGAGCAGATTATTGGTCACGCTGACTGATCAACTCAATGTTATGCATTATCCCAGTCATGAGTGGAATAAATCAGTGATTGCATAATCTGACAGGGATGTGATATGACAAGTGGGTAACCAGAATCCAGCAGAGCAAATGATTCATTACATCAATAAACACTACTTATTACTGTACATCAATAAACACTATGTATGACCATATTTCATTATAGAGCAATTTAACTCGGCATTTTGAGTTTGTGTGTTTGTTTTATTTTAGCTCGTGAAGGGTGGTAAACTGAAAACAGTGTTACACAATGGGTTAGGAAAAGTACAGCACACATCTAGGAGGCTTAGTTATGACCACCATGGCAAATCATCAGCAGCTTCTGTAAGAAGCAGAGATCAAGATGAAAACATTCACTGTCAGCCACCATGACTGTTTTCCATTCATTTCTCAGCAACAATGAGACCTAAAACTTTTTATCCATGGCCCATTTTTTTACTCTCATCCTCTTCAAACTAACTTCTCACTTTACCGTCAACGTTCCCAGAGAAATAACATTTGGACATGGGTATCCTGATATAAAATCTTACCTCCAGGTTATTTCGCCAATATTGTTGTTGTTTTTTGGCTCTTAATTGTGGAGACTTGTGAGATTTCAGGAAACGTCTGAGGATGGAATGAAAGTTATCTAGTATGACTCATTGTTATATTTTCGAATGTTAATGAGCTTTGCACTACATATTGTACAACTGAGTTACAGGTTCACAAAGTTCATTACAAAAATTACTAAATATTAGAAATTGTATTTTAAATATATAAACTAAACTGAGTCTAGAAAATACAATGTCATTCACAAATACTATCCACCAACAATGGAGAAATAGTGTACAAATATACATATAGTACGGTACATAGGAGTGAGCCATACAGTATGCACAGCAGGATTACAGTCACAGCGCAGTTTTTCTATTTTATTCAAGTCGGCTGAGATGGGTGCCAGACACCCCACGGTCAGTGCTGTAGTGGTCAAAAAATAAGTGAGTACACTATGGCAGCGAGCTGCCATTCGAGGTCGCGAAGCAACACCTCAACTCACGAAGGGGGATCTGGGGGGGGTCACCCCAAAATTTTTTTTGAAATTTGAAAGGCTGAGAGGTGCATTTTTGAGCATTTCAACTTTAAAAGCAGTTAGTCTGAGCTATTATAAAATTTACAGAATGGCAATTATATCTGCAATAAGAAAAACATAAAACAAAGAAATTAGTAAACAATGCTGTATGTTCATTATCATTTAAATATAGACATTTTATTGTTAAAATGTTGCTGCTGAAATCTATAATGAGTATGTTATATATGTATTTTATCTAACAATTATCAAAAATTGCATAAAAAACACAGACAAGTTACTTGGTACATGTATTAGAAGTACAATATGCAAACCACAAATGACAATATATTATATATACACTGCAAGACATTAGTCCTTTTCCAATGTTCCATGTCTGTCTGTCTTCCTTTCGGCTTTTTCCCTTTTACTCGGGAGTCACCACAGTGAATCATGTGATTCGCACGTTTGATTTGGCAGAGGTTTTTACGTCGGATGCCCTTCCTGTCACAACCCTTTTTTAGCAAGGGACAGAAACACGCTGACGGCTTTGCAGCTACTCTACGAAAGTCAGCAATGGTTCTTTTACATGCCTCTCACCATAGACAGTGACAGACATGGCCCGCCTTTGATAACCCAGTTAGTTGCACTGGGGGGTACAGTGACAACCTTGTGGAGAGTGGGACTCGAACCCCCAACCTTTGGCTCAGCGATCCAGCGCCCTATACCACTAGACCACCACTGCCCCGCCAATGTTCCATATACATATCTAATTATAAATAAGTGCTGTTAGTGCTAATTATAATTATTCATTCATTCAATAACTAATGGTGACGTATTAAATAAAGATATCCAAGAAAGTACTTGTTCAATATTGATGGGCATACATTTTTTGAAGATAGATATTTTCATTGTAAAAATAGAAAAGTTTACAATAGATCTAAAGTATTTAAGATTAACCATTTACTTATTACCAAAAAGTAAGACCTGCCAACAAGGACAAACATAACATAAACTGAGTGCAGAAATGCTTGTTTGATTTTAAAATAACAGTTTTCTGGGATGTAGGCCTGGTACCGGGTCTGACCGTGTTTACCAAATATGAACACAGGCTAGCTTAGCCTTACTTACGGGGACTTTGTTGGACTCAGCTTGCAAGCTTTCTGCGCTCTTTACACGGGTGCACCTGTGCATGGCGAGTGACTGTGTGCCTGTGGGGGAGATCATTTGGCTTTCTTTGTTTTACGCATGATAGCAAAACGAATGAAAGCCGGAAGTTTATTGGACACAAATCTTGAGCTCAGCTAGCGGTATCCGATCAGAGGTATAATATTATAAGGCTGATTTGTGGTGTTTATGGAATCATGTTTATGACTAGATTTACTAAAATAACCTTTGGCTTTGAAACTATTTAGCACTTCATCTCCGCTTTGTATTTACACAGTCACGGAAATTTACGTTGATCAACTATAAAGTAGACCAAATTAAGTCAGTACCCGCAACTCGGCCACTAAAACAAGTGGGTACATGGCGTGTACCCACCACTACAGCACTGCCTGCGACCCTAATTAGGATAAAGTGGTTCAGAAAATGAATGAATGAAGGTTACATCACTTGGTGTGAAATGGAACAAGTCCTCCATGACTGGTATTTACAAAATGATTCATGCTTTTAACAGCACAGCATTACTTCACTATGTTCACAACTTATTTGCCAACTCAATTCAGGGCACATGTGTATTATGTGTATTCTACATCATAATGTATTTATTTGCTTCTTAAAGGAGCTGTGCTACTCTTATGACACCAACCTTAGGCAACTATCAGTAGATAGCTATTAGGAGCTTCACATTTATCCAGTCCATAAATCTATAGTTTGTCTTTTAACCTGCTGAGGCTTGTCATTGCCATTTAAAAGTATTTGGTCTCTAATAATCCATTATTTTAAGTTATTAGTGTTTTTTTTTTTTTTTTTTTTTTTTTTTAAAGCCGTTCCTCAAGTTCCCCGGATTACTGCACCTGAACTCCTGTATCATGTCTTTCTTTTGTACTGCAAATTTTGTCTGACTATCATTACGGTTATAGTCCATATAGGCTAATGTATATGTGACAAATATCGGTCATGGAAGGTTTATTTTATGATAATGTAAAGTTATTAAATTAATACTATATCTTGTTATTCACTACATCATGACTGGCTTTCTATACAGTTTTCTGTTCTTAAATAAGAAGTTAAGTGAATCACATTTACTGTGACCTACTGGCAAATTTATCTCATCAGCAACTCAAGAGGAACAAGCCCTCAGGGAAGTAAAAACATGATGCTAAGCAACAAAACTTCACTTTCTTAGCCTTTTTCCTCTAAGAATTATGCTGAATACTGAGAAGAGGAACACAAGACACAAAATAATTCATGTACAAATACATGTAGTATCTTACTTACACCCGCCACACTTCCTCATCATGTTAACCTTTTCAGTAAGAGGTGCAGAGTGAAGCTCCGTGCACACACGTGGATGACATTAAGCAAGTGTGGTCATGTAGTGTAGCAAAGGTAAAGGTTTGCTAGTTGTTATTCTTGCTCTTGCTTTTGGGTAGTGGTGACCTGGTGGTAAAGGGCGCTGCATCGCTGATCCCAAGGTTGGGGGTTCGAGTCCCACTCTGCAGAAGGTTGTCACTGCTCCACCCCCACCCCCCCACCCCCAATGCAGCTGACTGGGTTATCAAAGGTTGACCGTGTCTCTCACTGTCTATGGTGTGAGGTTCATGTAAAAGAACAAAAAGAACAGCCTCTTGCTGAAAGGGTTGCGTCAGGAAGGGCATCCGACGTAAAAACCTATGCCAAATCAAAACATGTGAATCACATGATTCGTTGTGGAGACCCCTGAAAAAGGGAAGAAGCCGAAAACAAAAGAAGATATTTTAAATCTCTCCTACTACATTTTTTTTTAAGTTTTTGTTTTTCTAAATGTAAAGTGACGACAGTGGTGGCCGATGGTAAAGATGCTTGATTGCTGATCCTAAGGTTGGGGGTTCAAGTCCCACGCTCAATTGGTTGTCACGGTCACATCGCATGATTCACTGTGGCAGGCCTTACAAAAAAAGGAAAAAGCCAAAAGGAAAAAAAAAAAAAAAGATTGTTGCTGTTGCTTTTGTTGGGGTGTAAAAACAGGTTCTTCTTTTGTTTTATTTTAATTTTAAAATGCTGAGTGGTAGCTAAAATCTGAATGAAGTCATGAGACAACATTTAACTTCAGTGCAGCATTTGGCAGATGCTTGTACCCAGAATGACTTACAATTATGAAGAACTTTTTCCCTCAGCAAACCCTGAGAGAACTATTCATGAAGATGGCAGCAGAAAATTATGAGCATTAAAATGATCAGAGTATCACTGCTGCTGTCTAGATCTTAAACACAATTTTCTGCTTTATTGTTTTTAATTATTGTTTCATCACAGGTTTTATGATCATGGTAAACTGCTCAGATCTCCAATCAGAAATGATGAACAGTTTTGAAAGTCATTGTTAGGAAATGGTGAAATGTATATTTGTCTGTATTTATATTTTATTTACATCGTATGCATTATGTTTGAATGTATAGCTGTTATTATAAACAATTATAGCATTGAATATGTATTCATTGATATTATATACACAAACATGTGTGTCTGTAGGCAGAGAGAGAGAAGAGGAAATGCGTGAGCCTAGGACTGAGAGTAGGGACTTTGAATGTTGGAACTATGCAAGGGAAAAATAGGGAGCTGGATGACATGATGCAGAGGAGGAAGGTGGACATACTGTGTGTTCAGGAGACCAGGTGGAAAGGTAGAAAGGCTAGAAGCTTACGAGCAGGGTTTAAGCTGTTTTATCATGGTGTGGATGGGAAGAGAAATGGAGTAGGAGTCATCTTGAAGGAGGGGTTTGTCAGGAATGTTCTAGAAGTGAAAAGAGAGTCAGACAGAGTGATGCGTCTCAAGTTAGAAATTGAAGGTGTGATGGTCAATGTTGTTAGTGCTTTTGCCCCACAGGCAGGATGTGAGCTAGAAGAGAAGGAGAGGTGAAAGAGTGGTCATTTGAGCAGACTTCAATGGACATGTTGGTGCAGGCAACAGAGGGGACGAGGAAGTGATGGGCAGGTTTGGTATCCAGGACAGGAACACAGAAGGGACAGATGTTGATCGATTTTGCAAAAAGGATGGAAATATATATATATATATATATATATATATATATATATATATATATATATATATATATATATATATATATATTTATTCATTTATTCATATATATATATATATATATATATATATATATATATATATATATATATATATATATATATATATATATATATATATATATATATGTGTGATTCAACACTGAGCAGGATCATAGCAAGCTTATAGTACATTGGATATGGTCTGGGAACAGTTACTGTGGCTGGATACTGGAAATAAAAAAAAAGAATAAATAATTTAAAAAAAAAACAATTTTGATTAAAAATATTATGATTGTATTTTATTCTAAAAGATTGTATATTTTCAAGTAATACTTTAGGAACATGGAAATGCATATTGATTAAATTAATTTATCTTCATATTAAGCTTGCTTTCTGATCTTGCCTTGACGTTTTGCCTATTTATTTAATTTGGTAGTAGTCAATTTGAAATGAAATCAGTCCGTCTACAGTAAATAGTGAAGTATGAATTCAAAATTTGATCAGGGTGGCTTTCTTATCCAGCCTCCGATTCTGATCACTTGTGTATCTTTGTTCACTCTTCTCATTTAACCCTGCCTGTCCAACATTTTAAATATTGAACTGTACCTTTGTACCATTTGTTTCTTTACTCAAGAGCTGTTGGATGTGCATAGTACATCAGATTTCATTCCTGCCTTCGCATTACACCTCCTAGCATACTTTGCACAGAGAGGGTGGCATTGATATACAAAATGAAAAGAAAAAGAAATCCACTATTAAATTAGATTAAAATGGAGAAGAGGGACAGCTTTCAGTGTAGATGGAATGAAAGCTTTCAGTGTAGATGGAATGAAATCTTAGAGAAGAACTAGGTTTTACAAGGCTAATGTTGTCAATTGATATCCATAAGACTCAGGAAAATGAGACAAGCTTGCATGCTTGCAAAAAAAAAAAGAGAATTGTTTTAATTATGGAGGAAAACAGCTTTATTGTTTGCTTTATATTTAACACATATGTAGGTTGGGATACATTGGCTGTAGCTTGGTACATAAAACAAGAAGGGAATTGTATTCAAAGTCAGAGACTAGAGACTAGTCAATCACAATAAATGTGAATTCTACCAGATGCACACTCATTACATTATAACAACGATCACATCTTCTTCTTTCTTCTTTTCCTTTCGGCTTTTCCCTTCAGGGGTCGCCACAGCGAATCATCTGCCTCCATCTCACCCTATCCTCTGCATCTTCTTCTCTTACACCAATGATCTTCATGTCCTCCTTCACCACATCCATGAATCGTCTCTTTGGTCTTCCTCTAGGCCTTTTGCCTGGTAGTTTCAGCCTCAGCATCCTACTACCAATATACTCACTATCCCTCCTCTGTACATGTCCAAACCATCTCAATCTAGCCTCTCTGACTTTGTCTCCAAAATGTCTTACATGTGCTGTCCCTCTGATGTGCTCATTCCTAATCCTATCCATATATACATATAATATATACAACATATACAACACATACATATAACAATGATCACATAATAAATATATATCATTATAATATTGTATGTTTTCGAAATTCAGATATTAAAAAAAAAGTGACAGTTAAGTAAAATTAATTTTGTAATCACTTGCCCAGGATTAAGGGAAGGTACTGTGTTTTTATATATATATATATATAAGAGTGAGAGAGTGAGCGAGAGAGAGAGAGATGGAGGAAGGAAGAGAAAGAGAGAGAAAACCCCAGTTTCTTTCAGAAAATAAATACAGTCTCGAAGATTTAGCTTTTCACGCCAGCATATCACCACCGGTGCGACTGTGTTAGCATACAGAGAATCTAAAAGAAAGAAATAAAGGAAAAAAATGCAGTTACTGGTTCTATTTAGGTGTAATAGCATCATGCAGCTCTGTAGGTGGGTGCAAGGCTCATAGAGTTTATCCTACACAAACCGAGTCAATTCCAGTATCCACAACACAACAGTTTTCACAACTCGTCATCTCTGTATATAGCAATGCATGGAATCATCATTCTTTTATAAATTTATGTCTGGAATATGTAATACGGTTAAGTCGCTATAATAAATTTAATCTGGATTAGAAACCACCTTCATAGGGGCTGATAGAGTGTACTCAACATGGTCTCACTCGAACACATTTGCCAAAATAAGTCCAAATTTAGCATGAGTACATTAAAAAATTCAGTTATGTAGAACAATTACGCAGTCAATCAAACAAAATACAATATTATGATTCAAACTCATCTGTTTTAATATCACAGTGAGTTTCATATGGGATCAGATTTATTCACCATTTAACCTGACCATTATCAAGAGCATTTCATGAGAATGCAAACACTGGTCGCTGGTTGGATTTTATGACCATCTGCTGTTAAAAATTAGGTTCATTGCTAAGTATTTATAAGTTTTTCTCCTATCATTGACTTAAAATGATAGTATTTGTTGATATGCTTCATTGAGGTAAGAAAAAACGAGAATTAAATAAAAAAATACAAAATATATTGGGTCTACTGACATAACCCTGGCAGTTAGATTAGAATGCATGTATTTTTTTGTTTGTTTGTTTGTTTTGTTTTTGTTTTTAATAGCAACTAACTTTGCTGCAAAAAAAGGAGAAAAGAGTTGTCTAATTTTTAAAGACGACGTATTTTGGATTAATCTAAAGGTGGATTTAGTTAACACCATATCGTACATAACCTTGGGGCAGTGGTGGTCTAGTGGTATAGGGCACTGGATCGCTGATCCAAAGGTTGGGGGTTCGAGTCCCACTCTCCACAAGGTTGTCACTGTCCCCCCCAGTGCAGCTAACTGGGTTATCAAAGGCGGGCCATGTCTCTCACTGTCTATGGTGAGATGCATGTAAAAGAACCATTGCTGACTTTCGTAAAGAGTAGCTGCAAAGTCGTCAGCGTGTTTCTGTCCCTTGCTAAAAAAGGGTTGTGACAGGAAGGGCATCCGACGTAAAAACCTCTGCCAAATCAAACGTGCGAATCAAGATGATTCGCCGTGGCGACTCCCGAGTAAAAGGGAAAAAGCCGAAAGGAAGACAGACAGACATATCGTACATAACCTCGGGACTCCTTGGGAGTAAATTGTACTGTACAATTCACCAGCTAAAGGAAGGAAACACCATCATCCTGATTAGGTGGACTCTGCTAGGTGTCTTCCCTCTGCCAAGCTGACTCTTGAAAATAATCCCAGTTGTAAAGCAATTAATGTTGCGGAGAAACTCCATGTTGGTTAGAGTACTGCTTTGAGGCATCTCCATCGACTTGTCGATTTGATAGTGTCTATTTACTTTTGATACGCCACTGTAGCGATACAGCACAGTGAACTATTATAAACTAGATCAGATCTTTAACACAGTTGCGATAAACTGTTGAATATTGAGAACATTTTTGTGCTACACTTCAGAAATATCAAATAACCACCAGTGGGGAAGAAGAAATAATAGTAATTTAAAAAAATAATAATAAAAATAAACAAATAAAACTTTTCTGCATACCAAGTTAAAATGATTGTAGTTTTGTTAGAATGAAAGAGATCCATTTTCTGCTTAATTTGCATTATAAAATCTGAACAGCTGCATTGATTCTTGCTGCAATTCTGATGTGTGTCTTAACACTACTCATTATCCAAGTACAGGGATCCCTCGCTACTTTGCGCTTCAATTAATGCAGCTTCACGGTAAAAAAAAAATAAAAATAAATAAATAAATAAAAAATAAATAATGATAATAAATATCCATTGAATTAAAAAAAAAAAGAAAATTGAGGAGGGGTAAGGAAAATGCTACAAAAACAAGGCCAATTATGCAAAAAAACAACAAAAAAACACAAAACCCTCAACCAACAAAAAACAACCCAAAATCTCCCATCAAAATCATCCGGAGATACGAACAGGGCTGTCGGTTGAAAGTGAAATGAAATTGATGAACAAATATAAACAGAAATATATATCCTAAATATAAGTATGAAATATGATTAAACATTATATTGAGGTACACTTAATACAAGGCTCCGACAAAGGGGTGTGGCCGACACGGCTGTCCAGGAAGAGAAGCAGAACGATACATTCAAAGAAGAAACAATTTGACTCCAGAATTATAATGAACTGGATAAGAGTGAAACTCTCTGTAAATCTGATCAGATCCACTGTGCTGTGCTTGAGAGGAACCAAGAATTTAAACACGGGGCATAATGATATTGATAATCTACAGATGATTATGGAGAGAGAGAGAGAGAGAGAGAGAGAGAGAGAGAGAGAGAGAGAGAGAGAGAGAGAGAGAGATTGTATACATTACAAACTCATATAGATTACTTATACAAGGTTTAAACATACGTTCCCTTCTAAAGAACGCCCTGTAACGACTTCCAAACAAATTCATCTCACCAGCCGTCGGGAACCTAACTCATTTGTAAACTGGGGAGCGTCTGTACTTACGTTGTTCCATCGGTGTGTGCACGCATCTGCGCGCATGCCTGCGCATTTATGTATGTGTGTCGTCTTCGTCTAATGCAGTTCCATCTGTATGCGTGTGTATTTATATCTTATTTTTTTATTTACATCTTATGTTATTTTTTTAATGTTTAATTGTTATTATAAGCATTTATAGCATTGAATATTCATTTATTGATATTATATACACTTATACATGTACGTCTACATCAGTGGGGGGGGGGGTCGGATGGTTGCGTGGGGATCTCAGTCCCAATCAATTGCAGAAAGTGAGGATCCCTGTATATATCAATTATTCCCACTACATTCATAATTGTATTGTTGCATGTTCCTGATCATATTAATTTATTTTTACATTTATTTTGACAATGAACCTTATGACTTATTTGTATATTTCTCCATATCATATGATTTACTTAATTTGATACAAAAGAAATGTTTCAGATACAAACAAATTAGTTTAAATGTCTAATATTAGTAAAATCCTTTTCTTTTCCTTTTAGATTTTCCCTTCTCAGGGGTCGCTGCAGCGAATCTTCTGATTCACACGTTTGATTTGGAAGAGGTTTTTACATCGGATGCCCTTCCTGACACAACCTTTTAGCAAGGGACAGAAACAACGCTGACGACTTTGCAGCTACTCTTTACGAAAGTCAGCAATGATTCGTTTACATGAACCTCTCACCATAGACAGTGAGAGACATGGCCCGCCTTTGATAACCCAGTTAGCCGCACTGGGGGGACAGTGACAACCTAGTGGAGAGTGGGACTCGAAACCCCAACCTTAGGATCAGCAATCCAATGCCCTGTACCACCAGGCCACCACTGCCCACATGTAATTATTAGTAATATTTTTCCCACCTATATAAATATTGTATCCTGCACATATGACCTTTTTTAACATGCTGAAAGAGACAAAAGAGAAATAATGCTTGAAAGCAGGTTGCAGGGATTGCTGTCTCTGGATTGTATTTGTAACTAATGTGCTTATTAAATTAATATAATCCTGGCCCATGGCATATAAACTAAATAACCAATTTACACACCTACCCCACCCTCCATAATTATTGGCACCTTGGTTAAGATATGTTCTTAATCTTGTGAGAACTTAAGTGTGTGGGTCACACCCCCCAAATAATATCGGATCACAATGGAAAAAATCAAAATCCAACAGTTTATAATTCAAAGTCATGTATTCAGTGTGGGAAAAATCCCACATTAAGAAATAGTTATTTTACATCAAATCATCTGTGCCACAATTATTAGCACCCCTGATATTAATACTTTGTACAACCACCTTTTACCAACAAAACATCAACTACGCTGCTACTATAACGTTTGACAAGATGGGGGCGGGATACAGGAAGAGGGTCTGAGACAGTTTCTTTCTGCACAATCTCTCTAAATCATCCAGCAACCTGCATCTTCTCCCCTTCATCTTACACTACAGATTTTCAGTGGGGTCAAGGTCTAGGGACTGAGATGGCCATGGGAGGAACTTGATTCTGTGTCTGGAGAACCATTTCTGTGTAGATTTGGCCAGATGGTTAGGATCATTATCTTACTGAAAGACCCATCTTTGATTTAAAATGCCCTGGTATTTCAAAGCGTTCATAATCCCATGCACCCTAACAAGGTTTCCAATGTCTCTGGAAGAGAAACAGGCCCACAGCATCACCAATCCTCCCCCATACTCTACAGTGGGTATCTGGTGCCTTTCTACATATTCATCTTTTGTGTTCCACCAGGCCCACTTAGAGTGTTTGTTGCCAAAAAACTATACTTTGAACTTATCTGACCAAACCACGCGGTCCCAATTGACGGCCTCGTACCGCTTAGGAATCTCCAGGCATTTGTGTTTCTGATTGTGAGAGAGAGAAAAAGGTTTTTAGAAAAAAAAGAATACAATCATAACAAACCAGTATAAGAATATATTAACTGATAGTGACTTTAAAGCACTTCTGTAAGTCACTCTGGATAAGAGCATTTGCTAAATGCTGTAAATGTAAATGATTGTGAGTGAGAAAAGATGTTTTTTCCCTTCTGACAGTAGCTAGGTGTAGGCAAGAAGTGATTTTCTTGCAGTAATTACCTGACCTGTGAAGGTCAACACACATCTGTCTTATGAGAATGGTGTGTCCTTGTGTCTTTCTCATGTTAAACATTAGATAAGAAAAGATACCTCTGCATCATGTCATATTTATACCCCAGGGACATTAAATGCTCATAGATGACTCTGATCAACTTTGCAAACTACTGTAGAAATGACAAAAAAACTTCAATTACATATTGATTTCCTCAGAATTTTGGGGGGTGCCAATAATTGTGGAACAGGTATTTTAATGAAACAATTATTTTTCAGTCAGGTTTTTTTATCATTAAAATTCACTTCAGTTGAAGGGTACTTTATATATATATATATATATTTAATTTGTTTGTTCATGTTTTGTTTGTTCATGTTTTGCACTATGCTTGTCTATGACCGGTCGACCCTGCATAAATCGTGAATAGTCAAGGGCCTACTGTATTTATATATATATATATATATATATATATATATATATATATATATATATATATATATATATATATACATACACAGTAGGCCCTTGACTATTCACAATTTTGAACTCACGATTATTCGCGGACTGCCGAGCAACTGATGCGTCACTTAAATTCAGCCAATGGCTGTCCTCCTTCCTGCTGATTGGTTGGAATGATGTCATGCCCCTTTTTCCTCATTCAAGCACAAGTTGTCAATGAGCCTCTTTTTTTGTGTGTTTTAATTACCAGTTAAGCTCTATGATTCCACTCAAACGCTATGCGTCTTCTCTGGCTAAGCGACAGAAAATGCTGGATGTCTCTTCTGAAGAAATAAGATTTTCTCCTGAACAAACGACAGTTTCCTCTGAACTGTTGTAATAAAGACTTTTTTCAATTATTATTCCAGTATAGTACCTAAGTTAATGTTTATGCATGAACTTTTATGTTCTGTAGCATGTTTAACAAACAAGACCAAAAGGATAAGCTTTATTACGCTTGATGTCCTTTTACATTGAACTTGGAGTGACGTCTTGGAGTAACGTCACCAAGGTGGCGCTGCCTAGAGGGCGACGTCGCGGAGTTCTCAGAGTCAAATTGTTTATTTGTTCATTTTAATTTGTTTGTTCATGTTTTGTTTGTTCATGTTTTGCACTATGCTTGTCTATGACCGGTCGACCCTACTACAGCTATGAGATTGGAGTCTTTAACTCCTATCCTGAGCTAATATGCTATGGTAGCTGAATGCTAGCCGCACCCTGGCTAACAATAAGCCCAGGCAGGAAGGGGCCGAACGACTATATATATATATATATATATATATATATATATATATATATATATATATAGTCATAGTAAAGATGGCTATTCAGTAGAATTGGCAATTCTCCTAGTAGAGATACCAATCGCAATCTCCCCTAGGAGAGATGCCAATCGCAATCTCTAATAAGAAAAATGCCAATTCTACTAGTAGAGATTGCAGTTGGCATCTCCCCGAGGGTGACTTCCAATTCTCCTAGGGCAATTGTGTTCTTAAATGGGTGCTACAAACATTAAAACAGACTGCAGAAAAGCCAATTGATGTTAGATAATTAGAAAACTGTAATTGCAACCTGCACGCAAAATTTACATTAAAAATGTGAACTTTGTAATTGGTTAATATTGTGTTTTTATATGGGTGCTATGAACATTATACAATCATGTGATGAAAATTGCTATGTGAAAAAATATGAAGTTGTGTGGAAGAAAATAAAAGCACTATGTTTTAACAAAATATCTGGTCTTGTCATTCATATTGCCCACTATTATTGAATTCTGTAAATGTGATATGTTAACTAAAAAATATTGTTAGTAGGGATGCTTTTTATATTTTAAGAGTTCATTTTTATACAGATTTCAATTGCCATCTCTCCTAGGAGAATTGCCAATTCTTCTAGGTGAGACAGCAACTGAGATTGTACTTAGTTGGGATTTCAATCTCCCCTCGGAGAGATGCCAATCACAATCTACTAGAAGAATTGACAATTCTCCAAGTAGAGATTGCGATTGGCATCTCTTCTAGTGAAGATTGCGATTGGCTTCTTTACTAGGAGAATTGCCAATTCTACTGAATAGCCATCTCTACTGTGACATGTATATAGACACAATTTTCAGAGTGAGAGTAGCTTCTGCAATAAAACCAATTTTATTTTCAAGTTTTCAACATATTTTAACCAGGGGTGCCAATAGTTATGGGGGCCATTGTAGTGCTTTTTTTTTTTTTTTTTTTTTTTTTTTTTTTTTTTTTGTTTAGCCATAGAAGAACATTTCTGAATTTAAGTTAGAGGTGACTCTGTGATGGTCTGGCAAGCTGATCAGGATGTTCAGGATGCACCCATCTTTGTCGTCAGTTTGAATGGGCATCAGCTACCCCATATTCCTAATAAAGAAATAGAAAATAATGAAAACTTAACTGGCAACATGGATTATAGCAATAAGGCTCATATAAACTTTGACACATTGTTAACCATTGTTTTTGCCATTTAGAATATTATTTAATACTAGACCATATTTTCAAAATATGACTAAAAATGAATGCTTATACAACAGTGTTAGGATTTCCCTTCTTTGCTGTGCGTTGAAGAATATGCACTATGTGCGTTGAATTCTCTTACTGAGCTCAGGAGATGCTTCAATAAACGACGAGTCAAGCAATGTAATTCAAAGATGTTTATTCAGGCCTTCTAAAGAATCTCAGTCAGGAAACACTCTTCGTAGACAAGAAAAGTGTGTGTGTGTGTGTGTGTGTGTGTGTGTGTGTGTGTGTCTGTGTGGGAAGAATAAGAATAGCCCTGTTGCAAAGGAATGCAGGGTTGAAGCGGGAGCATCTGTGTCCTTGAGGTGAATGTCCATGTATATGTGCAGAATAGCATGTCAGTGTGAAGTGGAAAAATACAGAGACACAACTTCGACCAAAGACACATAGCTTGGGGTAGAGTCAAACAAAGGATTAATGGACCAGTGGTGGTCTAGTGGTATAGGGCGCTGGATCACTGATCCAACGGGTGAGGGTTTGAGTCTCACTCTCCACAAGGTTGTCACTGTCCCACATAGTGCCGTTAACTGGGATATCAAAGGCCGGCCATGTCTCTAACTGTCTATGGTGAGAGGCATGTAAAAGAACCATTGTTGACTTTAAACAAGAGTAGGTTGTAAAGCTGTCAGCATGTTTCTGCCCTGCGATGGCCTAGCGAGCTGTTCAAGGTGTACTCTGCCCTCGCCCAAAGTTGGCTGGGATGGGCGCCAGCCTCTAATTAGGATTAAGCGGTTACAGAAAATGAACTGAACTGATATATATATATATATATATATATATATATATATATATATATATATATATATATACACTAGTATATACAAAATTAGCATATTGTGATAAAGTTCATTATTTTCTGTAATGTACTGATAAAAATTAAACTTTCATATATTTTAGATTCATTGCACACCAACTGAAATATTTCAGGTCTTTTATTGTTTTAATACAGATGATTTTGGCATACAGCTCATGAAAACCCAAAATTCCTATCTCAAAAAATTAGCATATCATGTTCAGGTAGTCTAAACGAGCTATTAACCTAATCATCTGAATCAACCAATTAACTCTAAACACCTGCAAAAGATTCCTGAGGCTTTTAAAAACTCCCAGCCTGGTTCATTACTCAAAACCGCAATCATGGGTAAGACTGCCGACCTGACTGCTGTCCATAACAACATCATTGACACCCTCAAGCAAGAGGGTAAGACACAGAAAGAAATCTCTGAGTGAATAGGCTGTTCCCAGAGTGCTGTATCAAGCCACCTCAGTGGGACGTCTGTGGGAAGGAAAAAGTGTGGCAGAAAACGCTGCACAACCAGAAGAGGTGACCGGACCCTGAGGAAGATTGTGGAGAAGGGCCGATTCCAGACCTTGGGGGACCTGTGGAAGCAGTGGACTGGGCTACAGGTGCCGCATTCCCCAGGTCAAGCCACTTTTGAACCAGAAACAGCGGCAGAAGCGCCTGACCTGGACTACAGAGAAGCAGCACTGGACTGTTGCTCAGTGGTCCAAAGTACTTTTTTCGGATGAAAGCAAATTTTGCACGTCATTCGGAAATAAAGGTGCCAGAGTCTGGAGGAAGACTGGGGAGAAGGAAATGCCAAAATGCCTGAAGTCCAGTGTCAAGTACCCACAGTCAGTGATGGTCTGGGATGCCATGTCAGCTGCTGGTGTTGATCCACTGTGTTTTATCAAGGGCAGGGTCAATGCAGCTAGCTATCAGGAGATTTTGGAGCACTTCATGCTTCCATCTGCTGAAAAACTTTATGGAGATGAATAATTCATTTTTCAGCACGACCTGGCACCTGCTCACAGTGCCAAAACCACTGCTAAATGGTTTACTGACCATGGTATTACTGTGCTCAATTGGCCTGCCAACTCTCCTGACCTGAACCCCATAGAGAATCTGTGGGATATTGTGAAGAGAAAGTTGAGAGACACCAGACCCAACACTGTGGATGAGCTTAAGGCCGCTATCGAAGCATCCCCCCACAATAGTGAAAGTGTGTATTGTAAGCCACACATATATGACTACTACCATCTGAAACAAAAAAATGGACAGCAACACAGATAGAAACGACACCCAAAGATCTCACTTCTTACCCACAAGAGACAATCTCCAAAGTACATGTGTTACACTAGTGTGTATGTAGGGATACTGTATGTAGAAAAGATGTAAAGCGCACACACACACACACACACACACACACACACACACACACACACACACACACACACAGATTTTATAGGCCAAATCTCTTCTTGCGCTCTCATCTGCTCATGCTGACTGTGGGCTTTAGTAGTGAGGTACAGTTTCAGTGCGATACCATTACTCACATATCACATGACCTTGATATCTTGCACAGCTGCTCTTCTCTTGAAGTTCGGAGCTGAGTGTCATAGCTCGGGGAAGGAAAGAGAAAATTGTGCACAGAGAACAAACACCAGTACATGCTGATGTCAGCAGTACCAAAAGATAAGATACAAGGGAAACTTTCTTGAAAAACATCCTTATCTGCACTTCATCTCTCTGTCTTTCTCTCATTGCATTCTTCTTCTTGATCTGTGACTTTCTCCTTGTGCAGCCTTAACTTTGTCCTCTCACCTCAGATGTGACATATCACTGCAATAAAAAGAAGTCTGTCAGCATGTCACCTTCTGTAAATTACTTTCAAATTAGAGCTTACTTTTTCCAAGGAGACTGGTATTCTGGCAATAAGTCACTTCAGTTCATTCATTCATTCCTTTTCTGAACCGCTTAATTGTAATTAGGGTCATGGGGAGGCTGGTGCCCATCTTAGCCAAGTCTGGGCAAGGGCAGAGTACACCTTGGACAGCTCGCCACATCATCACAGAACAATATGACTTCATATCAATTAAATTAAGCTGATAGATCTGAATTGATGTGCAATTACCAACATTTGTGAAGCTACAGATAGCAACAATTACTAAATGGATGGAAAAACAAGAGTAGAATCAACCTACATGTGGCATTGCTGCCTGTCAAGTATCAAGTCGAGTATTTGGAATGCTTCGAAAATCTAAACATTCAATATTATCCGGCAGCATGGTGACACAGTTGTCATCATTTTCTGTAACCACTTAACCCTAATTAGGGTCGTGGGGAAGCTGCTGTCCAGCCGACTCCGGGCAAGGGCAGATTAGATCCTGGACAGCTCGCCAGGCCATTGCAGGGCGGAAACACGCTGACGGCTTTTCAGCTGCTCTTGTCAAAAGTCAGCAACAGTTCTTTTACATGTCTCCCACCATAGACAGTGAGAGACATGGCCGGCCTTTGATAACCCAGTTAGCTGCACTGAGGTTGACAGTGACAACCTTTGTGGAGAGTGGAACTCGAACCCCCAACCTTAGGATCAGCGATCCAGCGCCCTATACCCCTCGGCCACCACTGCCTGGTGACTTTTTTTGTATGGGAATCCTGTTTCCTCCCACAGTACAAAGACACGCACAAAGCTGTTCAGAGTGTACTCTGCCTTGGCCCGGCATTGGCTGACATAGACTCAAGCCTTCCCATGTCCCTGGTTGGATTAGGCAGTAATGTAGATCAGGGAATGAGAGTGAAATGCTAATTTAAACATTTAATCAGGATGGACTTTCAGGAAAATATATAACATGAAGGATGTGGGATGAATTCTGACAGAGCTACGCTCACACCTTATTGAAACGTCTCAGACACTCACTCTTTAAGATGTAATGATCAGATGCCCAAGCTTTTATCCATGTGTGTTACTATTCTCTTCGAAGCTGACTTGTTTTTGGATATTGGTTAAATAACTAAGAATTTATTTGACACCACATACAGACGCTCCCCGACTTACGTTTTAGTTTGGTTCCGGACGGCCGAACGTAAGGTGAAAAAAAAAAAAACGTAAGTTGTTACTGTATGTTCCTGACATATGATGTTCATACTGTACTATACATACATAAATACCATTAATTACCATATCTCATAAAACACCCCTAAATCAATTCTTATAAACATAACATTGTAAATAATATCAAATATGTGAGGCGCTCCACCGAAAGTAGGCGCTTGTCGCAAGCAACGTACGGTGCTTGTGAGACAAAGCACAGCTTATCCCGACTTCCGATCTTTCAAGTGAGCAAGTGATGCTTGAGTACTAAACAAGTATTCAATGTGCACTTGCTCACTTGAAAGATCGGAAGTCTGGATAAACCGCGCTTTGTTTCACAAGCACCATACGGCACTTGTCACAAGTGCCTACTTTCGGTGGAGCGCCTCACATATATCAAATAATATCAAAATTAATTTCAAATAAATTCAATTCAAGCAAAATAATTTCAAATAGATAAATTTTAATCAAGTTCATTCATCAAATATCAAATACAGTATCAAATATAACTTTTAACATTCTCTATGATGTGATCTTTCTGCTTGTAAATGGTTCCGATGGTTGACGGACACATTTTGAAGAAACGTGCAACATTCACATGTTTTTCACCAGCATCAATTTTCTTGATAATAGCCGTCTTCGTTTCTTACGAGATGGCTTGCCGCTTTTTCTGATTACCGCTATCACTAGTAGGCTTACGCTTCTGACCAACCACATTTGCTTAGGGTTACAAAAGTCCACAAAACAGTGTAAACACAAAGATCACAGGGATGACGTCTTAACGAAAGAGTAGCATGCAGTGAACTGGGAAGAAGGAGGGGCATGTTCAGTATGTTGTTTGTAAACAATGGACGCAGCGTCATGTGTAAGTAGCGTATTATGTCAGTGTACTACGTAGGTACGTCTCGTACTACAGAGAGCACGCCAGACTCAAAATTTGACTTTTTTTTTTTTTTATATATAAAACCTAAAATTGAAAAATACGTAAAACGAATGAACGTAAAGTGGGGAGTGTCAGTAATCATAAAAATTACTTCTAGATTTTGTTGTAAAAATAAATAGCAAGTGTAACAGTCAAAATCTTTCGAACATGTTCTGGTTATTTAAGCTGCTCAGTGAAATCAACAACGTATTTCCCTTTCAGGTTGCACAAAATTCATTTGAAGTTACTTTTTTATGGTATATGTCATGACATTACATAATAATTACAAAACAACACTACTGTTTACTGTTCATTATGGTATTATTTTAATGTTTATCATTTTATTTAATCAGTTATTCAATGATTAATGCTGCTCGCGACTGATGAATTACATGTAACAGTCTACAGTATGCTTTTTTCTTCGCTAGCGTTCGAGTTCCCTGGTAAAGTTCTGTGTTTTTTCCCCCCTGTGTCTCTAAAACACTGACAGATCTGCAATTCCAACTAAGAAAACTTAGTACATATTGTCCTTATATCATTTTATTTTGGGATTTCCAGTGATTTTGTTTGGAATGTTCAGTTCATTTTCTGAAACCGCTTAATCCTAATTAGGATTGTGGGAGGCGAGCTGCCCTTCCCAGCCAACTCCGTGCGAGGGCAAAGTACACCCTGGACAGCTCGCCAGGCGATCACAGGGCGGAAACATGCTGATGGTTTTGCAGCTATTCTTTACCAAAGTCAGCAATGGTTCTTTTAGATGAACCTCTCACCATAGACACTGACAGACATGGCTGGCCTTTGATAACCCAGTTAGCTGCACTGGGGGTTATTTGGAATGGTGTGACTTCAAAACATCTCTTTATGTCTACCTGACAATATTACAATTATAATTAAACTGAATGAACTGCAGTAAACGAGACATCAGAAGAAAAATGAAAAAATCTAATACTGTATACTACTTTCCTTTATTTGAAGGTGTGATAGTGGTTAATAATAATTATATAATATTGAAATGGGGAAACATCACAAATTAAACTGCACTGATTAGTTCACACCGGTTCTTTCAAACCACAACAAATATATAAATCCTTTGTATTATCATAATGCAAATTTAGAAATCAAGGAATTTTAATATGCTTATGTAATATTTCATACATAATGGAATATGTGCTTAATGGATTTATTTTAGCTAAGGTAAAATTTCAGTGTGAGAAAATGAGATGAAAACACTGCAGATTAATTATGCAGATCAATGAATGAATGCATGCTGATTAATTCTGTGCTTGGTTTGTAAGTTGATTCATGCCAAGTTGCATCAGTATTTATTATAAAGCATAAGGCTGTAATATAGTTAATGAATGGAAAAGAGGGCAAGTACTGTGTAAGGAGGTCATTACAATAATTATTTGTGATTGTAATGATAGTGACTTGTTTTGTTTGACCTAATCTAAATGCAATATTCAGACAAGGACCAAACAAAACAAAAAAAAAAAACAACAACAACAAAAAAAACAAGCCAAATATCATCATCATCATCATCATCATCATCATCATCATCATCATCGTCATCATTCTGCCTCTTCTTTTTCTTCTTCTTTTTCTTCTCTTTTATTTTTCTTCTTTTTCTTCTTTCTTCTTCTTCTGTTTATTCTTCTTTGGTTCCTTCTTTGGCTTCTTCTTTTTTCCTTCTTCTTCTTCTTTCAATTTTGTTTGTCTTCATCTTCTTCTTCTTTTAATTGTCGTCTTGTTGTTCTTCTTCTTCTTCTTCTTTCCTTCTTAATCATTTTTTTCTTTTTCTTATTCGTCTTTTTCTTCTTTTCATCTTCTTATTTCCTTCTTTGTCTTTTTCTTCTTTTCTTCTTCTTCTTTTGTCTTTTTCTTTCTTCTTAATCCGCAATCTGGTGGCAGCAGCCTAAGCAGTGAGATCCAGATGTTCCTCTCCCAGCCACTTCCTCCAGCTCTTTTTTTTTTTTTTTTGCTCTTTTTAGTTGGACATGCTTAAAACACAACACCAAGAAGGTGTTCATGAAGCATTCTAAACAGATTCCTGAGCCAGTCAATGTGCAGGAGCAGTGGTTGTACTCTGAGCTTCTCATCCTCTCTCTGAGGGAGAGCCCCGCCACGCTTCGAAGTAAGCATATTTTGGTCACCTGTATCTGGGATCTTGTTAATTTGGTCACCACTTAAAGTGCATGACCATAGTTGAGGGTTTGAACATAGATTGACTGGTAAATTTAGAGCTTTTACTTCCTGCTCAGCTTCACCATGATGGACTGGTACAAGCGCTGATTTACTGCAGAGGCTACACCGATCCATCTGTCAATCATCTGCACCATCCTTCCCTGACTCATAAACAAGACCCCAAGATACTTCAATTCCACGACCTGGAGCAGGACCACATTTCAGACCTTGTGGGTGCATTCCACCAATTTCTGACTGAGAACCATGGTCTCAGACTTGGAGGTGCTGATTCTCATCTCAGCAGCTTTATATTCAGCTGTGAATCTCTCCAATGAGAGTGGGAGGTCCCGGCTTGATGAAGCCAAATGGACAGCATCATCCACAAACATGCAGAGATGAGATGCTATGGTCACCAAACCACAACCCCTGAACAACTTGGCTGTGCCTGGAAGTTGTGTTCATAAAAATTATGAACAAAACCGATGACAAAGCAAAACAAATGCCTTGGCCTTCTTCAACCTTAACCAAAAAAAGAATTCGATCCATTGCTACCAATGAGGATGAACCTTTAGCTCATGGCGTATATAGCAAACACCATAAGATAAACCGAGGGAGAAGGTTGAATGCTTATAATAATAAATAACAGCATTGCAATGAAAATAAAATCATTAGGAAGTCAAAAAGCAAAATCCAAACATGGCTATTAACGGTGTATGTGCACGGTGGTTCTTGTGGAATCTTTCAATTTCAAAAGTAAAAATGCTAATCAGGTTGTTCCTATGGTGGCATTCATTTATGTGATTTTCTACATGATATGGCATCACATTTCATGCTCTCCTGAGTGCAAACAGTCAAAGAAATGCAATTGTCACTCCTGCTGGTATATACTTAAAATTCTCAACACACTAACCAGGAGTTGGTTTGCATATACAGTTCTTTAGCTTTAAAAGTTCCTGATCAGGATCATTTGTAAAGTTGAGAATTTCAGATGTAGGGTTATACAATGCACATTTTGTAGAAAGCACAAGAAATTGCTTTATTATTTAGCACTGTTTAACCCCCCACTTCCTTTCAAGAACACACACACACACACACACACACACACACACACACACACACACACACACACCAAAAAAACAAAGTCCCCCTGTTGTGGTGCCATCAGGCCTCTGTGTCTCGTCTCTTGTGAGCCATCTCTGTTGTTGGCTGAGACTGTCCCTTTGACATTTTTCTTGCTCAGATATTTGGACATTTCCTGCTTTCACATTAAAAGCAAGGTTGCTGAACACCCAGTTAGCAACATATGTTTTTGGGCGCAACCTATGAGCTCTTTACCCATGCAAGAAAAAAATGTTCATATGATTCATAACTCTCACTTTTGTTTAGTGAAGAGCAGGACATGAGCATTTATTGTAAGCATTAAGACCAAAAATAGGTCAGGTGGTGAAGACAAACTTGTACACATGCATCATGTATCATATCAAAAATCTTTGCCTGAGACTGGCAAAGGGTGTGTGTGTGTGTGTGTGTGTGTGTGTGTGTGTGTGTGTGTGTGTGTGTGTGTGTGTGTGTGTGTGTGAGATATACCTAGCACCTACCAGGATAATTTTCAAAATCAGTGAGGGTCAACAGTCTTTTTCAGATAAACATAACTGTTCTCTCCGGAAGTATCAATTTTAAGACATGACTTCGAATATATACATCACCCAGTCAAATAAAGCATATAAAGCATGCACTCTAATATTATATTGTGCTGTTTTTAATGTGGCAGTGCTGGCCTAGTGGTATAAGGTGCTGGATCACTGATCCTAAGGTTGGGGGTTCAAACCCCACTCACCACAGTTGGTCACTGTCCCCCCAATGCAGTTAACTGGGAGATCAAAGGCCGGCCATGTCTCTCGCTGCCTATGGTGTGAGGTTCATGTAAACGAAGCATTGCTGACTTTCAACAAGAGTAGCTGCAAAGCCGTCAGCGTGTTTCCACCCTGCGATGGCCTAGCGAGCTGTCCAGCGTGTGCCCTGCCCTTGCCCGCAGTCGGCTGGGAAGGGCGGCAGCCTCCCCGCGACCCTAATTAGGATGAAGCAGTTTCAGGAAATGAACTGCTTTCAATGTGCTGTAATTATCTTAAATTACATCACCTACTCACCGATCCAATCAAGGAAATAACATTTATTTCCATCCAAAGTTGGATTCATTTTTTACCAACATTTTGAATTGATGACAGGGAAATTGAACCACTCCATAAAGTCTTCTTCAGCACATACCAAAGACTTCTTTTTTTTTTTAATCAAACTTAAGGTCAGGACTTTGTGGTGGCAGTTCATGTGTGAATATGATTTATCATGCTCTTTCAACTACTCTTTCACTATTTCAGCTCTGATTTTATATTTGTGCCAGCTTGGAAGAAAAGGTCCATTCAGGGTCATTCAGTAGATTCTGGCCATGAGCTGGCTTTATTTTATTGCCACATTATGTTGCTGAGCCTTGACCTGACCAAGTGAAGAAACAAAGCCACAGTGACTAAACAACATAAAAAAAGAATTAAGGTATTTAAAATAATAATAATAATAATAATAATAATAATAATAATAATAATAATAATAATAACAATAATAATAACAATAATAATAATAATAATAATCGTAGTAGAGTGCAGGATTTTTTTTCTTTTTGGCTGGCACTGTATTATATGTTAAATACTGTTGGTGCAAAGGCATTATGGTGTATTCTATATTCAATGTAATGCATTTTTAAATGCGAAAACATTTTTGAATACTTTAATGTACACTTGACCAGACATTTATGTACAGGGATCCCTCGCTACTTCACGCTTCAATTCATGCGGCTTCAGTGCATCATATATTTATTTTTTTTAATATTCATCGAATTAAAAAATAAGGAAATTAAGAAAGAGAGAAAGATTTCTTTTTTCCCTTTATCCGGGGTCGCCACAGCGAATGATTCTTATATTTGATTTGGCATAGTTTTTTTTTTTTTTATTATTATTTTTTACATCGGATGCCCTTCCTGACACAACCCTTTTAGCAAGGGACCGAAACACGCTGACGGCTTTGCAGCTACTCTTTTTACGAAAGTCAGCAATGGTTCTTTTACATGCCTCACATCGTAGACAGTGAGAGACATGGCCGGCCTTTGATAACCCATTTAGCTGCACTGGTAAAAATAGGGGAACAGGTTAAGGAAAATGCCACAAAAACAAGGCTAATTGTGCAAAAAAAAAAAAAAAACCCCAAAAAAAAAAAAAAAAAAAACAATAAAAAACAAAGCTAACACAAAACAACAACAACAAAAAATAACCCAAAACCTCCCATCAAAACTAGTTACATTGTTGTGAGGTGCGCATCTATGTGTGCGCTCGTGTGTGTCTGTATGTGTGTGTATTTATATTTTATTTACATCTTATACATTATTTTTGAATGTTTAATTGTTATTATAAGCATTTATAGCATTGGATATGTATTTATTGATATTATATACACTTATACATGTACATATACGTCAGTCGGGGGGGTGGGTGGGTCCTACTTTGCGGATTTTGATGGTCACGTGGGGATCTCGTTCCCAATTAAACGTGGGAAGTGAGGGATCCCTGTATATTTGACCATATTTCTCATGTGTACTTTTTTGAAAATTCCATTCTAGATTTAATTCCCATATTATTCTCATACCCTTCTTCCTCTGGGAATGATTTACCCAAGATATTGGGCTGTTGAGAATTGAGTCTATTCAGTCATGATATTAATGCAGCCAGGCACTCTTGTGGTTCTATTAATATTATTAATTTCTGTGAAGTTTTGAGGTCAGGCCTCTTTGCAGGCCACTTGACTCGTTACTTAGCAAACTTCTGCTAAAAGTGTTTGACAGCTTGCAATAGCAAACCGAATGTTAGTGTCGTGGTTATCATGTCCACCTCACAGCAACAAAATGCTGGGTTTGCATCCTGGGCTCAAGGGTTTCTGTGTGGAGTTTGCATGTTGTCCCATTGACTATGGGATCTGTATGAAACCCATGCAAGTCCGGGTAGAATATCTGAACTCTATTCAGAGTACGCTTGATATCCATGAGATTTACACGCAGAATCTTCTCGCTGTGATCCTATACTGCGTGTACTATCCTATGGACATGCAAATAGAAGCAATAAGTTGTGCGGTAATTGTAGGCCAGCATAAAGCAAGTACTATAGAGATCCAGGTCTCTGGTTGTCAGTACCCTAATGTAGATTGAGTGTAAAAATTGCTTTGATGTGCACTACTAATAGATTACACATGTAGGAAAGATTCAAAGGCGATGTCAGAAATTGGAGCATCACCAGATTCCTTTGTGATTTCTTTCTCCACACTCTCTACTTTTTGTCAGTCTATCTTTTACTGTTCAAAACCAGCCACCTTCCCCAGCAAGATTGCACATTATAATTTCCAGCACTGCTTTTTCACCCCTTATCCCTCTTCATCTCTTTTTGAGGAGAAGCCTCATACAAAGTTGATCGATTTAGAGAGGGAGTGGGAGCAAGCAAGAAACCTCAGTTCCTATGTCCTTCACTAAATTAGGCCCCTCTGTCAGTTACTACGCATTTCATCTCCTACCGATTAGGAGGAAATTACATAGACCGTGTTCATCGCGTTTTGAAATCCATTTGAAGTTTCCCTCCTACACAGCTTGGCTCAATTCAGGAGACTGGCAATAAGTTCTCTCAAGCAATACTTTGTATTTACATAGAAAATGCATGCATATACATAACAACTTTCACTTACCGATTTATTGGGATCTCTCCAGTACCTGATGAATCTGGGACATCCATCAGCTACCAGATAAATCCGCAATCCTGCATATTATTTTTGTTTGTTTGTTTGTCTGATTGTTGGTTCGATTCTTTTCAATGCTATTTATAAAGCTACTCTTCTTGGTTCCTTTTGACTATATTTTGAGGCCAGTGATCAACCGAAAGGAGTGGAGATGAAAAAAATAAAAAATAAATAATTAAAGCCACATTAATGTTTTGTGATGAGCCCCAGAGGAAAAGCCAGCTCAGTCGGATTAGGATCGGTGGTGTTGTCTAGGCTGCCTGTGATTTAGAGGATCTTATGCACGTTTACAATCCCCGTTGTGGTTCTGGATTTAAAGAGAACCCCTATAGGCACAAAAAAAAAAAAAAAAAAAAACTTTCTTAAGTTGCGGTAAATTGATTGTATTCAAGAGAAAAAAAGGACGTGTCAAAAACTACATCAGAGGAAGCTCTCTTTTTTAAAAATTGAGGCAAATGTGTTTGCATATCAATAGGCCAGGTTTATTCATGGTTTTCAGCACTTTGCATTTCTGTTATTTGTTACAGTTCATTTTCTGTAACCGCTTAATCCTAATTAGACTCGTGAATTAGCCTTCAGGCAAGGTCAGAGTACACCCTGGACAGCTCGCCAGGTCATCGCAGGGCAGAAACACGCTGACGGCAATGCAGCCCTACTCTTGTCGAAAGTCCAGTGATGGTTCTTTTACATGAACCTCTCACCATAGACAGTGAGAGACATAGCCGGCCTTTGATAACCCAGTTAGCTGCACTGGGGGCATTTGTTACATTATAAATAAAGCAAGAAGGAACGCCATTAATTCAGTTTCCATACCATTTATATTTATATTGGGAGCTGAGCGGCAAATCAAAGCTCTCAATTTACCGGTCAATCTAAGTTCCAACTGCCACCTATAGTCACAAGCTTCGGGTGGTGACCAAAACAACAAGGTCACAGATACAAGGGGCTGAAATGAGCTTCCTTCACCGGGTGGCAGGGCTCTCCCTTAGAGATAGAGTGAGAAGCTCAGCCATCCGGGAGGAGCTCGAGGTAGAACCAATTCTCCTCCTTGTTGAGAGGAGCCAATTGAGATGGCTAAGGAATCTAGATAGAATGCCTCCAGAATGCCTCCCTGGTGTGGTGTTTCAGGCATTTTCAACTTCAAGAGAATCCAGGGTTGACCAAGAACACGCTGCACAGATTATGTCTCTCAGCTGGTCTGAGAACACCTTGGTGTCCCCCGGTGAGAGCTGGGGAGAGGGTCGTTTGGACATCGTTGCTTAGGCTGCTGTCCACGCGAACTGGCCCCAGATTAAGCAGAGGAGGATAATGATGATGATGATGATATGATGATGATGAGGATGACGGGTGTACCCTGCCCTCACCTGGAGTTGGCTGGGATGGGCGCCAGCCTCCCCGGGACCCTAATTAGGATTAAGCAGTTACAGAAAATGAACTGAACTGAATATCACTATAGCTGTGAACCCTGAAAAAGATGATGATGATGATGACGATGATAGGTGTACCCTGTCCTCGCCCGGAATTGGCTGGGATGGGCGCCAGCCTCCCCGGGACCCTAATTCGGATTAAGCGGTTACAAAAAATGAACCAAACTGCATATCACTATAGGTGTGAGCCCTGCAAATGATGATGATGATGATAATGATGATGATGATGATGACAACGATGACAATGACGATGATGATGACGACGACAATGACGGTGATGATGATGATGATGATGATGAGGATACACTCTAGCAGAAAGTAAAAGAGGCAGGTAGCAGCTTTCTTCTATGACTTGTGCTAGATTACACATGTAGTTTGAAGTAAACGTCCTGATCATACAGAAACTTTGCCTTTCAGTTTCATCTTCAATTTCATGAGCATCAGTAAAAGACCTTGAATTCAACTTCTGCCATTTAATTTTATTTTTGGCATTCCTAATATATCTATAATATATTTAAAAAAAATTATATATATATATATATATATATATATATATATATATATATATATATATATTACTAGGATAGCCTTCTTTAGGATCTGAATATTGCCGAGCTAAGATTTGTATAATGGGCCTTGTTCATCAACATAAGTCAAGAAATTTGTTGGAAAGAAAATTCTTAAGAGAAGCCTCTGTCAGATTCATCAAATGTTCACAGTTGTCTTCTTAGTTTACTAAATTCCATTGTGTTTGAAAATGTGCCAGTTGTTCTAATTAGCAAAGGTAACTGCTGCATAAAAGGCACAGGTGCTTGTGCTTACACAAATACTGTACTCATTAAGATGCATCGTAATCTATGAGGTAGAAGAATTTATTTTCTGAGGTAGAAACGCTGCTGCAGAAAGTAAGTGAGATGAAACATTATAGTGGGAATAGTGGACAAATGGCATGAAGTATAGCACACAAAGTGGAACAGTAAAAAATAATTAAAAAAAAGGACTGACTCAAAATCAGAGGCCAAGAAAAAACAAACAAAAAAAAAAAAAAAAAAAAAAAACACCAACTGCATGCGTAAGATGCTGGAAACTGCAACTACTGTTTCATATGCACCTTTATATTCTGAAGCTACTGACTGTAATTTTAAATGTAATAACTAAATATATACAATATTAAACTGAAATACTGTATCCAAACATATCCAGTGCATATCAGTGATCTTCTAATGCAGCGTGTCACTCTAAGAACAAAAGCCTGGAAAAAAAGACACCACATTTAAATGCAAATATGCCATTGTGCCATGAGAGAGAGAGAGAGAGAGAGAGAGAGAGAGAGTGTGTGTGTGTGTGTGTGTGTGTGCTATAAGTAGTGCGACCACCAAAAATCAATCCTTCCAACCCCCTGACTGATGTATATGTATGTGTATATAATATCAATAAATACATATTCAATGCTATAAATGCTTATAATAACAATTAAACATTAAAAAATAATACATTAGATGTAAATAAAACATAAATACACACACAGACAGATGGCATTGCATGAGAAGAAGAAGACACCCATTCAAACGCACGCGCGCACACGCACGCAGATGCGCACTTCACAACAATGTAACTAGTTGTGATGGGAGGTTTTAGGTTGTTGTTTTTTTTGTTTGTTTGTTTTTTTTTTTTGCATAATTGGCCTTGTTTTTGTCACATTTTGCTTAACTTTTTCCCCTATTCTTCCTTAATTTCCCTTTTTTTTAATTTGATGAATATTAAAAAAAAAAAAAAAAAAAAAATGTGATGCAGTGAAGCCGCATAAATTGAAGCGCAAAGTAGTGAAGGATCCCTGTATTGGTAAACAACATTGATGAAGTCAGTTTTCCCTGAAAACTTTAATAAGAACAACATATAATTTGACGATGTTTTTGGAATTTTTTGGTTTTTTTTGGACCCTCACTGCCCACCATCACTTTTGCTGTACACTAACTGTATTGGGGTGGGGTGGGGGGAGGGGGGGGGTGATGACTCCTTGCTTGTTTTAACATTTTAGTAAATCACAAGCACTGTCTTGATAAGCTCAATTTGCATGCAGCTGCCCACCTCACTCTCCTTCAAACACTACCAGACGGTCTGATATTAAAAGCGGGTACTTTGCAGCCAAATTCACGAACACAACTTTAAATAAACCATATTGGGTTTCATTCATCGGTTACCTTTAAAGTTTTTTTTCTTAAACGTGTTCTTTAAAAATGTTGGATTCATAATGTGTTTTTGTTTTTATCTGTGCTTTGTGATTGCTGAATCCCATCCTCTTCATGAATTGGGCAGCCACAGCCTAATGGTTAGAGAAG
>CM045745.1:18467781-18657781 GCA_024760905.1 Plotosus lineatus | reverse complement strand
AAGTGTCTGAACCTAAAACATTATTAATGTGGGGATATTCCAAAAGTCTCTTATGGTTTATAGCATAATATCATTATATCTGTTTTACAATAAATCTACCTACCTTTCCATGGCATTCTGTTGTGATTAATGGAAAGGAGAAAAAAATGGTGGTTTCATGACGGGGCATTGCAGCTTCTACTTCATTTGTACTGGATTCAGGTAAAGGACAGTTTGCAGTGGAGACCTCTTCTTTCTTGGTTGTAGGCGCCTGCTAAGGTTTAACTTCTTCTTCTTTTCCTTTCGGCTTTTCACTTCAGGGGTCGCCACAGCGAATCATCTGCCTCCATCTCACCCTATCCCAGTGCTTCTCAATTATTTTCTGTTACGCCCCCCCTAGCAAGAAGAAAACAATTCGCGCCCCCCCCCCCACTCCCCCCACCACCCACTTTCCGCCGCAACTATAAATTATAACTTTTTTCTATAATATAGTTACAGGTATATCTCTTCATTATATCGTATCCTTGTTAACATAAATAAAACAAAAAGAAAGGGATATAGTTCAACTTACAAGAATAACTTTTTTAACATTTTTTATTAGTCTGTAAAAGAAAGTGCATCAATTTGCCTTAAATTTAAAAATAATAATATCCTTGTTACATTTTTGACAAACTTACCACACCATTTGCTGCTGAAAATAAAATCAATAAATAATTAATTCAAATTGACTTCAGAAACATTAACTCAGGAGCACAATATATAAACACTTTAACCTACAAAACAAGAACAAATAGAACAATTTGTGCTGATTTTTTTTTCTCAAAATGAGGAAGCCAAGATTAATGGCTACAATGAGCACGTTTTGCAGCGCACAGCTTCTCAGGTTTGAAGCATGACACTGCAACTCTCAGCTCCTGCTCAATGTTTAGCTGGGACCGTAGAGTTAATACTTGCTGCGCACAATGGGCAATGAGGGCGCCACTGCCAACTACTGGAGTGGATGTGCAATTACACTTTCTTGTAGTACGGCGGAAAATAAGCATGTTCTCCTGGGTCACACGCGCCCCCCTCAGCATCCCATCGCGCCCCCCCAGGGGGGCGCGCCCCACTATTTGAGAAGCACTGCCCTATCCTTTGCATCTTCTTCTCTTACACCAACGACCTTCATGTCCTCCTTCACCACATCCATGAATCGTCTCTTTGGTCTTCCTCTAGGCCTTTTGCCTGGTAGTTCCAGCCTCAGCATCCTATTACCAATATACTCACTTGCTAAGGTTTAACTTATTTACTTCAAAAAGAAAAAAACAAATCTTGTGAAATTGTTTCAACAAAATTCAAAAAGTGTATTGGGAAGAAAAAATCTACACAACTGAAAACTGAAGGTTAAGGTCGTAATGTCGTTTGATTGATTACACATAAGGTAAAAATCCTTTTATCAAGTCATAGCACAATTTATAAGCGACGTGATAATCGTCATTTGATATCAATTCTGGCCCCAAAGGTGTATGATCCCTGGTGGGTTAAATGCCAGTGTACACTCATATAATAGTATTATCAGTACACAGTAGCAATACCAAAGAGACGATTCATAGATGTGGTGAAGGAGGACATGAAGGTCGTTGGTGTAAGAGAAGAAGATGCAAAGGATAGGGTGAGATGGAGGCAGATGATTCGCTGTGGCGACCCCTGAAGGGAAAAGCCGAAAGGAAAAGAAGAAGTAGCAACATTGTGAGTAATTTGAAGTCCCCGATCCCTGTTGCTCCTTTAGAGCATTGTCTACTGACCTCGACTTTTCTCTCTAGAGTCTGGATTTCCATCAAATGCACCTCGAATGCTTTCTTTAAGCTCTGTCATTATTCCTGGTTTCTCATTTATGACTTTATTTATTACTAAAAGTGTACTTGTGCCGTGCGATGGCCTGTCAAGCTGTCCCGGGTATAGACTGCCCATGTCCAAAGTCGGCTGAGATGGGTGCCAGCCTCCCATGCCCCTAATTAGGATTAAGATGTTCAGAAAATGAATGAATGAATGAATGTACTTGCACCAAAAACCTAAAGTTTGCATGGGCGGGGTCAGAATTATAAAACCTTGTGTACAAACATCTGTAAGCAATTTACCAATCAATCAGTACCTGCAAACATGTGTATCTGAAATTCTGCCATGTGCATGCCCTTCTTTACCATAAATGGTCACTGTGCCTCATGAATGTGTTCTGCATATAAAAGCCTGGCATGCTATTGTTTTGTTGTTGTTGTGAACATTGACTGCAAGCAAGAAAATAATGGGTGAGGAGGATTTCATGAAGTTGGAGAATCCCTTGTAATCGAGGCTGAGGCTTGAAAAAAAAAAAAAAAACATACTAGTTGGAGACCACACCAGCAGAATCCTTAACAAAAGGAAGCAGAGCAAGTGGAAACACTTGTTAAGTGTCAACAGAATCAGTTGCCCAGGGCTCACAGTGGCAGAACTTCAGCCACAGTGTGTGTGTGTGTGTGTGTGTGTGTGTGTGGGGGGGGGGTCATATTATTAAAGGTTGATGTAAAAAGAAGGCTGTCCTCCCACCACCAGAATGCAGTTGTAACTGAGGTGGGGGTGTGTGTGTGGGTGTGTGTGTGTGTGTGTGTGTGTGGGTGTGTGTGTGTGTGTGTGTGTGTGGTTAGGGATGTGAGTCAAGTGTGCCAAAGTTCCATTGTGTAGCATTATGCACAGGACTTACTGCAGTGTTTATACATTTACAGCAATTAGATGAGTTGCTAACACCTTGAATAATTTGTGGAATCCGTTAATTGTATCCTCCACTCCGAAATACTCTCTGATTTAGAAGAAGGTGTTTCTGAAACAAGTACTCACTCTCGGTGCAAAACAACACAGTTGAATCTGAATTAAATCAAATGTGTGAGAATCATTACTGATTATTGTTCTTCTCACACTACATTTTTAGAATCAGATTTCTGTTCACTACCACACCTGTATGTGTCACCAATTCCCCTTTTCTTCAGAATATGAGTATTCCTGATTCAGACTTTCCATGCAGATAGACATTCTTCTGCCAATTTTGTTTTTGCATCAATGACAACCTGGAAAGTAACAAATGTATGCCACGTTCATGCCCTGTTGTTGGACACAGGCCATGTTTGTAAATGACCCCCGGTATTTAATGTACTTAAGGAATTTGTAAAACTGATTATTATTTATGTATATATATTTTTTTTTTCTTTTCTTGACCCTAGCAATGCCCAAAGCTGATCTACTCGGAGTTACGTCACGTTTGTGACGTAATCTCATCAGCTTTCCCATGCATGTATGTTCAAACATATTAGCCATTATCATTAACATGAAAGTAAATACAAGTAGACATGTTGTATGCTCGATGTGATTGGTTAACAACATAAAAATTCCGTTTTCACAGTAAAATTCAACCAATAGCCGTCACAGTAATGAACAAAAATAGGTGAGGGCAGGTGTTACAGTATGAAGCGCTCTTTCACTGAGTCCATGCGCGCTCTGCAGAGAACCACACAACTAGAGAGGGACCCTAAGCAACGTCATACAGCGCAATAAGACTAAACCATCATCTCGGCGAGAAATAACTACAATTTATATACAGATTTTTTATTTATTTATATAAATAAAGCATAGTGGCCATGCTCTTTTTGCCGGACAATACAAGAACTATTCATATATATATATATATATATATATATATATATATATATATATATATATATATATATATATATATATATATATATATATATATATATATATATATATATATAGATAGATAGATAGATAGATAGATAGATAGATAGATAGATAGATAGATAGATTACTCATGTAAATCCAATATTTAGGCATCTAAAACCAATATATGAAATACATGTTGGTTATGCAGAAAAATGGCTGGCATTTCAGGGTTCAGTATGGGGCACAGCTAGGGTTAATAAAGTGTGTCATGGACATGAACTGAAAATAATGGTTTAATATTCTCTCTCTCTCGATCTCTCTCTCTCTCTCTCTCTCTCTCTCTCTCTCTCTCTCTATATATATATATATATATATATATATATATAGTGTGTGTGTGTGTGTGTGTGTGTGTGTGTGTGTGTGTGTGTGTGTGTATGATCACATTTATAGTCCTCTCGCTCTATTGCATTAAACATTACACTTTTTTTTTTTTTCTGAGCAAAGAAGGTGAGTTTGGTTGTCAAGTGTTACTCTGCAAAATGACATGAATGAGAGCTGGCGAGGTGTGATCACACTCTTCTCACAAGCGGAATACTTTTGAAGAGGACAAGCGAGGGCATGGCCTTTCCCTTATCTCTATATCTAAGTGTTGAATTGTAAGGTTACAGAAAAAAGAGCTCTTCATCATGATCATGATCCTTTTTTGACACTGCTTCATTGAGAGCAATGTAGAAGACGACCGGTTTCATGCGACCAAATTTCTGTATATTTCTAGTTTCTAACTTTTCCTTTGTTTCTTGAACTCCAGCACTCTGCATGAATGCAGTAGGTTTTCAGCCTTGGCAAAATCCCTCTTGTCACATTTTGTTTTCTTTTTTTCATATCTCATGAAGTTTGAGATAGATACAGATTGACATTTATACTTTACAATTGAAAGTGGTACATCTCCTATTCTTTTGAATCACAAATAAAACAATACTGAGAAAACAGTATGAGTGATAGCTCAGGCTATGGGTTGTTTTTAACATTAACCTGCACTAAAAGACTGGTATTACATTCAACTGATGAAGAACGCTTCACTCTGAACATTTAATTCAAGGTTTATATTACCTGTTCATGTTCAGGACAGTGGTGGTCTAGTGGTATAGTAGTAGGGTGTTGGATCGCTGATCCTAAAGTTGGGGTGTGAATCCCACTCTCCAGAAGGTTGTCACTGTCCTCCCCAGTGCAGCTAACTGGGCTATCAAAGGCCGGCCATGTCTCTCACTGTCTATGGTGAGAGGTTCATGTAAAATAACCGTTGCTGACTTTCGTAAAGAGGAGCTGCAAAGCCGTCAGCGTGTTTCTGTCCCTTGCTAAAGAGTTGTGTCAGGAAGGGCATCCGATGTAAAAACCTTTGCCAAATCAAACGTGTGAATCATTCGCTGTGGCGACTCCTGATAAAGGGGGAAAGCTGAAAGGAAATCATCCTCAATCGTCACATCACCTGCTCATGTTCCCCTGATAAACACACAGTTCCAAATAGTCAATATCTTTCAACTTAGTTTTATATAAATATATATTCTTACCTTATATATCCTTACTTTAAGGTAAATTAGCAAGCCAGCACCATTCAGCTAGTGGAATCACAGTGTATAACAATATTTTATTTGTTATTCATTTTGTGCCTTTTTAGATACAATGGAAGACATTTGGAAGTATTAGACGATACTAACACAGTATAGTAATAAAATAATTTTGAAAATCCAAGATACTCAAGACAAGAGAATGCAGTATCTGCATTTAGGATTGAGACAGTATAGTTGCTTGCATTACAGTTCACCTTGAGAATCTACCCTGCATTTTCAACTAAAATGTCATTTGTATGTAGAGTACAATAGCAGGGGCAGTGGCGGTGCTGGATGGCTGATCCAAAGGTTGAGGGTTCGAGCCACCCCCATACCAGTGCAGCTAACTGGGTGATATCTCACTGTCTATGGTGTGAGGCGTGTAAAAGAACCATTGCTGACTTTCGCCAAGAGTAGGCTCCAAAGCTGTCAGCCTGTTTCCGCCCTGCAATGGCCTGGTGAGCTGTTCAGGGTGCACTCTGCCCTCGCCCGGAGTCAGCTGGGATGAGTGCCAGCCTCCCCAAGACCCTAATTAGGATTAAGCAGTTACAAAAAATGAACTGAACTGAATATGATAGTATGCCATATAATACACTCGCCTATAAAACCTATGTGCAGTAAAACTAAACATTTACATTAATACTAAAATTTAGCAAACGGATATTGATAATTTGTCATTGTGTATCTCTGGCAATGCATAGTTATTTTTACCATTTACTTTATTATTTCTCTTCCCGTGTATGATCTCTGCCAGTCTCCTGTCTATGATTATCTGCTACGTCTGTCTCACTTACCTTCAGTCTCTGAACTGTGACCATTTGTTTTCACTTGAGTCTGCCTTGTCTCTGGCATCATCTGATGGGCTTACCTTAAGTTTATGACGCTGTGCTGTGATTCTGGGCTGAACTGTCTCTGCAGTGAAAATCTGTATCAATGCGTCTGTTATCTGCTTTTATCTCTACTGCAAAGCAGCATGACAGCCAAAATTATAAAATTATAGAAATGTTTACCTCGAAAATGAACAATGATTTACAATCTTATAAAAAGATAAGATAATTGTAATAATTAAACTAGGGGATTATAGAGATCTTATTAAGTTATTTATTTATTTATTTATTTATTATAATTTTTGCAATAAAATGGAACATTGTAAAGGGATCCCTCACTTTCCGAGGTTAATTGGGACTGCAGATTCCCACGTGACCATCGAAATCGGCGAAGTAGGACACCACCACCCCCTTCCCGATGTATATAGATGCTCCCCGACTTGCATTTTTAATTGATTCCGGATGGCCGAACACAAGTTGAAAGTGAATGTAAGTGGTTACAGTGACGTATGACGCTCATACAGTACTATACATCCATAAATACCATTACTGAATCTCATAAAACACCCCAAATCAATTATTATAAACAGAACATTGTAAAATAATATCAAATATATCAAATAATATCAACATTAATTTCAAATAAGTCACTTATTTATACCGAGTCACTTTGCATGAAGCTTAAAACAGACAATCAACGTTTACAATATGTGAGGCGCTCAAAACAGAAAGTAGTATACTTGCGAAAGTAGTGTACTTGCTGTGGGTTATACAGACTTCTTGGTCTTTCAAGTGTGCAAGGGTGCCGTTGAACTTGTTTAGTACGCAGCCTGCACTGATGTGACTCACCAGCAGAGCGGAGAGTTATCTTTCTTTTCTGGATTCGGGTTTTCATTCATTTTACAACTCTCTTTGCTTTACTGAGTGAGTATGCATGGTAGATTGTGCCGATCCGAGGATATAGTTATTCATCTCTGTGTATGAGACTTGCACACATGCTAGTAGTCTGACCAACCATATTTGCTTAGGGTTACAAAAGTCCGCAAAACAGTGTAAACACAAAGATCACAGATACGACAGAGAAGAAGGAGGGGCACGTTCAGTCTGTCGTTTGTAAACAATGGACGCAGCATCATCATGTCATTGCGTCATTATGTCAGCGTACTACGTAGGTACGTCTAAACTCAAAATTTGACTTTTTTTCTTTTTGAAAAATAAAAAAATGTAAAAGTGAAAAAATGTTCCTCAATTTCATTTCACTTTCACCTCTTTCGACCTCGCCCTGTTCGTATCTCCGAATGGTTTTGATGGGGGAGTTTTGGGTTGTTTTTTGTTTTGTTTGTTTAGGGTTTTTTTTTTTTTTTTTTTTTTTAATAATTGGCCCTGTTTTTGTGGCATTTTCCCTAATTTTTTCTCTAGGCCTCCTTAATTTTCTTTATTTTTAAATTACATTAATATAATATTATATATTATTATTATTTTTTTTTTTTTTCTAACCGTGATGCACTGAAGCCGCATTAATTGAGGCGCAAAGTAGCAAGGGATCCCTGTATTCTAGTTAATAAAGGCTGTGGCTTAGTTTGTTAGAAAATGCCATGACTTTGAATGATTAGGCCTTTCAGGAAAATGCTATATTAAAAATCTTTTGTCACCAGAAAAACATTAATTTTCTGACAGAACAACAGTCCAAAAAAGTTTGTTCATTTACTGCTACTTGCAGGTGACTTGTATGAAATGCATTATGGGATTCCACACAAATTAAAAGTCCACACAAGTCACCTCCTGATGCACCCGATGCAAATATCCAATATATAGCAATTAGTCATGTGAGGTTGAAATGTAACACCAGAAAAACAAATGTGGGTGGTTTAACTGCATTTAATAAAGAGCTAGACCAGGAAATACATGCAAATAATTAAAGGAAATAAAAATAAACAGCAAAGAAGAGTCTTAACATTTAGTAGTGATTTTCCTTTAGTATTGCGGTGGTGGACATGAATCATATAAGTCATATATAGAAAAGATTTAAAGCACACACACACACACACACACGCGCATGCACAACAAATAAATAAGTAATATAAACATTTAATAGATTGTAAAAACAGATACAGATAAACGGACCTTATTATAAAATGTGCTTGGGTGAGATCATGATACTATTTCATTCGCTGAAGGTTCAGGTTACACTCTAAGAATTATCATTAGTTCCTGGTTATACAGTGCAAAATGGACTGATAGCACTTTAGCACTTTAGAGATTAGCTTTAAATGCTCGTAATGGTTATTAAGAACATATGTATGTAGAGACATTGTTCTGAATATATTTCTTGGCAATGGACTTTAAAAACTGCTAACAACAAACTTCCTGAATAGTATACCATAAAAACATACAATAAAAGGCCACAGTATGGACACCTGGCTATGCAAAATGGTTTATTATTAAAAAAAAAAAAAAAAAAAAAAAAACTCGCTATATGCAGCATACACAAGAGTATAGCATAGAGTTTAGCAATGTAGTGGAGAAGTGTAGCCACAGGCAAATTGTAGGGATGAGGAAATGCAGGGTTAAGGAGAGCAAAAGTAAACATATTTCCACTTGAAATAATCAAGTTAGTCTTTTCCACCACATTAGATAATTCAGTATATTTCACCAAACTCATCTAATAGGACTAATGTTACTGTAGCAACAGTTTTACTGAAATGGAATTGTTTGCTTGAGACATACTTGCGACTTTTTTTTTTTTGCATTTGTTGAATCTTTATATATATATATATATATATAATTGTACCCCAATTACCTCTTAGAGGCAACCTTGAAAGCAATTTTCTAGGTAAAAACATGTTGACTTACATTTGACTGCAGTACCCCAGCAACAAGGAGCAGTTCAGTTCAGAATGCGTTTTTTTGAGACCATGTTCTGTCTGTCTGTCTTCCTTTCGGTTTTTTTTACTCGGGAGTCGCCACAGCGAATCATCTGATTCACACGTTTGATTTGGCAGAGATTTTTATGTCGGGTGCCCTTCCTGTCACAACCCTTTTAGCAAGGGACAGAAACACGCTGACGACTTTGCAGCTCCTCTTTACGAAAGTCAGCAATGGGTCTTTTACATGCCTCACACCATAGACAGTGAGAGACATGGCCTGCCTTTGATAACCCAGTTAGCTGCACTGGGGGGGACAGTGACAACCTTGTGGAGAGTGGGACTTGAACCCCCAACCTTTGGATCAGTGATCCAGCACCTTATACCACTAGACCACCACTGCCCCTTTGAGACCATGTTCTATAGATAATTTAACAAATAATCTCTCTCTCTCTCTCTCTCTCTCTCTCTCTCTCTCTCCAAACACAACATCACGCTTCATGGTAAATATAGTCTTGGTACCTTGAATTTTCTACATCATTAGTATGAAAACATTTTTGGATTTTCAATTCAAATATGAGTTTCCAGTACAAAATTAAATGTTTCAGAAAGCAAGTTTATATATAAATAGGGAAAGCATTTAATTATATGAGAAACCATGTGCAAACAAAAGCATAACTAAAACTGTTGGGTTTAACATGTATTAATAAACAACTGCAGCTGTCTTCAGAAGAACTGGATTTGGTTCTGTAATATGCGCAGTTGAACTTCCCAGCTAGTTTTCTTATAAAACTATTAAAATTGTGCTTGATGCCACTTATTTATATTAATTTAGTTTTTAATTAAGGTTTGTCATACAAATTACTAATTATGTTTCATTTCACATGCTTTTTATAGTGTTTTTTTTTCCCCTTTTTTTCTGAGAACTGTATCACCGCAGTTCAACAATAGTAGGCTCAGATGTAATTTGTTATCTGCTGTTTAACTGAAATGCAAACAAACTGAATAAAATTTAATTATGTACTGACAAACTAATGTTTACAAAATCTAAAGTGTTTCTATGGTTTCAAAAAAAAAAAAAACTGATTTACAATCACTCACTTACTGATTAGATGAACCTTTAAATTCAATAAGGGTCACATGGAACCTGAAGACTGGGTGAAGGTGGGGAGCCAGACCAACACAGGGCCAATATTCAACAGTCATACTCACACTGGCACTTTAGGCCAATTTGGAACAGCCAATTAACCGAATGTGCATTTAATCGAAGTGTGGCATTGATTGCATGTCCAAACCTAACCGTTTTTTTTTTTTTTTTTTTTTTTTTTTTTTTTTTTTTATTATTTATTTTTTATTATTATTTTTTTAAGTATGTGTAAGTAGACTGCATTTACTACTTGTAAGTACAAATATAAGCTAAGTAAAAAAACAAAGGAAAAAAAACTGCCAAAAAGAAAAAATCACACTCATATTTTCATGAAGTGCATTTAGCCTTGATCACAGCATCTAACCTCTGTGGCATTAGTGCAGCAGTTATGTCGAGGCTCAGCAATAAAATGAAGTCAGCTGATGACCTCAATGCACTGAATGAGCAGGCTATCACATCCATAGGCATTTTCTTCCCTCATGGCACGGATATAAAATGGAGTCTCAAATAATGAGGAGAGTACACCCTGGACAGCTCGCCAGGCCATTGCAGGGCAGAAACACACTACTGGCTTTGCAGCCTACTCTTGTCGAAAGTCAGCAATGGCTCTTTTACATGCCTCACACCATAGACAGTGAGGGTCATGGCCGGCCTTTGATAACCCAGTTAGCCTCACTGGGGAGACAGTAACAACCTGTGGAGAATGAGGTTTGAACCCCCAACCTTAGGATCAGTGATCCGGCACCTTTACCACCAGGCCACCACTGCTCCACACACAACCCATCACAGCAGAGTCGTACGCTTAAAATCTGAAAATTCATGCCAGGTTTTTGTTAGTTCCTCTAAAACTACCAAAATGTATCAGAATATTTGGTATCATTTTAAAGCTTCAAAATGGTACCTGCAACTCAAAACTAATCATTTCTGACTTAATATCCTTGTTGTGATGGCTTACATGTGAATTGGCATTGCTGGGTCCTGACCTTAAATCTATTGAAAGTCTTTCAGATGTGCTGGAGAAGACTTTATGGGGTGGTTTATTGCTGTTTATTAATCTTAATATTAATGTTTATTTCTAACCAGTGCTGAGTTCAGTTCTCACCGATATCTTGAATTAATGAGGGAAAAATTTAACCACTTCATAAAGTCCTCACCAGCACATCCAGAAAACTTTCAATATAGGAACAATGCCATGGTGATTACATGCTGTGATCAAGTCTAAATGCACTCCAACAAAATGTTATAGTGTGTTGTTGTTGGTTTTTTTTTTTTTTTTTTTTTTTTTTGGGGGGGGGGGGTGCAGGCAGTGTGTATAACCATATTACTTTCATAATGTATCTTCTTCTTCTCTTTCGGCTTTTTCCCTTTCTCGGGAGTCGCCACAGCGAATCATCTGACTCGCACATTTGATTTGGCAGAGTTTTTTTTTTTTACGTCGGATGCCCTTCCTGTCACAACCCTTTTAGCAAGGGACAGAAACACGCTGACGGCTTTGCAGCTACTCTTTACGAAAGTCAGCAATGGTTCTTTTACATGCCTCTCACCATAGACAGCAAGAGACATGGCAGGCCTTTGATAACCCAGTTAGCTGCACAGTGACAACCTTGTGGAGACTCGAACCCCCAACCTTTGGATCAGTGATCCTGCGCCCTATCCACTAGACCACCACTGCCCCACTTTCATAATGTATGTTTTATTCAAAACTCAACAAAAGAATATCAAATGTTAAAAAAAAGAAAGGAAAAATTCCAATCCATTCTAAGAAATCATAGTACAGTTTATATCTTGCTATGCTTATTGACTTAATTTTCTTCTTTTGTTTTTTGTTTTTTTTAATTACTATTCAAAATAATTCCTGTATCAATAAAGAAAAGCCTGTGCAGCTCAGTGTGAGACAGTAACCAAAACAGTTCAGCCTTGTTTTTCCAAGGAAGTCAAATACCAAGAATTTGACCGTTCAGCCAATTTGAGATGGCCCAGTAAAAAGCCTGGCTTCCATCTGCTCCCTTGTATCTCGATAACAAGGCCTGAGCCTGAACAAAAATTGCTTTGTCATTCAAGTAAATGAAACAATAAATTCAGTGTAGGTGAAGGTCTGGCCAGACAGAAGCAGACAGCAAATCTGAGCCAAAAAATAATTCTATTTTCACTATTTTATTGAAAGGGCTCTTTTATTTTCTTTTTGCTTTCTCTCCATTCATCAGTAATCGATTTATCATAATCTTATTCCCGTGCTTTAGACACGGCTTTCAAAGTCATTGGCTGGAAGTCAGATAAAACAGGACAGGGATGTTAGAAAATAAAAACAGCAAACTGTCAGAACGTACTCACAAATAAATTAATAAAACAAACCCTATGACACCTGCATAGTTCAAGTGAGACAGAGAAAAACACAAAGTTTCATTTATGAATTTGCATACATTATAATATATGGTGTAGTGATTGACATGTCTGTCTCACAGCAAGAATGTCCTTGATTTGTTCTGGACTTAGTGGGTTTTTTTGTTTGGGTTTTTTTGTTGTTGTGTGTGTGTGTGTGTGTGTGTGTGTGTGTGTGTGTATGTTTGCATATTTTGTGTGGAGTTTGCATGATCTTCCTGTGCATGCCTGGGTTTCTTCTCTATTCTCCAGTTTCATCCCACAGTCCAAAGACATGCACATTCGGCTAGTTGGTTTCATCTCTGTTCCACATTGCCCCATTTTCCGTGGTGACACCAAGGCATTCCCAAATCTGCTGAGAGACATAGGTCTTCCAGTGGGTTCTAGGTCAACGCTAGGGTCTCTTCCAGTTGGACGTGTCCCAAGCACCACACCTGGGCGGTGTTTGGGTTGCATTCTCTTCAGATGTCTGAGCCACTTCTATTGGCTGCTTTCAACGTTGAGGAGCAGCGGTTCTCCTCCTAGCTACTCCCAGATGACCAAACTTCTCACCTTGTCTCCAAGAGACAGCCCTGCCAACCTGCAAAAGAAGCTCATTTCAGCCACTTGTATTTGCCAGCACATTATTTCAGTCACTACCCAAAGCTCAAGACCATAGTTGACCATAGAACATGAATCAACTGGTAAACTGAGATCGTTACCTTCTGGTTTAGGTTCACAAAAAGCACAAACAAGATCCTGTGGCCACCCAACCAGAACCTGTCAATGTCTCATCTACACCTAGTAATTCCCTCCATAAATATTATGAACAAAACCCGTGACAAGGGACAACCTTGACAGAGTCCAATCTTTACTGGAAATTAATTTGACCTTTTGTTACCAATGCAGACCCAGCTCTGGCTCTGGCAATACAGAGGCCGAATGAGATATAGCAATGGGTCAGGTATACCATATTCCCAGAGCACATCCCACAAGATAGCTTGAGGGAGACAGATGAATGTATTTTCCAAGTCCATCAAGCACATGTGAACAGTTTTCCCTACCTCCCATGCCCCCTCCAGGATCCTGTAAAGTGTGTAGAGTTGGTCAAGAGTGGTATAGCCAGGATGAAAAATATAATATTCATCCTGAATCCAAGGTTCAACCATCTGATCCTCCTTTCCAGTACTCCAGAATAGACTCCCTGGTAAGCTAGGGGTGTCATTCCATGATACTTGGAACACACCCTCTGGTCTCCTCTTTTTAAAAATCACTATCACCCTGGTTTACCGGTTCAGAGGTACGGCCCCCAATGACCATGGAATGTTGCAAAGATGTGTCAACTAAAACAGCCCTACAACACCCAGAGCCATGAGAATCCTATCTACCCCTGGAGACTGGCCAACCCAGGACTTTTTAACTTCCCCAGTAATCTCCACCCCACTGATGGGCTGACCCCCTTCCAAACACCCAAGTTCTTCCTCTTCCAAAGAGAGCACGTGCTTCTCCTACTGACATGTCATATGACGGTCCAAAACCTTTGTGAGAAACTGTATTTTTCCAAGTAGTCACTGAACTTCTCCTGCACTCAGGATTTTGCATTGGTGACATCCTGAGCTGCAGCACATTGGCCTTTCAATACCCATCTGTTGCCTCGTGACTCCCACAAGCCAAAAGCATTGGCCTTTTTGGTCAACTTTTTCAGCTTTTTTTGTCAAGCAATTGGTCCACCACCTAGTTATGGTGTAGCCCCATGGCAGACACTGATGACCTTCTAGCTGCAGCTCTGCACTACTGACTCAATAATGGAGACACAGAACATGGTCCATTCAAACTTTCTGTCCTCGGCCACGATTGAAATGTGGTTGTAGCTCATCCAGAGGTGAAAGATGGAGGCCCCTCTGACAGGAGACTCTGCCATTTATATTTATATGTTTATTCGCCAAATGTTACCAGGAGACCCTGACTACATGCTTATGGCTATCAGGACTGGAGGGTAACCTCCCCTGCTATCAGAACTATCCCACCACCAGGTAGTGATAGGTTTACAGAACGGCTCCTTTCTGTGCCCTAGCACTGCTCTAGCACTGCCCTAGTACTGCCCTAGGATCTCCAAAAAGGGTGGGTACGCTAAACTGTCATTTGGTGCATGAGCATAAACAACAGTCAAAATGTTCGAGGCTGAAGGTGGCCACCCTATCATTCACTGAGGAGAACCCCAACATGTGGGCACCAAGACAGGGGGCAATAAGAATCTCACATCGTCTTGCCACATCTCTCCATGAGAAACTCCAGAAACAAGCTCTGGCCCCTCTCGAGATGAGAAGTTCCAGAGCTCAAGATATTTCTTGTGGTGAAACCAACTATATCTAGTTGATATCTCTCAAGTTCACACACGATTTCAGGCTCCTTTCCCTCCAGAGAGGTGACATTCCATGTTCCAAGAGTCGGAGTCAGTAGCTGAGGATTGGACTTCGGCTGCCAACCAGCTCACACTAGTCCTGACCCCTATAGCTCTTCCATAGGTGGTCCATGGGAGAGCAGGCCCACGTCTCTGCATTTTGGGCAGGGCCAGGCTCCATGGGCTAAAGTCCGACCATGAAGCGCTTGCTTTAGAGCCCCTCTCCCAGGCCTGGGTCTAGAAGGACACTGGTAAGCCGTGTTCAGGCAAAAGAAACTGGCTTCTTGGATGCTTTTTGTCATTTGGATGGTTCTTCAAAACCACACTTCATCTGGACCTTTAATTCGGACCTGTTTGCCTTGGGTTAACCTATTAGGGGCATAATACCTTCAGCAACACTGCTTCCAGGATCATAGACATGCAAAGCCCTCCGCCACAATAAGGTGGCAATTCAAAGAGGAGTAAGTACTAATTAAGTGAAAAAAATATGAAACTGAAGTGCTTGACAGCAAAAATGCATTTTACTTTAAACCTGACAGCAGGCCACTGTCGCCCTTGAGGGAAAAAAAAAAAAAAAAAAAAAAAATATATATATATATATATATATATATATATATATATATATATATATATATATATATATATATATATATATATATATATATATATATATATATATATATATATATATATATAATGGTAGCACAAAAACACATTGTGGGAAACATGGTCTTATTTTCAATGAATTTTTCACCAAAGAAAATGAACCCAATACTGAACTGACAATTGAAAAACTGTTGTTGGCAGCGCCTGCAGTCAGTATGCAGGTTTGTTGGGTTTAGTTAAACAAGGCACATGAGGCACAGAGCCTGGAAAGCAGGAATGATCTTGCTTAATTTTAAATGTAAATAAAGTCATAAAAATTCCAAATATCTTGCCATCCAGTGCATATGACGTTATTCTACCCAATCAGGTTGTACAAAATGATAACTTTAATTATATTGGTCTCGAAAAAAAAATAGAATGTAATCCACTGCTGTTTCGAACAGAATTTTTTTTTTTTCAACACAAATAAATGCATAATTAGAAGTCCACATTAAATGTAGCCCTTTGTATCTTGGTCTGTGAGTAATGTGAATAATCTATTTGGCTGTTGTTGTTTTTTGGAGGGTTTTTAATTTTTTTTTGGCGTGTGGCCTGAATCCTACACCACACAATTCTGTAGTAATTCTAAATTACTCATTAGGAAAATCACAACAATTTTTATTGTCATCTCTGGGTCTATGGGTACAAAATAGATTCATCTGAAACACTCAAACAGTGTGACAATTTCAGAGCAGTTCATTAAGACAGAGAGCATCTGCAAGGTGTGTAGAGGTGTGTGTTGCAATCTGTCTGAAAGGACTGTTATGGGCAGTCTCTCTCTCTCTCTCTCTCTCTCTCTCTCTCTCTCTCTCACTCGCTCGCTCTCTCTCTCTCTCTCACACACACACACACACAAACTTAAACTTTCTTACATTTTCAAATGTATAGTCTCATTTATAAACCCTTTAGAAAACATAAATGGCTAAACCAAAATTATACCAAACTTACTACCAGAGTTACAAAAGTGTTAGTGCTGACATGTGTAATGATAGCTGATGTGAAATTAGAGACAGCCTTCCACAGTTAGACTGCATTTATATATCCAGAAGTCATTTATCGTATCCACTCTTCAACATGGGAAAGACAAAGGAACACATCTTTTGAAGTAAGGCAGATGTGTGTCGACCTTCCCATGTCAGGCAATGGCTACAAGAAAATAGTCACATGCCTGAACCTGTTCATATCTACTGTCCGAGAAATCATTAAGAACTTTAAAACAACTGAACCAGTGATAAACAAGCCTGGATGAAGACGTAATGTTATTTTATCACCACACACAATGTGGAGGATGGTAACAAAAATAAAAAGTTCTTCAAAGCTCACTGTTAAAGAATCGCAACAAATGGTAGCATCCTGGGGACAAAAAAGTCTCCAAAACACCCGCCAGGGACTAACTACATGCTAGCAAGCAGTGTGAGAGGCATGCATGGAAAAAAACCTTTTCTCACTCAAAATCATAAACCCAGACGTCTGGAGTTCGCAAAGCGGTGCTGGGACTTTAACTGGGATCGTGTGCTTTGGTCAGATGAGACCAAGATAGAGTTTTTTTTTAAATGTATTTATTTATTTTGCAACAAAGACTCGAAGTGGGTGTGGTGGAACATCAAAGATGAGTATGCAGAAAAGCACATCATGCCCACTGCGAAGTATGTTGAGGATTGGTGATGCTGTGGCTGTTTCTCTTCCAGAAGCCTTGGGAGCCTTGACAGGGTGCATGGCATCATGAATGCTTTAAAATATCAGGAAATGTTATTTAATTTTAATTATATCTCAGTCAGTACTGGTCTCAGGCAGGATTCACTCTGAACCCTCACCAGACCATCATAGGGCGAACACTCACAATCATATACACTAAAATACACAGCTAGGGGCAATTTAAAACAGTCAACTGACATAATGTGCATGTTTATGACCTGTGGGAGGAAACTGGAGTAACCAAAGCAATCACAAGCCTAGAAACTCTACACAGAAATGCCTGAGCGCACAGGAGTCAAACTGAGACCTGTTTTTTTTTTTTTTTTTTTTTTGCTTTTGGCACATGTGCTATTTACTATGTCACCATACTGTCCATGTATAAACACACACACAAAATGTATATTTAAAAAATTACAGCCATCAGGCTGTTGTCATGGCTCTCTTCTTTACTAAACTGTTTAATTTTAATCAAACTAAATTCCTTAGGAGTGAAACATTCAAATAATTTCAGAAATTTCCAATAGGGTGTACACGATGCTCTATCTTTCATATGGCAGTCAGAAAGAACAAGAGGGCCCTGGTTTTGAGGCCTGGGCTGGGACAGTTCTGTATGTCATTGGTATATTCTCCTTGTGCTTGTGTGGGTTTCCTTCTCTGGTTTCATCACACAGTCCAAAAGTCCTGCTCATTAGGATAACTGGTTGGTCCAAATTGCCCCTCGGTGTGAGTGCGAATGTGCATGATTATGTTTTGACCTATGATAGGCATCAATGTCTTTGTGACCCAAGTAGTTTGGCAGTTGAATGAAATGAGTATGTGTGTGTGTGTGTGTGTGTGTGTGTGTGCGTGCGTGTGTGTGTGTGTGAGAGAGAGAGAGAGAGAGAGAGAGAGAGAGAGAGAGAGAGAGAGAGAGAGAGACTTCATTTCAAGCAACAAACTGGGAATATTTTTGCCAAGTGTGATTTTTTTTTTTTTTTTTTTTTTTTTTTTATACTCACTGTATGCCAAAACCGGACAGGCATGATAATTTAAACTGTGTAATCCATAGATGACCCTGTTTTCAACATTGCTGGGATAGGTAGAAGCAACCTTACTGTGATTATTATATAAGATCAAAAGCCAGAAATATAAATTCATATATAAAATCCATATGTCCTTTAACTCAGGGGTCCCCAATTTTGTATCAACGCTTGGTCGGGGATGGGGGGGGGGGTGTCATAGACTGTTTATATTGTAAATATAGTTTATTATTATTATTATTATTATTATTATTATTATTATTATTATTATTAAGAAGAAGAACTCCATGAATGATATTTTCTCAACAGCTGAAATAAAGTTGGTTGGGAAGTAGTTTGAACTTTTCTTAAAAAAAAAAAAACAAAAAAAAAACAAAAACAAACAAAAAAAAAAAAACACAGGCGATGGTGCACAAGCTGGGAGAATGAAGGCTCGGATTCAGTATCACCCAGAATCCCTGCTATTGTTTGAAATATGTCGAACTTGCCTCTGTTCATGTGCCGTCCCCTTGTCAGTTACATTTTAGTGCTCAAATGACCGACCTGTAACTGAGAGAATCCGGTCATCTTTCAAAATAAAAGATTTTTCAAAAATAAAGATTGTTCCTACTTGACTAATAAATAAAACTGAAATAATGAATTATTTCTTCTGTGGACCAGTACCGTTTGAGCTGCGGACCGGTGGTTGGGGACCCCCTGTTTTAGCTTGATCTTCTGGGCAACCTCAAGTGGATGTGTTTAATTGCCCCTCAACCACATGTTTCTGTATGGAGAGGATTTCAAGGTTAAAGTAAACAACCCAAAACCATTTGTAACAGAACACATTTTTCTAAGTATCTCATGCAACTAAGAGTGAATAGAGCATGTTTCACAATCCACAATGGAAATATCTTTAAATAATAATAATAATAAAAAAAACAATTAAAAAAATCACTTCAATAACTGTGCATTATGACAAAATATTATTTTATAATCTATACATTTTCCATATATATGTTTGAAAACTTCCTCTTGCATACATGACTCCAATTTCTGCTATTAAAGTAGATTAGTTTAGATTAGGTTCAACTTTATTATCATTACACATGTATAAATACATAGTCTTACACACAGTCTCTGTACTTATAAGTACTGAGTATACATAATAGTGTAGACTTTAGTCACTCACTGTCACTTTTTGTGGTGCAGGAGGAGAATAGCAAAGCAGAAAATGCAGCATACCCTCGAGAGAGTATCTCCGCGTCTATCCCTGGAGATAACACACAGCACACAGCCAGTGTCATCTGTGACACACACACTTTTAAATACTTACACACTCCACTTCTCCCCATCCTCTATGCATACTCAACCCACTGGGAAACAATGACAGACATGTCTCTGCTCTTTACTGTAGACTTACCCGATCCATCCCTGAGGCTAAAGGGACACAGTTAGCTGGAAGAAACATAGTAATAGCCACAGATGCTAATCCTTGATTTATTTTAATTTTGTACATCCATTTAATAAGAGGTACTGTCTGATTACACGTTTATGATGCTCTTGCCTTCTTCTCAATCGTCCTTGGTGCTTTTCATGAATATTGGATAAAAGTAGAGAAATTGTTTGAGAACAATTTCATATAATGGCTTTATTGGAAGTATTATGTAGATTTATAATTCCGATCCGTCTCCAATTCTAAGAGCCTTTCTCATCTAAGCAGCATCCAACTGCCTTGAGACCCAATACGAGGGTAAAGGATAATACCTGCAGAGATATTTTTGGTCAGCTTTCTTGCCTGGAGGAGGCTGCCAGGTGCTGTGTTTGCATAGTGCCTGTGTCCTCATGGGGAGAAAAGACTGATGTGGATCACGGTCATCCATCAAAACCTGAAAAAGGACGGCATTAACTTTTAACAAATGCCTCTGCCAGGAAAAGCCAACGACTCAGCACTGGGTCCGACCCAGCTCTCTTTATCAGTGATATCCGTCTCCACCCATCACCCTGAGAACACGGGCTCGCTCTGTTTATTTATTACTCTGTGTCTTGCTGTTACTTGGATACATTTCTCTTTCTCAGCCAGACACCACAAATTATTCAAGTTTTGGAGAATTTAACAATAACTTGCCAAGAATTGGAAAGGTAAACTGTGACAGTAGTTTTGTTCTTGAGAACAGTGAAGCAATCATGTTTGTGACTTGAATGTAGAATCTGTGTCTTCCGAACCATTGTCTTCTTCTTCTCAGTACATTACCTGTACCTATATTTAGCATTCTAACCTTTTCCTTGAAGGTGTGTTTCAAGGCATCCACACCCCCAACCTTCCGCCCACTTTTCTGTCCAATAGCCATCAAAAGCACCCAGCATTGCCATCATGTTTCATGTGAACGGGTGCGACTAACTACAGCAGCTCTTCTTTCAGAGCGTCACTATTAGTGAGTTCACATTGCTCTAAATTTCACCCACATGGCGAAATCAAACAGATTAGAGGTAACTTTGGAAGTCAGTGTTTTTAGTATTTTCCTGGCTACATGGCTTGCTAAGGCTTGTTAGCATCAAATGTACAGCGGTAGTTTTTATCATCTTTTTTTTTTGAAGAAGAAGAAACACAAACAATGCTTTCTAATAGGAAATAAGTAAGCAACTCTTCTTTTCCTTTCAGCTTTTCCATTTGTCAGCGGTCACCACAGCAAATCATCTGATTTGCATGGTTGATTTGGCAGTTGCTTTTTTTTTTTTTTTTTATTAATTTATTTCAAGACGGATGCCCTTCCTGACACAACCCTTTAGCAAGGGACAGAAACAAACTGACGGCTTTGCAGCTGCTATTTCCGAAAGTCAGCAATGGTTCGTTTACATGAACCTTTCACCATAGAAAGTGAGAGACATGGCCTGCCTTTGACAACCCAGTTAGCTGCACTGGGGCAACCTTGTGGAGAGTGGGACTTGAACCCCCAACCTTAGGATCAGTGATCCAGCGCCTTTACCACCAGGCCACCATCGCCACTCAGGAAATAAGTAAGCAAGTAAGTCAATAAATATAAATGAATAAAAACTGCTCCTGAGAAGAGGCATCTAGGCTGCCTAGTGAAATAAGGATTTCTGCTCTTGTTAATCAAGAGTCTGATTAGCCAATTAATTAGTTTACTTATCTGACAGTCGTGATGGATTTAAAAATAAATGTAAAAAATAACTGCCATATAGCTTTTCATTGCTTTAGTATAGGCTAAACAGTACTGCAAGTAAGATTGTGTTTTAGGTTATTTTAATACATAATCTGAATTATAAATTCAGAATGCTATGACAGTTTTTCCACTGGGAATATTTGAAGAATTTAAGTTCAAGAACAGATAAGGGCCATTGTTGTAATTATGAGAAATCTTTTTTATTTTATTTTTTGAAGGCTACGGGAAAAGCTTTTTTTTTTTTTTTAATGTTTGTTTGTAAAGCTTTTTTCCATAATTAAAAAAATGACACTTATCTGTTTTTGAACTCAAATGCTTCATATGCTTACAGAGCACCTTGAGAGAACAGGAGATTTTGTATGATGGAGGCAGAACAATTACACTCTATACTGAGTGGAAAAAAAAAAAAAAAAAAAAAAGTAAAGAGATTTCATTATTTGTAAAACATCATGTACAAATTCATCAGATTATTCGTGTTCAACAGACATGCTTCCACATAGTTATAGGGTTAAATATTTAGAAATTTGGAACAATAAAATGAAGCATTATTTTCACTAAGCAGTGATCAAAATTAAATCTGTTTTGTTTACATTACATATCAGTTTAATGTGCCATATTTATAAACTATTTTTCATTTTACTCATGTATTCATGCTGGAAGCTTACATGTGGCATGGTGGTGTAGTGGTGGTGTAGGACTGGGCTCAGCGTGTGGGGTTTTCATGTTCTCCCGTGCATAAGTGGGTTTTTCTCTGGATACCTAGGTTTCTTCCCACCATCAAAAGACAAGCACATTAGACGCATATGCTGTTCCAGATTGCCGCGAGGTATGCATGTAAATGGCTTTGTGTATGTTGGCCCTGCGATAATCTGGTAATCTGTTCAGGTTATACCCTGCCTTCACCCAATATCAGCTAAGATAGGCTCCAGCCTTCCTGTGATCCTAACGGTATTTAGTGATTCAGAAAATGAATGAGTGAGAGTGAGCAGAATACCCTCTTTCATATGTTTGAGGCACCTTCTTGCCATTTGGTGAACTGTAAAACATGCTTTTTTAATTTTTTTTTTAATTTTTTTTTTTCTGTAAACATCATCTTTTTCTGGCCCCTCCTCCATAAACCCCAGCAATTTGGAGTGTAGACAGATACACCAGTCTCCGATGCATGGCTTTTCACTTTCTGAAGGGTTACCTTTGGTCTCCTTGTTGCCTCTCTGATGAATGATTTTCTATAATGTTCTCTGTGAGTTTTGGATGACTGTCCCTCTCCGAGCAGGTTTGTTGTGGTCCCATATTCTTTCCATTTTGTGATGATTGATTCATTGTGAGGATTGATTGATGCTTTCTGGAACTTTCAAGCTTTCATATTTTTTTATAACTTTTCAATGACTTAATGCTGCCCTTGTAAGATTTCATTAATTTCAATAAATTCATTTCATCGTCCTTGTTTCATTAATTGTATGAAGTTTGAGGGTAAGTTATGAAATAAAAGTTTATATTGAGGACTTCATAGAAAAGATGGTTGATATACATGCATACATACATACATACATATAGTAGGCCTTTGACTATTTGCAGTTTTGCATTCACGGTTTGAGTATTCGCGGACTGCCAAGCAACTGACACGTCACTCAAATTCAGCCAATGGCTGTCCTCCTTCCTGCTGATTGGTTGACCGGTCGACCCTACTACAGCTATGGTAGCTCAATGCTAGCTGCACCCTGGCTAACAATAAGCCCAGACAAAGTTCTCAGAGTCTCCGGCGCTTGGTTAGAAGTGGAAGATTAGCACTTCCGGTCATACTGCTTGAAAATGTTCAGTCCCTGCGAAACAAGATGGACGAGCTTCATGCTCAGATTGCAGCGCAGATGGATCTACAGGACTGCTACATGCTGTGTTTCATGCGAAACATGGCTTGAGGAGAGTACACCCGACAAGGCGAAAGCAACAGCCGGCTACACGGCCTTTATCACCTGCGATCCCAAGCGCCGGAGTTGTCGTTCAGCCTAGGCTTATTGTTAGTCGGGGTGCAGTTAGCATTGGGTTACCATAGCATATTAGGTCAGGATAGGAGTTGAGCGTGCTGAGTTGCACTCCCAGACTCCGATCTCATAGCTGTAGTAGGGTCGACCGGTCATAGACGAGCATAGTGCAAAACAAACAAAACAAATAAAACAACAAATAAACAAATTAAAATGAACTAATAAACAATTTGACTCTGAGAACTCCGCGACGTCACCCTCTAGGCAATGCCTTCTTGGAGACGTCACGTTCAATGTAAAAGGACATGAAGCGTAATAAAGTTTATCCTTTTGGTATCGTTTGTTAAACAGTATACACCTGCATGCTTTTTGGAGGGGGGTGAATTCTTTTGCAAGCTTCTGTAGGTTATATTTCGGAAACCCTTTAAAAGTTCAAATTCTGCTCAAAGTGGGCCAATACAGGGCAGCATAACATACTGAGAGTGAGAGAGAGAGAGAGAGAGAGAGAGAGACAGAGACAAATGCTACAATCTGCCTATTGTGCATACACCATCTCAACTGCACTCTGGCTTTTGACAGAGAAAAGAGAGAGCATGTTGGCTCTCCCACCCCGACAGCATGGCCAACTTTTCCCGATTGACTTCTCACCACAGATGGCTGTGACATCCTCTGTATTCAAACTCATAATCAGAATTTGACTCATTGAGTTTTCATGTCAAATACCTGAGAGTCTAATCAGTATTATAACACTGAAAGCAATCATGATTTATCCCTAATACAAATAGGAGCCAAAAGCAGGTCAAGCTGAGAGGATGTTAAAATTCTGTTGCAATGTACTAATATTTGCATGAAAAGATGATATATTTAGCTAAAGACGAAAATTTAAATTAATCTGTTCTAAAAGAGTAGTAAAGCACAAGAGAAAATAATGTTTTTGAAACTAGCCAGAAAAAGACAATTAAATAAAAGATGGTGAGGTTTCCATCATGTTACACTACCATAAGAAATTCAACAACTGGTGGCATTTCAGAAACTGAAGTGCTTACTCCCATTTAAGTACAGTCACTATCCGAGTTACGATGTGCGCGAGCTACGGCCACCCGTACTTACGACCACGTCTAGCAGTGCCTATTATGAGTTTACTGTATGTCTGGCAGCGCATAAGATAGTTGTGGCAGTCCAGCATCTCACACTCATAGCATCCTACCACTACACTCAGTGAGTAGATACCGTTGCAGTAACATCTCTTTTAGCATACGATTTTACATTAATTTACTGTACACCGTTACCATGGCCCCCAAGAGGAAGTCCGATTGATCAGATGGCAATTCTACCAAGAAAGAAAGGAAGGCACTGTCGTTGGAGACGAAGATGAAAGTGAAAGTGAAATCTCCATCTCTCCCACTCCAGTGTCTACAATTTTGAAGGACAATGACGGCATTAAGGAAGCAGTGAAAGCAGCAGCCCCAATTAAGTCAACTATCATCACAAAACAGGGTGAAGGACCAATTGCAGACATGGAAAAGTTGTTATACATGTGGTTGGAAGAAAAAAGGCAAAGACATGTGAAGGTGAGGAAGTTAGCAGTGCAAAGTAAGGCTACAAGTTTATTTTGCATGTTGAAAGAATGTGCAGGTTCGCTTCACATGAACTCATAGCGAGGTGGTTTCGGTTTTTTGTGTTAAATATTCGACTTACAACCAATCTGACTTACGGCTGGTTGGTCGGACCCGATCAAGGTCATAACTCGGACAGTGAGTGTATTTAATCATGTTTCTTTCTTTCTGAACCTCTGTTGCTGTAGACTGTGACAACTGTATGTTTCCATACTGTACTAAATAATATTAAGTTTTAATAATAATTCTCTCTCTCTCTCTCTCTCTCTCTCTCTCTCTCACACACACACTCATGGATGGGATGTTTTATTTAAAGCAGAATTACAGTACCTGTTTGAAAGATCAGAGGTCCTCACTGTATTTCCTCTTTAAGGTCTCCTTCTGGTTCCATATCGTCCCGATAGTAGAGGGGTTTTGGCGATAACGAAATACTGTCTAACACTGTATGATCAATCTCAAAACAAGCCAACAGTCAACTCTCCTTCATGTGTGACAAACAGGAAGTTTGGGGAAGGTTCAGCTGTGTCATCCCTCCTAGCCAATGGGAGGCCAGCGGGGTGGGATGTTCGGAGACAGCTAATGAGAGAGCGGCTTGGGCATCGTGTGGAATTTTGATTGGTGTGTTTGAATTTTGAATGGCACTTGTCGTAAGAGGAAGTTGTTTTCGTAGCCCAGGAGTGAAAACTCAGGAAAATGTTTTTTTGTAACCCGGGATTTTCATACCCAGGGGGTTTCATAAGTAGGGGGTCGACTGTATATATACAAGTCCTTCTCAAAAAAACATCAGTACATTACAGAAAAACATTAGACTTTCATATATTTTAGATTCATTACACACAACTGAAGTAGTTCAAGCCTTTTATTGTTTTAATTGGAGCCGGTATAGTGGTTAGAGTGTTAGGCTCATGATCGGGAGGTTGTGAGTTCAAATCCCACTGAGAACCTCACTGTTCTAAGACCCCTGGGCAAGGTCTCAACCACAAGTGTGCCTCTGTTCACCCAGCAGTACAAATGGGTACCAGTAAAAAATATACTGGGAAGGTAACCTGCAATGGACTAGCGTCCCATCCAGGGGGAGTTGAACTCATGATTGCTTCATGCTACGGAAACCGGGGATAAGCACCGGCCTGATGAGCTGCTAGGCTCGGGTGTAAAAACCCAAACAGATAATCAATCAATCATCAATCAATTGTTTTAATATTGATAATTTTGGCAAAAAAGTAAAGAAAAACCAAAAATCTCTCTAAAAAAATTAGCATATTTCATATGACCAATTTAAAAAAAAAAGTGTTTTTAATACAAAAAAAGTCAACCTTCAAATAATTATGTTCAGTTATGGACTCAATACTTGGTCGGGAATCCTTTTGCAGAAATGACTGCTTCAGTGCGGCGTGGCATGGAGGCAATCAGCCTGTGGCACTGCTGAGGTGTTATGGAGGCCCAGGATGCTTCGATAGCGGCCTTAAGCTCATCCACAGTGTTGGGTCTGGTGTCTCTCAACTTTCTCTTCACAATATCCCACAGATTCTCTATGGGCTTCAGGTCAGGAGAGTTGGCAGGCCACTTGAGCACAGTAATACCATGATCAGTAAACCATTGTTTTCGTAGCCCAGTATATATATATATATATATATATATATATATATATATATATATATATATATATATATATATATATATATATATATATATATATATATATATATATATATATATATATATATATATACTGCCTAGGATTGTGTTGTGACAAATTCAGTTATGATATGATCACATTTGACATGACAACTACTGTGAACTGTCTAGTCAAACCCATACAGATTTCCAGATCATTCATCTATACGGCAATCAAAAAAAAACAGGTCAGAGGGATGTGTTCATTACTTTTCCTCAATCTTATAAATAATAACAATTCAATGTTAATTCTAAATTATTCAATGTTTTTTTTTTTTTTTTTTACTTTTTAGACACTCTCAAACTATGTTACTTTAAACCACATCTGCCTTTTCCCCTCATACCAATTTATTTACTGCGTCAGGAAGCAGAGGAAAATTAGAGTTTGTGTGGGAGGGGCAGCCATGCTCATAAAGCAATACAAAAAAAAAGTCGACATTACTTGGTATGCATGGAGTGGGTCAAGCTACCATGTTATAAATTGGCATGTGGCAGCCAGCCAGGACTAAAGTGCATTAGTCAAACGGCTTGCATATGTAATAAAATACAGAAGGGAGCAAAGTAGCAAGAAAGAGAGATGCGGAAAGCATTGGGAGCAAACAGCTCTTAGTAGATTGATATCATAAGAGTACCTGCTGTATGAAAGGCAAACTCTGGTTAAATCCAGTCAGAGAGATCTTATCGTAGCATCAAGTTAGTAAGGCTATTAGATGGCATTCACATTGACAAATAATTTCTTCCCTACCTGTCCACAACAGGGGAGAAAGACCAAACAAAGTAATCTTGGTGTTAAGTAAGTTGCATTGCAAACAAAAGTAAGAGAAGGGTTAAAACTTTTTGATAAAGATAAAGGAGTCCAAAGGGAAAACAGTGTGTCTGCAATAGAAGATTGCAAGGGCACATATTTGGTTTCTGTTAAGTTGTGGGCACCAGAGAGCTAATGCAGAAGTGAGATAAGCTCCAGAAATAATGAGACAAGCTACTGTAATCACATCCACCAAGGTGATATAATGCCCTTCAGAATCATAGTATTGCTACACTTCAAAAGTGCAAAACACACAATAATAACATTTCCTATTCGTTTGGAGAAATTAGTGTGGCACAGTGGCTGAAATGTTTAGTGCTGTGACCTCATTTCTGGGTGAGAATCTTGAGGCCTTTCATAGTGCCTTTCCCTGTGGAGTTTGCATGCTCTCCCCATGCTTATATGGGTTTTCTCCAGGCTTTCTGGTCTCCCCCAAAAGCACAAGAATAAAAGCAAAAGTATCTAGAGAAGCCCTGATGGTTATGCAATAGATGATGATCATAAATAGTAGAAATTACACAGTGAGATTTAGTTTGCATGAATGTCATCACAAGATTAGGCTGCCTATTATTCCTTTGGACTGTTCTTTTTCAGTAAAGAATACCTATATATATATATATATATATATATATATATATATATATATATATATATATATATATATATATATATATATATATATATATATATATATATATATATATATATATATATATAGAGAGAGAGAGAGAGAGAGAGAGAGAGAGAGAGAGAAAAAATACTACGACTAAAAATGGTGCACAAGTTTGAATATATTTTGGCTTTCCTGAAACCAATAAAAGGCTATGATTGGGAGCAGCTGTAGCCTAATGCATAGAGAAGAGGCTTTGGGACCAAAAAGTCACTGAGTTGATTCCCAAACTGGCAAGAAAAAGTATGGCAGCAGGTGGAATGAACTGCAGTTCATGACCTAAAGTGTCCTTGAGCAAGGGACCTAACCCCAAACTACTCTCTGGGTAATTCCAATGTATATAACTGTCCACTGCTCTGAGTGTGTGCGCTCAATTTGGATGGGTTGAATACATAGGCAATGTTTTTACTTGCAGATTTAATAGGGGGGGGGGGGTAATTACTCATTCTCAGGAAAAATATCCATACACCAACACAGAATATTGATACTGTGTTGGTGTTTATTAGAGTGTGCAATCAGACATGACTAGGGAAGTTGTGGTCGGGCCTACAACATTAGCTCTGCATCAGGGAGACATAAATAAGTCTTCGGGGAATCCCCAGGATTCCCATAAGATATTTCCTCTTTCAGCAACAACAAAGTCCTGATGCATGGCTACAATGAAGTGGGAGTAATTAATGGTCAATAAATTCAGTCCAGTCTTCCACTGTCCAACACATATTTTTCAACTATCAAAGACAGCCTACATTGAGTGATGCCAGATGCTCAATCAAATGAAGATATCAAATTGTTGGTGCCAAAGAGCTGAATTAACTACTTTTCTCTTCAGTTCAATATGATTCCGTAGATGAACATTAAATGAAACATTGATCCATTTCATAAACAGCTTCTATTGGCCAAACATTTGTGTTCACAATGTTTGCAGATGGTATATGGGTTATATCAAATCTACAACTGTGCAGACTCAAGTGATTTTATTATTATTATTATTATTATTATTATTAGGCTGGACAACACCAAATCTACTGTTTGATTTTTTTTTTTTAGTTGATTTATTATAATTTTAATTTTATTATAATTACAATTTTGATGCACTGCATCCAAAAGTCACATTGGTTTTACTCGATCAGGTCAACTTTCTGAATTAAGCTACATACTTGGTTTTTGACGTTTTTATTTACATGTACAAATATTTTCACATCACATGATGCAAGTAGGATCTAAACCCCCCCAACCCCCCGACCGACGTATGCATACATGTATATGTGTATATAATATCAATAAATATATATGCAATGCTAAAAATGCACAATGTAAGTAGTTTTGATGGGAGATTTTGGGTTGTTTTTTGTTTTGTGTTGGGTTAAGGGTTTTTTTTTTTGTTTGTTTGTTTTTGTTTTTTTTTTTTTTTTTTGTATAATTGGCTTGGCCCCATTGTTCCCCATCAGAAGGACAGCACATGTAAGATGTTTTGGAGACAAAGTCAGAAAGGCTAGATTGAGATGGTTTGGACATGTACAGAGGAGGGATAGTGAATATATTGGTAGTAGGATGCTGAGGTTATAACTGCCAAGCAGAAGCCCTAGAGGAAGACCAAAAAAGAGATTTATGGATGTGGTGAAGGAAGACATGAAAGTAGTTGGTGTAAGAGAAGATGATGCAGAGGATAGAGTGAGATGGAGGCAGATGATTCTCTGTGGCGACCCCTGAAGGGAACAGCCATACTCTCTCTCTCTCTCTCTCTCTCTCTCTCTCTTTCTCTCTCTCTCTCTCTCTCTCTCTCTATATATATATATATATATATATATATATATATATATATATATATATATATATATATATATTATATATATATATATATATAATATACACACACACAGGGATTCCTCGCTACTTTGCACTTCAATTCATGCAGCTTCAGTGCATCATGTTTTTTTTTTTTTTTTTAAGTATTCATTGAATTAAAAAATAAGGAATAAGGAACAATATGGTAAAAAGTTAATGAAAATGCTGCAAAACAAGGCCACTTATGCAAAATAAAAAAAATAAAAATCCAGCCCCCAACCCCCCATCAAAACCACTTACATTTTTATATGAGGAGTGTGTCTGTATGTGTGTGTAGTTATATTTTATTTGCATCTGATGCATTATTTTTGAATGTTTAATTATTATTATAAGCATTTATAGAATTGGATAAATATTTTTTTCATATCATATACGCATACACATCAGTCAAAGGGGGGTCAAGCCTACTTTGCAGCATTTGGCGGTTGCGTGGGGATCTCGTAAAGTGATCGGTGTGTGTGTGTGTGTGTGTGTGTGTGTGTGTGTGTGTGTGTGTGTGTGTGTGTGTGTGTGTGTGTGTGTGTGTGTGTGTGTGTAAAATATTGTGGCTTTCACTGGAAGATCTTGCAAAAATAAGTCTGGTGTACCCTGCTACAATTGTGGTAAATACTCCATTGTGCCTAACATGAATCAAGTCATAAGTTTCATTAAGCATGCTTCCCATTCATATTTTGGTATTAAACTTGACCAGGATAAAGCTTGGGCCCACACGTTATTCAATTCGTGCACAGAGTATCTGCCTCAACGGACCAAAGACAAGATTATTTCCCGTGGTTTGGAAGCCGACAAACCATGTCAGTGACTGCTAGTTCTGCGCTATTGATGTGACTGGGATCAACAGAAAGAACCAAAGCAGCCTCAAATATCTTGATCCTGAATCCTGTCGAGCAGCTCACTATGATGAAATTCCACTACCTGTCTTTGGAGTACTTTCTGACATCAGTGATGAAAATTCCTCCAGTGTTCCAGAACATGAAGAAGTGGTTCTTAATGATGACATACTTTTTTCCCCAAAAGAGGCTAAACGATCTAGTTCATGATCTCAGCTTGTCAAAGTCTTCTGTGGAGCTATTGACATCCAGATTGAAGGGAAATAACCTCCTCTTTGACAGTGCTCATATCACTTTTTACCACAACAGACCTCAAGAGTTCATGTTTTTTGTTTTTTTTTTTCTTTGAAGAGAAGGACTTTGTGTACCGTACAGATATTGCTCAGCTTCTGCGCAAGCCTGGGGTGCCACAGTATGAAGCCAAAATTGGAGACTGTTCATTGGCAGCAGCAAGCATTCGCTAAAAAATTAACCATAGAAAGGTTGAAAATTGGCATCTTTGATGGTCCTAAAATCTGACAGCTCATTATAAGTCCTGAGTTTGAAAATTCAATCAATAAAGTAGAACTGGAAGCATGGAAGGCTTTTGTTCTGGTCATGAAGAACTTCCTTAGCGGCAACAACAAGGCTAGGAACTATGCAGAAATTGTCACTAATATGCTGACTGCTTTCAGAAAGCTTGGATGCAACACGAGCATCAAAACGCATTACTTATTCTCACCGATGGATCGGTTTCCTGAGAATCTGGGATCAATGAGTGATGTGCACTGGCAGGAAGATTCCATCAGGAGATAAAAGATGGAGACTGGGTATCGGGGACGTGGGAATGCAGTTACTGTTGGACTCTGAAGAGAGACACCGCTGCTGCTGAGCATTCGAGGAGCTCATGCCCTGAATTTTGCACAGTGACAACGTAATGTTCAATTTGTGTGTACTTACCATTATCAATGCCTATTATTCAATTTATTGAAATTGAAGTTTGGAACATTTAATAATTTCATTATTTTCCTCGCCCAGTGCAGCTAACTGGGTTATCAAAGGCCGGTCACCATCTATGGTGTAAGGCATGTAAAAGAACAATTGCTGACTTTCATGAAGAGCAGACTGCATAGCCATCAGTGTGTTCCTGCCCTGCGATAGCCTGGCGAGCTGTCCAGGGTGTACTCTGCCCTCGCCAGTCAGCTTAGATGGGCGCCATTCTCCCCGTGACCCTAATTAGGATTAAGCAGCTCAGAAAATGAATGAATGAATGTCATTATTTTATATATTTATTTAGTTAGTTAGTTTTCAGAGCATTTGCTCATTTTTATGCTTGAATTACAAGAAATGCAGCCTTGACTTGATTTGTACTCATACAGTGATTTATATTATTTTACTCCTCAGGTTAGTCAGTATTGCTCTGTGTGTAACATGCTTTCATGAACAGGAATTAACATTCAGTCAGTGAGTGTATGTGTCGGGGTGGTGGTGGTGGTGGTGGTGGTGGTGGTGGGGGGGGTTCTGTGGGTGGGTGTATATGCTGCTACTGCTGCTGCTGCTGTTGTTGTCATTGTTGTGGCCAATAGCTGTGAGAGAGGGAGGTTATTTATATTGGATAGAAGATATACTGTATATTCTTATTACAATTTATAATTTGTATTGTACAACTTGCTGGATAGTGGAGGAACTTACAAGTGGTGACCTGAATGTTTTGGGTCTCTCAAAATACTGCAAGTTATTCTTGATTAGTCTGCAGTAGGGTTTCTATGTGTATGACAGCCACTGTCACCATCCGATGTAGGTGTCTTGAGTTTTCAGCAGTTCAACTGGTAAAGAACTGCACACCAGGAGAAAGATCTTTCTGTTGTAAATGTTTGTCAAGAGGGATAGAGGTACTCAGGCCTTTTTGAGTTTCCTGAAGAATAACACTTTTTGCGAGACTTTAATTTTTTTGTTTAATTACTTTGATAAGGTATTGAGAGGCCATGTCAAATCTTATAAATACCAAGCACCTTGAAGATTTTAACTTTTTATATCTTATCTCCATCTATGTAGAGAGTAGAGTGTTTAGAAGTTTTGGTCATCCTGGAGTCTACAATGATCTCGTTTTTGCAGTCTTGAGATTTCCATCTCATCCCAGTCGGCAAGATATTTGTTGCTCTTATGTAAGAATAAGAGTAACAATGGTGGAGATTAGCAAATTTGACTTAAGTGTTTTGGTGTGTAGTTGTGTGTGTGTGTGTGTGTGAGAGAGAGACAGAGACAGACAGACAGACAGACATGCACGCACGCACGCACGCCTCCTCATTTTGAGTATTTCTCATTTTCTGCAGGCTGGTGATTAAGGAGTTCATGAACAAAGTTAGATTCTGAGGCCAAGTTTGTTTGCTTGTTGACCAGATTCTGGTAGTTAATTGCACTGAAAAGAAAGACGGCCTCAACATACAAACCTCTCAAGTAGGTGCACTGATGATCCACAAGGGCTGTGTAAAGCATAGCGTAGGCCTCCGTCAGTCCCGAAGGGCTATGGCTGCGCTCTGGCCAGTATCCCAACTGGTGATACTCCCCAGTGCACAGAGCCCGGGTAGGGAGTAATGAGGGACAGGCTGTTACCCAAGCAGCAAGTCCCCCCCTGTCTCGGCGCCACCGGAAGGATCCAATGGAAAGGCAAGTGCCGATACGACTGGGTTCCAGTGCCGCTGCAGGAGAGAAACTACGGTCAATTTAGAACGGCCAATTAACCTACAGTGCACGTTGGATTGCGGGGGAAACCGGAGCACCCGGAGGAAACCCGCACAAGCATGGGGAGAACATGCAAACTCCACACAGAAACGCCCAGGCCGGGAATCGAACCCGGGCCTTCTTGCTGTGAGGCGGACGTGCTAACCACTACGCCACCGTGCCGCCCTGTGTAAAGCATAATAGATTCAAAATCACCCAAAGAGGTATGCAGACTGATGTTGGTCAAGATCAGTTGTATTATGATTTAGAAGTTGGTAGTTATCAGTCTCACTCATTTCTTCACGATTGTCAGGGTAACAATGCATCGCCATTCCAAAACTGCAATGCTAGTCTGCCGCAATGTGTTGTTGCAATTTGAAAATGAACAGTTTGTATTTATTCTTTCGTTTATTTATGTATTTACTTTATTACACAGGCATATTGCTGGGCATTACACAGTTAATCAACACAATTCACACTCAAAAAAATGGTAGATAAGCAGACGTCAGGTGATTATACAAACACAATGTAGTCAAAGCAGAATCTATATGTCGTAAGACAAACAAAGTTTATATACAAAGGATCAGTATGAGATGCAGCAAAGAACCACAACTGATTTCAAACAGATATATTAACCAAACCAGAAAACACATAAGTCAAAGGCTTGGCATGCACTGGTGAGAACAGTTAAAATACTTCTCACTTGATATTGTACCTGATGATCCTGAATACATGTCTTTATATATAGTGGTGTGGCCATTAGCATGAGCGCTGAAGTCATGTGACACTGAAATAAAAAAAAAAAAATTTAAAAAAATCCAAAAACTGTAAGCACCGCAAAACCTACTTGGTAGTGAATTGTGAGGGCTGGTTCAAGTTTTACTCATTGATACCATTGCAGGGCTCGAATGATTAATGAAGTCCTCTACAAAAAAGCTGACAATGAGGTCAAGCAAAAGCAAACAATGCACTTATATGAAGGTAAATCTGAATTGTTCACCTGTGGAGACAACTTTTCACTTTTGCAAAAGCTATTTGTTAAATATGAATATGGATCACTAATCTTTCAAAGCGTTTATTTATTTATTTATTTAGAATACTGATGGCATCAGCGATTCTACTATGTATCAGGATATGTCAGCACAAAAAAGGTTGCCTTTGCCAGAAGGGTCAGACTTGGCCAAAGATATACAGAGCTTTCAACAAGATGAGTCAAAAATACTTCACAGAAATGGAAAATCTATGCTTAGCAAGGTCTGGCTCAGTCCCTGGATTTAAACCAAGATGAAGACCTATTTTCTGGTTAAAGATGCATGTTCATATGCTTAGCCCTTAGATTAAAAAAGGTCTGCATAGATGAGAGGAAGGAGAGAAAGCCTTTCTTCTAACAGTATGAAAGTGGTTGGTGCATATCTTCCTTAGGTTTACTAAGAATGTAGCTGATTATATATTTTCAAGGTAGAAAATGCATCCTGCAGTGATGACATGGGGAGTAATCAGTGACGTGTGCAGACTAAACACCTAAAGCTATTGAAAACGGTTCTATGCAATATGCTGTGGTGCTTTCTTGTTTATTATTTGAAAGTATGGCAACTACTACTGCTTTTGTTGGAGGTGGTGGTGGTAGTAGTAGTAGTAGTGGTAGTAGTAGTAGTAGTAGTAGTAGTAGTAGCAATCTGAATAAGAATACAAGGATCTTTCACTTTCCACAGCTAATTGGGACCGAGATCCCCACCAACCATTGAAATCCGCGAAGTAGGATAACCCTCCCCAACTCCACCAACCCCCTGACTGATGTATATGTGTATATAATATCAATAAATACATATGCAATGCTATAAATGCTTATAAGAACAATTAAACATTGAAAAAAATAATGCATAAGATGTAAATAAAATATTAATAGACACACATACAGACGCACTCAGATGTGCACTTCCCAACAATGTAAGTAGTTTTGATGGGAGGTTTTGGGTTGTGTTTTGTTTTGTTAGTTTTGTTTTGTTTTTGCATAATTGGCCTTGTTTTGTTGCATTTTCCTTAACTTTTTCCCCTATTCTTCCTAATTTCCTTATTTATTTATTTTTTTTAATTCGATGAATATTAAAAAAAAATAAATGCGATGGACTGAAGCTGCATGAATTGAAGCTCGAAGTAGCGAGGGATCCCTGTACAGACTAGTGTGTGATACAGAGAATGGCCCAGTAAGAGACACCTGCATGTGGTGGACTACTATATTGCTCAAGGATCAGTAGTATTATGAGCATTATAAAATTATAAAAAGTACACTTTACGCACAGAGCACATGATGCAAATTTCAATGCATTGATGAGACATGATGGGAAGAAAGAGACAGGGTGAAAATGATGCAGATTGATTCAAATATTTTAAATTGCATGAAGGTAATTGTGTAAAATGGTCGGTGAGTGCTGTTTTGTAAATAAAAAAATAAATAAGTATGTAAATGGTGTGTGTATGTGTTTACCCTTTAATACACTTCAGGTCAACTGCATACAACTCCAGCGCCTTACCTGATATCTTATTAGCTTATAAATTTAAGTTTGGCCATTTTTGACACCAGAAATTACTGCAGTTAAGCACTGGGCAAAAATATATCACACTTTGACACAGAAAAAACAAACAAAAAAATAAACAGATCATACTCTTATTTTGCCTGTTTTTTTCGTGAGCTAATCAAGAAACCTATTATGCTTCCAGTAATAATTATTTTTGCAAACAGCAAGACCCAAATAACTTTCTTAAAATAATGATGAGCCAATAATAAAACATGATTAGTTTGTCTCCATGTGAAATTAAGTGGTTTTATGGGTTCATGGATTACAAAGCCTGTTGGCACAGTTATTCCATTCACAGTAATATGTCTATAATATGTGATGATGGCTTTGATGTTAAGTGCATGGTAGCTTACATATTCTGTTTTGAGGAAATTCTGCAGAAAAGAAATTTTCTGCAAAATTAAGTTAATAATGATAATCCCATCTGCTCTCTCTCTGTATGTCTGTCTTCCTTTTGGCTTTGGCCGACTCAGGAGTCGCCTTGTCCATCAGAAGTCGGATGCCCTTACTATTACAAACCTTTTTAGCAAGGGACAGAAACAAGCTGACGACTTTGCAGCCTACTCTTTACGAAAGTCGGCAATGGTTCTTTTACATGCCTCTCACCATAGACAGTGAGAGACATGGCCCGCCTTGGGACTCGAACCCCCAACCTTTGGATCAGCGATCCAGCGCCCTATACCACTAGACCACGACTGCCCCTGATATGTGTGTGTGTGTGTGTGTATATATATATATATATATATGTGTGTGTGTATATATATATATATATATATGCGTCTGTCTGTCTATCTGTCTGTGTATTCATTCCTTTTCAGTCGTTTATTCATAATTAGGGTCATGGGGAGGTTGGCACCCATCTCAGTCTATTCTGGACTCTGGACAGCTTACCAGGCCATTGCAGGGCCAACACACACACACAAAACCACTCACATCTCAGGGGTATTTGGAACAGCCAGATACAGTCAACTTGTTTTTGCACTGAGAGGAAACTAAAGTACTACGTGGAAACCCACACAAGTATGGGGAGAACATGAAGACTGCACACAGAAACAAACAATCCCGGGAGTGAAACCCAGCCCATTGCTTCGTTTTATAGTTGCAGCAAAATCAACAAATCTGAAATCACTTGCACTATTTCTTTCAGGAGACACTTAACTTCACTTAATGCAGTACGGTAACAACGCTGTGTGCATCTGTGTAATTGCCCAGTGAGACTGAAGTCTGCACACTGCTGTGTAACACCATCATATTACATAAGTATAAATAGTATTTACCATCAAATGATATGTTCATACACTGAAGTACAATGGTGACCTGTCCAGCGTGTACTATGCCCTCACCCAGAGTCGGCGGAGATAGCACCAACCTCCTTCGGTATCAATTACAAAAATGTAATCTCTTGATTAAACAGTGTGTATAAGTTTATTTTGTTGACATTTTATTTTATTTTCAGTGGACACAATATTAATATAACGGCCATCCTTCTGCGTGTATGTAGATAAGACAAACAAAGGTACTTCTATGAAGAGGACTCTTTACATTCCTCATTCATTAGAGAAAAGTGAATCATTTACACATGAATCATCATTGCTGCCCTGATGATGGTAAAAGCTTCTCTGTGCAACAGAATGTTGGTGAGAGATTTTTTTTTTTTTTTTTTTTTTAACTTACAACAAGTTTAATAATGGTTTCAATCTGCAAACACCTGTGTCTATTTCCACACCTATTTCTCATTTTAATTTTAATTTACACTTAGTGGAATACAATAAAATGACAGAAAAAAGGTATTCCATCCACACTGTTGTTTTTTATTAACACTATTTACCTTTATTTTCTTAACATTATGTAGCCTTTATTCAAACAGAAGATCAAAAGATATAATATTCTTATGTTGAGAAAATAAGTAGAACATTGGCCACAAAAATATTATTGCTTCTTTCTGTAGGTGTCCATATAATTCTCTCATTTTGGCTATTTCATTTTATTTCATTTTGGCTAATTCTATTTGTCAGTCATCCGCTCAATGGTTATTATTCCAGATACTCTGGCCTTTTCCTATATGGTCAGTGGGAAACTATATTCTTGTTCCTGTCAGGCCTCCAATGCACGTCAAAATTATCCCCCCCCAATTTTAGACAGGTAAACTTATATACCAACATTTGTACATGAGTTACCTGTCGACCCTTTGAGGAAAATCTTGAGCAATTAGAAAAAAAACTTTTCCCATCAATTGGTTTTCTCTCAGAATAAATATGTCATGACAGCCAGTCTTAAATGAATTGTCAGGTAAAATTTATGCCATGTATGAACAATGACTTGGTGCCTGTTCTAATGTCAATTTTAAACTTGAAAATGTCCACAACCTTTTTTTTTTTTTTTTTTGCTAAAGGAGTTAGTTTCCTATTATTATTATTATTATTATTATTATTATTATTATTATTATTATTATTATTATTATTATTATTATTATTTTATTAATATATTTTTCAAGTAAGTGATTTGTTTTTTGTTCAAGGTTTAACTATACAATTACTATAGAATGTTGATTTTATTTGATTAATTTGAATTGATCAATTGATGAAACTTCTTTTACTTTCGGCTGCTCCCTTCAGGGGTCGCCACAGCAAATCATCCTCATCTTCTTTTCTGACTCCAACAACCTTCATGTCTTCCTTCACCACATCCATAAATCTCTTCTTCGGTCTTCCTCGAGGCCTTTTGCCTGGTAGTTCCAACCTCAGCATCCTACTGTCAATATACTCACTATCTCTCCTCTGTACATGTCCAAACCATCTCAATCTAGCCTCTCTGACTTTGTCTCCAAAACATCTTACGTGGGCTGTCCCTCTGATATACTCATTTCTGATCCTATCCATCCTCGTTACTCCCAGGGAGAACCTCAACATTTTCATCTCCGCTACCTCCAGCTCTGCCTCCTGCCTTTTCCTCAGCGCCACTGTTTCTAGGCCATACAACATCGCTGGCCTCACCACCATCTTGTACACTTTTCCCTTCATTCTTGCTGACACTCTCCTATCGCACATCACACCGGATACTTTTCTCCAACCATTCCAGCCTGCCTGCACACGCTTCTTCACCTCTTTTCCACACTCTCCATTGCTCTGGATTGTTGAGCCTAAGTACTTAAAATCCTCCACCTTCGTTATCTCTGCTCCCTGTAACATCACCGTTCCTCCTGGGTCCTTCTCATTCACACACATGTATTCTGATTTTCTGAGGCTAACCTTCATTCCTCTTCTTTCCAGGGCATACCTCCACCTCTCGAGATTTTCCTGCACTTGTTCTCTGCTCTCACTACAGATCACGATGTCATCTGCAAACATCATAGTCCATGGAGATTCTTGTCTCACCTCGTCTGTCAGCCTGTCCATCACCATAGCAAACAAGAAGGGGCTCAGAGCTGACCCTTGATGCAGTCCCACCTCCACCTTGAATTGCCGGTCACACCGACAGCACACCTCACCACTGTCTTACATCTCTCATACATGTCCTGCACCACTCTAACATACTTCTCTGCCACTCCAGACTTCCTCATGCAATACCACAGTTCTTCTCTTGGCACCCTGTCATATGCTTTTTCCAGATCCACAAAGGCACAATGTAGCTCCCTCTGACCTTCTCTGTACTTCTCTATTAACATCCTCAAGGCAAACATTGCATCTGTGGTGCTCTTTCTTGGCATGAAACCAAACTGTTGTTCACAAATGCTGACCTCTGCCCTTAGTCTAGCTTCCACTATTCTTTCCCATAACTTCATCGTATGGCTCATCAACTTTATCCCTCTGTAGTTGCTGCAACTCTGCACGTCTCCCTTGTTCTTAAAAATGGGCACCAGCACACTTCTCCTCCACTCCTCCGGCATCTGCTCACTCTCTAGTACCGTGTTGAATGTTCTTGTCAGAAAATCTACTGCTACCTCTCCTAGACACTTCCATACCTCCACAGGTATATCATCAGGACCAACTGCCTTTCCATTCTTCATCCTCTTCAATGCCCTTCTCACTTCACCCTTACTGATCTTTGCTACATCCTGCCCCTCAATGGTTACCTCTTCTACTCTTTTTCTCTCTCATTTCCCTCATTCATCAGCTCTTCAAAGTACTCTTTCCATCTTCCCAGCACACTTCTGTCATCAGTCAATAGAGTTCCCTCTCTGTCCTTTATCAATCTAACTTGCTGCACGTCCTTTCCATCTCTATTTCTCTGCTGTGCCAACCTGTATAGATCATTTTCTCCTCTTTACTATCCAACCTATCATACAAGTCATCATATGCCCTCTGTTTGGCCTTAGCCACTGCTACTTTAAGCCTTACGCTGTGTCTCCCTGTACTCCTGTTTACTCTCTTCGGTCCTCTCAATGTCCCACTTCTTCTTGGCTAACCTCTTCCTTTGTACACACTCCTGCACTTCCTCATTCCACCACCAAGTCTCCTTATCTACTTTCCTTCCAGAGGACACACCAGTACTCTCCTACCTGTGTCCCTGATCACATTTGCTGTGGCTGTCCAGTCATTTGGAAGCACTTCCTGGCCACCCAAAGCCTGTTTCAACTCCTCCTTGAAGACAACATGACACTCTTCCTTTTCAGCTTCCACCACCTTGTCTTCTGCTCTGCCTTTGCCTTTTCACCTTTCTCACCATCAGAGTCATCCTGCACACCACCATCCTATGCTGTTTGGCAACACTCTCACCCACGATGACTTTGCAGTCACTGACTTCCTTCAAATTACATCGCCTACACAAGATGTAGTCTACCTGTGTGCTCCTACCTCCGCTTTTATAAGTCACCCTATGCTCCTGTTTCTTCTCGAAGAAAGTATTCACCACAGCCATTTCCATCCTTTTTGCAAAATCTATCAACATCTGTCCTTCTGCGTTCCTGTCCTGGATACCAAACCTGCCCATCACTTCCTCGTCCCCTCTGTTTCCTGCACCAACATGTCCATTGAAGTCTGCACCAATGACCACTCTTTCACCTCTGGTGGTACTCTGCATCACTTCATCTAAATCACTCCAGAATCTCTCCTTCTCTTCTAGCTCACATCCTGCCTGTGGGGCATAAGCACTAACAACATTGAGCATTACACCCTCAATTTCTAACTTGAGACTCATCACTCTGTCTGACACTCTTTTCACTTTTAGAACATTCCTGACAAACTCCTCCTTCAAGATGACTCCGACTCCATTTCTCTTCCCATCCACACCGCGATAAAATAGCTTAAACCCTGCTCCTAAGCTTTTAGCTTTGCTACCTTTCCACCTGGTCTCCTGAACACACAGTATGTCCACCTTCCTCCTCTGCATCATGTCAACCAGCTCTCTACCTTTTCTGTGCATAGTTCCAACATTCAAAGTCCCACTCTCAGTCCTCGACTCATGCCTTTCCTCTTCTCTCTCTGCCTACGGACACGCCTCCCACCTCTCCTTCTTCGACGTCTTCGACCAACAGTAGTCCAATTTCCATCAGCACCCTGTTGATTGACAGCACTGATGGCGGTCGTTGTTAACCCGGGCCTCGACCGATCCGGTATGGAGGTAATACTTTTGATTTGCATTTTAAGTAATTGGCATTGGTTTTACGTCGGATGCCCTTCCTGACACAACCCTCTGCATTTCTCCGGGCTTGGGACCGGCATGAGGGGGAGAGACACTGGTTAGTGCCCCCCCACCTCATGGCTGCATTTCAATTGATGAAACATTGATGAATAATGCAGCCATGAGGGAGGGGCACAAGCCAGTGTCTCTCCCTCACGCTGGTCCCAAGCCCTGAGAAATGCAGAGTTGCATCAGGAAGGGCATCCGGCGTAAAACAAATGCCAAATAAAATATGCGAGTCACAACAAAGAATTTCATACTGGATCAGTCGAGGCTCGAGTTAACAACGACTGCCATCAGTGCTGTTAAGCAACAGGGTGCTGGTGGAAATTGGACGACTGTTGGTCGATGACATCGAAGAAGAAGAGGCAGGAGGCCTGTCCATAGGCAGAGAGAGAAGAGGAAAGGCATAAGTCTAGGACTGAAAGTAGGGACTTTAAATGTTGGAACTATGACAGGAAAAGGAAAAGAGAGCTAGCTGACATGATGCAGAGGAAGAAGGTGGACATACTGTATGTGTTCAGGAGTCCAGGTGGAAAGGTAGAAAGGCTAGAAGCTTAGGAGCAGGATTTAAGCTGTTTTTTCATGGTGTGGATGGAAAGAGAAGTGGAGTAGGAGTTATCTTGAAGGAGGAGTTTGTCAGGAATGTTCTAGAAGTGAAAACAGTGTCAGACAGAGTGATGAATCCCGAGTTAGAAATTGAAGGTGTGATGTACAATGTTTTTAGTGCCTATGCCCCACAGGCAGAATGTGAGCTAGAAGAGAAGGAGAGATTCTGGAGTGAGTTAGATGAAGTGATGCAGAGTACCCCCAGAGGTGAAAGAGTGGTCATTGGGGCAGACTTCAATGGACATGGTGCAGGAAACAGAGGGGACGAGGAAGTGATGGGCAGGTTTGCTAACCAGGACAGGAACGCAGAACAACAGATGTTGGTAGATTTTGCAAAAAAGGATGGGAATGGCTGAGGTAAATACTTTCCTCCAGAAGAGAGAGGAGCATAGGGTGACTTATAAAAGTGGAAGTAGGACCACACAGGTAGACTACATCTTGTGTAGGCGATGCAATTTGAAGGAAGTCAGTGACTGCAAAGTAGTAGCGGGTGAGAGTGTTGCCAAACAGCATAGGATGGTGGTGTGCAGGATGACTTTGATGGTGAGGAAGGTGAAGAAGGGTAAGGCAGAGCAGAAGACAAACTGGTGGAAGCTGAAAAAGGAAGAGTGTCATGTTGTCTTCAAGGAGGAGTTGAAACTGGCTTTGTGTGATCAGGAAGTGCTTCCGGATGACTGGACAACTACAGCTTATGTGATCAGGGAGACAGGTAGGAGAACACTTGGTATGTCATCTGGAAGGAGAGTCGATAAGGAGACTTGGTGGTGGAATGAGGAAGTGCAGGAGTGTGTACAAAAGAAGAGGTTAGCTAAGAAGAAGTGGGACATAGAGAGGACCGAAGAGAGTAAACAGGAGTACAAGGAGACACAGCGTAACGTGAAGGTAGTGGTGTCAAAGGCCAAACAGAGGGTGTATGATGACTTGTATGCTTGGTTGGAAAGTAAAGAGGGAGAAAATGATTTATACAGGTTGGCACAGCAGAGAAATAGAGATGGGAAGGACATGCAGCAAGTTAGAGTGATTAAGGATAGAGAGGGAAATGTATTGACTGATGACAGAAGTGTGCTGGGAAGATGGAAAGATTACTTTGAAGAGCTGATGAATGAGGAAAATGAGAGAGAAAAAAAGAGTACCAGGAAGTAGCAAAGATTAGTAAGGGTGAAGTGAGGAGGGCATTGAAGAGGATGAAGAATGGAAAGGCAGTTGGTCCTGATGACATACCGGTGGAGGGATGGAAGTGTCTAGAAGAGGTAGCAGTAGATTTCCTGACAAGAACATTCAACAAGGTCTCGAAGAGTGAGATGATGCCAGGGGAATGGAGGAGAAGTGTGATGGTGCCCATTTTTAAGAACAAGGGAGATGTGTGGAGTTGTGGCAACTACAGAGGGATAAAGTTGATGAGCCATATGATGAAGTTATTGGAAAGAATAGTGGAAGCTAGACGAAGGGCAGAGGTCAGCATTTGTGAACAACAGTTTGATTTCATGCCAAGAAAGCACCTCACATGCAGTGATTGTCTTGAGAATGTTAATAGAGAAGTACAGAGAAGGTCAGAAGGAGCTGCATTGCACCTTTGTGGATCTGGAGAAAGCATATGACAGGTTGCCGAGAGAGGAACTGTGGAATTGCATGAAGAAGCCTGGAGTAGAAGAGAAGTATGTTAGAGTGGTGCAGGACATGCATAGGAGACGTAAGACAGTGATGAGGTGTGCTGTCGGTGTGACAGAAAAGTTCAAGGTTGAGGTGGGACTGCATCAAGGGTCAGCTCTGAGCCCCATTTTGTTTGCTATGGTGATGGACAGGCTGACAGACGAGGTTAGACAAGATTCCCCATGGATTATGATGTTTGCAGATGACATTGTGATCTGCAGTGAGAGCAGAGAACAAGTGCAGGAAAATCTAGAGGGGTGGAAGTATGCCCTGGAAAGTAGAGGAATGAAGGTTAGCCTCAGTAAGAGGGAGCAGAGATAAGGAAGGTGGAGGATTTTAAGTAGTTGGGCTCAACAATCCAGAGCAATGGAGAGTGTGGAAAAGAGGTGAAGAAGTATGTGCAAGCTGGTTGGAATGGTTGGAGAAAAGTGTCCGGTGTGATATCCGATAGGAGAGTATCGGCAAGAATGAAAGGAAAAGTGTACAATACGGTGTTAAGTCCAGTGATGTTGTATGGTTTAGAAACAGTGGCCCTGGGGAAAAGACAGGAGGCAGAGCTGGGGGGTAGCACAGATGAAAATGTTGAGGTTCTTTTTGGGAGTAACGAGGATGGATAGGATCAGGAATGAGTACATCAGAGGGACAGCACATGTTAGAACTTTTGGAGACAAAGTCAAAGAGGCTAGATTGAGATGGTTTGGACATGTACAGAGGAGGGATAGTGAGTATATTGGTAGTAGGATACTGAGGTTGGAACTACCAGGCAGAAGGCCTAGAGGAAAACCAAAGAGACGATTCATGTATGTGGTGAAGGAGGACATGAAGGCAGTTGGTGTAAGAGAAGAAGATTCAGAGGATAGGGTGAGATGGAGGCAGATGATTCGCTGTGGCGACCCCTGAAGAGAACAGCCGAAAGGAAAAGATGAAGAAGAATTTGAATTGATGAATGAATTGTCTCTTGTTCGATATACATTGTGAACCTTTATCACATCACAATGTAGTCATTTTACCTGTAGTAAAAAAAAAAGGATTTTAAGATTTCTGATGATACTCCTTTTCTATTCCTAAAGAGTGGTGAGTAAACCTGTTTTAAATTCAGTGTGGAAGGTGTGTGTGTGTGTGTGTGTGTGTGTGTGTGTGTGTGTGTGTGTGTGTGTGTGTGTGTGTGTGTGTTTGCTCTGCAATGGTCATACAGGTTATTTAAGGAGTGCCCGATTTTCTCGCTTATTTAGCAGCAATGAGGTCCATCCTCCATTTGACTACTATAGGGTACAGTAGCTCAGAGCATGCTCACCTTTGGTCACCTAGAACTGTGCTTGTCTGTGAATGAAGATCATGTTTTCAAATTGATCTGAATGACAGTCTAGACATTGTTTATATTGTACATAACTATTATTGGTGGAAATGGCTGTATCTTTAAGGGAATTTCTACAAAGTCTACACTGCATATTATAATCCCATTCCTTTGCATGTGCCGAAAATGTATGTATACATGTATATATAAATATATAGCCACGCCCCTCCGCTGGTGCCTGCAGCACGGGGGAGAAACAGAATTAGAAGAGCTGCCACATTCAAAATCCCCCTAAACACAGATTATAACAATAAGAGTAAGATTCTGGGTTTTTATTATGTGCAAGTCTGACTGGTGGCCTATGAGTTTCTATTTTTGGCTTCAGTGTTTTCATTGGTATTTTTTTTTTTTTTATTATTGCTGCACATCATCATAAATGTCAGTGGTGTATAACAAACAATCAGCACCAAATCATTAATTGCACAGCCTTATTAGGTTTCCTGTGGTGGATACACCCGGAAGGAAATGGGACAACCATCCAAAACTTATTTCACAAATTATTCTGCTCCTCTCAGTACCTCAGCTAAAAATGAGATAAATTGTCACATGCTGGGGTGGTTGGGGGAATGAGGAAAGCAATACCAGAACAACTCATGGCTAGCAGACTGTCTTGAATATCTGTCAGTTGAACGATATGAGAAATGTGAAACAGTAATAAATATAGAAATTACAAATGAACAAAACAATCAAAATGAACAATGTGTGTGTGTGTGTGTGTGTGTGTGTGTGTGTGTGTGTGTGTGTGTGTGTGTGTGTGTGTGTGTGTGTGTGTAAATACTTGTTTCCACAGAGAAATAGATTATCTAAAAATGTAATTAACCTATATCTGACCTTGCTGCTTTTTAAACAGAAGCTTATATTGAAAGTTTATCTGTTATATTCTCACGTAAAAATGAATTGTATTATACAAATAAACTATATTAAATTAAATTACTGTGAAATTATAAGGTGTAAAAGCGAAACTTTTCTCTTTAACCCCATGGAGCCTATTCATTGTGTGTTTACGGCATTGCATTAATCGATCCATCTAATTTATTCACAGCCTACCTTAGCGCTAAGTTGCTCTGATGGAACCTAATAGTTTCCTTTTTATAATGTACACTTCACTGTAAGAGCCAAGAGCACTTGCTTTTCCGGAAACTACCATTTTCACCCCCCCACCCCACCCCAGCAAGCTTGCTCCTTTTCCATTCCATTAGTCTCTATATGAACGATTCTGCATCATTAAATGAAGGCGAGGGGGAATGTATTGGATTTACTCAGGGATAATGTCCTTTTCTCCCACTGAGATTCCTCTACAGCACCAGCAGACGCTGGATGCATTTATTTTCACCCCTAATTGATCAGATATTTCTCAAAGGACTGCACAAAACTGTATCTCAGAAAGCCGGGTTTGATGAATCACAGGGTTTGTCCATTCATAAGCAGAAACTGATCTAGGCTCAGACTCCATGGATATTTCAGGTGGATTGTGGAGCAGTGCCACAATGACTGAAATTGTTCGTGGTTGTGAGATGGTGGAAAATTAAAGGTTGTAGAGTTGAATTCATTCTAAGATGCAATTTATGTGTCTTAATTTTGAATGTGTTTCTATCCCTTGTTAAAAGGGTTGTGTCAGGAAGGGCATCCAATGTAAAAACCTATGCCAAATCAAATGTGTGAATCAGATGATTCGCTGTGGCGACCCCTGAGAAAGAGAAAAAGCCAAAAGGATAGAAGAGGAGATTTGTGACCAAACAAGAGTATGTTAAAAATTATTTACATTATTAAAAACTTCAGAATTGAATTCCCCACAAGCATGTTGACGGATGGCTTACCTTTCATTTCACAATCATATGTAAGTTTTTGTCTCAGACTCAAAATGTACTCATGTTTTTTTTTTTTTTTAATTAATATAATCAGCACTGCTTTTGTGATGTGAATTCTAAAAGTGATCTGATCCACAAAAGTCAAAAATACAATACTGTAATGTCTAAATTTAAACAGAAATGGTGAAAAAAGCAAGGTTAGGTTTTTTTTTTTTTTTTTTGGGTTAAGCTCCATTATGTGCTCTTTGTTTGCTTTTTCTACAATTTCGAAAGTATTGCCACTATACCTCTGGCACTACAATAAAGGCTTTATATAGGCCTTACGAACTTTGTTAAAAAAAAAAAAAAAGCATTGACTGGTCCGCAGAGATAAAAAGGTTGGGGACTCCTGCTGTAAAAGAAGTATGTAAGCATCATCAGGCTAATTTGGAAGTTAGTGATTCACTCAAACTGTGGAGGGAAAAGAAAAAAAAAATATATATATATATATATATATATATATATATATATATATATATATATATATATATATATATATACTCATTAAATTATGCAACAATATCAAATAGCCTATTGTATTCATTTCAAATTACTCGGCCAATTCCAGATTCTCATTAACAATGAAATGACCCGATAACCTCCCTTTCTAGCTCAATTTTAACTGACTGTGTTGTAACTCTAGATACAATTTATTCAACTGCATTGTCTCTTCTTCCATGTTTTAATTGTCGCTGTAAGTATAATATTAAGAGCAATGCTTTGAAATAGTTTCTTAAAATACCAAGGGGAAGTAGAAAATCTGCCACCCTGCTGAGAGCCTCAGATATTCTCTTGGCTATAAGAAGGGTTCCCAATCCTGGTCCTTGCACACTTTGTATTTTTCTTGTTCTCAAAACATCTGCTTTAACTACTAGATAATTAACTGCTCTTCATGTTTTAAAGCGTGACAGAGCAGGGCATGGCAGCTCATGGTAAACACTTAAATGTACATGACGTGGGGCCCTCCAGGACCTCTGGTGTATGTGTGTGTATATATATATATATACGTACATACAGTCGGCCCTCAAATTACGAAGACCCCTGTGTACGAAATCCCCGGATTACGAAAAACAGTTCCTGAGTTTCTGTCCCCAAGATATGAAACAACCCCCTCTTACGAAAAGAAATTTAAAATTCAAACGTGCCAATCAAAATTTCACACGACCAAGTTGCTCTCTCATTGGCTGTCTCTCAACATCCCGCCCCGCTGGCCTCCCAGATAGAGACAGAAGGAAGCTTCACTCTTTAGTTTTTAGTTTCATTCTTTAAGTTGTTTTAATTCAGTAAATGTTTAATAAATGAACGAATCAAATTAAAGTTGAGTTTGTGAAGCAGGAAATGCGCTTTGAATTCACATGAGAGAGAGAGAGAACGTTTTAGTTTTTAGTTTAGTTTTTTAAGTTGTTTAAATTCAGTAACTGGTCAAGCAGGGAATGCGCTTTGAATTCCATGTCTTGTGGGCGTGGCCCGCAACGCTAGAATAAACATGTGCATTGTAATGTGTGTGTGTGTGCGTTTGTGTGTGTGTGTGTGTGTGTGAGAGAGAGAGAGAGAGAGAGAGAGAGGTGTGTGTGTGTGTGTGTGAGAGAGAGAGAGAGAGAGAGATGTGTGTGTGTGTGTGTGTGTGTGTGTGTGTGTGTGTGTGTGTGTGTGTGTGTGTTAATAAAAATGTTTAATAATGGTTTAATTAATAAATATGTTAATAAAATGGTTTAATATGTTAATAAAATGTTTAAATGGTTTAATAAATAATTTTCTTTTACTTTTTACTAAACTTTTGGCTTAGAAACAGTGGCGCTGGGGAAAAGACAGGAGGCAGAGCTGGAGGTAGCAGAGATGAAAATGTTGAGGTTCTCTCTGGGAGTAACGAGGATGGATAGGATCAGGAATGAGTATATCAGAGGGACAGCACATATACGATGTTTTGGAGACAAAGTCAGAGAGGCTAGATTGAAATGGTTTGGACATGTACAGAGGAGGGATAGTGAATATATTGGTAGTAGGATGCTGAGGTTGGAACTACCAGGCAGAAGGCCTAGAGGAAGACCAAAGAAGAGATTTATGGATGTGGTGAAGGAAGACATGAAGGTTGTTGGAGTCAAAAAAGAAGATGCAGAGGACAGGGTGAGATGGAGGCGGATGATTTGCTATGGCGACCCCTGAAGGGAGCAGCCGAAAGGCAAAGAAGAAGAACGGCTTAATACAATCAGGGACCCGGAGAAACCGGAGTCTATCCCAGTGAACACTGGACAAGGGTGAGGTACACCCTGGGTAACTTACAAAGACCACCCCAGACCAAATGTTAATCATTCATTTTTAAATTTTGAGCCAGATATTTTTTAAACTTTTTATATTTTCATAAAATATACGAGGGTTGTTTTATTAAAGCCACATTCCACACAGAACAGAAGTGGAATGTTCATACGAGTGTATTTCAACTTGCATAGAGTTCACTGTATACTATAAACTCGTATTGTATAAGCAGCAGATTTTCATTTATTCTGAATATTCAGCAACCACCTGTTATCTGGTACCTCCCTGGTGTAACAGATATTTTATCTGCAAACATCTTGGTTTTCCTCATGAATATGCATATGTTCCTGACGATACAAAACTACTCTGCATGTGAGCAGAAAATCAGCCATGACGGAAAGAAGTTGGTGGTTTGTTACCTTGCTCAAGGTTATTTCAGAGGGTGCAGTTCACTCCCCTGCCACCAAACATTTTTCCTGCTGGTTCACGAATCGAACCAGTGATCTTTCAGTCCCAAAGCTGCAGCTCTAACTAGCTACAGCAACAGAAAAAAAAGGTAGTGTACGTGTTTGTTCACAATATAAAATTGAATATTTAATTAGTAATTGTATAATTTCGGGAAGATCGGAAATCCGGACATATATTTTGACACAAATCTCTCGCTTATTTGATACGGAACAAAAAAAGAAACTGCTGGTTTCAGTGTGTAAGAAAATCAGACACCTTTCTGTGTGGGCATGGCACATGGACAGGAATGTCAGCTGGTAGAAATTCACCAACTTGAATCAAGGTTATGAGAAATTCAGGTCTTTACAGAACCACTTAGCAAATACTATCAGAGAAGCGCACACAGTGTATGAAACAAAAATCAGTGACGATATGAAAACTACTCCTAGTCTTTTCTGAAAACATGTTAACAAGAAGACCAATGTAAGACAAGACAGGGAATCTGCAAATTAAAAAAAGAAGATTCAGTACAAAAACGGCCAGTAATCAGAAATGGAAGGTGCGGTGTCATGGCAGTAGGAGCACAGACGTTATTTAATGACTTGATGCTCAAAATCAAGGTATCAAACTATTAACAATAGTTCTAGCAGTCAAATAGAGTTGGGATTTGAAACCAGTTCATAAATATCAGAAACAAATAGTGTTCAGTAATGTTTTAATGGAGTTTAGGGGTGTTGTGGTGTTATATCATCATACATGTATATGTTGTAAGTATATGTTGCATGCTGATCAATTTCTTAATTCAAATAGAACTTTGGATAAAAACTCCACATATTGAAAATAAAGTCAAGATTAACACCATATTACAACAACCATATTACTTTGGACTGCAAGCAAGGATGTAAAAAGATCCGAAATCACAGCTGTGAACTACAAGCCCTGCAACTTCTTAATCAAACGTCGAGTTCAACCCACCGTTCAACATATTCCACTTCTCAAAATACTTTTAAATGAAAATCTGTTCTCTATTTATCTCAGTGTCTTTTTTGCTCTACTTTCTGATTTAGCAAATTCTCTCTAGCCAGCTGGCCTACCTCAGTTTTTCATTGTTCCCAGTATTGTTGACAGTCCAAAAATAGTGTAACGTAACTAATTTAAGGTGCGGTTACTCAAAGAGTTTGTATTTTTTTTTTGCCGATTCAGAAATTAAATAAGGCTTTCAATGCATATCTAATTATCCTTGTTTTGCAAACGACCTCAATTGTATAACTGGGGCTTTGTGTGTACGTGTGTGTGTATGTGTGTGTATACAGGAATCCCTCATTTTCTGTGGTCAGTGGGGACTGAGACCTCCCCACGACCACCGATTACAATGAAGTAGGATCGAACCCCCCCTGACTGATGTATAATACAAATATATATCAATTAGGGGGGTCGATCCTACTTCATTGTAATCGGCGGTCGTGGGGAGGTCTGAAATATAATATTATATGAAATATATACATATCTGTATATATGTCTATAATATCAATAAATCCATATTCAATGCTATAAATGCTTATAATAATAAACATTCAAAAGTAATCTATAAGATGTAAATAAATAGCGAGGGATCACTGTGTGGAAATACTGGTCCTTCTCAAAAAATTAGCATATTGTGATAAAGTTCATTATTTTCTGTAATGTACTGATAAATATTAGACTTTATATATTTCAGATTCATTACACACAACTGAAGTAGTTCAAGCCTTTTATTGTTTTAATATTGATAATTTTGGCAAAAAAGTAAAGAAAAACAAAAAATCCCTATCTCAAAAAATTAGCATATTTCATCCGACCAGTAAAAAATATGTTTTTAATACAAAAAAAAGTCAACCTTCAAATAATTATGTTCAGTTATGCACTCAATACTTGGTCGGGAATCCTTTTGCAGAAATGACTGCTTCAATGCAGCGTGGCATGGAGGCAATCAGCCTGTGGCACTGCTGAGGTGTTATGGAGGCCCAGGATGCTTCGATAGCGGCCTTAAGCTCATCCACAGTGTTGGGTCTGGTGTCTCTCAACTTTCTCTTCACAATATCCCACAGATTCTCTATGGGGTTCAGGTCAGGAGAGTTGGCAGGCCAATTGAGCACAGTAATACCATGGTCAGTAAACCATTTAGCAGTGGTTTTGGCACTGTGAGCAGGTGCCAGGTCGTGCTGAAAAATGAAATCTTCATCTCCATAAAGCTTTTCAGCAGATGGAAGCATGAAGTGCTCCAAAATCTCCTGATAGCCAGCTGCATTGACCCTGCCCTTGATGAAACGCAGTGGACCAACACCAGCAGCTGACATGGCACCCCAGACCATCACTGACTGTGGGTACCTGACGCTGGACTTCAGGCATTTTGGCATTTCCTTCTCCCCAGTCTTCCTCCAGACTCTGGCACCTTGATTTCCGAATGACATGCAACACTTGCTTTCATCCGAAAAAGTAGTTTGGACCACTGAGCAACAGTCCAGTGCTGCTTCTCTGTAGCCCAGGTCAGGCGCTTCTGCCGCTGTTTTTGGTTCAAAAGTGGCTTGACCTGGGGAATGCGGCACCTGTAGCCCATTTCCTGCACACACCTGTGCACGGTGGCTCTGGATCTTTCTACTCCAGACTCAGTCCACTGCTTCCACAGGTCCCCCAAGGTCTGGAATTGGCCCTTCTTTCACTTTTCCCTTCCCACAGACATCCCACTGAGGTGGCTTGATACAGCACTCTGGGAACAGCCTATTCGCTCAGAGATTTCTTTCTGTGTCTTACCCTCTTGCTTGAGGGTGTCAATGATGGCCTTCTGGACAGCAGTCAGGTCGGCTGTCTTACCCATGATTGCGGTTTTGAGTAATGAACCAGGCTGGGAGTTTTTAAAAGCCTCAGGAATGTTTTGCAGGTGTTTAGAGTTAATTGGTTGATTCAGATGATTAGCTTAATAGCTCGTTTAGACTACCTGAACATGATATGCTAATTTTTTGAGATAGGAATTTTGGGTTTTCATGAGCTGTATGCCAAAATCATCAGCATTAAAACAATAAAGACCTGAAATATTTCATTTGGTGTGCAATGAATCTAAAATATATGAAAGTTTAATTTTTATCAGTACATTACAGTAAATAATGAACTTTATCACAATATGCTAATTTTTTGAGAAGGACTAGTATATTTACCGTTTTCAATGTGATGAGCACCCAAGGTGCTTTAAAAATTGGAGTGGTTGGCTGCTTATTAAAATGTTACCAGCGGAGTGAAACGGTAAGTGCTTATTAGCATCGAGGTGGAAAACATAAATGATGACAGAACAATAAAATAGTTTTACTGGTATCTGTGTTATTCATTTTGTGGTGTCAATCAAACTACTTACATGAAAGCTGAAAATAAACAAAAAAAGCATACAAAAAAAAAAACATACTTTTTCCTCCTGGTGCTGTTCCTGTAAACATTTTCCCAGAAGTAAAATCGAGCCAATCAACACGAACATAAGAGTTCTGAGTTTTGAGTCCTGACCTTCGATATTTTTTGCATGTAGTTGCTCCCATGCTTCCATGGGATGACTCCAGTTAGTCATCTGCAGTCTAAAGATGTAGAAATGAGCCTAATTGGCTGTTTCAAATTGTATCCTGTGTGTGTGTGTATGTGTGTGTGTGTGTGTGTGTGTGTGTGTGTGTTTTTTTCCTGCAGTAGGCTAGTACAGGAGTCCCCAACCTTGTTATCACCTCGTACCGGCCAATGCTTGACAATTTTACCGCGGATCGGAGTGTGTCATAGATTGTTTATATAAATAAATTATATTTACAATATAAAATTATTATTATTACTATTATCATTATTATATATACAAGGGGCAGTGGTGGTCTAGTGGGATAGGGCACTGGATCGCTGATCCAAAGGCTGGGGGTTCGAGTCCCACTCTCCACAAGGTTGTCACTGTCCCCCCCAGTGCAGCTAACTGGGTTATCAAAGGCGGGCCATGTCTGTCACTGTCTATGGTGAGAGGCATGTAAAAGAACCATTGCTGACTTTCGTAAAGAGTAGCTGCAAAGCCGTCAGCATGTTTCTGTCCCTTGCTAAAAAGGGTTGTGACAGGAAGGGCATCCGACGTAAAAACCTCTGCCAAATCAAAATGTGCGAATCAGATGATTCGCTGTGGCGACTCTCGAGTAAAAGGGAAAAAGCCAAAAGGAAGACAGACAGACAGACTATTATTATTAAGAAGAGGAAGAAGAAGAACTCTATGAATGTTATTTTTCAACAGCTGAACTAAAGTTGGTTGGGAAGTAGAGTTTGAACTTTTCTTTTAAAAAATAAATAAAAAATACACGGGTGATAGTGCACCAGCAGGGAGAATGAAGGCTCAGGCTCAGTCTCACCCATAATCCCTGCTATTGTGTGAAACATGTTGAACTCGCCTCTGTTCATGTGCCGTCCCCTTGTGGGTTACATTGTAGCACTCAAATCACCGACGAAATGTAACCGAGAGAATTCAGCCATTTTTCCAAATAAAAGATTTTTAAAAAATAAAAGATTGTGCAGACTCAGATAATAAATAAAACAGAAATAATTGATTATTTCTGCTGCGGACCGATACCAATTGAGCCCGGACCGCGGATACCAGTCCGCGGACCGGTGGTTGGGGACCCCTGGTCTAGTAGACTATTCAGGGTGCACCTGGCCTGCGCCCAGAGTTGGATGAGATAGATAGGCACCAGTCTCCCTGCAACCTTTTTAGGATAAAGCAGTTCAGCAAATGAGTGAGATCATGGGGAGTGTCTACAGACAGCTCCTTCAGTACTATAAAATCTTCATTTTCCAGGAATGACATATGTACGTAAATCTCATGAGCATGGGTGGGCAAGATAAGAATTGTTGTAGAGACAATAACTGTGCTTTTCTTAATATTAACAGTAGCGATATTTCAAAGAGATGAAACACAGGGAAATATTAATATCTCTGTGAGACATTGACTCCCACCCCAACTCCTAAACTGCACAGCATAGATTCCACTTCTCCTTCCTTTGCACAGTTTTCAAATCACACAAATGAAGACATCCGACAGGTCATTTCATCAGGCAATCCTGAAACCTGCTCACTGAATCCAATTCCTTACACAATACTCCTATCTATCTCACAAGACCTTATTCCATTTACATCCACTATCGTCAATAACCTCATATCATCTGGTCAACCAACAGCGTTTAAAAGAGCCTTGGTTAGAGCCATCTTCAAGAAACCCTCTCTGGATCCATCGGACATCAGCAAGTACAGACTGGTATCTCTTCTTTCTTTCTAAAATTCTTGAATGCACAATTCACAACAAGTTTTTCTATCTTTTGCAGACTAACCTCTCTGACCGTAATCAATCTGGCTTCAAAGCAGCACATTCCACAGAGACTACAGTCTTGGCTGATCTTGCTGCATGTAGCTTCTCTGTAACAGCCAATATGTCATCAGTCCTCATCTTGCTTAATCTTTCAGCAGCATTTGACATGGTCAACCACAAGACTCTCTTGTCCACCATCATGAGTCTAGGAATTGTAGGAATTGGTGTAGCATGGCAATAGTTTGCTTCATACCTGAAAGGTCGTTCATATGAGGATACATGGAGGGGATCCTCATCCTCTTCGTGCCAACTTTCCACTGATGCTCACCAGTTCTTGGTCCACTTCTGTTGTCTCTTTATACTAAGTCCCTTGGTGATGTCATATCCTCACATAGGTTCTCATATCACTGCTAGGCAGGTGACATTCAAATTGTTCTCTCTTGTCCTCCCGCAGACACTGATGTTTCTGCCAGGATCTCTGCATGTGTGGCATCTTTTCATGAATAACAGCTCACCAGCTGAAGTTTAATCCAGCAAGACTGAATTGCTGTTCATCCCAGCTGACTCATCCACACATCAAGATCTTACAATCTCCTTGGACAACGCTGTGATCTATTCTTCAGGCACTACATAAAGCCTTGAAGTAGCCATGGACAATCACCTATCCTTCTCTTCTTATTTCACTCATCTTTTTCAATCATGTTAACTTCTTCTCTTTAACATCTGAGGGATTCATCCATTTCTTTCTAGTAAGGCCACTCAGACACTTGTTCAATCCCTTGTCATCTCAAGACTAGATTCCTTCAACTCCCTCCTGGCAGGTCTACCTTTTGAGCACCATTCGACCTCTGCATATGATCTAGAATGCAGCTGCATGGCTTGTTTTCAACCTTCACAATTTTCCCCACACCACACCACAGCTACAATCTCTCCACTGGCTTTCTGTAATTGCTTGCATTCGATTTAAAACACTTATGCTTGCCAACAAATCCAAAAATGTACATGCACCATCCTACCCCAAAGCATTTATTACACCCCGCACTACGTTATGTTCTCTCAGATCATGTAGTACTGCTAGACTGATAGCACAAAAAAACCCAGAAAAATTAAGCATGCATAACAATTCATCTCCCAACCCCAAAAGTCTGTACTTTGTATTGCAACCTTTTACAAATCTCTTGCACATCAAGCCATTGGGATTCTTGGCCATTCCTCAAAATGAAATAGCTCCAGATTTTACATGAATTTATCTTCATCAAGAATTCCAGTAGCACTATCCATCACTCCCTCATTTCTGAACAATTTCCCAGTGTCTTTTGATGAAAAACTTTCATACGGAATGCTGGCACCACCATGCTTTCCTGTGCTGAGGGTGGAAAATGTTGTATTAGCACAAGGCATAACTTTTTCGTTGATTATGTAAAAAGCACAATTTTAGTCTCGTCTGACTAGACTACCGTTCTTGTGGTTGGGAAGCCTTTCCTCGTGTGTGTCAACAAATTCTAAACACATTTTTTCCCCTTTTCTCTCATCTGTACAGTGCAACTCTATAGTGTATATGGCGTAAGGTGGTCTTATGGACAGCTACACGTGAAACTTCTGTGGAGCGTTCTGTTTCTTCAGGGTTACCTTTGTTCTCTTTATGTCATCTTTGATTAATGTCCTCCTTCCTCGCTCCATCAGTTTAGGTGGACTGCCCTCTCTCCTCGCAACTTGGTCTTCATGGTGGTAATTTGCTTGATGGTGCCTTTTGATTAGTCGTGTTTCAAACTCTGTGGAGCCCTTCAAAATAGGTGTATATAAACTGAGAACGTATGACACTCAGATCATACATAGCTGGTCCTTATTTAACTGATTCTGCGATCTTTTGGTAGTACCAGAAGGGGGAAATATATATGCCCACACTTTTTTTTTTTTTTTAATTACATCTTTTTTGGAATATTTTGTGTGTTCATTACCTTACATTTAGATGACAGGGTGTAAGGCAATAAAATAAGAAAACATACCCAAGCAAATATTTTTTTTCAACCCACATATTGCTTAATATTAAACTTGTATGTATTATAAGAGTAGAAACAAATTAAATTAAATTATTTGTAAGTTATTTTCTGGAAATAACCCATTGCCTTTGTGTTGGATAGAAAGTTTTAGACCATTCACTTCAAACATAATGAGTTTGTTAGTTAACAAAGATGTGTTATAAAACACTGCTTTATTCCACTCATAAGCTTGTTGTGGTAAATAATTGTTGTCATCATACCATTCTTCGTTGAATGTTTTCTCTAGAGGCTGGCCATTACCATCACTACCAGCACCATCCTCATTGGCTTTGCCTTCATATTCCAGCTTCAACTGGAATGGCTTGATACTTCCGCTTTGCTTTAATGCCTCAGATTCTTCATCATCATCTTCAAAGAACTGAAAACAGTAAACCTCCTCAAAAATATCATAAATTGATGAGTTTGAACTGTTTTTTTTTCTCAATGCTTGTAGCCTAGTCTAGTAGATGGTGTGCTTTCAGTTCATATCCAGTGTGCAGGCCAGCCTGAGATACTGACTAGAATTTCTCGTTTGGTTGAAGACTATATTCTGCTATTTTGTTTGTCACTAGCCTGAGCATGATCACATCTCTTTTTTTTTCTTTCAGATTTTGAACCGGTTCAGTTGTGCTCTCTAATAAACAACATATATTCTTCTGTGCCTGATTGCAGACACCATGACAGATAGGGCCATGATCACATCATAAATACATCTTCAAATCTGTGAAGGCATCAGAGGGAACATTATATAAATGAACAGCATCATGAGGAACAAAACCTATCAAAACCAGTTCAGGGCAAAGGTCAACGATGTATCAGTCAAGTTTTTCATAGAAATCCTAGAACATATGACAGAGCCTATTGAATCCACTCTTACAAATGGAAAAATGTGTGGAACAACCATGATTCTGCTTTGATAGCCTGCACTGAAAGTCAGATACAGTATTATTCAGGAAATGCAACCAGAAAAAAAATGTGTTGGATCAAACAGAATCTGTGGAAGAACAGATTTATATATATATATATATATATATATATATATATATATATATATATATATATATATATATATATATATATATATATATATATATATATATATATATATATATATATATATATATATATATATATATGTATATATATATATATATATATATATATATATATATATATATATATATATATGTATGTATATATACATTAATCCAATGTGAACGTATGAATCTAACTCAAATATTAATCATGTGACACGTCGTATGCCAAGAACTGCATGCTCACCTTAAAATGGAAGTCAAACTTACATCAATGACTGATGCAGATGGGTATGTAACTACCTTATAATCTTCTCTTCGAGTGGCTCAGAAAAAGCAGGAAAAATAGTCCCAAATGTGGATATTACTGATGGTTCAGTAGGTGATGGAGTTCATGAGTAACTGTAATAGTGAGTCTTTCTGCGAGATATGTGAATGAACTGACCAGTGTGTAATTGTCAGTATTTTATCCCCAGTGCCGTGAACTCTGTTGCCCTGGCTAAAAACAACACATGCACACACACACACACACACACACACACACACACACACACACAAATAGAGTTGCTGGAGGTACAAATCTCTGAACCCTAATGACTCTGCTCCATTTTTCTGTATTTTAATTAGCCAGTGTACTTCATGAACATACACAGAGATGGGGGGGGTGAGAGGGGAGATGGGGGGGTAGGAGGGAGGGAGAGAGAGAGGGGGCTGTGAGATAGGGAATGGAGAGATGGGGGCATGGGGATAGGAGGAGGGAGGGAGAGACAGAGAGAGAGAGAGAGCCAGAGAGAGAGAGAGAGAGAAGGAGGGGCAGGGGATAGGGAAGGGAGGGGTGTGTGGGGAGACGGTGCAGGGGGTAGAGGGGGCAAGAGAGTGAAAGAGAGACAGAGAGAAAGAAAGGGAGGAGAGAGGGGAGAAAGAGGGGGTGTGTGAGAGAGAGAGAGAGAGAGAGAGAGAGAGAGAGAGAGAGAGAGAGAGAGATTCATTATTTGTTAAATTATCTATAGAACATGGTCTCAAAAAACACATTCTGAACTGAACTGCTTCTCGTTGCTGGGGTACTGCAGTCAAATGTAAGTCAAAATGTTTTTACCTAGAACATTGCTTTCGTGTTTGCCTCCAAGAGGTATTTTAGGTACAATTATGGACATTAAGTCTTTTCAAAAGATGTGAAATGTCTATTTTTTCACTGAAACATCTGTAATTGAATGACAAAAATATGTGTATGAACAGAGTGGCCTGTGAGGGACATGGTTAAAACCCCTGAGCGTGCAAGTAGAATGGAAGATAAGGAATGGACATGTCGGAGGTGTAGATGGGCCAATCACAGACATGAGATTAATAACAGGGCTCGGAGGCATCGCTGAGCGTATCGGTGGGATGCATGGATATTCTTCTCTCTCATATACTGTAAATAAAGCAGTAAAACTTAGTGAACATTGAAATGTAAACATCATCATGTGGGAAAAGTTACTGTATAATCAAACATGACAGCAATGTAATGTCTTTGTTATATTTAACACATTAACCTTAATGAAAACGATTTAAACTGAATGACGTTGATCATTATAACAGAAATAAATCTTGCATTTTTTCATATCTTACTGTTACTGCTTCGCTTGGCTTTTATCTGATTCTGTTTCTATGTTAAAGTTTGAGTTAATACCAAAACAGCATCTTTCTCTTTACTTCACCATGATTAATTCCTTCTATCCTAGGGGCATCTTCTCGCTATCCATCTTCGTGAGGACTACAGTCTTTTGTTACGTGTTGATGGGCTACGGTTTACTGTCTAACCCCCATATTTAATGTGATACTAATTACACTTCTCCTTTTTTCAGTTACTCACCTGCCTGCTCTCTCACTATTTTCTCTTTCTCTGACTCCCTCTCAGTCTCTCTCTCTCACTCTCCCGCTCACCTTGCCTGCCTCCGCAGCCTTCCTCTGAGTACTCCTCAAAGTCCCTCTTACACGCAGACTGTACACGCGTGATGTTTAAAGCGGGATAATAACACACTTGTTCAGTGTAATTGGACCAGAAACACATTCTAATTTGTAACTGGAGAGTAAGTCCTGCCACCACCTACTGCTGTAAATTTGCATTCGAATGCCCACCCTTGCTTAATCAGTTCTCATAAAGAGAAAGCTTTTGCTTTATTAACAGTGAATTTGCATATTACCATCGACCCTAAGACTATTCATGCAGAAATAAAATATTCAGATTCAACTATGAGGGGAACTAAGTTCTAAGTTATACTACAGAATTAATTTATGTTTAAGTTAATTACTTCGTGGCCTTTCATGAGCACACCTAATATAAATCAGTGTGGTGCACTGTTCCTTGGGCATCACTGCACAGCAATATTTATTAATTAATTTATTTATTGCAGTCAAAGTTTTGTAAAAAATGAAACAGCTAGATTTTTCATTCATTCATTCTTTTTTTATTTTATTTTTTTTTAACTGCTTAATCCTAATTAGGATTGCGGGGAGGCTGATGCCCATCCCAGCTGACACTGGGCGGGGCCAGAGTACACCCTGGACAGCTCTCCAGGCTATTACAGGGTAGAAAAACGCTGACGGCTATGCAGCCTACATTTTACAAAAGTCAGCAATGGTTCTTTGACATGCTTCTCAGTTTCGACAGTGATAGACATCACCGGCTTTTGATAACCCAATAGCTGCATCGGGCGTGGGGGTGGGGGTCATATATATAGTTATAGATAACTAAAAATGACTCTGAAAACATTGGAAAGTCACTCAGTCCCTTGTTATACTCAGTTATACTTGCGAATCATTCAATTTGCTGGTTCGTGGAAAGGGAAGAGACAACATTGCATCTGTTTTTATTTTTGTTTTTTTGTTTTTTGGTTTTTTTTTGCTGCATTTGCACTGAAGCAGGCTGCCTCCTCCTCAGCACCATAGAGATCTGCTCTAAAAAAGACTGGAGGATATATCATATAACCTACAGCCTCGTCAGCAGAAAACACACAAAACAGATATTATAATTATGGTTAATGAAAATATAAAGCATTATTTTCTTCTAGTAAAAGGGCGGTGGTGGCCTGGTAGTAAAGCGCGCTGGGTCGCTGATCCTCAGGTTGGGGGTTTGTGTCCCACTCTCCACAAGGTTGTTAGTGCCCCCCCCAGTGCAACTAACTGGGTTATCAAAGGCCGGCCATGTATCTCACTGTCTATGGTGAGAGGTTCATGTAAAAGAACCATTGCTGACTTTTGTCAAGAGTAGCTGCATAGCCGTCAGCATGTTTCCGCCCCTTGCTAAAGGGTTGTGTCAGGACGAGCATCCGACATAAAAACCTAAGCCAAATCAAACATGCGAATCATATGATTCGCTGTGGCGACCCCTGAAAAAGGGAAAAAGCCAAAAGAAAAAGAATAAGATATTCTTCTAGTAAAAGCACATCCTTGAAATCATGTACTCACATGCGCACACACACAGGTTCACGCACACTGACAGTGATTTTATGCACAGCCACAGCCACTCGGCAGGGTCCATGTGTTTATGATCAGCAACATTTTCCACTGGTACAGGTTGATCCTCTTCGTCATCACTGCTAAAATCTTCAATTTGTGATTGTCATCTTCAAAATATCTTGTCACTGGCTCAGTGAGTTCTGGAGAGATGAAATCTGCTTTCAGAGAAATCCCCATTTCCGACACCAACTTTGAGATTGGCTCTGTGTGCCCTGATACTGCATTTATTTTTGGGCGTATGGAAAGCATGCCTACAGTCCATCACTTTCACTTTCAACAGTCACGATGTTTCATGGAAAAAGCTCAGAGCCATAAAAAAAAAAAATGTACACTTCATCAGTAGAAGTATGATCCTTTCCAAAATAAGTAAAACTAAAGATCAGACCAGTAGTCGAAGATGTGATGGGTTTTGATCATGTTTGTTGTGGATAAGTCACTCCGGGCACAGTGGTTTCAAATTAAATCAGAATTTCTATGTGTAAACACGGACAGGTAGTGTAATAATGTGTAAAAGTAGGGCTATAGAGTCTTGTTTACAACTCAAACTTTGTGTTCTTCACCTTTGACGACTCTGTTAGGGAATGAAATCATGCTCAGGAATGGGGGGGGGGGGGGGAACCAATTCCATGAAATCCCCATGGAGAATACAAACTGGATTCCAAAAAAGTTGGGACACTACACAAATTGTGAATAAAAACTGAATGAAATGATGTGGAAGTGCCCAATATCAATATTCTATTCTGATCAGAACATAGATAACAGGTCAAAAGTTTAAACTGAGAAAATGTAGCACTTAAAAAAATGTTGATATTAAATTTCATGGTGTCAACAAACCTCAAAAACTTTGGGACAGGTAGCAATAAGAGACTGGAAAAGTCAATTACACTTCTAACAAACAGCTGGAAGACCAATTACCACTAATGAGGTCCGTTGGCGACATGACTGAGTATAAAAAGAGCTTCTCAGAGTGGCAGTATCTCTCAGAGGTGAAGATGGGTAGCGAATCACCAAATCTCCCAATGTTGTGCAGAAAGATAGTGGAGCAATATCAGAAAGGTGTTTCCCAGTGAAAAATTGCAAAGAGTTTGAAGTTATAATCATCTACAGTGCATAACATCATCCAAAGATTCAGAGAATCTGGCACAATCTCGGTGCATAAGGCTCAAGGTCGAAAAACCATACAGGATGCCTATGACCTTCGGGCCCTTAAATGGCACTGCACCACTAACAGGAATGCTATTGTGAGGGAAATCACAGAATGGGCTCAGCAGTACGTCCGGAAACCATTGTCGGTGAACACAATCTACCGTGCCATCTGCCCTGCCAGCTGAAACTCTACAGTACAAAGAAGAAGCCATTTCTAAACAAGACCCAGAAGTGCAGGCATTTTCTTTGGGCCCGAGGTCATTTAAAATGGAGTGTGGCAAAGTGGAAAATTGTTCTGTGGTCAGACGAATCACGATTGGAAGTTCTTTATGGAAAACTGTGATGCCATGTCATTCGGACTAAAGAGGATAAGGACAACCCAAGTTGTTATCAGCGCTCAGTTCAAAAGCCTGCATCTGTGATCGTATGGGGTTGCACGGGTGCGTGTCGCATGGGCAGCTTGCACATCTGGAACGGCACTGTCAATGCAGAACGGTATATTCAGGTTCTAGAACAACATATGCTCCAATCCAGATGTCGTCTCTTTCAGAGAAGACCTTGCATTTTTCAACATGATAATGCCAGACCACATGCAGCATTAATTATAACATCATGGCTGTATCGGAAAAGGATCCGGGTATTGAAATGGTCAGCCTGCAGTCCAGATCTTTCACCTATAGAGAACATTTGGCGCATCATAAAGAGGAAGCTACAACAAAGAAGGCCCGAGACAGTTGAACAGTCCGTGGCCTGTATTAGACAAGAATGGGTCAGCATTCCTATTTCTAAACTTGAGAAACTTGTCTCCTCGGTCCAAATATGTTTGCGGACTGTTGTAAGAAGAGGGGATGCCTCACAGTGGTGAAAATGGCTTTGTCCCAACTTTTTTGAGATTTGTTGACACCATGAAATTTAAAATCAACATATTTTTCCTTAAAAAAGTATACATTTTCTCAGTTTAAACCTTTGACCTGTCATTTATGTTCTATTTGGAATAAAATATTTAAATTTGGCACTTCCACATGATCGCATTCAGTTTTTATTCACAATTTGTACAGTGTCCCAACTTTTTTTGGAATCTGATTTGTATTCCAATAAAATACTTATATTTTATACTTTGCATTTATTAATAATACATGGTAATTTACCAGGAAAAAAAAAAGTTGTAGAATCCGAATATGAAACAAATTAAAAATTTATATTTTTAGCCTCCGTCACTTTGAGTCCACAACACAAAACTACGGGTTGTGACTTATCCATGATTTTCCCTTGCAGTGGCACATGTGTACCAAATTTGCACATTAACAGATTTACAGTGTGAGACCTCGAAAGTACTAAATATTAACTAGAAACCATTCTACAAAATGTACAGAAAACCTGGAAATTTCTGTTAGATTTTTGTTACACTGACATTACATTTATAAATATAGTACATGTGGATAAAAGTCAGTTCGAACTCAAGTAAAATGTCCTTCACAATAAGCTAAAAACATTTAATAAAACATCCATGGACTGTGTGAATGTGTCACTATACCATGCTACAACATTCACTGAACTCTGTCACTTGAGCACATCCACTATTTTTAAATGTTTATAATATTCCATAAGTAATGCATTTTAAAGGAAGTAAACTTGTTTCAAATATTGTTATATTTGACTAATGGGGGCGTATTTTAACAGTGTAAATATGTTACACATTTAATAAATGTATTAATAATAAATGTAAAAAATGTAAAAAATAAATAAATCCAACCCTCCTTACTGTTCTCATAACATTTACACAACTGACTGTCAACCCAAATTAAAATTTACGCTATAATGGCAAAATGAAATAAAAATCATACAATCAACTGGTTTAGATATTTAGATATGTCCAATGTCTGTTTCCTCTTTGAAATGTAAGCTGTGTCCCAGACCTCTGAAAAATTTCTTTAGGTTTTTTTTTTTTTTTTTTTTTTTTTTTAATTACTGATCCAGGATGCTGAATGCCAATACAAGGCTCATATCTTGCTAAGGGATGAAGGTGTGAGCAGAATTACAACCGATAATCGAGATTGGTTGTTTGGCAGATTTTCAAGTCAGCCAGAGTATGGAAAGTTGGAGCAGTGTCAGCAGAGTTAAAAAACAAACAAACAAACAAAAAATGTCACTGGCAGGGTCATCCTCATTCGCCAGTGGACAACAAGTTACAAATTGAATATAGCAAGTAACAACATGAATATAGAACTACAGTAGGCCTTCGACTATTTGTGGTTTTGCACTCACGGTTTGAATATTCACCGACTGCCAAGCAACTGACACGTCACTCAAATTCAGCCAATGGCTCTCCTCTTTCCTGCTGATTCGTTGAGATGATGTAACACCCCTTTTTCCTCATTCATGCACAAGTTTTCCTCTTTTTTTAGTGTGTTTTAATTACCAGTTAAGCTGAATGATGCCACTCAAGCGCTGTGCATCTTCTCTGGCTAAGCGATAGAAAACGTTGGATGTCTCTTCTGAAGAAATAAGACTTTCTCCTGAAGAAATGACAGTTTCCTCTGAAGTGCCTGAAGAGAAATAATAATCTGAACTATTGTATTAAAGTCTTTTTTAATTATTATTCCAGGACAGTATCTAAGTTAATGTTTAGTGGTGCGGGGTGTGGCTACCATTGAGCTACCAAAGCATATTAGCTCAGGATAGGAGATGAGCTTTCTCAGTTGTACACGCCCGAAGACTCCTATCTCATAGCTGTAGTAGGGTCGACCGGTCATAGACAAGCATAGTGCAAAACATGAACAAACAAAGAAAACAAATTAAAATGAACAGAGAAACAATTTGAATGTGAGAACTCTGCAATGTCAGCCTCTAGGCAGTGCCATCTTGGAGACGTCATGTTCAATGTAAAAGGACATGAAGTGTAATGAAGTTTATCCTTTTGGTATCATTTGTTAAACATGCTACAGAACATAAAATCTCATGTACAAGCATTCTAAACATTAACTTAGATACTGTACTGGAATAATAATTGAAAAAGACTTTAATACTTGTGCTTTACAACAGTATATGCTGTATAATGTTTATATTTTATCGTCAATAAATATAACAGTAAAAATTGAAAAGTTTTTCTTAATCATTACTAGTTATTACTACATTAATACTGTATTAATGAATACGACTGTCTATAGAATGTGTTTAAGAAGCATATTTTAGCGCATATAATAGGTACACAGTATTTTACTTCCGGTTGCTCATTCGCACATGTAATATGATATATGGGGTTTTAGTAGTAATACAGGTACAGAACTCGTGAATTATCTTCATTCACTTCATTTACTGTATTACTAAAAGAAAACTTTTTTCCCTAAGGATAGTGGAATGGAACTGTAAATTATTAGATTATTTAGGTGTCGAAAGGAGTTTCAGAACATGTCCCCAAGTGGGCTAACAGGAAAGTACTCAATCTATCATCTTGAGATTGTGAGTTCAAGTCCCAGGAGGACAGAATTGGCTGTGCTCATGCATTGGAAGATGGCACACTCTCGTTTAATCATGGTCTTCTGTGAACTCATGCATATGGATAGCACTTCCCTCTGAGTGTATTACAGCAATCCCTGACACAGTTTAAACAACATTTTAAAGTTTCCATTGGCTGGCTTTGTATAACTAAGAGGAAGGAACAGCACAGTATTAATGATTACAACAGAAAGCATTTAAAAGGGACACAGTGTACAGTATTCTGCAGGAAAGATGAAACTTTTTGCATGAGTGTTCTTTGGGCACCAAGAGCAAGAGTTCCATTCCAAGTCCAGAACCTGACAACAAAAGATGCAGAGGATCCAAATGAATCTGGTATGTCCAGAGGATTTGAGGCAAGATATCAGTAGACATCTCACTATCTGGCACAAATTCATGCAGTATATTTTATTTATGTTTTGTGTTTTGCAAGAAATCACTTCATACTTATTGATTCAGCAGTTTAATTTTACTATTAAATTTTAAAATGTAGCATACCTGATGTGGAAAAAATACTATGATTTATGAATCAGTATTTAAAAAAAAAAAAACATAGGTCTTTGCCAGGTTTCAAAGTTAGGTAAAGACAGGCTGAGATGACCAGCAACACATTTTATACTTCACTATGTCATAGGAAAGTTCATTGGGATAGTGGTTAGCTCTTTGGCCTCACAGAAAGATCCTGAGTTTAAGTTCTATGCCTGACAAGAGTGTTTCTGTGTGGAGTTTATATATTTTTATGTGCTTCATGGGTTCCCTCTGGGAGCTCCGGTTTCCTCCCACATTTTTTTTTACAAACATAAAACTGCATTATGGCAAAAAAATCTCCACTTTGGTCAATGTGCATGTCTTTGAACTGTGAGAAGATATTGGAGCACCCATTGAAAACCCATACAAGCACAGGAAGAACATGCAAACTCCATACAGAAATGCCCTTGTCAGATAGATGGCTTACACTCAGGAAATCATGATGTGCATGTCTCTGGAAGGAAACTGGTCCTGAGCTGGTACATATTTCACGATATCATTATTTATTTAGGACAGTTTGGTTGTGTAGTGGTTAGCCCTTCTGCCTCGCAGCAAAAATAAAGTCCTGAGGTCGAGTCCTGTGACTGACAAGGGTGTTTCTGCGTGGAGTTTTCATGCTCTTCCTGCTCTTGTATGGGTTTTCATTGGGTACTCCAGATTTGTGATACAGTCCAAAAACATGCTCATTATGAGTTCGATAGATGTGGCCAAAGTCCTGACATCTTGCCATAATGCACAGTCTCACGTTTTCAAAAAAAACAAACAATCATAGCATAGCAAAAGCACCCCCATATCAGTCACTAAACAAATTGTGGAGGTATGATGATATAGAGTTGTTTTAGTCACTAGACCTGGGCACATTTTAATCATTGAATTGATCATTAGAGTCAAACATAAGGCCATCTGTATGACAATGAGCTTGGCTGCAATTGGGTCTTGCATTAGGACAATCCCAAGCAGACCACCAATTCTACAAAAGAATGACTGAAGAAACAAAAAAACCGTCAAAAATGTTGCAATGACCAAATGGTTCTTTGAGGTCAATCCAATTAAAGTACCCTGACAGGACCAAATGAGAGCTGTGAAGTAACAAATGCACTCAAGCATCTATGAATTGAAGCAATATTGGTCCAAAAAATGGTCCAAAAATCACCATGATGTGAGAAACAGATAAATGTCACCTATCCTCTCCACACTCTGTTGTGTCTCAATATTTTTCTTCCATCTGGAATTTTGTCCCACTGCTATTACTTCCCTTTTCACTGATATTTCCAACTTTAATCGAATCCATCTGCTTCAGAAGTGATCTTTTTCAGTCAGGGGGCATCAAGTTAGCCTTCACTTGCCAATATCATCTGACTCTGGTAACCCTTGAACATAATATCTTCATCTGAAGGTACATGGTCAGTCTCCTTCGTTTGCCCATGCAATCCCTAAAAAAAAAAAAGTATTTTCTGTTTTTTAAATATTTTTTATTCTTATTTTTATTCATTTAAACATGCTTTAACTGGTGCACAGCCTGTCTCAATTGCTCCTGCTTTTAACTTATTTTTTCTCACTTTAACTTTCTTTGTTGTACTTATTATTTCATTGTTTATAAGTAGCTGCCCTCTCAATATATGAGTTGAGAGAATTTATTTATTTATTTATTTATTTTACTATTTATCACTGCAGAACTTTTACTTTCATGGACTGCAGTGCAGCAATGACACGCGCTCTTTGTTTACTCGAGGGATCAGCTGATCGCCCTGAAACCGGTCGGATTAGTAAGCAGACCCACAGACTTACTGGCTGAAATCTGGAGAAAAACACCATGGATACAGAGGTGGAAGATAGAAGAGGAAAAATAAGGTAGCGAGATAGGAGAGGCTTACAGAGAGGAAAATGTACAAGCTGTGTCTCCGGTCCATTCTAATGGGGAACATGAGGTCACAGAGTTGTTGAATTATGCAGCAGTGTTTGAGGTAGTGCCTCTCATTTCTATTATCTCTTTTACACATCCATGCTTGGCCGTGTGTTTTTGTCTGCATTTCATGTTCTTGGAGTGATCACAGAGGTTATAAATGGTTGTCACCAAAGTATTCTCATTGTATGTCCAATGTTGGCGCTAACTTTGTTCTGTAGATATGAGTTATGGCTACTGTAGCTCATGCACATAATCAGTGCATGTCATTCGTACATACAGTGTCCATTGTATGAAAAATATTATTATTTGAATGAACTTTCTTTTAATTTCCCATTTGTGGAACTACAGCTGGTAACTTCTTTAACTTTATGTCAATATATATTATGAGGGTTTTTTTTGACAAGGTCGAGGAGGTGAAGTATGCTGGGACACCAGTATTATCATCTTACATTTAGGTAAGATTCGCACTCCAGTGAACTGAGAGGCTGTCATCTGAGAAGCTCATTCTTAAAAAGTGAGTCCTCAGACATGTAAAATGGAAAAAAAATCCAAATTGGAGGAATGCAGCCGGGCGTTTTAGAGCTGCAGGCCAAAGAGATGTTTTTATTTTATATAAATATACCGTTAAGTTATAGAGTGTGTGATCTTAAACCATTACAACACCAAGAAATAATAATATTAAAAAAGAAATTTCAAATCTGTATTTACATACAAAGGATATGTATAAATAGTAATTGAGAATGTATCAATTAAGACAAGGCATACCAGGTCAGCACTTCCATTGCAGGTTCAGAAATGTGAAACTCTCTCTGATTGGACAAGTGCAGAGGTGCGGGGCAATTATCCAATAAAAATACACAATACAATGAATGTTCGAGAAAGTCAGAAAAATGGACGGAAGCTAGCAACGGTTAATTTTATACCGATATATAAGGTTCTGCACATTTTTTTCCCTCAAGACAAGACCCCCCCTCCATACCACCCCTAGGAGCTGACCGGACTTATTCATAGAAATGATATTTTGGTGGGAAACTCAAGAAAAATTGCAAATTTGCAGAAATTTCACATGTCTGATTACTTCAAGCTTGACAAAACACTCTTGATCACAAAGATTATATATATATATATATATATATATATATATATATATATATATATATATATATATATATATATATATATATATATATATATATATATATATATTCTTCTGGTGAAAAAGTGTAAGCCCCAGACAAGATAACAATTCAGTTGATTCTCCATGATAACAAGAAAAATGTTTGGGAAAGCAAAGGTGAAGCATTTAACCCCAAAATTATTGTACCATTCAGTGTAAAGCAACTGTTAAGCACAGTGAAACCAAGTGATGGGAGTAATGAAGAAATATCAGAATTCTTCAGAATAACTAAACCATACTGCATCAGGTTCGACATGCTGAGGAAGCAAGGAGTTGGTCTGAGAAAGAAAAAAACAAATGCATATACAGGTATCCCTCACTTCCTGCGGTTAAATTGGGACCGAGATCCCCCCCGCGACTATTGGATTCCGAGAAGTAGGCTCAACCCCCCCCCCCCGGCTGGCATATATGTACATGTATGTCTTCCTTTCGGCTTTTTCCCTTTTACTCGGGAGTCGCCACAGCGAATCATCTGATTCGCACGTTTGATTTGGCAGAGGTTTTTACGTCGGATGCCCTTCCTGTCACAACCCTTTTTAGCAAGGGACAGAAACATGCTGACGACTTTGCAGCTACTCTTTACGAAAGTCAGCAATGGTTCTTTTACATGAACCTCTCACCATAGACAGTGAGAGACATGGCCCGCCTTTGATAACCCAGTTAGCTGCACTGGGGGGGGACAGTGACAACCCTGTGGAGAGTGGGACTCGAACCCCCAACCTTTGGATCGGCGATCCAGCGCCCTATACCACTAGACCACCACTGCCCCTCATATATGTACATGTATATGTGTATATAATATCAATAAATACATATTCAATGCTATAAATGCTTATAATAACTATTAAACATTCAAAAATGATGCATAAGATGCAAATAAACTATAAATATACACACATACAGACGTGCACACATACAGATGTGCGTGTAGGCACCCAGATGTGCACCTCACAACAATGCAACTAGTTTTGATGGAAATTTTGAGTTGTTTGTTTGCTTGCTTTGTGACATTTTCCTTAACTTTTCCCCCTATTGTTCCTTAATTGCCTTATTTTTTTTAATTCGATGAATATTAAAAAAAAAAAAACAAAAAAAAAACTGCGATGCACTGAAGCCACATGAATTTAAGCGCGAAGTAGCGAGGGATCCCTGTAATGGGAAGAAATTAATTGTACACTCTGAACAGCTTCATTTATTTGTGGATATTCCAGGTACCTCTGCCTTATTTCCCACTGAAGGACGTCCTTCGTGTCTCTGGTCCCTTTGTAGAATCCCGCTGTAGTTGGGTGTTTCTTGTCTACAGGAAGGGACAGCTTGGAGCTCAGCACGTGGCCAATAATGTCTCTCCTCGCCTCTCAGCAGCACTCATTTGGCAAGTCACATGCATACGTTATGTTCTCCACAGAGCAGCTACCTGCTCATGAGCTGCTGGTCACGGCTGAGCTAGAGAGAACGCCACAGGCCCTCACCCCTTTTTAGCAGCCAGACAATCTGTCCCACACACACAGAGACACATGCATGCAAACACACACTGACATTTGAAAGATAATCCAAATCTTTTTATCACTGCTCATTCTGGCTGGGTATCAGTAAGCATTTCAGTGCAGCCTGACTCTCTGCCTGTGCTCAGTTTGAAACTAAAAATACAAAAACAGGAAACTATAACAGTAAAGTACGAAGAAATAAAGGGTGCTATAAAAGTATCCATTTACTAGACAACAGCATATGTGTTTTATCTACCATGAAACTTTCATTCTGGCTGAATATAAACGGTGATATCACCTCGGCATATGGGTGTCGTATCTCTTATTTACCTCTTTTACATCTTATTTTTGTTCTGTTATGTCTGTTTCCAATAACATAACTATTTGGCTAGAAGAACAACTGTGAGACAACTTCATGACAACAAGAAGCATTGGCAGTGCAACACTGAGTCACAGCAAGTCGTCAATTCTGACATCAAGTGTTATGAAATAAAAGGCCTACGATTACAACATAAACTATATGAGGAACATCTCTCTGGTAGGCAGGGGGCGCAAAGTGGTATAGGTGCCGTATCACCGATCCTAAGGTTGGGGGTTCAAGCTCCACTCACCAACAGTTTTTCGATAACCCCCTTAAACAGCTAACTGGGTTATCAAAGGCCGGCCATGTCTCTCACTGTCTATGGTGTGAGGCGTGTAAAAGAACCATTGCTGACTTTCGACAAGCGTAGCTGCAAAGCCGTCAGTGTGTTTCCTCCTTGCGATGGTCTGGCGAGCTGTCCATGGTGTACTCTGCCCTCACCCAGAGCCGGCTGGGACGGGCGCCAGCCTCCCCGCGACCCTGATTAGGATTAAGTGGTTACAGAAAGTGAAGTGAAAATAATAAACATCTCTCTCTCTCTCTCTCTCTCTCTCTCTCTCTCTCTCTCTTGCTTACACACACACACACACACACACACACACACACACACACACACACTGAGAGGTTATATCCATGTTTAAATTAACTTTAAGCCATTAGCTTTTTTTTTTTTTTTTTTTTTTTTTTAACTGCTTGCATGATCCCCGTCAGTGCTGACTATTTTTTAAGTTTGTTTTCTTGATCATTATGACCACTGCATGTATCATAAACATTTACGTAAAGGTGTAACCAAATGGTTTCCAAAAGACACTGTGGTAGATTCCATTTTATTTCCAAGAGAAAAGACCATTTTCATGGATATTTCATATGCCTGGTAAATCAAGGCATACCTTTAAGGTTTTCTGGATCATTTAGGATTTTCATATTTCTCAATGGGCTTTACTTGGAACCTTTTTTTTTTTCCCCATACAGACACATTAAGTAAAACAATTAAGGTTACCACAAATAGTCACTAAGATAGCATCGTTTGCCACTATTAGCTAACACTGTCACACAGGAGGGTGAAGGCTGGAATGTTCTGCCACATTAAACCAATAACAACATTTACAGCATTTTGGCAGAAACTTTTATCCAGAGTGATTTACAGTGATCTCATTTTTTATGCATCTCAGCAATTGTGGGTTAAGGGCATTACTCAAGGGTTCACCAGTGCTGGCAGTGGGGATTGAACCACTGACCTCCGGATCAGTAACCCAGTGACTTAACCACTAGCCATCACTGCTCCATTACCTCTCAATGTTGGGCACCTGGATTTGAACCAAGGACCTCTTGATCTCCAATCAAATGCTCAAGCACTAAGCTGTACTCCCAGGGAACAGGTGAATACTCTTTAAATGGCATTAGAACACCAAATTTAGGCAGACACAATCTCACAGACTGCCATGATTGGTGAGTCGTAGTTTTTTGATCGGAGAGTCAGTGTCATGTTTTACACTCGGAGAACATTTCCTATTGTATAACATAAATGTTCCATGTAATGGGATAACCAATGAACAGATCTCCAATCAGAAAGTAAGACTCTGGAATCCTCTGGCTTTTTGCATGTCTCTTTGTCACAATGTTCCACCAGTTAATCATACTGCGTATACACTTTGTGACATCATCAGATGCTTATTACTTAATTAAATAAATAAATAATTAATCAATTAATTTTCAGAATTTTCTGTTATTCTAGTGTGCTGTCCAATTTGACTTATTTGGCCTTAATAGTTGCTGCAAATAATTTACTATTGTTGAGCATTTGTGTGTGAACTATAGTGACTAAGCTACTGTAAGCAAATAAATTCTCTCTCATGCCAGTGTGTGGCAATAGGAAGCCCAGTTGCAGTGGCAAAGTGTACAACTTGAGCATAAATATTTGAAAAGGAAAATGGCCGACCCTGGACAGGGCCCAGACAAAAGTTAACTCAGATGAGGAGCCTGCTATGGGTGGTGATTGAAACACCCAAAATCATAAGCTCAAGACACTACAGCTTTTACAGCTGACATATACAACAATGCTCGAAATATACGATCAAAACAAGAACACAGACTATTGTCCGCTTGCATGAACACACTTCAAAACAGGCAACATTTATGAGAAAAACCACAAGGTGTCTCAGTGAGCTGTTTAAGTTAGCCACTCCATAGCTGAACTTCAAATTACAAAGTTGCACACTGTGACAGAGGCATTCATACTATGTGAGCTGAGATATATATATATATATATATATATATATATATATATATATATATATATATATATATATATATATATATATATATACATTTTCCTGCCAGAATATCAGCATTGTGTTCCTCTAAACAGACGTAGGTTTGATATTGAGTAACTATCAATAAATTATGAGCGTGCCAGTGTGTCATTAATTTTTTTTGTTTGATGATATGGCATAATACAACCTTTTCCGGGGCAGTGGTGGTCTCGTGGTATAAGGCGCCGGGTCGCTGATCCAAAGGTTGGGGGTTCGAGTCCCACTCTCCACAAGGTTGTCACTGCCCCCCCCCCCAGTGCAGCGAACTGGGTTATCAAAGGCCGGCCATGTCTCTCACTGTCTATGGTGTGAGGCATGTAAAGGAACCATTGCTGACTTTCGACAAGAGGAGCTGCAAAGCCGTCAGCGTGTTTCCGCCCTGCGATGGCCTGGCAAGCTGTTCAGGGTGTACTCTGCCCTCGCCCTGAGTTGGCTGGGATGGGCACCAGCCTCCCTGCGACCCTAATTAGGATGAAGCGGTTACAGAAAATGAACTGAACAACCTTTTCCATGGTGTTTATTTTGAAATGATTAATACAGCTAATAATTATTTTTATAAAACCAGTGTAACATATTTTACAAGACTTATTATTATTATTATTATTATTATTATTATTATTATTATTATTATTATTGCCAGAGGCAAATCAAAAAACAATCATTAGTTCCTTGACCCATTCTCAACCTTTCTTGAAAATTTAAGAAAAATCACTTCCACTCTGCTCTACAGATCTCTCTCTCTCTCTCTCTCTCTCTCTCTCTCTCTCTCTCTCTCTCTCTCTCTCTCTCTCTCTCTCTCTCTCTCTGTCATGTGTGTGTGTGTGTGTGTGTATCTGAAATACCCATCTGAACACGTGGGCAGCCAAGATTTTAGGAATATTATCATCTCTCCATGGCTAAGAAAGATTATATATATATATATATATATATATATATATATATAAACAAAACAGTATTATGGTCATATTGGGACCTCAAAATTATAGAGAAAAAGAAAAGAAAATAAGCATAAGAAACGTTTATGTTTTGGAGCCTTTGAATAAAAATTTCATGAGTCATAATTTCTAATACTAATTGTTTTTCACTAAAATATTATTGAGAAATTGTAGCGATTGGTAACAATTTGGTATTTCTTCTTTTTTTCTTTTTCTTTGTAAAATGTCAAAACAACTGTCCTGCGCCCACCTCCGCGGCGCACAATGTAGCATTTCACTGCGATCCGCTAACAGTATGAGCATACACGCAATTATTGCTCTTGAATCTGAGAAGCTCAAATTTGCATCTCTAACTTCACCCACACATATAAAGTGTGTAGGGACTCTGAGTGTACAGCTGTGTAAATTAAATTCAAGAGAATGAATCCATATTCCATCGAGACAGATGTTACGAAGAAGATAAGAATGAAAGCTAAAATTAAAAACTTTACTTTTAAGGGTTTATTATTATTATTATTATTATTATTATTATTATTATTATTATTATTATTATTATTATTATTGTTACTTTTTTACAGATTAAATATAGAACTATGAACAAATGACAGCATTTATTTATTTGAGAGATAATATTAATTTTAATTTTAGCTTGTTTTTGTTTGCTTCATTTTACTGTGCATTGCTTTCTCGTATTCAGATTCATTTTAAAGCAAATAATTTTTTTCTCTTTTATTTTATTTGTTTAATACATGCAATAAGATTTGCAATGAGCTTTAAAGAGCGGCTAAATACTATGAAAAAATATTTCTGATTGAATCTTTATGTCTGTATTTTATTATACCCACATCAAGGGTTCATATTCTGCAGAACCATGCACGACTATGTAAGTCTTTTTTTTTTTTTTTTTTTTTTTTTTTTTCCATTATTTAATTAATTGATTTGTTTATTTGGTATTTTTAATAGCAGTGCTCTGTCTCTGATTTTTGTAATAGAATTTATGTTTTTATGTGAAAATAAAATCAGAGTGAGAGTTCCATTTTGTGGTTAGGTTTGTAATCATAATGTGAATTTGATACTGACACTCAGAATTTCTATAATGAAGAACTAAAAAAAGCCTTTCTTATTATCTATTACTCTATTATTGCATATTAATATTTAATGGTACCCAATGTTGATTTTATAATTAAATTTAATATTGACTTCTTTTTTTTTTTTTTTTTTTTTTAACTTCTTTCACGGTCATGATTGTTAATGATTTACAATATTACCCACAATGCTGTTCAGCTATCTTTTGATTAAAATGGCAATAGGAATTAACTGGTTCTTCTCTTCTATCTAGAGAGCCGCAGCAATGCTTTCGTCCTCATGTCTGTTGATCTCTCTCACCTTCTAATATGTACAGATTCAATTTAGAAATCACTGATCATCACTGATGTGCTTATTATCATGTTGTACCATATACCTATCAGCACTGCAGGAAAATCTTGAGCAAATCCCAATTGACTCCTGAATGAGAGGTCGGAACACTTTGAAGTAGATTGCAGGGCAAACTTTATTTTATTTATTGATTTGTTTATTTATTTTAAATTCACCCTCATATTTAAATCTATTGGCAGTTCAGAGTAACCAGCTGACTTAATGTGTAATACTGTTCTAAATAAAATGTTCTTCTTAATACTGTAACTTCTATTTGTAGTTGTTGCAATGATCTTGAATGTTTGATGTGAGACCATTGCAGTATTTGCATCACAATCAGAATTCTTTATTGATCCCGGAGGAAAGTGTGCAACTATGCTTCCTAAAACACATGACCTGAATCACTTGAATCAGTTCCTTAAGTAGTTTGTATGGCTGTAATGTAATGCATTATGCACTGTTTGCATTTGCATGCATGTGATTGCAGTGTGGGCAGTGGTGGCCTAGTGGTATAGGAGCTGGATCACTGATCTTAAGGTTGGGAGTTCAAGCCTCATTCACCACAAGGTTGCCCCCCCCCTCCCCCCCGCCCCAGTACAGCTAACAGGGTTATCAAAGGCCGGCCATGTCTCTTGCTGTCTATGGTGAGAGTTTCATGTAAAAGAACCATTGGTGACTTTTGACAAGAGGAGCTGCAAAGCCATCAGTGTGTTTCCACCCTGCGATGGCCTATAGCGAGCTGTCCAGGGTGTACTCTGCCCTCGCTCGGAGTCGCTTGGGATGGGCGCCAACCTCCTCGGGACCCTAATTAGGATTAATCATCATTCAGTTAATTTTCTGTAACCACTTAATCCTAATTAGGGTTGCGGGGAGGCTGGCGCCCATCCCAGCCAACTTCGGGCGAGGGCAGAGTACACCCTGGACAGCTCACCAGGCCATCGCAGGGCGGAAACACGCCTGCGGCTTTGCAGCTACTCTTGTCAAAAGTCAGCAATGGTTCTTTTACATGCCTCACACCATAGACAGTGAGAGACATGGCCGGCCTTTGATAACCCAGTTAGCTGCACTGGGGAGGACAGTGACAACCTTGTGGAGAGTGGGACTCGAACCCCCAACCTTTTGGATCAGCGATCCAGTGCCCTGTACCACGAGACCACCACTGCCCCCCTAATCATCATTCAGTTCATTTTCTATAACCGCTTAATCCTAATTAGGGTCACGGGGAGGCTGGCGCCCATCCCAGCCAACTTCGGGCGAGGGTAGAGTACACCCTGGACAGAGTGTACTCTACCCTCGCTCGGAGTCGCTTGGGATGGGCGCCAACCTCCTCGCGACCCTAATTAGGATTAAGTGGTTACAAAAATAATTGCAGTGTGTTGCTGTATGTCCTTACTTTGGTTGACAGAATGTGTTCACAGAATTTGGGAATTTTGATGCCACTGACACATGTGGGGGGGGCCGGTGGCATAGTGGTTGGGGTACTGAGCTCATGATCAGGAGGTTGTGAGTTCGAATCCCACTGAGATCCTCACTGTGCTAAGACCCCTGGCAAGGTCTCAACCACAAGTGTGCCTCTGTTCACCCAGCAGTCTAAATGGGTACCAGTAAAATATACTGGGAAGGTAACCTGCGATGGACTAGCGTCCCATCCAGGGGGAGTTGAACTCCTGGTCGCTTCATGCTACGGAAACTGGGGATAAGCACCGGCCTGATGAGCCACTAGGCTCGGGTGTAAAAACCCAACAGACTTACCTTACCTGACACATGTGGGCAGCACGGTGGCGTAGTGGTTATGATGTCCACTTCACAGCAAGAAGGCTTGGGTTCAATTCACATGCCTGGACGATTCTCTGTGGAGTTTGCATGTTCTCCTCATGTTTGCGTGGGTTTCCCCCGGGTACTCTGGTTTCCTCCCACCATCCAAAAACATGCACAGTAGGTTAGTTGGCTGTTCCAAACATCCCTGAGGTGCGAGTGTGAATAGTTGTGTGAATGTTGTCCCTGCGATGGCCTGGCTGTCCAGGGTGGACCTCACCCTCGCCCGAAGTCGGCTGAGATGGGTTCCAGCCTAATTAAGATGAAGTGGTGAAACATGTGTCTGTGTGGTGTAGCCTTGTAGTTGATGCAGCACATGTAAGCTGTGCTATGCTTCTGTTGAAATTAATGCAATAGCAAAGAGTTACACTAAGTTACATGATTCCATTTACAGATCTCCATGACAGAGAACAAATCTGGTAGAGGAGAGATTGAAGAGAAGAGGGATGTAGACAATGTGCACTAACCACAGCTTGCCAGCCTGCTAAAATGACAGTCTGAATCTGACAGCTACGATTATAGTGGGCCTCCAGAAGGAAAGCTTCTTACATGGCAAGCCTCTGGTGCAATACATGGAGCTATGTTATAATTAACTCTGCTGCCAAGAAGTATATCATCAGCCATCCTGAGGACAGCAGAAGTGTATTAGCCGAAATGGAAAAAAAAAAAAAAAAAGTTAAAAAAAAAAAAATTATCGCTGTGCATTGTTTAGGGCGTAATCAGGTCATCACTGTGGAAACTTGGATTACAGTTATTTCCAGGATGTTGGTTTGTGTGCATTACAAGATCACATCATGTGTTATTGTGACGATGGTTTTATTTGGTGATGATTCTGTGGACAGGCAGCAGGCATAGCAGACTGCAAGCAATTAGGTCCAGATTGAAAGTGAGTGACAGGAGACATCCGGCAACTGCAAAATAGTTAAATAACAACATTTATGGATTTATGAAAAACAGATAGATGGACACAAACATAATAGCCATCTGATTGTGCTGCCATTCTGCCACAGGTATGTCTGAGACGGGAGCATTGAACTAACCATATACTGCTATTTGCTAAATTATCACCACATTGCCTTCTGCTCTGCACAGTCATTAATTTCAAAAGATTAAAAGATGCACTCCTGTACTTCAGAAAATGTGGATCCATGTAAATTAACATTCTATGAGTTATTAATTAAAAGCTAATAACTATGCTAATAGTTAACATTCATGCTCTGTTGATTATTAGAATCATTATGGCAATAATTCAGTCATTCATTTTATCAACTGCTTCATCCTACTTAGGGCCTGTGCGGAGGCTCATACCCATCTCAGCAGACCCTGGGCGAGGGCAGAGTACACACTGGACAGCTCACAAGGCAGACAAGACACATGGCCGGCCTTTTGATAATCTAGTTAGCTGCACTGGGAGGACAGCAGTGACAACCCGTTGATAGTGTGGCTCGAATCCTCGACCTTTGGGATCAGAAATCCAGCAGCCTATAAGCAGGCCATTTTTATATTATATATATATATATAGATATAAAAAAAAAAAAAACATGCAGACAAAGGGAGAAATTGCAAACTCCACAAAGAAATGAGCTTGCCAAGCACAGGACTGAAATCCAGGGCATTTTTGCTATGAAGTGGATGTGCTAAGCACTATGCCATCATGCCACCCAGTTGTCTTTTTTATTCTGTTTTTCTTCGTTTATATGACTAATATTGTCTTTCCTGGAACATGAACCATCCAACTTACCCATGTTACTTAATATGTGCACATCTTACTTTTTTTTTTTTTTTTTTCTGCACTCTCCTTCCATTGCTCAATTAGCCATATGTGAATACTGTACGTATCGTTTTGTTCTCTACCTCCATGTTTAATGTAGCTTTCCTGGTTTAGGCCAAATTACCTGCCATTTCAAAATGGCAAAAACTTATTCAGCCCTGTTTACCATTTAGTGTGAATAATGAATTTGACAAATGGAATTGCTCAGGAGTAATGGTACGGCTGGCTTTGAGCCCTGTTTCGTTAGGCTTGGCTGAGTTTTTTAATTATGTTTTCTTCCCCATTCTTTTCATTCCCTTCACATTTCTGTTTAAATAAAAAAAAAAAAAAAATCACTGAATTTGAAAGAATTTAAGTTAAAATATGACACATTTTACTATCAGTCACATTATGTAAGTTTGGCAATTTTATTTAAGACGTGTCTATTGTCTTTATTTATTTATTTATTCTTTTTATTTTGGGGGGGGGGTAGTGCACAAAAATGTACATGAATAAATATGCTGGTCTGAGGTCATTACCTTCAGGACGGTATCATTCTTTTCTGAAAGTTTTTGTAAAATTGTATGTAAATACAGTATTGCATGCCAACCCAATTCAAGATGACCCAATTTGTTAATTATCAAAAACTGAATTAAATAATGTCATTGATGGTCCATCTTGAGTGAGAGATTTCCTTTTGGCTTTTTCCCTTTATCAGGGGTCGCCACAGCGAATGATTCGCACGTTTGATTTGGCATAGATTTTTATGTCGGATGCCCTTCCTGACACAACCTCTGCGAGGACCAGAAACACGCTGATGGCTTTGCTGCTATTCTTTACAAAAGTCAGCGATGGTTCTTTTACATGAACCTCTCACTATAGACAGTGGGAGACATGGCCCGCCTTTGGTAACACAGTTAGTTGCACTTTTGGGGGGGGGTTGGGCAGTGACAACCTCATGAAGAGTAGGACTTGAACCCCCAACCTTAGGATCAATGATCCAGCGCCCTATACCACTAGACCATCACTGCCCCCACTTGACGGTCCATCTTGAGTAAGTGCTGGGAATTGCAGCCCTCAGCAGCCATGTTTGAAAGATGCTGGGATGACTTGGAAGTGCACTCCTAGTTGCAACTTGTGGCAAATTACACATCCTTTTTTGAAGACTTCAGGTTTTATTATTCTTTTGGCTGCTCCTTTTAGAGGACATCACAGTGGATCATCCTTCCCCATCTCACTCTGTCCTCTGCATTCCTCTCTGTCAAGCCAATCTCCTGCATGTCCTACCTCACCACTTGCATAAATCTCTGGCCTTCATCTCGTCCTCCCACCAGGCAGTTCCATCCTCAAAATGTTTCTACCAGTATACCCTTTATTCTCTCTCTGCACATGCCCGAACCATCTCAATCTCGCCTCTCTCACTTTATCACCAATAAACCATTACCTCAGTTCAATTTATTTTATGTAACCGCTTAATCCTAATTAGGGTCACGAGAAGGATGGTGTACATTCTACCGATACCTGATGAGGGCAGAGTACACTATGGACAACTCGCCAGACCACTGCAGGTCAAAAGTACCTTGACGGCTATGTAGCCTACTCTTGTCGTAAGTCAGCAATGGTTCTTTTACATGTCTCACACCACAGACAGTGAGAGACATGACCAGAATTTGATAACCCGGTTATCTGTACTGGGAGGACAGTGACAACCCGATGAGAATGGGGCTTGAACTTCCAACCTAAGGATCAGTGATCCAGCACCTTTTCCACCATGTCACCACTGCCCAGTAATTAATAAATAAGTTTGAAATCTTCATGTTTGATTCGATACAGGTTTTATACCAAATGGCCTTCCTGATGCGCCCTTCCTCTTTTACTTGGGAGTGAGACTGGCACCAAGAGCACACTAGCTTATGTGACATCAAAAGGCTGAATTCAATAAAGCATGCAAACGTGTGCTCCTTTGCTTTCAGACTTTTTTTCCTTCAGCTTTCAGCATCACTAACATGCTGTTGCAGATCCAGATTTTTCTGACTCCAGCTGTTGGTAAATACTGCAAACCTTCCAACTTGGTATAGTATAATTACTTCAGTGTTCAGATTAATTTATTCATTCATTTATTTTCTCAACCGCTTAATCTTAATTAGGGTCTCAGGGATGCTGGTGCCCATCTCAGCTGACTCTGGGCAAAGGCGGGGTACACCCTGGACAGCCGCCAGGCCATCACAGGGCTCAATGTTAAGATAATTCAAAGGGCCTGCCAATCAAAAATAAAGACTGCATTTTCATTTGGCTTTGTATGGCCATTGGCCATTGCACCCCCCCATCACTTTCCAGTTGGTTAATTAGCCAATTAGGATAGAAAAATGTGACAAATTTTGAAGGGAGAACTTGTGATATAAGTAGGTATGGATTTGTTAATAATAAGTATCATGGCTATTTAAGGGGCAGTGGTGGTCTAGTGGTATAGGGTGCTGGATCACTGATCCAAAGGTTGGGGGGTTCAAGTCCCACTCTCCACAAGGTTGTCACTGTCCCCCCCAGTGCGGCTAACTGGGTTATGAAAGGCGGGCCATGTCTGTCACTGTCTATGGTGAGAGGCATGTAAAAGAACCATTGCTGACTTTCGTAAAGAGTAGCTGCAAAGTCGTCAGCGTGTTTCTGTCCCTTGCTAAAAAGGGTTGTGACAGGAAGGACATCCGACGTAAAAACCTCTGCCAAATCAAACGTGCGAATCAGATGATTCGCTGTGGCGATTCCCGAGTAAAAAGGAAAAAGCCGAAAGGAAGATAGACAGACAAGTATCATGGCTGTTTAATTTGATAAATGGTCACAAATATAGTATGAATGGTGCATACCATGCAGGTCCCCCAGTGCAGCTAACTGGGTTATCAAAGGCGGGCCATGTCTCTCACTGTCTATGGTGAGAGGCATGTAAAAGAACCATTGCTGACTTTCGTAAAGAGTAGCTGCAAAGTCGTCAGCGTGTTTCTGTCCCTTGCTAAAAAGGGTTGTGACAGGAAGGGCATCCGACGTAAAAACCTCTGCCAAATCAAACGTGCGAATCAGATGATTCACTGTGGCGACTCCCGAGTAAAAGGGAAAAAGCCGAAAGGAAGATAGATAGATAGATAGATAGATAGATAGATAGTTAGATAGATAGATAGGTAGGTGCATACCATGCCGTCCCCTGAAAGTCAGTGTACCCCATTTAATATTAGTAGTGGTCTTGAATTATGCCCAGTATAACTCAGGTTGGGCATCATCACCAATAGTTTTTTGATATATACCTGAAAAATGACTTACTCAGCTAGAGCATTTTTAATGAGTCGCAACAATGGTATGTACACACAGGAAAATGTCTGTTGGATGTATTATGTTTATTACTTAACCTTTGTTGTGGACTTCCCCTGGTCTCCACCAAAAAAAAAAAAAAAAAAGACATACAGTGTATGTTAAAAAGTTTATGTAGGGCTCAGGGACACTAAGGGAACAAAGTTGAGAACAACAGCATTATGCAATGGTAAAATGTTGCATAACAAGACCTGCAGTCACTCGTCTTTGGTTCTCACTGCTTGAACATGGTTCTCCAGGGGAGGGAAGTTTATTTCTGTCAGTCCAAACATCCTTTTGTTGTCCTCTTCTGTTCCTGACTGTCCCTCAAAGACATCTGCTCGTGAAAAAGTCTGTGCCTGTCTCTCCTGCTGTTCTTTGATGACTTACTCAGGTGCTCTGATCACCTCTTGCAGTGCTCTTGTCACTTCAGTGTCCCCTTCCCGGTAGGACATGTCATCAAACACAGAACCTCTATTGCTGACAACTCAATTACCCAAATTAGCTTCTGTCCACTTCCTTCACCAAACAGAGTCTAATAGTTTTAATACTATGAGTAATCTCCATAATACAGACATTGAGATTATCACAGAAATTGTGTACACTGAAATTTTATCTGAAATGGCAACATACAGTTATGGTTGTGGTAGGATGTTGACTAATTTTATGTAGGACAACAACAATAACAACACTACTACTACTACTACTACTAGTAGTAGTAGTAATAATAATAATTATTATTATTATTATTATTATTATTATTATTATTATTATTATTATTATTATTATTATTATTATTATTATTATTATTGCTATTATTATATTTTTCAAGATCTATTTTTTTGGCCTACAGTGCATTTAATTCAGTCAGTCAGTCTGGATAACACCACTCTATATTTCCAGAAGGCATGCCCATAGCCTAAAAAAAAATGATTGTCAGAGAAAATGAGGTAACATATTAAGACATTAAAATCCAGCAGCTGTGGTTTCATGTATCGTTCAGTCTCAATTCTGAGCTATCGGCCTTAGGGTAGAAATTAACTTGAGAAAAAGGTCAAATGTAAGTAAAAATTGAACTCTTTATTGTTGGCTTAGTTTAGCTTCTACTCATTTGATTTATCAACAGTCACAGTATATCATTTTTTTTAATTATTATTATTTTTATTTATTTATTTATTTATTTTTATTTATTTATTTATTTTTTCAAAATGGTATTTCCCAGTTATCCTTTTTAAAGGAAATGATTTCTGAGCCTCTGATGATCTCTCTAGTTATCCTAAGTCTTTTATTAATTTGAAAAGGCATGCTAAATAATAATAAAAAAAAAAAAATTAAAAAGGGGGGGGTATTTTTTTCTTGGATGGATTTTTTTTTTTTTTTTTTTTATTCCCCCCCATCCTCTGCAACTCACCCACTTCTGACATTAGTCAACTTTATTTGAGCTCTCCCGTGGAGCCGTATGTTGTACAGAGAGCAAAAGTAATCACAAATTCAAGTGAACCATGCCTCCCTCCTGCTCGTTTACTGTATTCTCTCTCATTAATTAGTTGTTTAAAAGACCTCAGTTTGGACAGATATGGCTGCTCTAGCCAGATGTTAGCCCCGTGTTTCTCCCCTAAGGAGGTGCTTTGTTTACTAGAGAACAAAAACACCATGCTAGCATCGACTCAGTTTAATGGCTTACTTTCGTAGAAAAAATATTTCTCTTGCTTTTGCTTATTATAAACTTCAAGCACAAACACCTTTGTTTCTTTTGGGATTTTCTTTTATAATGAGACAAATTAGTGACTTAAACTGCTGATCTGTACCCAGCCTAACAGCATTGTATGATGTTACATGCATCTCAGGTCTGTGAGCCACTGTGTAAAATGGAAAAGTACATTTTAGAAAGCTATCCTGATACATGCTCAGTGATCCAGATACAGAAATGCCAGAAAGTTTGACTCAGTCCATCTGGACATGAACGTTTCAGTAGGAAAAACATTTCATTACTCATCCATTGACTGTCAGTGTCAGCTGACTGCAGACTTCCCCAAATTTACAGATAAAACTTAATGCAGAATGATCAAAACAGCACGATTACATAACAGTGAGCTCAGTGGTCAGTTTTATGATGAGTCAAATGCAAATTGTTAGCCAGATGTGCTACTCAAAGAAAGCTTGAAAATGGCTACAATCACAGGACTGTATGCTCGCCACTGTATTGTCTATAAGGTTGGAAACCCTGCAGATACCGTAGACTGATAAAGTCAATCCAAAGAGTGATGAAATCAGCCTGATAAAGCAGTAACTGGGAAAATACAAAGTGTATTAGCAACTTGTATTTCTACAAAATATCCCTTTAATTGAATGCTTTCTGTTTCCCTTGACTGTATATGCTCCATTTGAAGGTCCACAACATATTTGGGAAATGTCTCGCTTCTAGTACTCCACGGAAGGGTATTAAAATGGCGTGCTCCATTAAGTAAACAGACAGGCACACATTAGAGGGCTTGAGGACTTGGTACATGTGATGGTCACTTTTTGGTGCACATCATTAGCATATCTGAAGGTCAAATTAGCAAAAATGGGTTGGAATGTCAAATACTTCCTGATTCTGAATGTAAAAATAAACAAATTAAATTATATTTTAGTCACCTGTTTTGTGTGTGTGTGTGTGTGTGTGTGTGTGTGTGTGTGTGTGTGTGTGTGTGTGTGTGTGTGTGAGATTGGCAAGTTGTTTAGATGATACACACACACACACAGGCAGAGTTAGAAGTGTGCCAGGAAGGACAGGTCTCCTGAGCACATAAATATATGCTAGAGAGCATGTATATATGTATATATATATATATATATATATATATATATATATATATATATATATATGGTTGCCACTGTCCCCTCTGTGCAGCTAACTGGGTTATCAAAGGCCTTCCATGCCTCTCACTGTCTATGGTGTAAGGCATGTAAAAGAACCATTGCTGACTTTCGACAAGAGTAGCTGCAAAGCCGTCAGCGTGTTTATAATCGGGAGTCGGAGTCCCCTGAGGCCGTTCGTTCACAGTAACGTTCTGGCAACTCCTGCAGCGGAACTGAAACCCAGTCGTATCGGCACTTGCCCTTCCATTGGATCATTCCGGTGGCACTGAGAGGAGGGACTTGCTGCTTGGGTAACGATCTGTCCTCCGTTACTCCCATAAATTAAAAAAAAAAAAAAAAGACTTTCCCTCCCCTTTACTTTTCCCTCCCGGTGCTTTTCCTTTAAACATTTCCTTTAAACATTTTCCCAAGTAAAATGAGCCAATATAACCCAAATGTCAACTTTAGCACATGGCAAGTGGAACCAATCAACATGAACCTAAACAAAAGCACATAGCCTGGAACTTTAGATTCATGAAGTTAGTCAGAAGGAGAATTGGGTGATAAATACTCGTCATCACTTTCTGATAGGTCGATATCTGGCTCATCGTTCCATTCATTCAGAGCATCCCATAGTTTTCCTGTAGCAGTTTCTAATGGTTCATTGGTTGTTGGACATTTACCAAGAGAACACAGCAAAATATTTTCCTGTTTTTAAAGCACAGCGGAACAATCAAATGTGTTGTTACTGATGAACATTATAGACGTTCCCCAGTGTCAGGGGGCCTTCAAATACCATGTAAACTCACTTTTACAGGCGGTGAACACCTCATTTCTCAGTTATAGCGATTGATTGAATAAAATTGGAAAGTTTGATCTACAATATTGCTTCCAGTACACATGGGCGGTTATTAGACGTAAGATCAAAAACACTGGGGCAGGACTCTTATTACATTCTGTGACTGAGCTGCAGGATGATGGTAGATGTTATTGTTCAGTGTTGTCTTTATTTTTGACATTTGCCTTTCTGACACTTCTGTCAGACAGTTCAGCTCTATCTTCACAACTTTAATGTGCGGATCAGTTCATTTAATCTGTTTGCAACTGCAACCCTCACTGTGCTCCTCCAGCATCCTGAATAGTGTTTGGCAGATGTTAAACGACATCACTTCGGGAAAAAAAAAAATCAAGACACCTCTGGCCCTTCTTGTAAAGTGCGGACATGTTCTTAACCCAGTCCAGTTTATTGTCAGTATAAACTATAAGATATTTGTAATTCTCTAACTTTCCACGTTGACGTCCTGGGTGGAAACAAGAGTCACTGATAATTTGGATCTCCTAAAATCCACAGACAGTTTCTTGGTCTTTGTCACATTAAGCTACAGATGATTCTGTTCACACCATGTGACGAAGAAACCCATAGCAGCCCGAGATTACATCTCCTCACCTCCACTGACATTCAAGTACAGCAGAGTCATCAGAAAACTTCAGAAGATGGCAGGTCTTTGAAGTCCATTGTGTAGAGGGTGCTGGAAAGGGGAGAAGACACCATGTGGTGATCTGGTGTTGCTGACCACCATGTCCGACATGTAGTGCATGTAGTGCTGCAGGCATACATACTGTGGCCTTCCAGTCCATAGCCTACAATCCAGAACATAAGAGAGGCATCCAACTGTTTCGTTGTCAGTTTTTCACCCAGGAGGGTTGGCCTGATAGTGTTCAATGCACTGGAAAAGCAAAAAAAAAAAACATGACCCTCATAGTGTCACACAATGTGAATGCAGTACCACCAGTAATCCTGGGGCCACCGGGACGTGGGCTTTTTGGTTCAGAAACAAGACATGATGTTTCCCACCACACCAGGACCCTCTCTAAAGGCTCACTGTAAATATGTAATGTAAGACTCCACAGAGCTGGCAGCACAGGGTTTAAGGACGCAGGGGCTCTCCCCACTTCTGCTGCCTTGCCCGCTTCACCATTCATATTCAATGTTTTGTAAGTGTAAAAATTGTTTGATTATTTTTTTTTTATTGTGTATATTCTGAAAAAAAAAGTAATTTGATGTTTGTTTGATTTTTTTATGAAAGTCATTCCAGAACAGCGGATGCAATAATTTCAGTAATGACACCCAACTCTACCTGTCCACAAACCTCCCTCCTCCCTCCAATATACTCTCCAATTATCTCCCGGAAATCAGATCCCGGTTCTTCCACAGTTTTCTCAACCCTAACAGTGACAAAATTGAACTTGCTCTCCCTATTTCCATCTATGTAACATCTCACATCTGCGTCCAGCTCTCTCACCTAACAGTACTGCTATTCAGGTCCATGCTCTGGTCACATCCTGCTTGGATTACTGCACCTCTTTACTTTTTAGTTTAAATGACAAATTCATCCATAAAATCATAAATTCATCCATCGGTTCAGAACTCTGCTACACAAATCATTTACAAAATGCTCTCCATCCGTCATATTATACCTGTCCTTCAGCAACTTCATTGGCATAGCATTAAATTCCGCATCATTTACAAAATTATGCTTCTCACCTTCAAGGTCATCAACAACCTTGACCCTCTATTTCTCACTGCATTCCTTCATATAAACTCACCTGCTGTAGCTGCACTCTCAGGTTCTCTTCCTCTATCCAACTCACTCCCATCTGCTTGCTTGTCCACCATGTGGTGTAGAGCCTTTAGCCACTCGGCCTTATGTCTCTGGAGTTCTCTGCCACATAGAACATTAAATAGTCAAACTTACCCACTGTCTCTCAGTCCAACCTTAAAAGACATCTTTATATACGGGCATATTACCTTTAATTATGAGTCTGGAATGAACTTTGCTGCACTTTTGTAGTTAGTTTTCTATGTTTTCGGTTTTAATGTTTCAATTCAATTGGTTCATTCATTCATTTGTTCGTTTTCTGTGACCACTTAATCCTTATTAGGGTCACAGGAAGGCTGGCACCCTTCCCAGCCAACTCTGGGTGAGGGCAGAGTACAACCTGAACGGCTTGCCAGGCCATTTTAGGGCGGAAACACGCCAATGGCTTTACAACTGGTTGAGAGTCGGGCTTGAACCCCCAACCTTAGGATCATTGATCCAGCACCTTACCACTAGGCCACCCCACTGCCTTTAATTGTCTCCATTGCAATGTTTATTTTGAGAGTTTTTTCCACTTTACTGTTTTGCATGGTGACCTTGAGTACCCAGAAACACACCTTGTTAATAAATTGCATTATTATTATTATTATTATTATTATTATTATTATTATTATTATTATTATTATTATTATTATTATTATTATTACTATTACTATTATTGCTATTATTTTCCTTTCAGCTGTTCCCTTAATGGGTCGCCACAGTGAATCATCTGCCTCCATCTCACCCTGTCCTCTGCATCTTTTTCTCCCACTCCAACTACCTTCATGTCGTCCTTCACCACATCCATAAATCTTCTCTTTGGTCTTCCTCTAGGCCTTCTGCCTGGTAGTTCCAACCTCAGCATCCGACTACCAATATATTAACTATCCCTCCTCTGTACATGTCCAAACCATCTGAATCTAGCCTCTCTGACTTTGTCTCCAAAACATCTTACATGTGCTGTCCCTTTGATGTCCTCATTCCTGATCCTGTCCATCCTCGTTACTCCCAAAGAGAACATCAACATATATTATTATAATTATTATTATTGTTATTATTATTATTATTATTATTATTAATAAAAAATGCAATAGAATGCAACATTTTTGCTAAATTAATTTAATTGACAAAAGCGCAACAAAAATACTTTCAATATTTTAACAGGTCAGTTTAATTTTATTTTTTAAACATAACCATTAGAATCCGATGCATGCAACAGACTTGAAAAAAAGTTGGGTCTGAAGAATTGTGTGACTTCAACTTTCCTTTTACATACAATTTTTCTCCACTGGGTAGTGAGAGTAATAATTGTGATTTTTTCAGTTGGAATTTTTGTCCATTCCTGTGGCACTGTCTGAGAAATTGTCATGCTCTTGTGACCAATATAGCTACATTAGCTACGAGGTTACATGGAAAAACACTGTCACTTAACACAATCTGCCACTTCTGCAACCTGAATTTCTCATGTCCCCCCCAAAAAAAAAAGTTGTTCTATAGAGCTTGTTCTTGGCGAGATACGTATAGTATGTGTACTCATAAGATCAACTACTAATTATTCTCTTTTCATATTTTCTGAAAATTATTTATCTTAAGATTTTAGTCTCCAAGTGCTTACTACGAGCTCTGAGCTATTTTCCACTCGGGCAACCATGAAGTCATATTGGCACCAAACATATGGCGAGTTCTGTGTAGAAATACACTTGCAGATTGTGCTGGTGTTTCAGTTGTCTTTGTGAATAACAACATGGTGAATAAAATGCTTGTTTCATGACTGCACATATGAATTAATGCTTTTACTTTTCTTTTATAATCACTGAGCTGTAACATCTCGACCCCCCAGTTTTTTTTTTCTTTTTCATTTTTTTTTTTGGTGAATTAGCAATGGAGCTCAATAGTAAAATAAAATAGGCCTATTCGTGAGAAAAAAGAAGATGGAGGTTCTTAAAATCATAAAGATGAAGTTTTGGATTTTCAAAGGAAAACTTTTATTTTTTACAAAGTTAAGCCTCTATTACATTTTGCTAAACAAAAACCCTGTGTGTAATTTGTTGCATCTGTGCTTAGAGCATTGCATATTTTAATTTCATCCACTTATATGGCGAACACTGCACATAATTCATTTTTGGTTCCTGCAAATTCAAATATATAAAGTACAAAATACATAAAACACAGCACTAGATTCTATACTTAACCCAACAGATTATGCACTGAATACAAATAATGAAAGTTAGAAATGTTTTACTCCATCATATGTTTTACTGATGTTTTACTTTACAGTATCTGGGCCTAGAATCAAGCACTCTTTTGTTGTCTTGTTTCATTTGTAGGGAAACTATTCATCAAAAAGATCTATGTAATGGAATATCTGCTTCTAACTGAGGTTGGAAAGATTTTGTGTACTGGACTGGGTTTTTTAATCCTTTGCATAGCTTGTCCGTGTGAGGTTCAGCCCTTATGCTTAGCCATATGTATATTTACAGTTATAGGTTTTATTGTGTAGCATGGTTTTGTACAGCAGTGGCCTCCAACCTTTTTTTGCATCAGGGACCAGTTTTATGTATGAAAATGTTTCCGTGGACCAGTTCGAGTCTACTCCGTAGTCTTGCTTTGGTGGCTGTCACTGCAGAAAACCCCACCTCACAAAGATATGTGGTTGGAAGCGGAAGAATATTAAAAATATTTCAGTGTTTCTGTGGCAATGTCGAAATAAGATTTAGAAGTTCTAGTAAAAAAAAAAATATATATATATATATATATATATATATATATATATATTTCTTCTATAATCACCTGAAGAGAGAGGATGGTTTCACCACCCCTCGAAACAGATCTGTAGTGATAAATGGAGTTTCAATAGAAAGTCTTTGTCCTGTCCTTTTATTTTTGTTTATTTGCTCTAGCAAAAAGTATTGAGCACTCTCCTACGGAAGGATCTACTCAGAAAATCCTCTATATATATATATATATATATATAGGGGGCAGTGCTGGTCTAGAGGTATAGGGCGCTGGATCGCTGATCCAAAGGTTGGGGGTTCGAGTCCCACTCTCCACAGGGTTGTCACTGTCCCCCCCAGTGCAGCTAACTGGGTTATCAAAGGCGGGCCATGTCGCTCACTGTCTATGGTGAGAGGCATGTAAAAGAACCATTGCTGACTTTCGTAAAGAGTAGCTGCAAAGTCGTCAGCGTGTTTCTGTCCCTTGCTAACAAAAGGGTTGTGACAGGAAGGGAATCCGACGTAAAAAAACCCTCCGCCAAATGGAATGTGCGAATCAGATGATTCGCTGTGGCGACTCCCGAGTAAAAAGGGAAAAGGCCGAAAGGAAGATAGACATATATATATATATATATATATAAAATTTGTACCATGAAAGATTTTGTTTGCGGACTGGCACCAGTCCATGGACCAGCATGTCCACCACACAGCAAGAAGGTTGAGGGTTCAACCCTCCAGCTTAATGAGAGTTTCCGTATGGAGTTTCCATGTTACCATGTGTGTGTGTGTGTGTGTGTGTGTGTATGTTTCTGTGTACTTTGGTTTCATCCCACTGTTTACAGACATGCACATTAGGCTTACTGACTGTTCAAAATTGCCCTACGTATGAATGGCTGTGTGTGTTTTCTCTGTGAAGGACTGGCGAGCTGTTCAAGGTTTGGCCTTTGCCCACAGTCAGCTACAATAGGCTGCAGCCTCCCCATAACCTCTTTATCAAATGAATGTGGTAGTATATGATAAAACAGCTCTGCGGAGCACAATTTTGTTACTCTCTGTTTCTAAATCGACAATGTTAACAATTCACATGTTCAAGGTTTGCATTTTTATGTCTCCTTATAACTCCAATTCCCTCCAAAGACATGTGCATTATGTTTATTTTTGTATTTTAAATTACCCCCAGGCTTGAGTATGAAAGCGAATGGTTGTGTTCTGGTCTGACGAGCTGTTTAGTGTGTAGCCTGCCTTTCCCTAGTGTCTGCTGAGATAGACTCCAATCCCCCAAAACCCTAAAGGATGCACTGGTTTGGTCAATGACTGACTGAGTGACTACATGGTTATTACTGTTTGCCTTAATCTCCAAAATCTGTAAATTCGAATGATTTATTAATTCAGTATTCAGTGTTTACTATATAAAAGTTAAAGTTTGGATCCTTTGAAATGTTCCTTGTCATAATTACTTTTGGCTTTCCTTTCCATATTAGGACCATTAATCTACTTCTGGATTTCTGTAAAATCTGCATTGTGGAAATATTTATTTCTCAAGGAACTATACAAAGAAAAAAATGAGCTCAACTTCATTTATTTAATTTGTTTTGCTTTTATTAGAACTTTATTCTTACAGTTAAAAGTACACCAACTGACATCAGTAGAAGCAAACTAATCTAAGAACAACAGATGATCCCCATCTCATAACATCTGTTGTTGATGAGCCTCAACACAGAAGTCACAAAGTCAGAAGTATGCATATGTTGTAAATCACACGAGGGATTTAAAGTAACTCGGTGAAGAAAAAGGTAGTTTAGTTATTTACAATAAACAATGACAAGGGTTTATTTTGCATGACATTTTATGATTAAATTCAGTGACCGCCAAACTAATTTGGCTAGTGGGATGAAAAGGACAAACCTTTTTTTTCATGAATCAGCGTAGCAAGGTGAAGGAAAGAACAGGGTGGCAGATGGATTGAATCGTAGCCAAAGTCAGGGGTCCAAGGCGCTGTCCGCTGAGGTATTCTGTTGTGCTACTGGACATTACAGCAAAGTCACACAAAAGAGAAGGTTTAATCGGAAAAGTGGGAATTTACAAGCAGTAGGCAGTAAAATCAGTTGACAATGGCGCCATGTTTCCCCCCTAACATGCCACTGTGGTAGCAATGACCCAGTTCTATATGAAGAGTTTGTTTTGCAAAAAAATACCTCCAATTGTTTTCGTTATAAGAACTATTTAAATGTCATGCCAAAAAAAAATAAAACAACAGAATAAATTAATTAAAAAACTTTTTCAAGTAAATTTAAAATAAGGTTACTGAAAAAGTTTATACATTTTATCATATATATATATATATATATATATATATATATATATATATAGGGGATTTTCTGAGTAGATCCTTCCGTAGGAGAGTGCTCAATACTTTTTGGTAGAGCAAATAAACAAAAATAAAAGGACAGGACAAAGACTTTCTATTGAAACTCCATTTATCACTACAGATCTGTTTAGGTGGTGAAACCATCCTCTCTTCAGGTGATTATAGAGGAATCTTCTATAATCACCTGAAGAGAGAGGATGGTTTCACCACCCCCTAAACAGATCTGTAGTGATAAATGGAGTTTCAATAGAAAGTCTTTGTCCTGTCCTTTATTTTTGTGTATATATATATATATATATATATATATATATATATATATATATATATATATATATATATATATATATATATATATATATATATATATATATATATAACAGTATTTATTTCTCAATTTTTCATAATTAACACAAATTAATTTATCTATTTTAAAAACACAAGCTACAGTGGCGCCTTGACTTACGGGTGTATTTTATGAGTTTTCCATGAGACGAGCTTCAACCCCACCAAAAATGTGCCCCATCCAACGAGCAAAATTTTGATTTATGAACTCTTCTGGGGAAATGGCTTTTCCGGGCATCATATCTTTGTATTCTTCCGTGTGTATTCCTATGTGCTCAGAGAACTCCTTATGCAGTGGTTCTTAATTATTTTCTGTGATGCCCCCTATAGGAAGGGGGAAAACACACACACACACACACACACACACACACACACACACACACACACACACACACACACACACACACACACACAAACACCCAGCACCCCACGCACAACTATAAATAGTGTTTACTGCACTTCATATTATTTTCTCGGTGCTTTTTCCCTGCACCATAGGAAACACAGTGACAGCGCCACTGCCACCTAGAGGATACACAATTACACTTAATTTAGTACAGTATGACAAAAAAATCATGTTCCCCAAGGTCATACGCTCCATCCCCCCACCCCCACCCCCTTGCCTCACATGTGCCCCACTATTTGAGAAACACTGGCCTTGTGGGAGCTCACCATGAGCCTTTTCTTGCTGGCATTCGTAGCATGCAAAATTCTTCTCTTCCTCTTCCTCCTTCTCTGTTACGCACCACCTCATGCCTGCCCACGTGACATCTTTGCACCCATGTGGCATCTTTCCTGCAGTTGATGATCGGAAGGGTTAGTTGACTTACTGTTTATTCTTCTTTTACTATTATTTATTATTAATTATTATTAATGGTAATGTACATGTATTATTAATATGAAATATTTATTGTTTTTACATCTTCTTATTCTTCTTTCTTCTTCTTCTTTCTACTTTTTTTCTTTTCTTTCTTTTTTTCTTTCTTCTGTTTTTACATGGTTATCTTTAATATAATAGGCCAAATATACGTGTTTGTGACAGGTCATATGAGTTTGGGAGGGGGTTGGAACGGATTAATGTGTTTTTACTATTTCCTACGGGGATTTTTGTTTTATTTAAATAACATTTTGGCTTACGACCTTGCTCTCGGAACAGATTAATTTCATAAGTCAAGGTACCACTGGCCGGGGCAGTGGTGGTCTAGTGGTATCAGGTGCCGGATCGCTGATCCAAAGGATGGGGTTTGAGTCCCACTCTCCACAGGGTTGTCACTGTCCCCCCCAGTGCAGCTAACTGGGTTATCAAAGGCGGGCCATGTCTCTCACTGTCTATGGTGTGAGGCATGTAAAAGAACCATTGCTGATTTTCGACAAGAGTAGGCTGCAAAGCCGTCAGCGTGTTTCCGCCCTGTGATGGCCTGGCGAGCTGTCCAGGGTGTATTCTGCCCTCGCCCTGAGTTGGCTGGGATGGGCACCAGCCTCCCCGCGACCCTAATTAGGATGAAGCAGTTACAGAAAATGAACTGAACTGAAGGTACCACTAAATATTCATTGTGGATTTTATTGATATTAAAAGTTACCTGGCTAGCATATTAACTTCATTATATTTTAATGCTCCACAATACTAAGCTTTCCAGTACGGTATCCCATAATTTAGCTGAAATCACAAAATAATCAAAGATGTTTTGCTTGTTCGACATTCATTTATTATATTTCATTTTTGGAACCATTTTATTCTTTATCAATGTCCCAAGGAGGGCTCTGGGTGCAAACAGAGTACACCCTGAACAAATTGCCAGACTGTCACCAAGTCAGCAAACACATTTACATTCACACTCACATCTATGGGCAATATCTAGTTTGCCTAATGTACATATATTTGGACTGTTGAAGGAAACCCACACAAGCACAGAGACAAAGAACCTTCATGCTGTGAGTCGAAAGTGCTAACTATTATGCCACTCTTTTAACCAGCCTGATTTCCTTTCAGCTTTTTCGCTTTTTCAGAGGTCACCACTGGGTGACCTTGAACTGGCTGATTGATGGAATTTAGTTTCTGGAGTCAATAATAACCTGTTTGAACCATATCTGCATCTGTCTGACCTTCAGATCCTGACAATTACAGTTATTACCCATGTTTTAGGCATAAATTACTGCTCCCTGTAAAGGTAAGGGAAATAATTTTTCAATTTATTTATTTATTTATTTGTCAATAGGAGTACAGATTACAGTGGCGATTCCAGAAAATTAAACTCTAGTTCAAAAAATGCCTTATTGAAGATGGATGGATGGATGGATGGATGGATGGATGGATGGATGGACGTCTTCAGATTGAAATATACCATAAATTTAATACTAATAATTTACTAACTAATAATAATAACAATGTAATAATTTAATTTAGATTGCCTTGCGGTAAAATATTAATGTTTTATATACAATGCAAAAAAAACCTGTATTTTTTAATTGTTCTTTTGGAAATTTCACAGTCAAACACGCAAGACAGAAAACATGATATTTACTGTTTATTTGCATACTGTTAAGACATACTATAATTTAAATTAATTTAAAATATTTCTTTGATAAACACATTATGCTATTTTTTTCCCCAAATTGCCCCTAGATGCCAGTGTGATGTGTGGCTTGTGTGAGTGTTGGCCCTGCAATGATCTGGCAAGAATTTTACAGTGTGGCCTGCCTTTGCTCGTGCTGGTTGAGATAGGCTTCAGCCACAATCCTAATAGGATTCAGTCTGAGTATATCTTATTGACATAACTCTTTGTTATTTTGATCCAAAGGAGCCAGATTTAATGGGTAGGGTCATCCGTGGTTCAAACTTGGCCACCATGTCTGGCTCTAAGAATGCAATTATTGATTAGTGTGCAATAGCAATTGTGGTAATTAATGCCCAGGTTATATGCAAGGGACAGGCAAAGACATGTGGGCCATTCATCACTCCCTGTGCTTGTTTGTTCTCACTCCATTGAACCAGCACTCTGGCTTGCTAAGAGGAATGTTAATGCTTGCTAATTTGCTGGCCATAATAGTTAGAGGTGTGCAGAATAGGACCAAGATATTGATTAAATATTGAATATTGAATCAGAATACTTTATTGATCCTGGAGGAAATTGTGTTGAAAGATGAAAACTATACATTTTAATCATTGCCTGAGACTAAAATGGATGTGAATAAAATTTGCAAGTAATAAGATAATGTTATATCTCATTGATATTAAGCAGTTCTTTCTTTCATTTTTTATTGACAATGACAATGTTCTATTACTCTATTTTTTAACAAATGTTCATACCAAAGCACTCCTTTGGCTGTTTTGGACACACAGGCACACAATTTCTTACTCTTTGCTTTTAGCTGGGTAAGTCATCCCAGAGCACAGTTTCAATTGTAGTGATTGTGGAAACACGTAGATCTCTCATTAAAGCTTATAGTGTCAACGTCAACAATCAAACTCCACAGAGCGCTGGACTGCTGATCCTAAGGTTGGGGGTTTGAGTCCCATTCTCCACAAGGCTGTCACTGCCATGTGTGTGTGTGTGTATGTATATATATATATATATATATATATATATATATATATATATATCTGTATGTCTTCCTTTCGGCTTTTTCCCTTTTACTCGGGAGTCGCCACAGCGAATCATCTGATCCGCATGTTTGATTTGGCAGAAGTTTTTACGCCGGATGCCCTTCCTGTCACAACCCTTTTTAGCAAGGGACAGAAACACGCTGACGACTTTGCAGCTACTCTTTACGAAAGTCAGCAATGGTTCTTTTACATGCCTCTCACCATAGACAGTGAGAGACATGGCCCGCCTTTGATAACCCAGTCAGCTGGCTGCACCGGGGGGGCAGTGACAATCTTGTGGAGAGTGGGACTCGAACCCCCAACCTTTGGATCAGCGATACAGCACCCTATACCACTAGACCACCACTGCCCCATATATATATATATATATATATATATATATATATATATATATATATATATATATATATATATATATATATATATATATATATATAATATTCCAAAATGGAATGAAAGTGTTTAAAGGACCTATGTTTTAATAATAACAAACTCTTATGGTCTGTGAAGGCGACAACCCAATGAGGATAACGTGATGTGTGTGATCAGCTTGATCAAAGTAGAATAAATGCTGGCTAAAGAGTGTACATGTATAATGAGGAAGAAAAGTGGTGGAATACCATCAAAAAGATGTAAGTGATGTCTTCGCATATTCGTATATCAGCAAGTCCTGCTGTGAGTCTTAGCAAGTGGGTTAAGAGAGGGTATTTTACAGACTCCCTCGGGGTCTAGCAAGTGGATTACTTTTGATAAAGTGCTTAAGGCTGATGAATGATCATGGTAAATGATGTAGCATTTTTGCTGGAAGAAAGAAGAAAGTGAAAGAAGAGGGACTAGGGAAAGGCAAAAAAGAGAGGAAGGGAATGAACAGAAAGGAGTCTTCTTTACAAATGACTTACTGAAATAAAGATAAACGTCAACAGAGAAGCAGGACTAAAGTGGGGGATATTGAGCCAGTCAATAAAACCAGCAAATTTCAAGACTCATTCTTTAATCACATATTTAAATTATTCTAATGCACAGTAAATATGTACTCCACCAATTCCAATCATTTTTAATTTTTTTTATTATTTATTTATTTATTTATTTGTTGTTGTTTAGATTGAGATGGTTTGGGCATGTACAGAGGAGGGATAGTGAGTATATTGGTAATAGGATGCTGAGGCTGGAACTACCAGGCAGAAGGCCTAGAGGAAGACCAAAGAGACGATTCATGGATGTGGTGAAGGAGGACATGAAGGTCGTTGGTGTAAGAGAAGAAGATGCAATGGATAGGGTGAGATGGAGGCAGATGATTCGCTGTGGCGACCCCTGAAGGGAAAAACCGAAAGAAAAAGAAGAAGATTTATTTGTTGTTATTGTTTTATTTTCCTAATCTGCTTTATTTTAGTGAGTTTATTTATAAAAGTGGCATGGAAACAAATACACTTGGGCAGGTTGAAGAACAGACAAACTGACAGAAAAACAGACAAGATAAAGGATGATACCCTGCAAGGTACTTACGCTGCGGTTGCAGTACGATGCGAGGAGTTGTAATCCTGTATCCTGCAGACCAACAAACTCATGCTGCAAAGCAAAGGGCACAGTTGAAACTCTTACCCAGTGTGGAAAATACAGAGACAGCCATGATATCTAAAAACGTATTTTGGTGCTTTTAAAAACATTTTTTTTTTTTTTATGCAGTTATGGTCACATGGCAATGGTTGGTTGGTTTCACAGAGAACACTGTACAGTGATCCCTCGCTACTTCATGCTTCAGTTTCTGTGGCTTCAGTGTGTCGCGAGTTTTTCAAAAATATTCATTGAAAATTTAAAAAAATAGGGAAACGATAAGGAAAAAGCCACAAAACAAGGCCAATTATGCAACAACACCCCCCCCCAAACAAACAAAAACAAACAAACACACACATAAACAAACAAACAAAAAATCTCAACCCAAACCCCCCCCCCAACAAAAATACTTACATTTTTATGTGAGGTGCGCATCTGTGTGAGCGCGCGCGTCTACATATGTGTGTGGTTATATTTTATTTACATCTTATGCATTATTTTTGAATGTTTAATTGTTATTATAAGCATTTATAGTGTTGAATATGTATGTATTGATATTATATACACATATACATATACATGTACGTATACGTCAGTCAGGGTGTTGATCCTACTTGGCGGAAATCGGCAGTTGCGGGGGATTCTCAGTCCCCTTTAACTGCAGAAAGTCAGGGATCCCTGTATATATAAATATAAACACGCCTGAAGATTTATAATAAATATAATTTAAATATATAAATATAAATATAAATTCGAGGGGGGTTCAAAAATATATATGACCACAATTAAAAAAATTAAAAAGAGGATTTTTTTTTCCCACATTAAAAAAAATATATATTATTTTACATCAAATCATGTGTGCCACAATTATTATCACCCTTCATGTTAATACTTTGTACAACCCCCTTTTGCTGACAAAACCACAACAAATCTTCTCTTATAATGTTTCGCCAAAACAGTAAAATATAATGCTTAGACTTGGCAAATTACAATAAAATCTAAAGCTATAATGTCAAAATTATCATAGATTATCATAGATCTACCTGGGGCCATGACCATGCGTGACCCCACACAAATTTGGGTTATACTTGCCACATGAATTGACCGATCTTTACAAAATTCTATTAACAAATGCAGGACAAATAGATTGACAAATTCTTTGTTGAAACCTTTTTTTTTTCCGATTAAAATTAGAAAATTGGCGCCCAAATATATATGCCCGGGGTCATATATGACCCCACTCGGTCGCATGGGGGTACCAATAATTATTGAGGGCAGTGGATGCACACGCACACATGCACGCATGCACGCATGCGCGTGCGCGTGTGTGTGTTTGTGTGTGTGTGTGTGTGTGTGTGTGTGTGTGTGTGTGTGTGCATCCACTGCCCTCAATAATTATTATAATAAAATAATAATTTCAGTCAGTTCCGAAGCAGCAGGATGATAGTTGACTGATTTTCTCAAAGCAGGAACACATAATTGCCTGCTTAGGTTTTTAAGCTTCTTGGCCACAGGAACATATCAGAGGGAGCTCAGAGATTGGACAGGTATAATATCACAGTCATCAGTCGTCTCCTCCCATGAATCCTGGACGATATAAATCTCGTGATCAGACAATAAATTAAATGCCCCTGTCCCGGACATAAACAGCTTCCATTCAAGATAGACTTCCATTTCTGTTGCTCATATGCACAACATTATGAGAAGTAGAATACATTCAAGTGCACATTAAGACCAAATTAATTAAACCTTCATAAATTTACATCTTAATTGCATCCACAGCATTTGACAGACATTCTGAATCAGAGTTACTTACATTTATCATATTTGCACAACTGAACAATTGAGATTTTAGGGCCTTGCTCAAGGACCCAACAGTGACACCTTGGCAGTATACCTGACTTTCAGAGCAGTAATCTAGATCATTAACCACCAATTTCAATCACAGTCATACTATTAAAAAATATACAGTAAACATTTTGTGTCAATTAAAAACAAAACAACTTTCAGGTTTTTTTTTTTTTTTTTTTAGTTTATTTGAAATTGTGCCCAGTGTTGGAACTTTGTGTTTTGATTCATCCTTGATTTTTCAAGACTGTCTCTGAGATTTGATGAGCAGAATATGGCGTGGGGGTACAAGGTTTGATCCTGCTGGCAGGTTTTTAAATGTGAGGTCTGAGGATTTTAAATTCAGTGAATGTTGGACCTGGGAAGTAATCTGTAAATAAACTATTACAATTATAAACCTTCCCTGTGATCCTTAGTTTCTGATGTTTTAGTTATTTACCTCTATAATATGTGGTTATTGCTGCAGAAGCAAATACTTAAATGTAAAAGCCTTGAATTGTGTACTCGGCCATCAAAAGAGTAGAAGAACTCCTGTTTTATAGCCAATGCTTTTACTTATAAGAGTAAAATTGTATGAAACCTGAATTGAACAATAATAAAGTGACAGCTTCTGATTTCCTACCATGACATGACCTTGACACTGCAGGCACACGACACAAATCAGTATCCACATGCTCCACCAGTGGCAGGCCCCAGATTTACTGGTCCAGCGCTGACAACTTAAGCCAGCCACCACACAATCAGTGGCCAGCATCGCATGCCTGTATTTGGCTCTTTTTGTTTTCTTTTTTTTTTTTTCAGTTCTTCAGTGGGGGGCAGTGGTGGTCTAGTGGTATAAGGCGCTGGATTGCTGATCCAAAGGTTGGGGGTTCGAGTCCCACTCTCCACAAGGTTGTCACTGTCCCTCCAGTGCAGCTAACTGGGTTATCAAAGGCCGGCCATGTCTCTCACTGTCTATGGTGTGAGGTTCATGCAAAAGAACCATTGCTGACTTTCGACAAGAGTAGGCTGCAAAGCCGTCAGCGTGTTTCCACCCTGGCGAGCTGTCCAGGGTGTACTCTGCCCTTGCCCTGAGTTGGCTGGGATGGGCACCAACCTCCCCGCGACCCTAATTAGGATGAAGCGGTTACAGAAAATGAATGAAATGAATTCTTCAGTGCTGTGTATTCACTAATTGGAAATACAATTCTTCCTTCTCTCACATTCTGGTCATCAGGAATGTTTGAGTGCACACACGTCACATTCATGCTAACTGGAACAACTTCTAGGATGTGCTTTTAATTTACAAAGTCAAAGGGACTCACCACAGCTGAGATCAAATCATAAATTTAGTAAGATGTCATGAATCCAACAACTTAAGACTTGCCTTAAGAATATTCATAAAATCAAATTTACAAAAATTCTTAAAAATATGTTTTTCAATGAGGCCTATTATTCTGTGTTAATTTTAAAGAATAAATGGAAGTATGAACTGATTTTCGATTTTTGTATGTCCTAATATAAAAAAACAATAAAATTATCAAACCTCAGTAAAACAAAATGTGAATTTTGCCAATAAAATACGCCAACATACTGAAATTTCACTGCACAGCCCACACAGTGATATATCCTCCCACCCACACATTTGCTGAAAAGCCTGTAGTTTACTTCACTCTGTAGGCAAGTGATTACAGACAACTGCAGAATTGCATTTATTGCATTATTCATGTCTGAAAAATACTTACCTACTATATCATGCAGTATTATCACACACAAAAAAAGAAAGATAAGAATACAATAATGAATTCATAAATTCGGGTTGGCGAAATGAAGCTCATTGAATGGTCTTAAGGGAATGAAGGAACCCCCACTCTATCCCTTTAGCCCATTAATTAGACTGTTGGATGCAGTATAACGATCAATTAATTGAAGTGGCTCTGGGCACATTGGATAAGACTGCTGAAGGATCATAGAAAGCTATAAAGCAGACAATATATGCACTTCAGGCACTCAGAGGAAGAGTATACTCTCTCTCTCTCTCTCTCTCTCTCTCTCTCTCTCTCTCTCCCTCTCTCTCTCTCTCTCTCTCACCCCCACCCACTCAGTATTGCTTTATCGTCAAGCATAATCATAAATTTATAAGGGTTAAAGATTTTTATGAAAGATTTTTATGCACCATTTGTTTGTTATGTTATGTTATGATATATATATATATATATATATATATATATATATATATATATATATATATATATATATATATATATATATATATAGCATAACAAACTATATATGTATATATATATATATATATTATATATATATATATATATATATATATATATACATATATATATATATATATATATATATATATATATATATATATATATATATATATAGTATTGCATCGGGCTTGCAATGGATTGGCATTCCACGAGGGTATATCAGCCTCAAAGCCATGTGTTGTACGTAGAGTCTTAGGATCAACCATGGCCCTGACCTTACAACTGCTTTGAAATAAAAATCTATACACTGAACAACAGTCTTAAAAACAGTTTAAAAATTACTGTCAGCTGGTTTCCCACATCCAGACAGCCAGCTGATTATTTCATCTTGAACCAGATAAGTTAAATCCTGTAATAGGGGATTAACCTTCATGAACACCTGTTACACTCTGCAGAAATGTAAAATGCAGTGTAACTCAGTCAGTCAATGCTAACAGCAATGCGGATTGGTCAGTTCCAGTTATCTCCATTTTTCACTGCCACAAAATCGATGAAAATACCCCTCCTCGAATCGCCACCTTATCGTGGTGGAGGGGTTTGCGTGACCTAATGATCCTAGGAGCTATGTTGTCGGGGGCAAATGCCCCTGGTAGGGTCACCCAAGACAAATAGGTCCGGGGTGAAGGTCCAGACAAAGTGCGATTCAAAACAGACCCCTAAGACATGAGAAAACAACAGAGGAATCAGTCTCCCTTGCCCGGACGCGGGTCACCGGGGTTCCCTCCTGGAGCCAGGCCCAGGGGAGGGGCTCGAAGGCGAGCGCCTGGTGGTCGGGCTTATGCCCATGGAGCCTGGCCGGGCCCAGCCCGAAAAGGAGACATGGGTCCGCCCTCCCATGGACCCACCACCCGTGGGAGGAGTTTTAGGGGTCGGGTGCAGTGTGAGTTGGGTGGCAGCCGAAGGCATGGGTTCTGTCGGACTGATCCTCGGCTGCTTACTCTGACCTTCGGGACATGGAATGTCACCTTTCTGTTGGGAATGGAGCCTGATCTGGTACTTGAGGTGGAGAGATACTGACTAGATATAGTCGGGCTCACCTCAACACATAACTTGGGCTCTGGAAGCATCCATCTTGAGAGAGGCTGGACCTTATTCTATTCTGGACTTGCTCATGGGGAGAGGGGGCGAGCTGGTGTGGGTATTCTTGTTGCCCCCCATCTCAGTGACCAAATGTTGGGATTCTCCCCGGTTGACGAAAGGGTAGCTTCCCTCCGTCTTCGGGTGGGGGGACGTGACCTGACTACTATTTGTGCTTATGCACAAAATGACAGTTCAGAGTACCCACACTTTTTGGAGTCTTTGGGGGGGGTGTTGGCGAACGCTCCCTCACTCGTTGTCCTGGGAGACTTCAACGCCCATGTGGGCAACGATAGTGTGACCTGGAAGGGTGTGATCTGTAGGTACGGCCTCTCCAGTCTGAACCCAAATGGTGTTTCATTGTTGGACTTCTGTGCTCGTCACAGTTTGTCTATCACGAACAGCATGTTCGAACATAAGTGTGCCCATAAGTGCACTTGGCACCAGGACACCCTAGGTCGCAGTTCGATGATTGACTTTGTAGTCGTGTCATCGGACTTGCGACCATATGTTCTGGACACTTTCGGGTGAAGAGAGGAGCTGAGCTGTCTACCGATCACTACCTGGTGGTGAGTTGGCTTCGTGGTGTGGGAGGTTGCCTTCCAGACCTGGCAGGCCCAAGCGTGTAATCAGGGTCTGCTGGGAACGTTTGGCGGAGCCCCTGTCCGAGAGGCCTTTAACTCCCACCTCCGGCAGAGCTACAACCACGTTCGGAGGAGGCGGGGACATGGAATCTGAATGGGCCATGTTTCGTGCCTCCATTGCTGAGGCGGCAGCCCATAGCTGTGGCCGTAAGGTTGTCGGTGCTTGTCGTGGCGGCAATCCCCGAACCTGGTGGTGGACACCTGCGGTGAAGGGGGCCGTCCAGCTGAAGAAGGAGGCCTATCGGGTTTTATTAGCCTGTGGGACTCCTGAGGCAGTAAACGGGTACCGGCAGGCCAAACGTGCTGCAGCCGAGGCTGTCGCAGATGCAAAATCTCGGGCGTGGGAGGAGTTCGGTGAGGGCCTGGAGAGTGATTATCGGTTGGCCTCAAAGGTTCTGGGCCACCATCCGACGCCTCAGGAGGGGGAAGCAGTTCTTCACAAACACTGTTTACGGTGGAGGTGGGGAGCTGCTTACCTTGACTGGGGATGTTGTTGAGAGGTGGAGGGAATACTTTGAGGACCTTCTCAATCCCACCAACACGCCCTCCGGGCAAGAGGAAGACCCTGGGATTCGGGAGAGGGTCCGCCCATCACTGGAGTGGAGGTCACTGAGGTTGTCAAAAAGCTCCTCGGTGGTCGAGCTCCGGGGTTGGACGAGATCCGCCCGGAATACCTCAGGACTCTGGATGTTGTAGGACTGTCTTGGTTGACACGTCTCTGCAACATCGCGTGGGCATCGCGGGCTGGACCTCTGGATTGTCAAACTGGGGTGGTGGTCTCAATTTTTCAGAAGGGGGACCGGAGGGTGTGTGCCAATTACCGGGCAATTACACTCCTCAGCCTACCTGGTAAAGTCTATGCAGGGGTACTAGAGAGGAGGATCCGACCGATAGTCGAACCTCGGATTCAGGAGGAACAATGTGGTTTTCGTCCTGGCCGCAGCACTCTTGACCAACTCTATACGCTCCACAGGATTCTGGAGGGGGCATGGGAGTTTGCCCAATCTGTCCACATGTGCTTTGTGGATTTGGAGAAGGCTTTCGACCGTGTCCCTCGAAAGATCTTGTGGGGCGTGCTCCGAGAGTACGGCGTTCCAGATCCGTTGCTACGAGCTATTCGGTCGCTGTATCACCGGAGCCAGAGTTTGGTCCGTATTGGTAACAGCAGCTCGGATTCGTTTCTGGTGGGAGTTGGAGTCCGCCAAGGCTGTCCTTTGTCACCGATTCTGTTGGACAGATGGACCAACGATGGACAGAATTTCTAGGCGCAGTCGAGGCGATGAGGGGTTCTGGTTCGGTGGCCATCGGATATCATCTCTGCTTTTTGCGGATGATGTTGTCCTTTTGGCTTCATCAAGTCGGGCCCTCCAGCTCTCATTGGAGCGATTCGCAGCTGAGTGCGAAGCAGCCGGGATGAAGATCAGTACCTCCAAGTCCGAGGCCATGGTTCTCAGTCGGACAATGGTGGAATGCACCCTCTGGGTCGGGGATGAGGTCCTGCCCCAAGTGGAGGAGTTTAAGTATCTTGGGGTCTTGTTTACGAGTGAGGGAAGGATGGAGCGAGAGATCGACAGACGGATCGCTGCAGCCTCTGCTGTTAAGCGGTGCCTGTACCGGTCCGTCGTGGTGAAAAAGGAGCTGAGCCGCAAGGCTAAGCTCTCAATTTACCAGTCGATCTACGTTCCAACCCTCACCTATGGTCACGAGCTTTGAGTAATGACCGAAAGAACAAGATCACGGATACAAGCGGCTGAAATGAGCTTTCTTCGCCGGGTGGCGGGTTCTCCCTTAGAGATAGGGTGAGAAGCTCCGCCATCCGGGAGAGCTTCGAGTAGATCCGCTGCTCCTCCGCATTGAGAGGGGCCAGTTGAGGTGGCTCGGGCATCTGGTTAGAATGCCCCGGACGCCTCCCTGGTGTGGTGTTTCGGGCATGTCCAACCGGGAAGAGACCCCGGGGTCGACCTAGAACACGCTGGAGGGACTATGTCTCTCGGCTTGTCTGGGACCGCCTCGGTGTCCCCCCGGGAGAGTTGGAGGAAGTGGCTCGGGAGAGGGATGTCTGGACCTCTTTGCTAAGGTTGCTGCCCCCGCGACCCGACCCCGGACTAAGCGGAAGAAGATGAGATGAGATGAGAAAATCGATGACAAAATTTGAAAAACCATGCATGGACAACATTGCATGCTGATGGATTGTGTTGCAATGCAAATATGGCAAGATGACTATTTTTTGAATCTCATGACTCTCATTTGGAAACATGGGAATCGCATTCTCTGGAGCAGAAAAAAAGTGGAAAATTCATAACCCGATGTTATAAATGTGGGTAGTTGTGGTTTGATGCCTTAACTTACTTTGATATGTGGCGCTTAAACCTAAGGAAGAGGAACTGTAAGTATGTGCATGATGGCAAATTCTTTGTCTCCAAAGATCATTTGCAAGAAAGTTTGTATCTCGAGCATGCCTTCTGATGATTGTGTGATGTGATCCCAGGATGACAGATTTTCACATATTTCACCTCTTGTAGATTTAAAGCAAAGGTTGACACACACAAACCCTCCAGAGTGGCTCAACAGGTTAAGACAGCTATGATGACCATTAGGCTGCAGGTTTTTGTCAAAGTGTTCCATCAACAAAGACAAAGTAAAACCCATAAACAGTTTTACTGCCCTATTGTATCTGTATGTCACCCTCCACCCCAAACCACCATTTATATACTTTGCTTTCCATATTTTTGTCTGTTGGTGTTCAATGTGTATGTCTCATAGATATGGAGATCAATGAGTATGTCTCATGTGTGCGTGTGTATGTATGCATGTCGTCGTCTTCTCGTGCAGTTCCATCTGTATGTGTGTGTGTGTGTGTATTTATATTTTAGTTACATCATATGTTATTTTTTTTGAATGTTTAATTGTTATTATAAGCATTTATAGCATTGAATATGTATTTATTTTATATTATATACACATATGCATATACTTCGGGGGGGGGGGATTCCTACGTCACGGATTTTGATGGTTGCGTGGGGATCTCGGAACAATTAACCGTGGAAAGTAAGGGATCCTTGTATACAGACATATATATGTCTGTCTTCCTTTTGGCTTTTTCCCTTTTACGCGGGAGTCGCCACAGTGAATCATCTGATTCGCACGTTTGATTTGGCAGAGGTTTTTACGTCGGATGCCCTTCCTGTCACAACCCTTTTTAGCAAGGGACAGAAACACGCTGACGACTTTGCAGCTACTCTTTATGAAAGTCAGCAATGGTTCTTTTACATGCCTCTCACCATAGACAGTGAGAGACATGGCCTGCCTTTGATAACCCAGTTAGCTGCACTGGGGGGGACAGTGACAACCTTGTGGAGAGTGGGACTCGAACCCCCAACCTTTGGATCAGTGATCCAGCACCCTATACCACTAGACCATATATATATATATATATATATATATATATATATATGTGTGTGTGTATATGTGAGAGAGAGAGAGAGAGAGAGAGAGAGAGAGAGAGAGAGAGAGAGTTTTAAGTCAGTCTGCTTGTATGAAGTTTGATGTCAGAAACTTACTGGATTTATTTTTTTTATATTATTGAGAATGTTAAAATGTGTTGCAAATACAAATTTTAATCAAATATATTTTAAAACACACCAATTTATTTCAAATTTCTGATCATATGCGTGTCAAAAAGCGATGTAGAAAACCTCTGTAAACTTGCAGAACAATGACACACGTGCACACAGACACACACACACACACACACACATTCCAACTAATTGAAGAAAATAGACGATGCATGGTGATACAAGGCCTTGCAATCCCTCATAAATAGTGTACACCTTTGCTGGATGGAGACTGATTGAGGCAGTAAATCAAAATGAGACCAATCTGCTGAGACAAACACAACTTAAAATTGTGTTGGCATCATAAGCACAGTTTGTTTCCTTAGTATTTGATATCTGCCTTTGTTGAAATTTCCTCCATCATTTCCCTCTAATGTATTTGGCATGACATTGATATCATTTGTGGCAGGTCGTTCACTTTGGTTCACTTTCTGCAGCTAATGCCACAAGCATGTCCATCGCCCTAGCCTACACTATATTTTTGAATTTGTTTGTTAATCAGGAATCCTAAACCTAAACACATCCTCAGCCTAAAACAAGGCCTTCACACACACAAAAAAGTTGATATATTCGATTTTAGCACTTTTTTGAATTTGTAGTTTGAAGTTTCTACTGTATGTACCTTAAAATATAAAAACGACAACAAGATGAAATAAAAACTATTTGAAGAAAGGAAAAAAGTACAGAATATGATCAGAAAGAATGGGAGTTGTATATTACTGTCTGTCAGCACTTTTACTTGACTTAAAGGTTTATTTGTCATCTGCATTGGCAGTTGTATCAGTTGGAAAGGTCAGCAGTCTGTCATATTCTCTTACATCTTTTCCTTCAAATCAACACCACGGTTTCCACAACCTATATCCTCTACAAGGAACTGCAGCGGGCATTCATTATTGATCTGAAATATGAGCAAATCATTTCTCAGATTTTACTGATAAGTCATTTTCTGTGAAGCTTACTGTGGCATTTCTGATGTAATAGGCTCAAAATTTCAATTTGGTACAAAACTTCAAAGAAACTAAATGCTTATAAATGCAAATGAGCTCGAAATATTTAATAATACTAAGCGATTAAAACCTGTGCAACCTGTGGCTAAGTGTTTTCCAAGCTTCGTCTCGGAGTCAAGGATGCAATCATCTAAGTGCATAATCATGTCTACACCCACCTCGGCCAGATGGTGAGCTCGGTGAGGGTCACATTTCTTTACTTTTCTAGTGCATTCAGCACCATCAGGCCAACTCCCTGAGTGAGAAGCTGACAGCAGTGCAAGTAGACGCCTGTCCTGTGTCCTGGATTGTGGACCAACTGACCGGAAGACCACTGTATGTGCGCCCGTAGCACTACGTGTGGTCAGTAACAATGGAACACCACAAGGGCGCGTCCTCTCCTCTTCCCTCTTCAGCCTCTACACAACTGACTTCAGCTACTGCACAGAGACCTGCCAACTTTAGAAGTTTTCTGATGGCTCTGCTGTTGTCGGATGTATCAGTAAAGGCGAAGAGATGTAAACATCAGGCTGTGGTGGACTCCCTCGTCATAATGTGAGCAGAATCATCTGCAGCTTAATGTGACAAAGACCAAGGAACTGACTGTGGATTTTAGGAGATCCAAATATCAGTGACTCTTGTTTCCACCCAGAACCTCAATGTGAAAACTTGGAGAATTGCAAATATTTTATAGTTTATACTGACAATACTGTGGATTTTATGAGATCCAAAAACACCAGGGACTCGTTTTTCCATCCGGGATGTCAATATGAAAATGTTGGAAGATTACAAATACCTTGGAGTTTATATTGACATTAAACTGGACTGGGTTAAGAACACTACCACGCTTTACAAGAAAAGCCAGAGCTGCCTCGATTTTTTGAGGCGGCTAAGGTCATGTAATATCTGTTGTACATGACTCAGGATGTTTTATGAGTCTGCTGTGGCCAGCACTATCCTCTATGTTGTTGCATGCTGAGGGTTGCAGATGCAAATAGACTGAATAAACTGATCCGCAAAAACAGTAACGTTGTGAGCATGGAACTGGACTCTCTGATGGTGATATCGGAGAGGTTCATGTTGTCCAAAACAAGACAATATTGAACAATATCTCCACCCATTTCACAACCTGCTGATAAAACACGAAAGCACATTCGGTGAAAGACGCATACCACCTTAAGGTTCAGACTGAACGACACAGAAAATCATTCTTACCTGTGGCCATCGCACTGTACAACTCCTCCATATGGCAACAACATCCACTGTTAAACATTGGCATTTGTCCTGCATTTACATTCTATTGTTTATCTACTGATAATACTCATTCATTCAGCATCTGTTTATATTGATATTAGTGACTTCAAGACTTCGCCCCCCCCCCCCCCCCCCCCAATATAGTCATATCCAATTCTGACCCATCAGGTATTGCTTTCCCTATCACATGTCCACTACGGACCAGGGTGGGGCATGCACATGCAATGCTAGCCACCTGTCTCTTTTTGAACTGTGGGGCCATGCATATTTAGATGTGGTTTAACACACTCAAATGAAAAGCACTATCCGCCCTCTCGTACGGATGAAAATACAGATGCCCATGATTGGCTGGCAATTGATGTGGGTGACAGGGAAGTGAACGTAAGAGCTCGGCCATATACCTCCCATGGAATCCCGGACACTGACGGCTGTGTGCATTGGGTTATTGATGTGTGTGTGTGTGTGTGTGTGTGTGTGTGTGTGTGTGTGTGTGTGTGTGTGTGTGTGCGCGTACTGTATTCGACGTAATAAGAGCCCTATTCCAATAACTCCCACCCCCATGCTTTTGATCTTACGTCTAATAACCACCCATGTGTACTGGGAGCAGAATCGTAGATCAAACTTACCAATTTTATTGGATCAGTCTCTGTAACCGTAAAATGAGGCGTTCACTCCCTGTAAAAGTGAATTTACAAGGTATTTCAACACCCCCCTGCCACTGGGAATGTTTACAATGTTCATCAGTAACAACACGTGATTGTTCCGCCGTGCTTTAAAAAAAACAGAAAAATATCTTTTTGCGTTTTCTCTTGGTAAATGTCCAACAACCGATGAACCATTAGAAACTGCTACAGCAAAACTATGGGATGCTCTGAATGAATAGAGCGATGAGCCAGATATGGACCAATCAGCAAGTGATGATGAGGATTTTTCACCCAATTCTCCTTCTCACTGACTTCATAAATTTAAAGACATTCCTCGCAATGTGCTTTTGTTTATGTTCAAATTGATTGGTTCAATGTTCCCATGTGCTAAAGTTCACATTCGTTTTGATTGGCTTGATTTTACTTCTGTGAAAATGTTTAAAGGAGCAGCACTGAGACGGAAAGTAAGGGGTCTTTTTAAATAAAAGGTATGCTGTTTTCTGTTTATTTTCAGTTTTCATGTAAGTAATTTGGTTTATACCACAAAATGAATAACCTAAATACCAGTAAAACTATTTTTTATTGTTCTGTTATAATTTATGTTTTCCACCTGGATGGTAATAAGCACTTACCGTTCCTCTCGGCTGGTAACAGTTTAATAAGCGCCCACCCACTTCAAGTTTTAAAGCACCCTGGGCGCTTATCACGTCGAATATGGTGTAATGGCGTGTGTGTGTGTGTGTGTGTGTGTGTGTGTGTGTGTGTGTGTGTGTGTGTGTGTGTGTGTGTGTGTGTGTGTGGAGTCAGTGTTCTCTGAGAGAGCATTTTCCAATTTTCCAACTACTCTGCTTCAAACTTCAATAAATATTTCCATGTCCAAGTTTATTTGTGAATCAATGCATCAAAAGCTTTAGTGCTTCCCTCGGAGATAATATCATATTGAAATATGTACATCTGGTGAACACAGTTTTTGAAATAAACTATGTCTCTTCCTAGTGTCCATATTTTTATGCTCAATTTTGTGACAAGAGAAAGATGTCATTATTTTCATGACCCGCTGTGTCTCTGCTAAAGTCTCCACAGGTCTGATAATCAAATGAATTGGAATACAGGCGCAAGTACAATAAACCATGGAATATGCATGTGCATGGAAAATTTGGTAAATAAGCAACGGACTTATAACAGGACTGATGCTACACATAACCTTTCCTGTCCATGTTACATTGTGTATCTTGTGCTCCCACCGGTCAGTTATGTATTGGAATTTATTAATTAAACATAAGACAGAAAGTTGAACATGTCAAGCTCTGGTATTTGGTATTTGGCATAGGGTGACTAATTACACAATTATTAGCTAAATATATTATTTCTGAATCGAAGGTCCATATTACTGAAATTTTGAGTCATCCTACTAATAATTTGATAATGCTGCTTTTCCAGGAAATATTCTACCAGACATCTACCAGGCTTTAATGCATATTGGTCTAATACAATAAAAATGGGGATTTTTTTTTTTTTTTTTTTTTTTTTTGCATTACAGACACTCCCCAACATAAGTTTTAGTTCGGTTCCAGATGGCCGAACGTAAGGGCAGAAAAAAAAAACAACAACAAAAAAAACCCTAATTTGTTACTATATGTTCCAGTGACATATGACATTCATACTGTACTATACATTCATAAATAACATTACTGTATTTTATAAAACACCCCTAAATAAATTATTATAAAGATAACATTGTGAAATAATATCAAATACATCAAATAATATCAACATTCATTTCAAATAAATTAAATTCATGCAAAATAATTTCAAATAGATAAATTTTAATCAATTCACTCATTAAATATCAAATACAGCATCAAATATAACCATTCGCACCATTTTAAACAACACGCTGCAAATTTGCATTGAGCCGGGTCACTTTACATGAAACTGAGCCGACTCACTTGACATTAGGCTTAAAACAGCCAATCAACGCTGACAATATGTGAGGAGCTCCACCAAAAGTAGTTCACTTGCTTGTGCTTGAGACAAAGCATGGGTTGTCCAGACTTTCGGTCTTTCAAGTGAGCAAGAGTGCCGTTGAATACTTGTTTATATTCAGCCTACACTGATGTGAATCACCAGCAGAGCGGAGAGTTCTCTTTCTTTTCTGGATTCTGGTTTTCATTCATTTTACAACGCTCTTTGCTTAACTGAGTATGCATGGTAGATTGCGCTGATCCGAGCAGATAGTTAATTCAGTCTTGGGAAAACCGGAAATTCCGGCATATGCCAAAAAACTTGCACCCATGCTAGTAGGCTTACGGTTGTGACCAACCACATTTAGAAATACACTGCAATCAATAATAATCTTAGTAATGCATTCTTCGTTAAGATATACAGTATAAAAGTAAATTAAAGTTTTATTGCAGAAAATATTATCTCACATTGGGCAGTGGTGGCCTGGTGGTAAAGGTACGGGATCACTTATCCTAAGGTTGGGGGTTCAAGCCCCACTCACCATAGGTTGCCCCCGTCCCCGCCAGTGCAGTTCACTGCATTATCAAAGTCTGGCCATGTCTCTGGCTGTCTAGGGTGAGAGGTTCATGTAAATGAACCATTCTGACTTTTGACAAGAGTAGCTGCAAAGCCGTCAACGTGTTTCTGCCCTGCGATAGCCTAGCGAGCTGTCCAGGGTGTACTCTACCCCCGCCCGGAGTTGGCTGGGATGTGCGCCAGCCTCCCCATGACCCTAATTAGGTTTAAGCAGTTAGAGAAAATAATGATGATGATTCTCACACTGAAAGTTGTAGAACAATGTAACATTGAACTCAAGTGAAAGAAATCCCTGATGGAGAAATAATTATTTTTCCTAAAATCAGGTGTTCCACAATTATTGCCACCCCAACAATTCCTCGGAAATAAATAAAATAAATGCAATTGGATTTTACAATTTACAATTGAATTTGTAATTTTTACAGCAGTTTATAAATTCCGTCAGCGTATCTAGGACATTTTAATTAGTAATTCATCACTTCCTGTCTCCCTCAGGCATACTAGTAAATATGACGTCACACGGTGGTCATTTCCCTTTCCACTTTTTAATACTGGAAAGACAAAAGAACACACCATTCAAGTAAGTCAGATGTGTGTCATCCTTCAAAAGTCAGGGAATGGCTACAAGAAAATAACCCCGCGCCTGCGCCTGCCCATGTCTACTATCAGAGTAATCATTAACAAGGTTAAAAACAACCGGAACAGTGGTAAACAAGCCTGGACAAGGATGCAGGGTTATTTTGCCACCACGCACAGTGAGGATGATGGTGAAAGATATAAAATTTTTCTCAAGCTCACTGTTGAAGAATTGCAATAAATTGTAGCATTTGGGGGTCACAAGGTCTCAAAACCAACCAACAAGCTGTTTGGGAGGCATACATAGAAAAAATACCTTTTCTCACTCACAATCATAAACACAAATGGCTGGCATTCACAAAGCGGTACTGGAACTTCAACTGGGACAGTGTGGTTTGATCAAATGAGACCAAAATAGAGCTTTTCGGAAGTAAACACGCTAAATGGGTCTGGCAGAACACAAAAGATGAGTATGCAGAAAAAAGAACAGCAGTTCATATCCACGGTGAAGTCTGGGGGGACGATCAGTGATGCTGTGGGCCTGTTTCTCTTTCAGAGGCTCTGGGAATCTTGCTAGGGTGCATGGCATCATGAAGGCTTTGAAATACCAAGACATTTTAAATCAGAATTTGGTGGCCTATGTATGCCCAAAAGCTAAAGAGGGGTCATAACTGGGTCTTGCCAAATCTACACAGAAATGGTTCACCAGACACAGAATCAAGATCCTCCCAGGGCCACCTCAGTCCCCAGACCTCAACTCCTTTGAAAACCTGTGGAGTGAGCTGAAGAGGAGAATGCAGAAGATTGGACCCAGGTTGCTGGATGATTTAGAGAGACTGTGCAAATAGGATTGGTTGACAATCTCTCTTTCTGTATTTTCCCATCTTGGGAAACATTATAGGAAATGATTAGGTGCTGTGTTGTTGACAAAAGGGGGTTGTACAAAGTATTAACATGAGGGGTGCTAATACTTGAGGCAGACATGATTTAATGTAAAAGAATTATTTATGAATGTGTTTTTTTTTTTTTTCCGTACTGAATACATGCATTTGAATTAAAGGTTGTATTTTCCCCTTTTTTTTCATTGTGGTCTAATATTATTTGGAAAAATACTGATTCTTTAACTTCTTAAAAAATCAGTATTTTTCCAAATAATATAAATATACATATATACATATATATATATATATATATATATATATATATATAAATATATATATATATTATAAATATATATATATATATTTATATATATATTTATATATATATCTATATATATATACACACACACACACACACTCACACACACACACTAGTTTGAAACACCATCATGACAAGAGGGAAATGCTAGCAACTTTGCATTATCACTTCAACACCGTTATGTGCATTAGAGAGCATGTTCATGTTTGTTACTTTTATTCGTGGCTAAGAACAAATCTCAGCAAAGAAACCATTTGTGAATGCCAGAAAAATGTGTAAGTGTGACTTCAGAATGATTTTTTTTTATAAGAACAGTGCATGAATGAGATTCAATGCTCAAATTTCTTCAGAGTGATTATTATTATATAATACTGAAGCACATATATCTACTCTTACTCATTCACTCGCTTGCTGGACCGCTTTATCCTGTTAAGTTCGCAGGGAGGCTGTAGCCTTACTCAGCCATCACCGGGCAGAGGCATAAATGTATGTGTTTACACACACACACACACACACACACACACACACACACACACACACACACATACATATATATATATATATATATATATACACACACACAAACACACACACACACACATACATGCAGGGAGGTTGACGCCCATCTCAGCCAACTCTGGGCGAGGGCAGAGTACACCCTGGACAGTTCACCAGGCCATTGCAGGGCAGAAACACCTACTAACTATTAACGGTTCTTTCAAATGCCTCCCAAAATAGACAGTGAGAGACGTGGCTGGCCTTTGATATTCCAGTTCGTTGCCCTTTGGGGGACAGCAGTAACAACCCGTTGAGAGTGGGGCTTGAACCCCCTACCACAGGATCAGTGATCCAGCACCTTACCACCAGGCCACAACTGCCAATAATAATAATAATAATAATAATTATTATTATTATTATTATTATTATTATTATTATTATTATTATTATTATTATTCAAGTATATAGGTTTAAAATGAAAGTGCAGCAAGCCAAATTACTCACATATTATGTTCTTCTAATTTTCTCATTAATACATAATTTATCTGTTGCATTCTTACTTTATATATATTTTACTTTATTAATCACGGATGTTATAGTTTATTTGATTTTTTGTTAAAATGATGACACCTTAAAATTTATTTAATTGAAAATACAGCAAACGACACGATATTTTATAGTTAGGTAATTAAATTGCCAGTTTTGAATACATTGAAGCATGTATTGTTGAGACTGGTTCCTACAGTGTAGAATATCAAGGCCTCACTTTTAAAAATGTACTGTACATTTTAAAGATAAAATCCCATATTTTAACAAGACAGATTTATATTCGTCTGACTGTAAAACTTAGGTGTCCACAGAGAGACCAAAGAGGAAATCAAAAAGGTAAGACTACTGATTCTGCATGGCAAAAAGATAAAACACAGCTCAGAGATGAAGAAATACATCTCTTCCCAACAATAAAAGAGAAAAATAATAGAGTCAGATGCTTAAATCTCATCATCGACAAGGTCAAGTCATACATAGAGAATGTCAACAACTGCATTCTGATCATTCTTCAGATCTCAACCAAAAAAATTAGAGTGTCGTTTTTGATTTCTTGACAACTATAAAAGTTAAATACTTAATGTGAGACCTGGTTGTTTAAAAAGTGCTGCATTTCAAATCCATTGGCATTAATGTAAATGTACTTTGAACGTGACTCTGCCTCTGTGGAATGGTTTCTGCTAAAAAAAAAACCCAAACAACAAACAGACAAACAAACAAAAAAAACCTTTATGAAATAAATTGAAAAATAAATATAAATTAAGTGTGGGCAGTGGTGGCCTAGTGGTATAGGACGCTAGATCACTGATCCCAAGGTTGGGGGTTCGAGTCCCACTCTCCACAAGGTTGTCACTGCCCCCCAACCCCCAGTGCAGCTTAACTGGGTTATCAAAGGCCTACCATGTCTCTCATTGTCTATGGTGAGAGTCATGTAAAAGAACCTTTGCTGACTTTCGACATGAGTAGCTGCATAGTGGTCAACACATTTCCGCTCTGTGATGGCCTGGCGAGCTGTCCAGGGTGTACTCTGCCCTCGCCCGTAGTCGGCTGGGATGGCACTAGCCTCCCCGCGACCCTAATTAGGATGAAGCGATTACAGAAAATTAACTGAAGTGAGATAAATTAAATGAATAAAGTTAAGGAAGAGTAATTACTGTTAATATTAATAATTAATAATTGAATTAATGGATGTGGATATGAAATGGACTCTGACTGTGAATGTGGAACATGTGAGGTAAGATCAAAATTAGTCGGCACAATAAAGGATAGGGTGGCATGACTTTTTGTAAGCAGCCCTGCTTTACTTGAACTTGAATGAGCTACCCATTTACAGACAAAAAAAAAAAAAAGGAAAAAAAAGGCATTAAGACCCTTTGTATGTTTTCATTTGCTTACTATTACAAATTGATTAATGTACCACTAAATAATTTTTAAAAATGTCTATAAATTCTAGGTGTGGAAGGTTATTAAAATTGCCTCGGAAGTCTTCTGCCTTTGAAATATGGGTTGATTTTACCGTGATATATTTGTTTGTCAAAACAAGTGAAGTATTTTTTTGAAAAGTCACATGATTATTTGTGATAACTTTAGTCTTTATCTATCGTGAATTGTAATTTCCTCATGATTATACCTTCTCGGAACATCTCTTTAGATATGTTTGATAGAATTACTGTACCCATGGTAATTCTAACACCTTTTGCATCACTTCAAAAAGACTTAATTCTGATTAATTGTTTGGCAGTTGTTGTCTAAACATTAGCAAAATGGGCTTCAGACCAAACAGTTGCTGGCTTGATTGCCAATACTGGATGAGTTTCCCATGGGCAAGGCACTTAATACCCAACAGCCTCCTGTATTGTGTATGCTCACTGCTGGTGTGTAAGAATGGGTGAAATGCAGAGGTCAAATTCACCCATCACCGATCACAGTATTCATTCATTCATTCATTCATTTATTCATTCATTCATTCATTCATTCATTCATTTTCTAAACTCTTGGGACTGGTGCCCATTTCCGCTGATTTTGGGCAAGGGTAGAGTATACCCTGAACAGCTTGCCAGGCCATCGCAGAGCAGAAACACGCTGATGGCTATGCAGCTTACTCTTAACAAAAGTCAGCAATGGTTCTTAACATGCTGCCCACCATAGACCGGTAGAGCAGTGCTTTCCAAATAGTGAATGTGTGTGGGGTGTGATGTCGGGCTTGATGCTGCAGGGATCCTGGGGAATATGCTTTTTTGGAATAGTGTTCGAGAATTAAGTGTAATTTCACCTTAACTCCAGTAGTTGGCAGTGGCGCTCTCATTGTTGCGCTATGGTGTAGCGGTTTTTCGCACGAGCAAACAATATGAAGTGCAGTAAACAACCCCTCAAGAAACAAAGTGGAAATATTTCTAACAGGATCGAAGAGAAATGTGGAGAGAAACGGAGATATTAAAACATAAATAAGTTGAACGAGTTTAATTTTTTTTTTAATTTTAGGCACACTGGTGCACTTTAAATCTTTTCTGTTACAGATTAAAAACAATGTTAATGAAGTTGAACTTTATTGCAAATTGAACGATATTTGTTTTTGTTTTTAATGTTAATAAAGATACATGTTATGCAAAGGTGTACTAATAACAATTTTATAAACAAATAATACTACTTATAGTCACTCACGGGGTGGTGGCGGGGGTGGGGGTCATGAAATGTTTTTTTTTTTTTTTTTTTCTAGAGGGGGGGGTGCACAGAAAATCATTGAGAAGCACTGCGTGAGAGGCATGGCCGGTTTCTGATAACCCAATTAGCTGCACTAGGGGGGGGCAGCAGAGACAACTGGTTGACAACGGGGTTTGAACCCACTACCTTGGGATCAGAAATCCAGCACCCTACCACTGGCCCACCACTGAACCCCTACACGCAATCATATAATTATAATATTTAAGTTAAATTTATGATGATCACTTGGCTTCTGATTGTACTTTATATTAATAAAGCAATTGGGCTAAGTGCTTAGTATTTAGCATGATCCTAACTTTTCAATATTTATGGGAAGATGTGTACCAGTTTATTCTGAAACTTTGGTTTCTCTGTAAGATGGAGGGCGCTCTCAGTAATATGAATGAGGGTTATTACATGTAAAACTGTAAAAGGACCAACAAGTTTAAAGGTTTAAAGGAAGCTTGATCGGTGTGTCATTCAGGGACTGCAGTGACCTCGAATCACAGACAGATTTTAAGGCCTGGAATGAGGAACGACGAATGACAGAATTTCTAGCATATTCTGCCCATGGAAACTAGTCACGCTTGCCCTGCTCATTGATCCAGAAGTTCCACCAAAGAACTTAACGGATTATTATTTGACTTTGGTCATAAATTTGGAGTTTAAAAAAAAAAAAAAAAAAAGAAAAAAAAAAGAATACTATTACATTACTGGCCAGAATTTGAAATATTACTTTATAATATCTTTCCTTGCTTTTCCTTCTACGTGTGTATTGGGTCAAGTGGCTACACTAAAATCCCATACGTGTGAATAGCGGTTCGTCTCAGTGCTAGCACTGCAACAATGTGTGAACTCGCCTAGAATGTACCCTGTCTCTCGCCAAAAAGGCATATGGGAGAAACCTGATGAATAAAATCTTTTAAAGAGATTTGTCAGAATATCACAACGCTCTCTCTCTCTCTCTCACTTTCTATCGCTCTTTCGCTTGCTCTCTCACTTTGACTCTCTCTCTCTCTCTCTCTCTCTCTCTCTCTCTCTCTCTCTCTCTCTCTCTCTCTCTCTCTCTCTCTCTCACCCAAGTTATAAATTCTTCTTTTTATATTTTTGCCTCATACATTTAATACAATATCATTCGCTGTACCAATATCATCTCCTGGGTCTTGTATTCCCTCAAATAAACTGTGATAGAATTTATATCATCTCAATTAAATAAACAGTTATTGCAAGACTTTTCTCATCACTGTGTTTATTTGTTCATTTCCACAGCACATAAAACTTTGATTTCATTCTCTCATCTTATACTGGAGAAAAAAATGAGTATCGGCTGTGAACACAAACACCAAAGTCAATTTTTACAAAGTGTTAACTGTCCAGGATTAAATTACTCTATAATGTAAAAAAGAGAAAAAGAATATTAGAAAATCATAAATTCACGGGAGGAATAAATATTATGTTTAGTCTGTTTGGGGTCAGTAGCTAATTTTGGCACTCTTTTCATTTATTTAATTGGAAATAAAAAATTGAACTCAGCAAAAGTTTAGGAGGAGACAGTTTCATTATGTTGTGCATGTTCTGTCCATCAACAAAATTCATTAATTTCATATTTGTAAAACTAATCCTATCAGGTATTCTGAAAAATCTTCACAAAAGGAGGTATGAACCTCATCCTAAACAGGTATTCATCATCATCATCATCATCATCATCATCATCATCATCATCATCATCATCATCTTTTGCAGGGCTCACAGCTATAGTGATGTTCAGTTCAGTTAATTTTCTGTAACCGCTTAATCCTAATTAGGGTCGCAGGGAGGCTGGCGCCCATCCCAGCCGACTCCGGGCGAGGGAAGGGTACACCCTGGACAGCTTGGCAGGCCAAGAAACATGCTGACAGCTTTACAGCTACTCTTGTGAAAAGTCAGCAATGGTACTTTTACATGAATCTCTCACCAGACACAGTGAGCGATGAGGCCGGCCTAGTTAGCTTCACTGGGGATCCTTAGGATCAGTGATCCAGCACCTTTACCACTTGGCCACCACTGCCCGCCTGCTACAGTGATGCATCCAATGTTTTTGAAAGCCTTATACACATGTGTACTGTATAAGTGTGATGTGTGTAATACACATATACATACATATAAACCATCAGCAAACCAATAAGCTGGCATGTCTGAGGCAATGACATCAACATAGTCAACACAACAGGATAGCTGAGGGAATAGGCATACAAGGTAATCATAAGCATAAACAGTATCGAGGATGGTACAAACCAACAAGGTTCAGCAACATACTCTATAGGCTAGGACTAGGGGAAGCTCAGGTACACAGAAAAACGTCAGTTACAGGGAATGTTAATAGGTGAATTAACATCGTGGCAAGTGAATAGTACTTCACAATGAGTATTATAAAAAGTACTTGTATTGCAAAAGGAACATGTACACCGAATAGGCTCTTTGCTTGTAGTGCGACCTGAACCCGGATCCCTTCCCGCTGTGAGAGTCCCAATGTGTCACCCTGCTGCCCAAAGATAAGCAAGTGTGTTATTTATTGCTCATCCTGTTTTGATTCTGTAGATTATTGACTTAATTTATAATTTCACTATTTATATGCCTCTTGAACTAATTATAATTAACTTATTATAAGTTGTTATGAACTATATCGTGAACAAGTGCAGAAGGCCCTTGACATTCGCGGGGGTACGGTTCTGGACCTTCTCACGAATCGAGATAATCCGCGAGTTCTGTACCCGGAAGTAAAACCCCATGGATGATGTCACATGCGCGAATGAGCAGTCAGCAGTAAAATTCTATGTATCTATTACATGCGCTAAAATATGCTTCATAAACACATTCTACAGACAGTTTTACTCATTAATACAGTATTAATGTCGGAAAATGTAGTCATGATTAAGAAAAACTTTTTAATTTGGTACTGTGATATTTAGTAATAAAATATATAAACATTATACAGCATATACTGTTGTAAAGCACTCGTTTTAAAGTCTTTTTCAATTATTATTCCCGTACAGTACCTAAGTTAATTCTTAGAATGTTTGTGTGTGAGATTTTATGTTCTGTAGCATGTTCAACAAACGATACCAAAAAGATAAACTTTATTACACTTCATGTTCTTTTACATTCAACTTGGAGTGACGTCTTGGCGTGACGTGTCCAAGATGGCGCTGCCTAGAGGGCAACATCGTGGAGTTCTCAGAGTCTATTTGTTTGTTCATGTTTTGCACTATGCTCGTCTATGATTGGTTGACCCTACTACAGCTATGAGCAGCTTCAGCTTCCGGCAACTAAGCACACAACAACTTCTATCTTGAGCTGCTATGCTATGCTATGCTATGCTATCATTAAGTCTCGGCGGAGTTCTCAGATTCTCCGGCGCTTGGTTAGCACTTCTGGCCGTACTGCTTTAAAATGTTTGGTCCCTGCGAAACAAGATGGACGAGCTTCATGCTCAGATTGCAGTGCAGAGGGATCTACAGGACTGTGTTTCTGTGAACCATGGCTCGAGGAGAGTACACCCAATAAGGCGATTATAATAGCCGGCTACACGGCATTCATCTCCTGCAATCCTAAGCTCCAGAGTCGTCGTTTGGCCCCTTCCCGCCTGGGCTTCTTTGTTAGCTGGGTTGCGGCTCGCTGCCTACCATAGCATGTTAGCTCTGCTTAGTTATACACACCTGAAGATACTCCGATCTTATAGCTGTAGTAAAGTCGACCGGTCGTAGACGAGCATAGTGCAAAACATGAACAAACAAAACAACAAATAAAACATTTAAAACGAACAAAGAAACAATTTGACTCTGAGAACTCTGCGACGTCGCCCACTGGGCAGCACCATCTTGGAGACATCACTCCAACTTCAATGTAAAAGGACGTGAAGAGTATTGTAATAAAGTTTATCCTTTTGGTATCGTTTGTTAAACATGCTACAGAACATAAAATCTCACTCATAAACATGAACGTACTGTACTGGAATAATAATTGAAAAAGATTTTAATACAACAGTTCAGAGAAAACCATCGTTTCTCAGGAGAAAGTCTTATTTCTTCAGATGAGACATCCAGCGTTTTCTATCGCTTAGCCAGAGAAGACGCATAGCGTTTGAGTGGTATAGAGCTTAACTGGTAATTAAACACACACACACACACACACACACACACACACACACACACACACACACATACACACACACACACACACACACACACACACACACACACACACACACACACAAAGGCTCATTGACAACTTGTGCGCGAATGAGAAAAAGGGGCGGGACATTAGCTCAACCAATCAAGAGAAAGAAGGACAGCCATTGGCTGAATTTGAATCACGTGCCGGTTGCTCGGCAGTCAGTGAATACTCAAACCGTGCGTGCAAAACCGTGAATAGTCAAGGGCCTACTGTAGTTGACATGGTTCGCAGATGTATTATGTTTGTCAGTGTGGTGCTAAAATCTGTACACTTTATTTTCTAATATACTACATACTGGGTCAAGAGTTAAGGCTAAAGGTCTGGCAGTTGGGTCTTCTTCATTATCTTTACTATTAATGATTGACATCCAGGGATGTACGATACAAAGAAAAAAAAAAAAAACTTGTAGCACAATTCACTAGGTTGGGATGAAAATTGTAAATGTTCCACAGAAAGAAGGAAGAAGAATCCAGATTTGGAGTTATCCCAAATGCCCAGAACTTGCAATTAACACAAACTTTATTTGTGCAAAGAACATTTATTCCTCAATTAGTTAAGGTGCCTCAAGCCTTTCAGAAAAAAAATAAAATAAAAATAAGTGGCTGCATTTTGATGAAGATGCCAATTCAGCCTTGGCTGAGTTACTGCCAAGGGCAATAGTGACAAGTGTATCCCAGCTATGACTACCATCACTCTTATGCTCGCATTCTGAGAAATTTGGCTTGCACTACAAAAAATAAGTAAAGGCTCAATACATCATAAACAAGTGAGCAACCAAGCAACCACCACCTCAGGTAAGAAATGGAAATTGAAGCTGACAGTTGAGGAAGACAGGCAAATAGAGAGGACGACTCTTTCAAAGTGGTGCTGCATCTTGAAGCTGGTAAGATAGACTGAGTCGAAATAGGAATAGACTAAAGTTATGGCAAGAAAATCTATATCTTTATATATGAACTAACTGTTGAATTAGGACTGTCAGCTGTTCTACCCAGCCACAAAATAAATTATATGTATATATATAATATATATATATATATATGTGTGTGTGTGTGTGTGTGTGTGTGTGTGTGTGTGTATATATATTCATGTAAATTATATGTATGTGGTTTCAGTGCATCAAGTTGTTTTTGTTTTTTTGTTTGTTTGCTTGTTTTTGTTTTGTTTTGTTTTTTTTAATATTCATCGAATTAAAAAATAAGGAAATTAAGCAAAAATAAAGGAAAAAGTTAATGGAAATGCCACAAAACAAGGCCAATTATGCAAAAAAAAAAAAAAAAAAAACACAACCCCTCCCCCCAACTACTTACATTTTTATGTGAGGTGCGCATTTGTGTGCACGCACGCGCACGTCTGGATGTATGCATATTCATATTCTATTTGCATCTTATGCATTATTTTTGAATGTTCAATTGTTATTATAAGCATTTATAGTGTTTAATGTGTATTTATTGATATTATATACACATATACATGTACATACACGTCAGTCGGGGTGATCTTACTTCGCGGAATTCAGCGGTCACGGGGGATCCCCACTTTCCGTGGTTAATTGGAACTGAAATACACACACACACACACACACACACACACACACACATACATATATATATATATATATATATATATATATATATATATATATATATATATATATATATATATATATATATATATATATCTTCTTTTCCTTTCGGCTGTTCCCTTCAGGGGTCGCCACAGCAAATGATCTGCCTCCATCTCTCCCTATCCTCTGCATCTTCTACTCTTACTCCAACGACCTTCATGTCCGCCTTCACTGCATCCATAAATCTTCTCTCTGGTCTTCCTCTGGGCCTTTTGCCTGGTAGTTCCAACCTCAGCATCCTACGACCAATATACTCACTATCCCTCCTCTGTACATGTCCAAACCATCTCAATCTAGCCTCTCTGACTTTGTCTCCAAAACATCTAACATGTGCTGTCCCTCTGATGTACTCATTTCTGATCCTATCCATCCTCGTTACTCCCAAAGAGAACCTCAACATTTTCATCTCTGCTACCTCCAACTCTGACTCCTGTCTTTTCCCCAGGGCCACTGTCTCTAAACCATACAACATTGCTGGCCTCATCACCGTCTTGTACACTTTTCCCTTCATTCTTGCCGATACTCTCCTATCACACATCACACCGGACACTTTTCTCCATCCATTCCAACCTGCCTGCACGCCGCTTCTTCACCTCTTTTCCACACTCTCCATTGCTCTGGATTGTTGAGCCTAAGTACTTAAAATCCTCCACCTTCTTTATCTCTGCCCCCTGTAACCTCAAAGTTCCTCTTGGGTCCTTGTCGTTCACACACATGTATTCTGTCTTACTAAGACTAACCTTCAATCCCCTCCTTTCCAGGGCATACCTCCACCTCTCTAGATTTTCCTCCACTTGGTCTCTGCTCTCACTACAGATCACAATGTCATCTGCAAACATCATAGTCCATGGAGATTCTTGTCTAACCTCATCTGTTAGCCTGTCCATCACCATAGCAAACAAGAAGGGGCTGAGAGCTGACCCTTGATGTAGTCCCACCTCCACCTTGAACTCTTCTGTCACACCGACAGCACACCTCACCACTGTCTTACATCTATCATACATGTCCTGCACCACTCTAACATACTTCTCTGTCACTCCAGACTTCCTCATACAATACCACAGTTCTTCTCTCGGCACCCTGTCATATGCTTTCTCCAGATCCACAAAGGCACAATGCAGCTCCTTCTGACCTTCTCTGTACTTCTCTATTAACATCCTCAAAGCAAACACTGCATCTGTGGTGCTCTTTCTTGGCATGAAACCAAACTGTTGTTCACAAATGCTGACCTCTGCCCTTAGTCTTGCTTCCACTATTCTTTCCCATAGCTTCATTGTATGGCTCATCAACTTTATCCCTCTGTAGTTGCCACAACTCTGTACATCGCCCTTGTTCTTAAAAATGGGCACAAGCACACTTCTCCTCCATTCCTCTGGCATCTGCTCACTTTCTAAGACCTTGTTGAATATATATATATATATCTCGATATACTCATTGGATAAAACATAAACCATTTAGGTTTTAACCTGAAGGTAAAAAATTAGAAAAGTCTTTGTAAAGTTGTGCAATTTCTCATAAATTTAAATTAAAATACATTTTGGTTTCCATTAACACTGTATACTGTATACTGCATATTAGAAGGGTGGCAAATTCAAGTCTCCAGGTATATACAATGAAAAGGAATTCAGGTTTAATAATTTTACCCAAGCCAATGTTTGTTTGCTCTAGTTGGGTCACACGTATGTCAAAAAAATGTGTTATGCTAACAAACTGAAAACACCACAATCCAAAGTTAAAATACTTATCTTACCCATGCGTTTAGTTGCCGAACCACTAAACCCCACTATGGTCGAGGACGGTCTGGAGCATATCTCAGTTACTCAGTGGCAGTGTCAGGGCATATCCTGAACAGCCCGCCAGTTTATTTTTGGGGCCAACACACACTAGCATTCATACTCATGGAGACTACACAGATAAACACCCTCGCCAAGGCAGGAACTCGATCCCAGGACCTTCTTACTCTGAGGCAGATGTGTTAACCACTATAACACTGAGCTGCCCATTGAAATAGGTGAATATCAATAATGCCATAATATTACTCATATTAGGAAAACTCAGTGAAAATTGTACATTCATAATCACTAAAATAATATACATTTTTAAATTATCATCAAAATCAATGTAGGCAGCCATGGCCTAATAGTTAGAGCAGCTAGTCTGGAAGCAAAAGACTGCTGGTTGAATTCTTAAACCAGAAGGAAACATGTGTGGCAGCAGGGGAGTGAGCAGTATCTTCTCTTCCTTCACCTTCATGGAAGTGCCCTTGAGCAAGGCACATGTGCGGAATATTGAGGAAAATTGGCAGTCCATCTTAATAGAGCTTGTTTTGTGAACAACAGCATAGTGAAACAAATATTAACGAATGTGTTCAATTGGCTAACTTCTCTGTTTGAACAGCTTCCCAACGCAGATATTGACAATGCTTTTGATCTCATATCATTTCAGCGGACATTAATTGTTTCATAATTTGGATTGTGACACAAAATATGCACAACACTTCTACAATATAAAACTTATAAGTGGGATAACGATTTTGCTATGAATTTATTTGTGAAGAAAAAGATTCCCTCTCTAGTCTTCAGCGTTGGTAGCTTTCAAAATCAATTTGCAATTATAAAAGCTGAAAATCATTTGAATTTGTTATAGCATTTATCTTAATTCTCACATCATCAATCTAGCGGTGCAACTTCATCGCTTTACACTTCCCTCGTCTTGCACTGATCTCAAGTGTACGACTCTTGACACTCATGGCACCTGCTGATGCTCACGCCTGTTTCCCAAGCATCTCATCGCCATGCACACGCAAGTGAGGTCACTGAGAACTATTAATGTTGATATGCTGCACCAAACCTTTTGTCTCTGTTTATATGCAACTGTATCCCCTCCCCTCTTCTGTCTCTCTTTAGCCTGGTGACATTAATAATATTAATAATGTGTTAAGATAGCACAGTGCTCCTGTATTTGCAAGATTAATGAACAGGAAGATGGCCAACTTTTTTTTTTTTTTTATATATATTTTAATTTCTCCAGAGACAAAAAATGACAAGCAATTTATTTACAGAAATACCTGTACAAAACCAAAAAAATTAAATTAAGTAAAATAGTTCATAAATAGAGGTGGACTTCAGCGTTCAGTACATTTTGCAATGTTCAGCTAAGCTGCGTGCATAGTGACTCCTAATAAAACAATGATTAAAACTGATCATCAATTCTACATCAACATCCAAGTCGCAGGACAAATAGATTATGGTTAATATTACAGTTTTCTCCACTAGGGGTGAAATGTCTGACAACTCAAGGTTTAATCTTAAATTCAAAACTGACAAAACACACACCTCCATCTTTGAAAAATATGCAAACTACAAACTTTCTGATAAGAGTAGAATTGTATTATTATTATTATTATTATTATTATTATTATTATTATTATTATCAACCCTTATCTAGTTCTTTGAGATAAAGTTGGGTTAGGCGTCCATCTTTACTTATTTCTGTGACATTTATTATCTGTACAGTAATTTATAATATAATCCCCTCATGTTTACAAATGCATATTTCTCCTACAGGGGTGTATGTTTGGCCAGCATACGTTTCCATATATCATTCTTTCCTCCCAGCTGGTCTTCATCATCCTAATGTTTTAGTAAAACTACTAGACAATCAATTTTATGTCTATACTAGACAAGCTTAGTTTAGCTCTTCATTCTGCATTGAGCTTAACTAATGCAGCATTTGCAGATAATTTCATTATCCTTTCTATCATGACTATGATGATCTCATTAGCAACATTTTCATTATGTATATAAATAGTGGTTTTGTCAAGTAATCATGCGGAATTTGAAATCGGATGGATTCATACGCTCGGAGTTTTCCTATAACATGTACAGTTGTTACTTATTGATAGACTTGACAACATTTGACCAATCTAACATGAAGAACTCACAAGATAAAAGCTTTGTTTTGTTTCTTTTTCGTATCGCATAAACAGGGTGTGACATTTCCCCAGACAACACGCTTTATCCATCTCAGTTTTTTTTTATACTAGTCAAAATGAAGAGTCATACCAATAATGGTATAAAAAGGCACAGTTGCATATTTTGCATTCATTCTATAGATTTGTTTGTTTTTGTTTTGTTTTGTTTTTTTGTAGGGTTTTTTTTTTTTTTTTTTTTTTTTTTACATAAGCATTCTGAATATACAAAGTGGCATTGGATAAGTTAAAGAAAGAATTATGAATAAATCAGGGTGTCATTACCAAGTTTACACTTTGGGGGAAAATAGGCATAACTATAAATCATTTTGACGACGTATCATGTCAGATTATGAGAGAAATATGTGATGTGACAATTGATCGTTCAGTGTGTCGGTGATATCCTTGTGAGATTGTGGTAAGGATAAATAGAAAGAAAAAATACATTTGGTCTTAAGAATGAAAACATTTAACAAATGTTAAAAATGTGTTAAAATAAAATGATGAATGATGTAGTATACATATTTCACTTTTCATCCTCATCAAACTGATAATCTAATCCATACTACATGTCTGTTTATAATGTTTATTTATAACAAAAGCAAGCAATGGACCTCCAAGATCACACAGTATGAGTCTTTTTTTTTTTTTTTTTTTTTTAATCTATCCCCCTACTTTTTTTTTTCTTTTTCCTTCATGGTATGTGAAGTAGAATCCCTTTAAACGTGCAATAAAAAGTACATATTTCTGTATACAGTGGATAAGCATCAGAGCACTTCTTTTAACGACAAATAGAACACAGACTATAGATTCAGGCTGCAAGGAAAAAGTACAGTCAATTCAGACTCAGGGTTTTCCAACATACAAAAAAAGTAATTCCATTGCATCTGATTATTGTCACCCAGTTTTAAAGGCAGGATTTAAGCCTAAAAAGCATACACTTAACCTCAAACATGGATTACATCATGGAATTTTCAGCATAGGACCTTAAATGTGAACGTGTGTATATTTAAGTGTATGTTTCTGTTTCAGAAAGGACATCATCTAATAGTTGTTTCTTTAGCCTACAGTAAAAACGTGCAATCCACTATACACCCATATTTTCAGTTTGCCTCCCGTTTATACCAAAATACCATGTTATGTTCATCCCAGGACTTTGGCTTGTTAATGGTGACATTTGTTTTGCATGGCCACAAGTGGTCCTTTAGCCAATGACATCGTAAAGTTACCTGTATTGATTGTACAAATCTATTTAGCTGGTGGATCCTCGTGCCCTCAACATGTTTATGTTTCCGTCTTCACTGATTTGATGAGGAGACTCATCATGTTTATTTCATGTGTGTCTTCAGTATTTGGTGTGGCAGAAAATGAATACTTCTATGTCCCTTGGGTTTATTGCTCAATTTAACACTCCTACTTTAAAAATGTTATACAGGACCAGCCCAAGCATGTGGCCTGCGGGACCAAGTCATGTCAATCATTTCCCTGCTAGCTCGTCATTTATCTAAGTATAGATAATCCTAATTGCCAGTTAGGTCCTATGTGTTTGTGTGTGTGTGTGTGTGTGTGTGTGTGTGTGTGTGTGTGTGTGTAAGGTGCCACGTGTATTGGTGTGCATGTGTAACTTGTTGTGTGCCATAGTTCACCAAGACCAAAGGGCTTACGTTTAAGTCTTCGACAAGACAAAAGAAAATGGCATAGATTGTATAAAGAATTCCTTGAGTTGCTCGAGTCTGTGAAAATTACAGCACTAGCAGGCAACACAAGAAATGTCAAAAACCCCCACAATGCAGCAGTGTACAGAGAAAGGACAGGGGTGGAGCATTTGGTGAGTTGACAGCTTAGGTATAAAGCATGTGTCCCGAAATGTGTCTCAAATATATTTAGTGTGTGTTTATGTACAACTTGTCACCCGCAGGAGAATCTGCCCGTGTTTTTGAAGGTGTGTATGTGCATGTGTGTGTATTAGGCACACAGGTAAACTCTCTTCTTGCAATTTAAGTTCACCATTGACAGGTTGTTTAGATATCTACATACACATTGTAAAGGGTACAGTCACTGGAAATGTTACTGGTACATAACGCGGGTGATTTTTGAATAGTTTTGCTTTGTTTCATAGCCATCACCGATAATGTTATGCATCAATTCTCATCCTCGATTGGCTAGGGGTTTTTTTGTTTGTTTTTTTTTTTGTTTTTTTGGTGTTTTTTTTTTTTTTTTTTTTTTTTGGTGTCTCTTTGAATGTTAGGTTTTCTCGTAGAACTAGTTCAATGCTCAGACAGATTGCATAAGTATACCGTAAATAAAACAAACAAACAAAGCAAAGTTATCTTCAATTCCAATCCTCTACATTAACATGAAAGAAAGATTACAAATGAAAAAAAAAACAAAACAGCACAAACCTTGCCTCCTGCCATCTATTTAGAATTAATTAATTAAAAAAAAAAAGGGATTAACAACAAAGGAAATAAAATCGTAAGTAGTATAGTCCAAGTCATTAAGGGCTAGATTTTGCATGCATGCTTATAATGAATTCTACACAACCAGGCAGCACTTTGGAAAAAGTCAGAGAGCCTGGAATGCTAGCAGCAAAATGACACAGGACTCATCCACCAGCATCCCTCTCTCTCCACCTCACTCGTTCTCTCCTCCTCTTCCTCCTCTGTCTCTTCAACATGTACATAACTGTTGTCCATACGTTTTTTTTTTTTTTTCCGTCTTTTACTCACCGGTTATATCAAACAAACACACTTTTTATACCAAGGCTATGGCACTAAAAGCGTCTCTATAACTGCCGAAGAATCAGTGTTGGATCGAATAGCGACTCGTGACTCATCACCTGGAACACTCACAGGTAAACCTCACGTCTGGTGAGCGTCCCACATTGTGTGGGTTTATATTCGCCTGTAGGTGCCAGCGGAATCTCTTCAACAGGCCGAGATGTTTCATCGTGAGCGGCAAAGGTGGCCGAGCTGAAAGTGTCATAGGCCGAGGAGGAGGAAGAGGAGGAGGCCATTTTCTTGTTGAGGAGATTGCGGTTGCGATCTCCAAGCAGATGTGAGGGCTCTCCGTTGGCCACAGCGAGTGGATCAGAGCTTGTGGCTTGTTCAGCACCGCTGCACCCAGCTGAGCTTGAGTTGAAGGTGGAGAGTTTGGGAGGGGTGGCTTTGGGCCTGCGCTCGGGTGAAGTGCGCACCGGCATCCAGCAGGCATCTGAGTGGCCGTACTCATCACACTCGCGCGTACACTTCCCTGTCATGGCTACATCCGGCAGGGGCCGAGAGTCTGCGCAAACACACAAGAAACACATGGCAAGTAAGCGGCAGTATTTCACCGTCAAAGGCTTGAGAATATATAACACTTGGCTTGAGAAGAGGAATTTAAGATTTAGTGTGCTATGTGCTTCATGAAGCTTTATATTGTACTTCATTTCACATTACATCACCAAGGTATACTCATCGGATGCATCAAATTAAATTTAATCAATTGTTTTCATACAACAAAACAGTCATTACTTTTAATTGTTTCGCTTCATTATTAGCACATAGCACAAGCATAGCAGGACACAGACATCAAGACTAGAGGTTAAAACAACTGAAAGAACAAAAGAGATGTAAGTTCTCTTAAGAATGCCATGCTTTACAAACAAACAAACAAACAAACAAAGAAAAACGTGGGGGCAAATCATCTGTTCTGTGATTTTTATAAATGGTGTCCTTCCATTCTGGATCTGTATTTTACCTGGTGCAGTTCTGGAACTATCTGGATCTATAGTGTGTGTGTGTGTGTGTGTGTGTGTGTGTGTGTGTGTGTGTGTGTGTGTGTGTGTGTGTTGTAATTAAAATATATTTCTACAGTATAAAAACGCACATAATTTAAGTCGCAGAGAGCAGGTAGAGAATTTGGCTGCTTGTTGTAAGTGTGAGTGGAAAACATGGAGTGTAATTTAACGCTTGTACAGTACTTCTGTAATTTTTACATATTAATTGTACAACAGAGCACAAACAACTTTATGTAGCCACTTTACACCTACTAAAATATATATATTAAAGAATAAAATGAATAAAAAAAATAAATAATAAAAAAAAATAAAAAAAAACCCAAGCTGAGGTAAATATTTTACTTCATAGTGAGCGCAAACAAATACAGGGATCCCTCAGTTTCCGCAGTTAATTGGGACCGAGATCCCCACACGACCACCGAAATCCCACCCCACCCCACCCCACCCCACCCCACACACACACTGACGTATACGTACATGTATATGTGTGTATATGTCTGTCTTCCTTTCGGCTTTTTCCCTTTTACTCGGGAGTCGCCACAGCGAATCATCTGATTCGCACGTTTGATTTGGCAGAGGTTTTTACGTCGGATGCCCTTCCTGTCACAACCCTTTTTAGCAAGGGACAGAAACACGCTGACGACTTTGCAGCTACTCTTTACGAAAGTCAGCAATGTTTCTTTTACATGCCTCTCACCATAGACAGTGAGAGACATGGCCCGCCTTTGATAAGCCAGTTAGCCGCACTGGGGGGGACAGTGGCCATCTTGTGGAGAGTGGGACTCGAACCCCCAACCTTTGGATCAGTGATCCAGCGCCAATATCAATAAATACATATTCAATTTTATAAATGCTTATAATAACAATCGAACATTAGAAAATAATGCATAAGATGTAAATAAACTACACACACACACACACACACACACACACACACACACACACACACACCGGTTACACGCACGCAAATGCACACCTCATAACAATGTAGCTATTTTTTAATCGGCCTTGTTTTGTGGCTTTTTCCTTAATCTTTTCCGCTATTCTTCCTTAATTTCCTTATTTTTTAATTCAATGAATATTCCAAAAAAAAAAAAAAAAAAAAACGCACTGAAGCCACATGAATTGAACCGCGAAGTAGCGAGGGATCCCTGTATTCTTCACTTGAATACTGGCAGCTTATGTGCACCCATGTTATCTTGTAGATGTAGAAATAAACAAACAATACATAATAGGAGTAAACTTTATTATTCTTATTATTTAGCAAAAGTGATGAACATAAAAATATGGACCAGCCGGATTTGCACACGGAACTGAATGACAGCGTACAGAAAAAGCGTATTCTTGCTGTTTCTGATTGTTTTTAGTGCCAAAGTGCCAAAGCTTTAATGTTAAGGGTGGTCAGATAATGACCGAAGGTGGGATATGACACAAGCAACGGGGTGAGTGCAAATCTAAAAGAAAGCATGCGGTCTTTGGCTTAAAGAATTTATATAGTTTTAACCATGGCTTACTTTTATTGTTCTTTTTCTCCTGTAAAGAAAGAATGAGATAGAATCACTGTTTTGTTTTCTGCACAGTGTTTCATCTGGAATAAATAAATAAATAAACTTAACTGGTAAATGTCTTATAGTGAAGTTGATTTACAAGGTGAGGAAAAAATAAAAAAATAAAAAAAACTAGCGGCAATGTGCTCAATCAAATGCATTCGAGTTTTTTCAAAGAGCATTGTCTAGTCACAGGGAGGAAAAAGAAGCTAATATACAAATACAAAATCCAATAACCACACATAAAAGTGATGAGGAACCTCCTATTAATTCAAGTAGTTTGAAATAAATGAATATTTGTATTGCATATTAATGCCGTCTTTTAGTGCTAAACACAATACCTGGTGAAGCGACACAGTGGTATCCATATGCTGTTTGTTTTCTGTGAGATTGACTCTTTTCTGTTAATTATTTTCCTCCATTTATAATGAATCCCTGTCCAGGTCCCTTAAATCACCCTTCACCAATCCTGAACATGCTCACCTGACCTTCAAGATTGTTGTTTGGTTGTTGTTCACATGCCCCCATGTAAGAGCCCATTAGCCTCTGATTGGTGATTTGAGTTCGGGTTCACTGAGCCTGATGTGAACTTTGCTAGCGTAGTAGTTCTTTAAAGACCAGTCTGGGCTGTCATGCTCACACGGCACTCACATTAAGAAAGTCAAGCTGGATGGATGGTTACTCCAGGAAAAAAAAAATGCGTAAAGGTACGATTGATGAGCTGAATCATACTTTGCATGCGCGTGTGCCGTCAAGTCAATTAAACAAACATATCGCAACAATTTTGCACCCGATGGAGAAATATATGGAATGGTGCAGTTCTGTGTATTTAAAAATGAGTTTCAAACGCTGAGCATTATATTTCAGCTTATTCTTACTTGATCTTGAAAATTTTGATTTTTTTTTTTTTTTTTTTTTAACATGTTATTATATGGTATTTCTAAAGCATCAACTAACATATGGCCGTCTATGGCCATTATATATATATATATATATATATATATATATATATATATATATATATATATATATATATATATATATATATATATAGTGATACCTCTGCTCACGAACATAATTGGTTCCCAGAAAGTGTGTGTAAGGCGAAAAGTTAGTCTTCCGAACATTTATTTCCCATAAGAAACCATTAAAATGAGAATAATCCGTTCCCAGGTCCCCATAAAACATAATTTTCTACTAAATAAGCCTTAAAACTACACAAAAATATACCTTATTTTATGTATAATAAATGTGCTATTGTATTGTAATTAAAGAAATAAACTGTACTGTATAATAAAGTGGTTTTATTTACCTTTGTGATGGTAGTTGACGGCTTGATGGAATGGAGTGGGAGGAGGAGGGAGGGAGGGACTTACTGTTTGGAAGGCGTGTTTGGAAACGCCTACTGTTTGGAAACACCCTTAGCCACACACGCACCCTTAATAGCTTCCTTGTTCTTAAGGATGGGAGCAATGGTAGACTTAGCGTACTGGTACTGGGACGCTAAGTCACACAAACGCACACCTCGTTCGTGTTTTTCAATGATCTCCGCCTGTGGTGGGGTCTTTTTCGGCCCCATAATAGCAAAAGTACACTCAATATGGTCCAAAATGTCTATCAAACACAAACCACTTCCGCATTCAATGAAAGGGGATGACGAACTGTGACGCCGTGAGCGTGCGTCAGCTTCTCGTGGCCGCCACCGTGGCGCTGTTCGACCGTGTGGTTTGATTCGTCCGCCGAAAACTAGTTCGTCAGCAGAGACTATATGCTCGCAAATTTAATGTTCTTGAGGCGAAAAGTTCGTGAGCTTAAGCGTTCGTCAGCGGAGGTTTTACTGTGTATATATGCAGACATTAAAATGTATTTTAAAAATGTGGTCAAATACAGAAGCATTTTTTTAACCTTTTGAGTCATAAAGATAACAGGGACTTTATACACACACACACACACACACACACACACACACACACACACACACATTAGCACGGATTGTCGGATTGTCACTAAAAAATAACCAATGACACCAGATCATGCTGAATTGCACTGTGTTACTCATTTACTGTTTTTTTTGTTTGTTTGTTTGTTTGTTTGTTTTCTCCGCATGTTCTGTCATGTTAAATCTTTATTTAACAAATGTTTTAAATAGCACACCCTTTAAACCAACCCTGTTTAATTATTACAGAATGTAATTCCATAAACGAGGATGAATGGCATAGCTAAGATTTCAGTCCAGGTTCTATCCTGTGCAATGCTGCCTGCAGTATTACACAAAGGGCAATAAGATTTCAGTTTCAGTTTTCATGCTTGACACTTCACTGTCTGCTTGATAATGACCATCAGGAAGAGAGTTTGTCTCCACCTCACCTTTTTCTGCCTGCTTCCCCACCACCACCACCACCACCTCCGCCACCACACACACACACACACACACACACACACACACACACACACACACACACACACACACACACACACACACACACATACAGATAGACCCAGACAGCCGACCTACAATTAAGCCATCAGGGCAGGCTGTTCTTGGCTTTTACCCGGAATTATTCCTATGCTCTCCAGGGGGCACCAAATTGCACTAAACCACTGGATGTTGGTTAACGTGTCAGAGTTCAGCTGACGATCAGATCACCTCAATCATTCCCCTGATACCCTCGACCCTCTTAAAAGGAATTTCTAGTGAATTGACTCCCCAGGTTTTCATCTTTCTTTCTTTCTTTCTTTCTTTCTTTCTTTATTTTTAAAGAACATATTAATATGAATGAAACTTTGACTAACTAATGGTTACTATGGGATTTCAGTCACTATTATAACCAAAATAATAATAACAAATGATAATCGAGTGTAATGTTTTGCATAGTACATCTGACGCAACAACTGAATTTGAATAGCTCGAGACACATTTGATTGCATATATATAAAAAATGCATGCAGGTTACATTATTAGTAGGATACAATTCAGATTCAAGACACATGACCAGGTATAAATGGGGTCAATGAAATGCAATGTAATTGCGACTGAATTCATTAGAGCTACTGACTGTAACCCATTAATATCTGCATATGAATATAAATTTGTACTGGAGTATGAGTCATCAGCCGACTGAGTTTAATCTCAGCTAAGGGAGTCATCCACATTTTCTGTTCTAGCTACATAAGGGGGCCAACATATTCTTTTTTTTTTTTTTTTTTTTCCCTCATTCAAATGTGAGATCTGATGGGTGGTGGTGGCCTGGTGGTAAAGGGCACCGGATCACTGATCTTAAGGTTTGGGGTTTGAATCCCACTCTCCACAAGGTTGTCGCTGTCACCCCAGTATAGCTAACTAGGTTATCAAAGGCCTGCCACGTCTCTCACTGTCTATGATGTGAGGTTCAGTTCCAGGACAGCTGCACATAGGACAAATGCTCACAAGAGAAATGCTCACAACCTTAATGAAAAAATAGACATTTACTCACAACATAAAAAATTTAGTTCAATTTTAACCCTAAACCCTAACCCTAAACTCTAATGTATAATGAGTTAATTTAGCAGTATGCATTCATAAGAATAAAACATTTTTATAACACATTGTGATCTTTTTGTATAATGCATTTATTAGAACAAAGAAAAAAAGATGTGAGCAAACATCTGGTTTTTTTTTGTTGTTTGTTTTTTTTTTCATGAAGGTTGTGAACATTTGTCCTGTGAGCAATTGTCCACGCACTGTGAGGTTCATGTTAAAGAACCATTTCTGACTTTTGTAAACAGTAAGCTGCATAGCCGTCAGCGTGTTTCTGCCCCTCGCTAAAAAGGGTTGTGTCAGGAAGGGCATCCGACGTAAAAACCTATGCCAAAGCATATCACATGAGGTGATTTGCTGTGGCGACCCCTGATAAAAAAAAAAAGGGGGAAAAAAACTGAAAGGAAAACAAGAAGTAATGTGAGATCTGATCACTGCCACAAAACCACCTGACCATATCCAAGCCAATGAAAACTACAGATAGATTTGCATGATCAGACAGTAATGCATCAGAGATTATTGTACATAATAATAATAAATACATTGTAGGTCATTACATTTGGTAAATTAAACTAATGATTGTATTCTAAAATTATAATAAATGGTATATATGAAACTTTTAATATGTTTTAATCCATACTCTTGAGCAAAAAAGAAAGTGGTCGGACGAACATGGATTCACATATATAACAGAACGTGATGCTAGTCAGCATCCTATCTGCATGATTTGCAAAGTAGGATTAACCCCCCGCTGATTGATGTGTATGGGAGATGTATATAATATCAATAAATACATACTCGATGCTATAAATGCTTATAATAACAATTAAACATTCAAAAATAATGCATAAGATGTAAATAAAATATGAATACAGACACACGCGCGCGCACACACAGATGCGCACCTCACATAAAAATGTAAGTAATTTTGATGGGGGGAGTTCATGCATTCGATTGGCTTTGTTCTTTGTACACAGTTATTTTAATGCACGGTTCGTTTTGGTGCCCCAGTAAAAACATATACAGTACCTATGTCTTGAATTTGAAAAAAAAAAAAAAAAAAGATTATATTTTATTTTTCAATAAAGAAGGGTTCGGTGAATAAGCCTATGAAACTGGTGGCGTTCAGTACCGCCAACAAGGTTAAGAACCACTGATATATATATATATATATATATATATATATATATATATATATATATATATATATATATATATATATATATATATATATATATATATATATATATATATATATATATATATATATATATATATATATATATATTTATTTATTTATATTTATATATATACATATATTTATATTTATATGTATGTATGTATGTATCTCAGTTATATAGCGTGTTACCCTTGTGTCAAGACGTCGTCTCTGTGATCTTTGTGTTTACACTGTTTTGCGGACTTTTGTAACCCGAAGCAAATATGGTTGGTCAGAAGTGTAAGCCTACTAGCATGGGTGCAAGTCTCATATATAGAGATGAATTAACGATCTGCTCAGATCGGCACAATCTACCATGCATACTCAGTTATGCAAAGAGTTGTAAAATGAATGAAAACCTGAATCCACAAATTACAGAATAATTACAGATATTTATTATCTTTTAGCAAAATCCTACTTCTTATTTTATTAATATTCATTAGGATTTGTACTTGTTCCGTGTATGCATCTCTTGAATAAAGTTTACTTACTTACACAAAAGAAAGAACTCTCTGCATTGCTGGGATCCACATTAGTGCAGGCTGTGTTCTAAACGAGTTCATCGGCACCCTTGTGCACTTGAAGGACCGGAAGTCTGTATAACCCACAGCAAGTACACTACTTTTGCAAATACACTACTTTCGGTATTGAGCGCTTCACATATTGTAAGCGTTGATTGGCTGTTTTAAGCTTCACATAAAGTGACTTGGTATAAATAAGTGACTTATTTGAAATTAATGTTGAAATTATTTGATCTGTTTGATATTATTTACAATATTATGTTTATAATAATTGATTTAGGGGTGTTTTATGAGAAATGGTAATGGTATTTATGGATGTATAGTACAGTATGAGCATCATACGTCACACGCCATACGTCATAAGTCACTGTAACAACTTCGGTTCACTTTCAACTTACATTCGGCCGTCCGGAACCAATTAAAAACGTAAGTTGGGGAGCATCTGTAATCTGGATTTTAAGCAGAAATCCATTAGTCTGATAATTTCACTGCACGTGCACAATAATATTCATAGTTCTATTTTAGGAGCTGGTCATTGCATGACTAAGGAAGAGCATGTAATTGTAATTTTCACCATCAATGTCTCAATTCCCTCTCATTACATGCATGTTATGCAGACAATTTAAAAGAGAAAAAAATCAATCAAATAAGTACCTGAACAAATTCAGAACAAATTCCCTGTGCTTGAAACATGTATGACAAAGTCCCTAAAGTATATTCAAGTCTGCAATCTCTATAAATATGCTCTTTTTTTCTGAACACAATAAATAAAGCCAAGAGCCAAAATGGGATCAAGCTAATTGGTATTGTATACACACACTACAGTGGAATAAAAAAGATCATAAAGACTTGTGGCGGGACATAGGCAAGCCCACGTAAAATTATTGTAAAAGGCCATTCTGCTTGAAGAAAAGGCATGCAAGAGACTGACAGTCTCACATCTTACCAGTGTTTTCAAATCCCATTAACACGATATGTAAACCGCCCATCAGTTTGAATATTACAGGCTCACTGCAGCAAGGCTTCGGAGAAAAGTTCAACAAATGGCGCAATGCTTGGCCCGGAAATGTTAGCAGCTCTACAGTGTACTGACTGCCTGCCAACAGGGGCTCAATGCATAATGTGTGCCATTTTCAAGCTAGTCCCTTTGAATACCCTCACAAGAATCATAAACTTGAACCCACCAGAACAATTAAGAATGAGGGATGAAGGATGCGTGCAGAGGAAGGAATGGCACTGAACTATTCTGCAAGTTATTTGCAAATGGACAAAGGTGGATTTTTGGCCATAGTTAGTCCCCTGCTGTTGGGTGACTAATGACAAGAGTAACTGCAAGGTCATATGTCAGCCAGGCACCCAAGTGATTGACAGCAAAATGTGTAAGAATTTGTGATGTGGTTATGTGTGTTTCTCCTGATGAGATTTGAAGAAAGAAAAAGTGGCTCAGTGTGTATGTTTTCCTGCTGAGAAGTGCTGAACTCAACAGTCTGGTGTTTTGATCTGCGCTTTCTGGATAGGAAATACAACCACAACACTACAGACAAATGCTGAACACTCTGTTCAGTCCCTGTGTGTGTGTGTGTGTGTGTGTGTGTGTGTGTGTGTGTGTGTGTGTGTGTGTGTGTGTGTGTGTGTGTGTGTGTGTGTGTGTGAGTGAGTGTGTGAGAACGCATGGCACAGAATGACACAATCTACCTGCATATGCCTTTATCTTGGCGCTATGGGCAAAATGCATCAATATGTAATCTAAACCAAAGTTTAAAAAGCTCATGACGGCATTTTTCATGGTTATTTCTTAAAATATTTTATCAAATTGAAGCAAATATAATGTTACACAGCAAACGCACTTGCATAGAAACATTGAATTCTGTGCTATTGATAAATCGATAACTCCTGCACCAATGAAGGAAAAGACATAATTGGCAGAAGTCATGTTTTGTGAAGCTGCACTCGCAGTTGTGGTTTGCTCGTTTTACTCCTTATTGTCGATGACATGCCAGAACGTTGTAGGGCAGGATTTTGCTCAAACACCAGAGAGGGTGGTTATAGTTTATTTAGATTCCCTAAAGACCTAATTTGTTGTGACGAGTGGATGAAACAGGTTCGCTAGACAAGAGACAAATAAAGCCTGACTGATTCGTCAAGACTGCGTTCAGCCCACTATGAAGAAAAATGTATTTACACCAATACATCTGCGTTGAGGATGGGTTTTGGTATTAGTCTCAGCCATAGAAAAATCCTACTTCCCACTGCCCAAAAACACAATACAGCCGGCCCTCTACTTACGAAAACCTCCGAGTACGAAAAATCCAGGTTACGAAAAACATTTACCAAAATTTTCGGCCTCTTTTTATGAAAAGCACCAAACGCACCATTCAAAAATTCAAACACACCATTCAAAATTCAAACAATGCACGAGTTGCTCTCTCATTGGCTGTCTCCCGACATCCCACCCCGTTGGCCTCCCATTGCCCAGGAGGGAGCTGACCTGTACCCATACTTCCTGTTTGTCACATGTATGGAGAGTTGAACAGGACTGTTGGCTTGTTTTGAAATTGATCAATGCGCCGTTATATTTCGTTATCGCCGAAGCGATTATTTTGGCACGACATTGAAGCAGAAGGAGTATGAAAACAGAGTGCTTCGTGGGACAAGACCTCCAATCTCACAAGGAAGCAAGTTAATATTGAATCAGGACCTCTGATCTTTCAAACAGGTACTGTAATTCCGCTTTAAATACAACATCCCATCCATTTAAACATTTAAATACAATTGCTCCGTGTGTCTGTCTGTGTGTTGCATGTGGGTGGAGCCCGCATTCGGCAAAACACACCTGAGAGAGAGTTGTGTGAGTTGTGTGTGTGTGTGTGAGAGAGAGAGAGAGAGAGAGAGAGAGAGAGAGTGTTGTGTGTGTGCATGTGCGTTAATAAAATATGTTTAAACAAACAATTCTTTATTGTCAAAGTACTTTTACATACATTGAAATTTGGTTTGTGCTCTGGGCACCTGTCGCCACTGTGCAGTGCCAGTTATTGCGTTGTTCTATCCTTTTGATGCTGAGCGCCAAGCAGGAAGCAACAACTACCAAATTTTAACGTCTTATGGTATGACGCGGCCAGATTCGAACTCCGACCTTCCGGAGGATAAAGCGGACGCTCTACCAACTGAGCTAAATCCCCGGTTATAATAATGGTTTAATTAATTAATATGTTAATAAAATGGTTTAATATGTTAATAAAATGTTTAAATGGTTTAAGAAATTATTTTCTTTTACTTTTAACACATATTTCACACAAAATTGGTGTACTTTTATCATTTTTAAAGGGTTTATGTGGTAGTTTTGGGAGCCTTGGAACGAATTACGCGTTTTACATGTAAAATGTGCCTCTACTTACAAAAACCCCAGGCTACGAAAAAGGCTCTGGAACGGATTAATTTCGTAAGTAGAGGGCTGACTGTATTCCTATGCCCCATCACAGTGGTCAAAGTTCCAAAGTGGCCAGACATGGAGCATGTCGAATGTAAAGAGCGATGAAGCTGGATGCAAGTTGAACAATATCCCATTCTTCCTCCCTCCCCTTCCTCACATACCATCGTCTACTAGATTAGTAAGACTGCACTGCATCTGTCCATAATATCAGAGGTTTCCCCTCTGTTCGTGAATAATGGCCAATCAAACTTAATCATGTTCCTTAAAAATGCGGATTATGGGATATGGTCTCAGTGTGTCCATCTCCTGGGTGTTTTTGAAGAATGCAGGTCAGTAAAGGCTTTTCTGAGCTTCACAATGGAAGAATTTACCAGAACAGCGAATTTCAATACAATTTTCGTTATTTTACTTCCAAATTGCTTCCTGGTACACAAATATTTAAGATTGTATATTGAGTGTAAACTGAATTACTTTCAGGAAAAATGTTTAAAATGGTAAAACCATGGGTGAACCAGCTGACTGGTCTAAAAAGCATTAAGTGGTCGTGCCTGGCATTTATAAATATGTCCTGCATGGTTCTGGATGGAGTTTTGCTTTTGAAATGAGAAGACAATGTTTGAATGCACTAAGCAAGAGTATAGCTGGTGTGGGTATTGCCCAGATTTTGTTATTTATTATTATTTTTTGTCCTTTTCATCCTTATTAACCTGCCAGTAGCTTACAATATATGTACAAATATAAAGGAAGGAATCCCTTGCTACTTCACGCTTCAATTTATGCGGCGTCAGGGCATCATGTTTTTTTTTTTTTTTTTTTTTTTTTTTAATATTCATCGAATTAAAAAAAATAAGGAAATTAAGTAAGAATAGGGGGGAAAGTTAAGAAAAATGTCACAAAAACAAGGCCAATTATGCAAACATAAATAAATAAATAAAAAAATAAAAAATTAATAAAAACATATAACAACCCAAAACCTCCAATCAAAACTACTTACATTTTTTATGTGAGGTGCACATCTGTACACGCACACATGTCTGTATGTGTGTGTATTTATATTTTACTTACATCTTATACATTATTTTTGAATGTTTAATTGTTATAAGCATTGAAAGCATTGGATATGTATTTATTAATATAATATACACATATACATGTACGTAAAAGTATACATCAGTCAGGGGGGTTGATCCTATTTCGCTGAATTCGGCAGTCGTTGGGGGATCTCGGTCCCACTGAGACCCTCACTGTGCTAAGACCCCTGGGAAGGGGCAAGGTTTCTACCATAACTGTGCCACTTTTCACCCAGCAGTATAAATGGGTACCAGTAAAAATATACTGGGAAGGTAACCTGCGATGGACGAGCGTCCCATCCAGGAGGAGTTGAACTTCTGGTCGCTTCACGCCATGGAAACCGAGGATAAGCACCGGCCTGATGAGCCACTAGGATAGGGTGTAAAAACCCCAACGATATATATATATATATATATATATATATATATATATATATATATATATATATATATATATATATATATATATATATATATATATATATATATTAGTGCGTGTTTATTTATTTATTTTTTTGATAAACTAGTATTCCTGTAAGGGAAATTATTTTCTCTGCATTTAACACATCCAAGTGCGCACAGACACTTTGGGACACCTGGAGAGCGGTTGAGGGTTAAGTGCCTTGACCAAGTGCACTTCAGCTATTTATGTGGAGGAAGGGAAGGTGATGCTCACTCTCCCACTGCCACACATTTTTCCTGCTGGTTCGAGAATCGAACCAGTGACCTTCAGGTCTCAAAGCCACTTCTCTAAACATTATGCAATAGAAAATAGAAATAGAAAATTATAATTTAAAATTTATAATATAATCATCATACAAAATTTCTCAGACGGAGTAAAAGGAATATCCTTCTACTTAATGGACTCTATATCCTTCAGTCAAATAGAAATTGGGTGTGTGCATTGATCTCAATCAGCTTACTTTACAATGTTATGTGTATTGCTTTTAGGCCATTATTCTGAATATTAATGGTTTCCAGGGTAGAATATATATGGACTCATTCTTTGAAGTTTCACCCAATTTTTACAAGCTTGAGTGACTGTCCATACCTTTCTCCTCTTACACTTCAATCTAGATTCTGTACCTATTATTTTCCTTTAACCATTCTAATGACCATCACATTCGCCCTCCTAAAAAGTTCATGAACCTTCACGTGGTTCGTATTTGGACTGAAATGAGTGGTCAGGAGCTCTTTTGTATAAGCTATAGTGTATATAGTATATATAGTATATATATATTAGTGTATAGTGCAAATATAAAGTGCTTAGCAATTGTTACTGCAAACACCATGCTGCAGTAAATGGATTATATAACTGTGTTAGTGTTAATACATTATCTTTTATTATATGGAGCATTCATATGGGCATATGTGAAAGAGCAAGGCAGAAAAAATAAGATCGAGATTTCACCTTGACTGTTTCATTTGAATGGTTCATACTGGGCCCATGTAGCGAACTGGTTATTGACCAAAATAAGGAGCAAGACTTATACTCAGCGATGTGTAGAGGTCTCGCAGCATGCTAAAAAGAACAGGAAATTAGCAAAGCATCTGAACCCCCCCCCGCCCCCCCCCCCCCCCCCATCTCTCTCTCTCTCTCTCTCTCTCTCTCTCTCTCTCTCTCTCTCTCTGTCCTTCTCTGCTGTCCTAAACACTATCAGAAGCACTGACCTCTATTTACAACTTAAATTCTAATATTTGTTCTATTAAATTGCATTAATTTATTCCCAGCAGTATATTCTCTTCATATTGTAGTGTGGCTCTTTGTCTGTCCTGCTTTCAGCATGCATGTGGATTACAGATTTTTTATTTTTTATTTTGGCCAATTCTATTTCAACTTCTATATGCTGCCATGTAAATGTAATCCATCCAGGACCCAGTGTGGGTATATTCAGTGCTGGCCAGTGTCACTTAAACTATATTAGCAATGGGGCTGTTTCTTAAGACAGTCAGATTTCAAATTCATCTCACAGGGCCCGCTCACGGGCCCACAATAACGTCAGCATTTTTCAGTTCTCTGATTTGCTCTGTTATGCTTGGTCAGAGCAAAATTAGCTGAATAGTCTGAAGTGATCTGTGTACAATACATTTAAGTTAGAAATTTCTATTTACATTTTTATTTACAATTTCCTATATACAGTCGGTTCTCTACTTACAGAATTAATCCATTCCAGTGCCTTTTTCGTAGCCTGGAGTTTCCGTAAGTAGTGGTGCATTTTACATGTAAAAAGCGTGATTCATTCCAAAGCTCCCAAGACGACCCCATAAACCCTTTAAGAATGATAAAACTACACCAATTTTGTATGAAATATGTATTAAAAGTAAGAGAAAATTATTTACCTTTTTTTTTTTAAATCTCTCAAACCACCATGCCATGCTTTAAAATTCGGGGGTTGCTGGTCTGAAGAACCCTCACCCCCACCGTCCTTCACGAGGTTCTTAAATATGGCGGTTGCTTTTTTCAAAATAATCACCTCCGTCACTGTATCTCCGCTTTTAAGGTCTCCTTCTGCTTCAATATCGTTCCGATGGTATCGGGGTTTTCAGCCATGCTTCTTTGCGATTTCGCTCAACCGCATCCCACTTTCATATTTTTTTATTATCTCCTACTTCACTTCAATTGATAATGGAGCCGCTTCTTCTTTTTGGTGTCACCGGGAATCACTTTCTTGGGGTCCATGATGGATAACGAAATATAACGCTGCAATAATCACTCTCCAAAAAAAAATCTCACGAGCCAACAGTCCTGTTCAACTCTCCTTCACGCGTGTGATAAACAGAAAATATGGGTACGGGAATGGGTACAGTTCAGCTCCCTTCTGGCCAATGGGAGGCCAGCGGGGCGGGATGTTGGGACAAAGCCAATGAAAGAGCAACTCGCGCATTGTTTGAATAACGTGTTTTAATGTTTGAATGGCGTATTTGAATGTTTGAATGGCGCGTTTGAATTTTTGAATGGCGCGTTTGGCGCTTTTCGTAAGAAGAGGTTGTTTTGTATACAGAGGACAAAAATTTAGGAAAATGGTTTTCGTAACCTGGATTTTTCGTATTCAGAGGTTTTCGTTAGTAGAGGATTGACTATATATATATATATATATATATATATATATATATATATATATATATATATATATATATATATATATACAGTCGGCCCTTAAATTACGAAGACCCCTGTGTACGAAATCCCCGGATTACAAAAAACCTTTTCCTGAGTTTCCACCCCTGAGATACGAAAGAACCCCCTCTTACGAAAAGAAATTCAAAATTCAAAGGCCAATCAAAATTTCAGCGCGGGTTGCTCTCTCATTGGCTGTCTCTCAACATCCCGCCCCGCTAGCCTCCCAGATAGAGACAGAAGGAAGCTTCACTCTTTAGTTTTTTTAGTTTCGTTTAAGTTGTTCTAATTCAGTATATGTTTAATAAATGTGGGTGCATTTGAGCCTCATCTGGAATATCCGACCCCTCAAGGAATCAAATTAAAGTTGAGTTTGTCAAGCAGGGAATGCACTTTGAATTCACGTCTTGTGGGCGTGGCTCACAATGCTAGAATAAACATGTGGATTGTGATGCGTCTGTGTGTGTGTGTGTGTGTGTGTGTGTGTGTGTGTGTGTGTTAATAAAAAATGTTTAATAATGGTTTAATTAATAAATATGTTAATAAAATGGTTTAATATGTTAATAAAATGTTTAAATGGTTTGATAAATAATTTTCTTTTACTTTTACCACATATTTCATACAAAATTGGTGTACTTTCATCATTTTTAAAGAGTTTATGGGGTTTATCCAGTCCAAAGACTGAAGCCTTGGAACGAATTAGGCGTTTAACACGTAAGATGCGACCCCTACTTACATATAATATATTATATATATAATGCAGCCGTGAAGATGGGCACAAACAAGTGCCCGTCCTCACACCAGTCCCAAGCCCACATGAATGCAGACGATTGTGACAGGAAGGGCATCCGGCGTAAAACTTTTGCCAAAATACACTATGCAAATCGCCAATCCTAATTTCATACCAGAGCGGTCGAGGCCCTGGTTAACAACGACCGCCATCAGTGCTGTCAACCAACAGGGGGCTGGTGGAAATTGGACCTCTGTTGGTCGAAGAAGGGGAGATCGAAGAAGGAGAGGTCAAAGAAGGAAAGGCGGGAGGCGTGTCCGTAGGCAGAGAGAGAGAGAAGAGGAAAGGCTTAAGTCTAGGACTGAGAGCAGGGACTTTGAATGTTGGAATTATGACAGGAAAAGGTAGCGAGCTGGCTGACATGATGCAGATGACATTGTGATCTGTAGTGAGAGCAGAGAACAAGTGCAGGAAAATCTAGAGAGGTGGAGGTATGCCCTGGAAAGGAGAGGAATGAAGGTTAGCCTCAGTAAGACAGAATACATGTGCGTGAACGTCTAGGACCCAAGAGGAACGGTGAGGTTACAGGGAGCAGAGATAAAGAAGGTGGAGGATTTTAAATACTTAGGCTCAACAATCCAGAGCAATGGAGAGTGTGGAAAAGGCATTATGGAATGGTGTAACAGCTGAGATTCAAGATTCAATTTTAGTTCAGGCCACCGTTTGAGTAGCAAAATGCTAACAAACTAGCAAGCTTAACCACTTGATTTCAAATCATGCATCCCTTGTCTTTTTTCCATATCGACATATATACGTCCAGAACATCAACTGAACGTCAACGTTCATTTCGAGCGTCAACCTGCAACCTTCCGATGAAGTTCCCACGACGTTCATCTTGAACGTCAATTGTAACCCCGCGGCAACGTTCCCGCGACGTTCATTTTGGACGTTCCCGCAACGTCAATCTTGAACGTCACTTTCGACACCAAAATGACGTCCCCGCGACATTTATTTCGACCATCAATTTGCAACGTTCCGGTGACGGTCTCGCGACGTTCGTCTTGAACGTCTATTGCGGCCCCGCGGCGACGTTCCCGCGATGTTTATTTTAACGTCATCTGCTGACGTTCCGACGACGTTCTCTAGACGTTCATCTGAACGTCAATTGCGATGCCAAAATGCCATTTCCGCGACGTTCATTTTGAACGGCAATTTGTGACGTTCTGACGACATTCCCGCGACATTCATCTTGAATGTCAATCTCGGCCCCGCGGCAACGTCCCCGCGACGTTCGTTTTGAACGTCAATTTGCGACGATCCTGTGACGTTCCTGCGACGTTCATCTTGATCTACCAGGCAGAAGGCCTACAGGAAGACCAAAGAGAAGATTTATGGATGTGGTGAAAGAGGATGTGTACATATATAATATATATATATATATATATATATATATATATATATATATATATATATATATATATATATATATATATATATATATATATATATATGATAGGCCAGTGTTATATTTATGTGCAAGACTCACGTTTTGTAAACATTACAATGAATCATGTAAAAACTCAATTCTTTATCAAACTGATGTAGGATTTCAATATGTATGTTTATTTATCTACTTAAAATATATGGGTTCCATATACAAATTCTCTCTCATTCCATTCCTGTTCTTTAACAGAAAAGCATTTTAGAACCATTAAAGTTAGCATAGCACTGCAGATTGGGAAGATGGCTGCGATTGTGATGTCAAGACAGAAGAGCCAAAGCAAGCAATGACCTGGTTTGCTTCAGTAGGCTCAGAATCCAGCTGCATATGCTTTCAGAGTCCTCGCATCAATAAACCTGGACAACAATTTAAAACTTCCCATCCTAACACAATGCAGTACATCACACAAACAAGAGCCATGTCCGATGTGGTACAGTGAGCATGCGACTATCACTTTGTCTTTCTATTTTTTTCTTTTTTTCTATTTTATGTTCAGCCAGAGTTAATTTAAAAACATGTTTTCGAGGCAAATGCTGTTTCGTTTTTATTAGACTTTAGTGCTTAAACTACATATGTGTGCTCGCTCGCACTATCTGCTGTATGCTATTATTGATTATTTTAGGGTTTTACTTATTTATTCTTTGTATGTCTGTATGTTTATTTCATTTTTTTGTTTTGCACTTACTGTTATAAGTAGTTCTAGCTTATTGGCACCACATATCAAAGCATGTCACTTCAAAACATACTAGTTTACGCCTGTCACTTTGCCCTCTTCACACATTTGTATTTGCATGTGGTTTAACATTTAGGCTCACTACACTTAAGAGGAAATGTTCTTTTCCTTCTTCCTCTTCTTCTCCTATTATGATTATTATGAATATCAGGCAGCACAGTGGCATAGTAGTTAGCAAGTTTGCCTCACAGCCTGAAGGCCTGAGTTGGTTTCCCAGTATTGGATTTTACTGTGTGGAGTTTGTATGTTCTCTCTGTGCTTGCATGGGTTTCCTCCAGGTACTTCAGTTTCCTTCCTCAGTCTAAATAGTGGTTCTTAACCTTGTTGGAGGTCCTGAACCCCACCAGTTTCATATGCTTATTCACCGAACCCTTCTTTCTTGAAAAATAAAATGTGATTTCACGTTCCGTCATATATGTGAATCCATGTTGTACCTATTCGACCGACCACTTTCTTCTTTTTGCTCAAAATAGTATATATTAAAACATTAAGAAAGAAATCTCATGACGTACCATCACAACAGTCACAAGTCGACTATTGAGCACACCAAATTTCCTGTAGCACAGATTGGCCAAGCGATGTAGCGTGATCACCTGCAGCCAGTGATGGCCAAGCAGGGCGTGTCGTCATGAATATGAGTCGGGTGTGTGTCTTGACCTCCTCCGAACCCATGAGACTGACTCACCAAACACCTAGGGTTCGATTGAACCCAGGTTAAGAACCATTGGTCTAAAAACATGCACAGTAGGCATGGTTGTTCTAAATCTCCCCTCGGTGTGAATGGTTGTGTGAGTTTTGGACATGCGATGGTCTAGTGAGCTGTCTAGGGTGTACCTAGCCTTTGCTCGGAGTCGGTTGAGATGGGCACCAGCCTTTCTGCAACCCTAAATTAGGATTAAATGGTTCAGAAAAGTAATGAATAAATGAATTATTATTATTAGTAGTAGTAATAGTAGTAATAGTAGTAGTAATCGTGGTAGTAGCATTAATACTTGTAGTATTTATACATGCTATCCATATGCAATTTATTAGTGATTTTTTTTTTTTTTTACATATTTACACTCTACATACCCTTTATACTAACTGTCCACTTAAAGAGGACCACCTACACACTTTCACACATACATGAAATAATTTAGTAGTATTAATATGCATAGAATCCTGTAAAATTAATATATTTTAGCATAAACCCACAATAAACAACTGCATACAGTTTGCATATGGAGATTAGCTTTATATAGGAATCTCAGATACCATGGGCAGCACAGGCTTGCAACATTCCAGATTTACAGTTTCTGAAATATTAAAAGCAGCACATCTGGCACCCAAAATCATTCCATAGTTTAATTTCTGAGTTCATACATAAACACCCCCCACACTGCCCCACGCCCCCATGTTGCTTTTTCATGTGAACATTAAGTCAATCTTTGCATTGAGCTGTTGCCACATGATTAGCTGATTGCATTGATAATTGCATAACCTGGCAGCTGTATAGGTGGTCCAGTCTGTCCATCCATCCATTATCTACATTGTTCAGGGATGTGAGGGAAGCTGAAGCTAATCCCAGTTGAGTTTAGCTGAGAGGTGGGGTATACATCTATCTATTCTTAATATTGCGTTTTATAAAGCGATCAACAGTTTAATTTGATTTGCTTATGCATTACAGGTTTCCTTTATGTGAAACCATATCAGCAGTGGGTTCAGCTCACGTCAGCAACCATATAGTAAAAAGCTCCTGCATATCCTCCACACTGCTGAAAAAAAGATAGCAAAGATCCTCTATGATGGTGAATAGCCCTTCAGGAAATAATTAGTGTTTGGTTCGAACACTCAAACAGTGATTAATTAAGAAGAGATAAGTGAGCATAATTTTATTCTGGTGATGATGTGACTGCCAATTACCTAATGTAACTCCTTTACCATTTCTCTCCCGGTTCCTCTCCCCACTCTTTTCTTCTGGACTTTACATCCCTCTAATAATGACTCACTGTTTCTTTGTCATGGAAACCTATAAACAGCACACACTGTGCATGTACAGAATGGCTTCTGACAAGTACTGCAGAGTGTTAGAACAGCTCATAGGAAACCCTCTCCCCCCAATTTATCAGAAAACATGGAGATGAAATCATTGTTCATAGCAGGCACAATCACTTGCATTCCACAGATCACATGACAAAGACAGGGAACATATGAGGCATTCATTAGACAAACACAGTGAAACGGGCAAAATGTGTAAGAAAATGGTAGGGCTTGAGCTCAGACTGACTCTTTGCAAAAGGAAAGATGTTTTAAAATTTTGTGTGTGTGTGTGTGTGTGTGTGTGTGTGTGTGTGTGTGTGTGTGTGTGTGTGTGTGTGTGTGTGTGAGAGTGTGAGTGAGTGAGTGAGTGTTATTTTTTTTTTCTCTTGCTATCGGTCTTTAGACTGTGTTTCATTGGCTCAGAGCCGTTTGCCTTATCGCACACTCCCAGACGAGCACACACAATAGCCTATTTTACACCAATAAATGCGTATTTGTCAAAATACAATTTCAATTAAATACTGCAACACCGTCGCTGTGTGCTTTGCTCTACTTACTACTGACACTAAAAGAGAGAATGGAAAGAAGAAAGGCTTGAATAACGCTATATTTACATATGTGTGGAAACGTAAATTAGGTATCAAGTTTAACATAAGAATTCAATATTTCAAAAGAACTTCTATATGATTTTTCTCAAATGTAAATGTAAAATGATATGGTCAATACCTAGACTTTAAAATAGCATGCAACATTTTCTCCAAAGCAGTTGTATACAACATATTAATTCATTCATATATTCATTTTTTTAACCACTTAATTCTAATTAGGGTTGCAGGGAGGAAGGCACCCATCTTAGCCAACTCTGGGTGAAGGCGAGGCACATTCTGGACAGTTAGAATGTATTTAGAAAACTTACTTCAAAATCTCCTTGACCCCAACCCCATTAAATTCATTTCATCCGTACTTCAGGCCAGGGCCTCGGCTTACATTGTACTTACACTCGAGCTGCATGTACTGTATCTAAAGGGACATGCATTTGTTCCTGATGGAGGAAAAAAACCACTTAATTCCCAGCAGACTGAGGGACTTGAGAGGTTAATTAAGTTAACCTGAGAGGGAAAGTGTCCTGCAGGCTCAAGATCTTTGACAAATAATGGACAGGGTGACACTGGAGGGCCTCATGAAATTAATGAAGTTAAAATCTGGTGAAAATTAGTCCGGGTCATATTTCCTGAGGATTAAAGCCCCGAGACTTGATCATGTTTCTGTTTTAGTTCGGATATAGTAACCCATGAACAGAGTACAGGGATCCTTTGCTACTTCCCGCTTCAATTCATGCGGCTTCAATGCATCATGTTTTTTGTTGTTGTTGTTTTTTTTTTTTTGATGGTTGTTTGTTTGTTTTTTTTTTTTAATATTCATCAAATTAAAAAATAAGGAAATTAAGGAAGAATAGGAGAAAAAGTTAAGAAAATGCCGCAAAACAAGGCAATTATGCAGAAAAAAACCAAACATCAAAACTATTTACATTTTTATGTGAGGTGCGCATTTGTGTGCTCGCGTGCATCTGTATGTGTGTGTATTTATATTTTATTTACATTATATGCATATTTTGAATGTTTAATTATTATTATAAGCATTTACTGTATAGTGTTGAATATGTATTTATTGATATTATATACACGTATACATGTATGTATACGTCAGTCGGGGGGGGTTGATCCTACTTTGTGGAATTTGGCGATAGCGGGGGGGATCTCGGTCCCAATTAACCACAAAAAGTGAGGGATCCCTGTATATCCCTGTATATATATATATATATAAGCCATGATCTGCAACCAGCATCAAAGATATGTTACTGCTGGCTGAAAAATACAGTGTATCAGCGAGGAGAAGAGCACACAACCATTTCTAAGGCATTGCATATCAAGAATTACAGTGAGGGTAGTCATCAGTAGTGCTGAAAATATTGTGGTCTACAAAAAAAATAGACAAAATATGTTCTGAGAGTCTGCCAAAAAGTCTATGGCAACATAAAAGAGGCTGCAACATTTATTTATTTATTTATTTATTTATTTATGTATTATTATTTTTTTTTTTTTAAGAAAAACATTTAAGTATGGCTAAAGTTTGCTAAAACCTATCTCAAGTCTCTCAAAAGCATCTGGAAAAATGTGTTATGAGATGATGAGACCAATATTGAAAATCGTTGGTCATAATTCAAAAAGATCCACAAACCCACTGTGAATCGCAAAAAGAACATCATAGCAACAATGAAGCATGATGGTGGCAGTATAATGCTTTAAAGTTTTTTTTTTTTTTTTTTTTTTTTTTTTTAGCTGGAACTGGTGCTTCAGTCAAGATGGAAGGAACTGTAAACATTTCCAAAAACCAGTAAATTTTGCACAAAACATCCAGGCCTTTGTTAAAAACCTGAAGATGAAGAAAAATTCCATCTTTTGGTATGAAATGACCCAAATGTTTCCTTCGTATCAGTAAATGAAAGATCTCACCTGAAAATTATATAAGTTTTAGAATGATCCAGCCAGAGTCCAGATCTGAATCTAATTGAAAATCTATGGGGTAAGCTCAAGCTTATTGTGCACAACCTCTTGAGAGTGGGGCTTGAATGCCCCAACCTTAGGATCAGTAGTCCAGCACCTTACCACCAGCCCATCACTGCCCTCCTCCCACCAAATGTTGAATTTATTTATTACTGTTCACTGTGCGGCACCTTTGCTCTACAGCATATCTTTGCATGTTACTAAGACTTTCGCATGGTATTATATATGCTATGTATATTTTGCCAACAACAGTCATGCTATGCTCCTCCAGATCCAGGATTAAGACTCAATAATATTTTGGTATGCATAATGTGTATCATTGGTGTGTTATCTTCCTGTTACCCAGGGTTACTGATTTGTTATCTCCGCGGTATATGGCTGTCCAATCATATGAGAGAGGCTCATGCTCAGTAAGCAATAATGATGGCAGTGCCTAGCCTGTAAATAAATAAATTAATTAATAATAATAATAATAATAATAATAATAATAATAATAATAATAATAATAATAATCTTTCTTAATATCTTGACGATAGCTGGTGGTAATGTTTTGGCTGATTTCCAATCCCGATGTTGACAGCTTCATGTGAAATGTGATCCTTCCACCTGATCTTTCTAAGAATCATTCAACAGTGCCAAAGCTTTGAATTCTCTGTATGACATCTGTGGTGTACATCCATGGCCTGGTGGTAAAAGGTGCTGGATCGCTGATCCTAAGGATGGGGGTTTGAGTCCCACTCTCCACAAGGTTTTCACTGTACCCCCCGTGGAGCTAACTGGGTTGTCAAAGGCCGGCCATGTCTCTCACTGTCTATGGTGCGAGGTTCATGTAAAAGAACCACTGCAGACTTTCGTAAAGAGTAATCTGACCCTTGCTCAGGGTTGTGTCAGGAAGGGCATCTGACGTAAAACCTATGCCCCCCCACACCGCCCCGCGAGTGAATATAAATAGTATTATTTGTATATAAAATTATTAGTACACCTCTGCATAACATTGTATCTTTATTAGCATTAAAAACAAAAAAGAATGAAATATAGCTCAACTTACAATAAAGAAAACAAATCATTAACATTGTTTTTCAATCTGTAATAGAAAAGATTTAAAGTGTATCAATGTGCCTGAATTAAAAAAAACATCCTTATTTAAACTCATTCAACTTGTTTATGTCTTAATATATCAATTTCTCTCCACCTTTCTCTTCATTTCAGTTAGAATTTTTTTCTGTGTTGTTTCTTGACGGTTTGTTTACTGCACTTCGTATCGTTTGTTCGTGTGAAAAACCACTACACCATAGCGCAACAATGAGAGCGCCACTGCCAGCTACTGGAGTGGAGGTGCAATTACACTTAATTATTGTCCACGATTCAAGAAAAGCATGTTCCCCAGGGTCATACGTGCCCCCCCCCCCCCCCCCCCACGGTGGTATCATACCATGCCGGCGGGGGGGGGGGGGGTCACTATTTGAAAAGCACTCAGCTAAATAGATGTTTTCAGCTGCCCAAATGTGAGTGCAGATGCTAATGAGTCTGTTTTGGCTCTGTAATGGGCTGGCGAGCTTTTCATAGTGTTGAGATGGACTCCACCCTCCCCGTCATATAGGATTGTAAATGATAAAACGTCTCGGAAAATGAATGAAATGAAATGTATATCATATTACATTTAACTAACTGGGCTATGAGAAATATTCATAAAACCTTAAGCTAAATGAAGCAGAAAGGCCAAATTGAGGGCAAGCATGTAACACCCTGGGCAATATAAGATAGCTCTCATGATTTTTGGTTTTTGGATCAGGGTGCCTGATGTGGGAACAGATAATTGTAAAAGTGCTCCCCGGGCCAATTAAACCTCATAATTGAGTTTTGGGAGAAAAAAAAAAAAAAAAAAAAAAAAGCCTCAACTGTATTTCCTTTGCGCATGCTGTTGACACATTTTAATTGGGTAGAGTGACACCACACGAAAGTATTTACAAATTAAAGTCTGAAGTCTTTACAGGATTAATTTTATATAGTCACACCTGGTACAATTCAATCATGAGAATAATCTTAAATGGCTGCTGGTGTTAATGTTACACCTTGCAGCCCTTTTAAATTCTCATATTATACAATACATCTGTCTGTCTGTCTTCCTTTCGGCTTTTTCCCTTTTACTCGGGAGTCGCCACAGCGAATCATCTGATTCGCACGTTTGATTTGGCAGAGGTTTTTACGTCGGATGCCCTTCCTGTCACAACCCTTTTTAGCAAGGGACAGAAACACACTGACGACTATACGATACATCATCTTGTTTGAATAATGTGTTAATTTAAATTTAATTGGAATACTTGTTGCTTTGTTCCTAGTTTCCCCTTTTTTTTTAAACAAAGTGTGAGAAGTGTCCCCTTTTTACTTTTGTGCACTGGGTGTGATCACATTGTTCTGTGTTATCAGAGAAGATTGGGTGCATGTCAGTGACTCTCCCTCCCACAGCACTGGCCAGTGGTGCTAAATCAAGGCTGCCTTCATGGTGCATTCTCACTGCAGTGCTCCCCTGGACTGGAACTAAACGATCGATAGACTCTTTACTTCACCTGAGGCATAGCAGGGGAACAAGTGACACAAAACTCTGAGGCCACCCACCTTTCTCTCTCTCTCTCTCTCTCTCTCTCTCTCTCTCTCTCTCTCTCTGTGTGTGTGTGTGTGTGTGTGTGTGTGTGTGTGTGTGTGTGTGTGTGTGAGTGTGTGTGAGGGTGTGTGTGTGTGTGTTATTTATAAATAAGTTTAAATTCTAAAAGTCTTTTCATCCCTTATTTTGGTGTGCAAATGTAAGAGAAGATAATTTTCTAACATTTTACTGGAGTCACAGTTACATACCTCAGTGTTTGAGCTTTTGTATGTAGTGGTAAAATTCAGAATTTTATTTATTTATTTCTTAGCCCCCCCAACCATCTTAAATCCACCACCCCACAAACCCCTAGTCTTGTTGATTTTTCAGACATCTCAATGGACCCATTAAATCTCTGCTAGGATTTTGCCCTGTTTGTAAATACCTCTTCTATTTTCCCCCTTGAGTCTAGAGCTGAGTGGATAAGAAGTGTAGACCTCTAAGTGGAATATCCCTAGCTTTGAGTCAGCGTAGCGTATAATGCTAGTTAGGATAGAGGGCTTGCTTGGAAACACAGACTGCATTATTAAATGTAGGCAGGCAACTGGTTTTGGTGTTTCTTGGCCTGGCTCTCCAGAAAGAAGATCACACTTTATTAAATGCACTTTCACAAGCAGTTTATGCCAGTGTATCCTGCATGATCAAAGCGCCTTGCAAATCCAGATTTCCTCTGATTCTTCTTGACAAAATGATTCAATTAAATGTCTGTCCTTCCCAAAGAAAAACAGTCAAAACGACAGAAGAATCATTTACTTGGGGATGACTTTTCCATTGCCCATGATGGTGGGACAAATTTAAGAAGATAGGTTTTGTTTTTTTTTTTCACTCTAATGTAATAAATCGAGCCAAAACTGCATCTCCCAATGCACATGGTACGCTGTGCATTTAGAGCAGCTGTGTATCTGTACTCCAATCCATTTCACATGCTTTAACTGCCAATGCTGCATTACTATATGTGCCAGGGCTCTTTAAAATAGCCTTGAAATGGGATTGGTTCTCCAGTGTGTTCGAGTCTTTCGCTCTCAGCAGACTGATTTTCGACCCTCCACTTACTGTGAGTGCAGTGATGTGTCTGAAGCTGATGGCTTGTGGGAAATATTTATCCTCATTGATCCTGGAGGCTGATGAGTATGTTATGGATGCCACAGTTCAAACAGTTTGGACCCCTCAAATGTTTCTAAATATCAATCAGCGATAGGTGGCATGGGACTCAGTCGGCAGACCACCGTTTGAATGCCAAGAAGCTTTGAAATTATATTCCAGGAGATGGGAAGCGTGAATTGTGTTACATTTCTGCAGAGGGGATTTTTCTTTTGTGTGTGCAACGAGAGCTTCAGATTACACCTTGTGTTATAGAACAGCACACACGTTTGAGGAAATATATTTCAGCTCAGTTTAGAGACAGGGATGGTAAGGGGAGGAAAGAAGGCAAAGCATGGTGGGAGCAGAAAGGGTAGGGCTACTGAGGCGAAATGACTTCCTTAGCTGGAGGCACTATGCTTGAGGGCTTACTGACTGCGAACATGCCATGAATAGTGGGGAAGGGCACCGATAATTCAGTGTTCTGCCATTTCATTAATGATTCAACAGCTACAGGATATTTTTCCACATCAAACTTTCATATCACCATTCAGTCTTCACTGTGTTGGGTTTGCACACTCTAAAGTTGATAAAGTGTCGAAAAAAAGTGTCCATCTTTCAGCTTTCTGTCTTTGCTACAGTCTGATAGCACAGTGGTACACTCAGAAACAATTAAAAATATATATTAAAAAATAATTATAATAAAATACGAAAAGTGTGACGGTCGTTCATCTTTGTTCTGGCTTTGATATATCTGACTTATGAGAAATCACCAGAATGAACTCAACAGCAGGATCTTACTTCAGTTAATTTCAGTTCATTTTCTGTAACCGCTTAATCCTAATTAGGGTCGCGAGGAGGCTGGCACCCATCCCAGCCGACTCTGGGCGAGGGTTACACCCTGGAACTGCAAAGCAGCTACTCTTGTTGAAAGTCAGCAATGGTTCTTTTACATGAACCTCACACCATAGACAGTGGGAGACATGCCAGCCTTTGATAACCCAGTTAGCTGCACTGGAGGAGGGGACAGTGACAACTCGTGGTGAGTGTGGCTTGAACCCCCAACTTTAGGATGAGTGACCCAGCATATCTACCACTAGGCCATCAGTGCCCTGATCTTACTTTTCAGATACACAATTTTTCATTCTATAAATTTTCCTAACATTGGTTTACTTGCAAATACACACACACACACACACACACACACACACACACACACACACACACACACACACACACACACACACACACACACACACACACACAGAGTTGATTTGAGCATTCTGATCTCCCAAGTCATACTTCTTTAAATCTCTGGCAGAGCAGAAAAGTCAACAAAGTCGATCATTTTGCAGCAATAAAACTATCCACAAGATCCCACTCTATAAAGCAAGGTCATATGTAAATCTATCCCCTCCCATTGCACTGCCTGTCACATCAGCATAATAAATACCAGCAGGAAAAGAGCTTGAAAAACTCAGAGACCATAGTGCTGTGAAGGCTAGCTATGCCCAGGGCATTCTTCAGTAAGCAAAAAAAAAAAAAAAAATCCTTACTTTAAATGAACAGTAAGCTAAAGGTGACAATGCTGCATGTGTGTTTTGTGAGTGCATGTTGAGGAGGGGGTTTCTGAATTATTATTATTTTTTTAATAACCAAGGATATACCATGTCTATGAATCACAAATACATTATAAAATATAAAATTCAAATTCCATCCTGAGCTTGAATTACCATCTTTTTTTCTTTTTTTTCTTTTTGTCTGGGTTTCTTTAGTCCTCTCTGGTTTCATCCGACTACCCAAAAACATGCTGTTAGGTCAGTTAGTTACCGGTATGTATAATTATCCCTAGATGATCACCAGAATGCTATCAGGAAAACAAGGAATGTCTCCAAAGCCAGTGAAAGCTAAAATGGGGGAACAATCGTGAAGGAAGGAGGCTGACCAAAGGGCTAGATGGACCGGGCATTTTAAAGAGCTTCTAAACCATCCAACGCTAGTGGAAACAGCTGTCATCCCCAGAACGTCTGCTTCAGGTAAAAACAAACCCATCTACCAAAACGGCAATTCAAAAGGCATTGAAACGACTGAAAGAAAGAAAAGGCCCCTGGACCAGATGGCATCCCACCAGAAGCACTAAAAGCAGATCCTATTAACATGCTGCACCCTGACCAGGGGAGACCTGCAACATTAGGAAGATAAACCATATTCCATTAGATTGGAAAAATAGACATATCTGCATACTCCCCAGGAAGGGAAATTAAGGCAGTGCAAGAACTGACATGGAATCATGTTGCTGTTCATACCCAGCAAAGTCTTGACTTGGACCATCCTCAAAAGACTACAAGAGGCAGTAGATGAAAAGTGACAACCTGAACAGGCTGGTTTCAGGAAAGGAAATTCTTGTACAGACCAAATAGCTACCCTGAGGATCATCATTGAATAGTGCGTTGAGTGGCAAGCACCCCAATACTTAAATCTCGTAGACTTCGAAAAGGCATTCAAACAGTATTGACTTGCGATACCATCTGGCGATTAATACAACACTATGGCATCCCATTGGTGTTCTGCAACCTTATCCAGGGACTCTACGGAGATGCATCCTGCCAAGTTATCCACAACAGGAAACTCACAGAAGCCTTTGAGATCAAGACTGGGGTTAGACAAGACTGCCTTCTGTCATCAATGATCTTCCTCATAGTGATTGATTGGGTCATGCGGGAAACTGTAAAACAAGGTCAATGCGTCATCCAATGGTCAATGACAAGTTTCCTTGAGGATCTTTACTTTGCAGCTGACCTGTGCATCATGGCACACAGGAATGCACACATGCAGGCAAAAACAGACAGACTGGCTGAAGTTGTTGGAAAAGTGGGACTTAGCATTCACACTGAAAAAAAAAACAGAATTGCTGAAGATTAACTGTAAACAGAAGCAGACCATCACACTTTATGGGAAAAACCTGAGGGAGGTAGACCTCCCTTAGACCAGTGGGGAACTCTAAGACCTTCTCGAACAAGACCAAGCTTAAGACTTTCATCAACAATGTCATGTCCATCATGATGTATGGTTCTGAAACGTGGAAGGTGACCGTAACTGCATCCAAGAAACTCCACAACTTTGTGAACCGATGCCGGCGTACCATCTTAGGCATACTATGGTCTAAAACAATCAGCACCAAGGAGCAATGGAGGCAAACAAATGAATAACTCATCAACACCCAGGTAGCCTGCAGAAAATAGCAATGGATCGGCCACACCCTGAGGAAACCAGAAGATATCACTCGCCATGCACTTCGGTGGAACCCAAAAGGAAAAAAGGAAGTCGGGGGGCACCATAACATGACATGGAGGCAAACAGCTGAGGAGGAGCTTAAAATTGTGGGCCTCAGATGGACAGAAGCCAGACGACAGCCCAAAACGACACAATAGCAAAGTACGGTTTAAGACCTATGCTCCTCAAGGAGTTCAAGGATTAAATGAATGAATGAATGAATGTATGACCCCTAGATGAGAATTACAATATACTGTACATGCAGACACAGTGCCTTGTGCTGGAACAAAATTAAAACCAAGTTATATTCTTGCCTCAAACCCATGCTTCCCTTGAGATTCACCAACACCCTGACAAGGACAAAGTGAAGATGAATGAATTAATGGGTTTTTTTTGTTGTTGTTGTTTTTTTAATTATTATTTTAGCTTTAATATATTTGTTTAATTGTATTTATTTATTTATTTAAATACATATAAAAGAATAATCAGAATCCTTTGTAATTTTGAATAGCTCATTAACAGTGGCTTCTGTCTGACTCATCAGTGAAGAAACATAGCAGTATACTTGTACTGTTAATTTCTCTTCCAGAATATTCTGCAGTGATAGGAAGAAAAACAATATCACACTGCCCACCATAATTATTGGCAACTCTTGTTAAGATGTCTTCTTTAGCTTCTCATAAATTCACTTTTTTTCCCGATAAACTAGAACCACAATGAAAAAGGAGGAAAATCCAACCTTTAATTCAAGTGCATTTATTCAGTGGGAAAAACATCCCACATTAAGTTCAGAAATATACAGTGGAACCTCAACTTGGGAAGCCCCAACAAACGAAATATCCAGGTTAGGAAAAACATTTTCCTATAATTTTTGTCTCTGGATACGAAACAAGTTCACGTTACAAAAGCACCATCTCAAAAATTCAAACAATGCAAGAGTTGTTGTCCCATTGACTACATTTCCCAACATCCCAACAATTGGAGAATGCAGAAAGAGGGATCTTTGACCATTAGTCTCTGTAAAATCTCTCTAAATCATCCAGTGATCTGGGCCCAATCCTCTGCACTCTCCTCTTCAGCTCACCCCACAGGTTTTCAGAGAGGTTGAGGTCTGGGGACTGAGATGGCCATGGGAGGAGCTTGATTCTGTGTAGATGTGGTCAAATATTTAGTCATTATATTTCTGAAAGACCCAGTGACACCCCTTGTTCAGCTTTCAGCAGAGGCCACCAAATTTATATTAAAAATTTCGTTGTATTCCAATTCCTTCATGATGCCAATCGAGCCTAATAAGGTTCTGAGAGCCTCTTAAGAGAAACAGGCCCACAGCATCGCCGATCATTACATTTAGATTTACAGCATTTAGCACATGCTCTTACCCAGATATCAGTGAATATATTTATCGTACTAATTTGTTCGGACACAGACTAAGTATATTCAGATGGTAGTGTGTGTGTGTGTGTGTGTGTGTGCGTGTGTGTGTGTGTGTGTGTGTGTGTGTGTGTGTGTGTGTGTGTGTGTGTGTGCGTGTGTGTGTGTGTGCGGCGCATGCGTATGCGTGCAAGTCTTGTCGTGTGTGTGTGTGTGTGTGTGTGTGTGTGTATATATATATATATACAACATGGTACTTAATCTAAGTACTGCTGAAAAAGGTTTGTTTCAGCCATGGCCTGATGATACCCGGTGACTCAGCTGTCCGGATGTTCAAAGGAAGTCCATTCCACCACCTTGGAGCTAGAACGGAGAGGAGTTTAGATGCATTTTTCGCTTGTCCCTTGGTAGATGAAGGAATCAATCTTTCAGTGCTAGAGGATCTGGGAGAATGTGGTGCAGTGTGAGGCATGATAAGTGCTTTGAGGTAGGAAGGTGCAGGCCCATTTTTGGCTTTGTAGGCAAGAATTAGTGTTTTAAATTGAATGCGAACAGCTACAGGAAGCCAGTGGAGAGATTGTAGCCGTGGTGTGGTGTGGAAAAAATCAGAAATGTTGAAAAGAAGCCATGCGGCTGCATTCTGGATCATTTGCAGAGGTCAGAGGTCAGAGTTTAGCAAAAGTAGACCTGCCAGGAGTGAGTTGCACATACTGCACAGTGGGCATGAGGAGCTTTTCTACATAGTCATCTATTGTATTCCACCAGATTCACTTGGAATGTTTGTTCTGAAAAAGCATATCTTGGTCTTATCTCACCAAGGCACAGGGTCCCAATTGAAGCCCCAGTACTGCTTTGTGGATTGCAAATGTTTGTGTTTATGATTTTTAGTGAGAACAGGGTTTTTTGTTGTTGTTGTTGTTTTGATTTTTTGTTGTTGTTGTTTTTTTTTTTTTTTTTTCCGTGCAAGCCTCCCACATACATTTGCATGTAGATAGCACCTGATGTTTGTTTTGGAGACTCTGTGACCCCAAGATGCTACTATTTGTTGTGATTATTTAACAGTCAGCTTTGGAAAACTTTTTACTATCCCCCGTACTGTGTATGGTGGCAAAATAATCTTGCTTCCTCACGCAGGCTTGTTTACCTCTGTTCCAGTTCTTAATGATTCCTCTGAAAGTAGATATGGGCAGATGTAAGCAAGGGGATATTTTCTTGTAGCCATGACCTGACTTGTGAAGGTCAACACATATCTTCCTTATTTGAATGGTGTGTGTGTTTCTTTGTCTTCTATTTCCGAAGAATTGTTAGGGGTGCCAATAATTGTGGAACAGGTAATTTTATGAAAACAATTATTGTTTTATCAATTACCCCCACCATTAAAATTTACTTGAGTTGAAGTAATATTTTTTCCCAAAATTTTCAGTGTGAGAGTCTGATTCTGCAATCAAAATCACATTTAATTTAAGCCTTTTAACACGTGTTAACCAGGGGTGCCAATAATTATGGAGGGCAATGTATATGCGTTATATCATATTTGTCATTAAACATGATACCATGTAATTTTTCTTTGGTTAAATGTCTACCAATCAAAATTGAAAAAGGTACAGTGAGCCTCCGGCGGATGCACTATGGTTTCCACGGTTTAAAGACATGTGGATTATGCCAACTCACTACTCTAAATTGCCCGTAAGTATAATTGACTGTGCAAATGGTTGTTTATTTGTGTGTTAACTGTTTAATGGATCGGTCACCTGTGCATGGTGAATCCTGCCTCTTATGCATGAAGTCAGCTGTGATTGGTTTTAGCTTCCCCTGTGACCCAGACAGAGAACTGTTATTGACAATGAATGACTGGATAGATGGTTGAATTGTATGATGGATTAAGCGATGGACTGATGGTTGAATAGATAAAAGAATGAATGTTTGGGTAAAAAGATGGATGGCTTTTGCATTGGTTATTCTACCTTAATATACTTTTTTTTTTACTAAGCAGTATATTTTTCTATGCATTCTTGTTTAACAGTCTATATGTTTGTCTCTAATTTATTTGTCTTGGTGTGTTATGCATCAAAATGCATTTTGATATATTTTTGTCTGTCACGGCAATATTTCTGCCCACCACAATGCTGAAGTTTGTCTGCAGTATTCTTGTCCAGCACTCTGATACTCTGATATAAAATATTTAAGACCTTTGAAAGAAACACACACACACACACACACACACACACACACACACACACACACACACACACAAAGTGTATATTATACATATATATATATATATATATATATATATATATATATATATATATATATATATATATATATATATATATATATATATATATATATATATATATACAGAGAGAGAGAGAGAGAGAGAGAGAGAGAGAGAGATACATATACTTTTTTTTTAAATATTTTTCTTTGGCATGGCGTTATGTCCAATCAGTAATAACTTCTGTCTTTGAGGACGAAAGGAACAGAAAGAAGTAGCATCCGTAAAATGACAAACAAATGAAGCAGGTATCACAGAACATAATAGATTTCAGTTCAGCAGAAACACCTTATGAAAGCATAACACCCTGAATATTTCCCTGTACATTTCTCACATACAAGTAGGAAGGAAAAAATGTGGAAAAGTGACAGAGAGTCTGGTAATTGCTGAAAATAAATTAAAATTACGACTAATACCGTTGTAATATATTAAGGTCTGCAGAGTAGAGAAGACAACGGGGAAAGAGGACAAAACGCACTAAGAAAAAAGACAAATGTCAAGCTACAGTAACTAATAATAATAATAATAATAATAATAATAATAATAAAACATCATATGCCATTTTGTTGTGGGTAAAAACAGCTCACAATCGATATGCATCCTAACTTTACTTTTTTGTTATAGCTGATGTACTTGTTGTAGTAGAATATACTCAGTCAGAACTATTAGCTTGGAATTGAAATGTGCACACACTGCTGCTTGTGTGTGTGTGGCATAATAGGTTGGTCCACAGTGTATGGTGTTCATACATGACTAGCTCTGTCTCTTGGTCTATTGCACTTGCTGACATTTACAACACAGAGCACACTGCTAGTGTATAAACCTCCGAGGCCATGACAGATTGTGGATTTGGGACAAGTCCATCTTGGTCAACCCCTCGAAACCTGCAAAATTCCAATGCACTTGATCAGAAGTCCAAGTGTCTAAACATGACCTGTATTCAAGCAAAGTGAGATGGTTTTGCCAATAGACTTTGAATTCATTTCATGGAGAATGCTTCCCTTGCAGTCTTCTGTTCATTATATGCTTCTTCTTCTTTCTTCTTTTCCTTTCGGCTTTTTTCGTTTTTTCAGGGGACGCCAGAGTGAATTATCTGATTCGCACGTTTGATTTGGCATAGGAATTTTTTTTTATTTTTTTTTTTTTTTTTTACATCGGATGCCCTTCCTGACACAACCCTTTAGCAAGACACAGAAACACGTTGACGACTATGCAGCTACTCTTTACGAACGTCAGCAATGGTTGTTTTACATCAACCTCACACCATAGACAGTGACAGACATGGTCGGCTATTGATATCCCGGTTAATTGCACTGGGGAGACAGTGACAACCTTGTGGAGAGTGGGATTCAAACCCTCAACCTTAGGATTAGCCATCCGGCATCCTTTACCACTAGGTCACTACTGCCCCCACCAGGCCACCACTGCCCATTATCCCGCTATGCTAATTTTTGTAAATCAGACATATTTTTCCATTCAAAGAAATGCAATGCTCTAGTTCATGTCACAACACTTTTTTTTTTTTTTTCAATAAATAGGGAGTAACTAATAATGGGATGAAAGAAAACATGATACTGGTGTGGAGTGTGAGTGTTCCACAGCAGATCCACAGAAAACAAAAGCCTTTAAGTAGGGAAAAGCATTTTAACTTAATACCAGCCAAATTGGCACCGAGGAGATACCGACAAGCAGACAAGGCTCACAGGAATGCTAATAACCTTAGTGCAAAGACAAAGAACACACAGTGGAGAGACTTGGGGGGAAATCATCACAATGCTTTCTTTTACATATCCTCGAAATTACCACTTAATTTAATTTCACCACTTCAACGTCTTCATTTCATCCTGTCTGTGCCTTATAAAGGGCCGGATGCTGCTCTTGATAAATGCATTCTGATCCCTCAGGGACTAAGACTAATCCATTGTGCAGCATGAGGAGCGAGTATCGTGGGACGCATGCGTTCAAGAAACACGGCATGTGGGTGCATTAGCATTATTAAAGAGATGATGAAAAGTGACTCTGTAGCTCTCCACCGATGAAGCATTCATCCCAGCAGAGTGGAATGACAATGCGTGGCAAGACTCCAAGTGAACTGTTGTGTGACGTGATCTCAGAGCCTAAAGACGCGTGTGGCCTATTTGCGATCTATAGCGTTATCCGACAAAACCACACATCATGAAAAGCATGCTGTCATTCAAGACCTATGAAATATTAACAGCAGAAAAATGCAATCTCTAGCAAAAGTATTCTCAACATTGCAGTTGCTGACTATATAAAACCATGAGAAAGAAGCAGGCAAAGAGGCAAGGCAATGTGTCTGACTCTGTGTGTGTTCAAACCAGCAAGAGAAAGAAGTGTGACCCCCCCCCCCCCCCCCCCAAAAAAAAAAAAAAAAAAATTACTACTTTATAGTGTGAAAAGCAAGAGCCCAGTTGAAATACATATCCATCATTTTTTTTTTTTTTTTAACCTCAGTGTTCGAATAATAAATATAGTGTCTGTCTGCGCCGACTAGCAACATGCATGTGATACTCAGTTGACAGACAGCACACTTAACAGTCACCCAGTGTGATGGACAGGAGAAGTTGGTTGATTTTAACTTTGCTCAAGTAAAGCACAATCCTTTTCTGTGAACTCGTGTAATGTTCTAAATCTCAGAATGAATACGATTACAAAGTGAATATAGCTAAACTGTGCAGTTCTGGGTCAACACAGGCTTTACAACAATGCAAGAACATCTATTAAATTTAATGACCTAAAAACAATGAAACAATAGCTGGACTGTAAATGAACCATGAGCCAAAGTGTACTTCTTTTCCATTGTTTTTGAAGTTAGTGAGCAGTTCTAGGAATTTGTCACACACCAGCTCCGATGTTTCAAACACCCTCATGCAGTTGAAAAACGTCTGTGTATCTGGTGACGCGCAGAAGTTGCAGCGCATCAGGAGCAACACTGTGCAAATGAATAAACAATTTTGTTTATTCAGGGGAAAACGAGTTTTGTTGTTGGTATTTAGGAATTATTAGTATTTTTCCTATTAATCTTAGTTTAATTAGATTCAAACAAAATAAACTGATATTTTTTTTCTGATATTGGTTTGCATGGATTTGTGCTATTTATCTGATAACTATTCACTAACTGTGTACTTCTCTCTAATATGCAGTTGAAACTGTGGCTTTGCACACGTTATTGCAATTGAGAGATTATGTGTTTACCGCCATCTGTTTATTTGTATGTATGCTAGCAGGATTACACAATAAAACTACTAAAATGATTTTCACACAGTTGGTAGAGGGATGGGGTGGGCCTGGCAAGAACCAATAACATTTCGAGACACATTTGGATATGGGAATTTATTTAATGTTTTTTTAACAAGCATTTACTAAAAGAGTTTATTTTTCGGTACGATTTCAATTATAGATTAAAAAAAGTGTAACAATCAAATTATTTGATCATTTTTGTGAAATGTATCTTTTCTATGGATCTGTGTCTTTCATTTGCTTAATTTCACCTAGATGGCTTACATTCACTGGAAAGTGATACAGTGCATGCTTTGTGCTTTATACATGTTATATATGCACGATATATATGTATGTTATATATGTATGTACGTTATATATCTATGTTATATATATATATACTCATATGCAATGTAGTTACATGGGTTCCAGGACATTTGCTCACAACCTTAATGAAAAACCAGACACATAAACACACATAAACAATTTTGTTCAATTTTAACCCTAAGCCTAACCCTAAGCCTAACCCTAAACCCTAACCCTAATGTATAATGAGTTAATTTAGCATCGTGTATTTATAAGAATAAAGAATTTAATTTTTATAACACATTGTGCTCTTTTTGTATTATGCATTTATAAGAACAAAGAAAAACATGTGCATGAATGACAAGGACCCAAGAGGAACGGTGAGGTTACAGGGAGCAGAGATAAGGAAGGTGGAGGATTTTAAGTGCTTAGGCTCAACAATCCAGAGCAATGGAGAGTGTGGAAAAGAGGTGAAGAAGCGTGTGCAGGCGGGTTGGAATGGTTGGAGAAAAGTGTCCGGTGTGATGTGTGATAGGAGGGTATCGGCAAGAATGAAAGGAAAAGTGTACAAGACGGTGATGAGGCCAACGATGTTGTATGGTTTAGAAACAGTGGCCCTGGGGAAAAGACAGGAGGCAGAGCTGGAGGTAGCAGAGATGAAAATGTTGAGGTTCTCTTTGGGAGTAACGAGGATGGATAGGATCAGGAATGAGCACATCAGAGGGACAGCACATGTAAGAGGTTTTGGAGACAAAGTCAGAGAGGCTAGATTGAGATGGTTTGGACATGTACAGAGGAGGGATAGTGAGTATATTGGTAATAGGATGCTGAGGCTGGAACCACCAGGCAAAAGGCCTAGAGGAAGACCAAAGAGAAGATTTATGGATGTGGTGAAGGAGGACATGAAGGTCGTTGGTGTAAGAGTAGAAGATTCAGAGGATAGGGTGAGATGGAGGCAGATGATTCGCTGTGGCGACCCCTGAAGGGAAAAGCCGAAAGGAAAAGAAGAACAACAACAAAGAAAAACGATGTTGTGAGCAAATGTCTGTTTTTTTCATTAGGATTGTGAGCATTTGTCCCGTGAGCAAATGTCCGCGCACCAGTTACATGGTACAAGTTAATCCATGAACAAAATGATGACATCTTTATTCTTATAATGCTTAGGTAAACCTGAGCGGATGACAATAAGAGGAGATAATTATATCTCCAGAGTTACAAAATCTTGGGATGCATTTCAAGTCACATTCTTTTGTAAAATTGTTAGATAGCACCTGTATGGTTTCATTGATATCTGGCCATTCCATTTAGCACACAGAAAGCAATTTAATACAAATGTTAGATCTACAATACCTTTAAATTCAGTAAAATTTGAATGTGTATTACTTGAAGCCATCATATTATTTTGAATAGTGGAGACGCCAAAGCAGATACTGTACCAAAATGGTTGTTTACAGGTAACTGTAACAGAAGGGGAAGCTCTTAAATCTTGCATACTGCCACTTTATTCTGTGATTTTTTTTTTCACTTTCATATGTTTAAATAATTTAAAGCATTTTCTTCAAGTGCAAGCCACAACAAGTTAAAAATAGTCATTATCATGCCAGTATGTACTATATTAGTAAAGCAGACACCGTTATCTAGACATATATACATTTCAAATGGTGTGGTATGGTGTGATTATTTTTTAGCCCATGGCCTTGCAGTCTGATTCTATCCCAGTAATGGACTTTGGTGAGGAGCAGCAGTGGGAGGATGAAACGGCCCCACTCAAGCTTGTTGGCCTCCAAGCAGTGTGCCATTAGTAGAGAAAGTCTTTTTACACTCCTGGCACCACTAAACACAGTGGAAAGCAAATCCTCCACAACTGCCATTAACACTGAAAAAGGCAAAAATTTCCAGCACACATTAGTCTGAGATTTATCGATGGCTTAGGATTGTGGATATGGCAGGTACACATCGGCATTTATTAAAGGAAGAACCAGCTCAATGTTCGGGAAGTTTCTAATACTGCCATGTGAATATTTGCAGATTGATCAAAGTCAATGGGAAAGAGAGACTATTTGCTTTGTGTTTGCTTCTCACATAAAGTCATTTGGCATCAATTTACAAAAGGACAAGCTGTAGTAGTCACTGACCATTCGACACGAAACTGGACTAGGATTTGTGATTAGCTCAGACCAGATATGAATCCATGTAACCTGAGGATAATAAATTTAAACATATCCAAAAGGGTATTTTTTGGCATGCTTTGCTTAATTAAATACAGGGATCCCTCACTTTCCGTGGTTAATGGTGACTGAGACCCCCCGCGATCGCTGAATTCCACGAAGTAGAATCGAACCCTCCCTGATTGATGTATATGTACATGTATATGTGTATATAAAATCAATAAATACATAATCAACACTATAAATCAGGGGTGTCAAACTCGTGCCAGAAAGAGCCATGTGGCTGCAGGTTTTTGTTTCAACCAAGCAGCAGCACACCTGACTTTGCTCATTTAATCAACTGAGTTGAGTGTTCAGGCAGTTGATTGGTCAGTCTCTGTACAAAGCACACAGATTGACCAATCAGCGGCCTGAAGACTCAGATGAGTTGATTAAATGAGCAAAGTCAGGTGTGCTGCTGCTTGGTTGAAACAAAAACCTGCAGCCACATGGCTCTTTCTGGCATGAGTTTGACACCCCTGCTATAAATGCTTATATTAACAATTAAACATTCAAAAATAATGCATAAGATTTAAATAAAGTAAAAAAAAAAAAAAAAAAAAAAAAAAAACACTTAGATGCGTACTTCACATAAAAATGTAAGTAGTTTTTTTTTTGTTTGTTTTTTTGTTTTTGTTTTTTTCCAAAATTGGCCTTGTTTTGCAGCCTTTTCCTTAATGGTTTTCCCCTATTTTTCCTTAATTTTTTACTTTTCGATGAATATTTTTGAAAAGAAAAAAAAAGCGCGATGCACTGAAGCCGCAGAAACTGAAGCATGAAGTAGCGAGGGATCACTGTATTACACGAGTTTTTTAATGGTTTACCAGAACTCTTCCTGCATATGGCAGAGGTAGACCTTTATTGTTTAGGTTTCTCATTTTTGCCTGAACTAAAACTCATTCTGGTTTCATCCATGCACTTGCACAACTCCAGACTCTGAGAACACACCAGCCATGCCCCCCCCCCCCTTTTTTTTTTCAAGGTGAGCAAATGAAATGAAATTACTTTCATCTGTAAACAGTTCCCTTTTATAGCTAGCTGAAGTGAAATTGCATCCCTTTTGCTCTGTCTTTTCTCCTTCCTTTTAGTATGTATGCCTTCTCCCTCCTCTTGCTTCAGCTGTTGCTTTCTAGTAATGGAATGTTGATAAAAAGGTGGTTGAAAAACAGCAAAAAAAAAAAAAGTCAGATTGGCAGAGCTATTGTTTTTATTGATTGTTTGAATTGGTGAGTGTGGAAAAGCACATGATCACGTAACATGACATTCATAATGTGGAGGTATTGAATTGCTACACTCACTGAATCAAAAAGTAGAAAAAGAAGACTCGGAGTGTACGAGAACCAATCAGGGCTGTGAAGACCAAATCACAGGAGCAAAAATCAACGGAATGAAAGTCCACTCTCCTTGTTATCTGTTTAGTGGTTCTGGAATCTATCTGCATTTAGAGCAAAACATTTAGATAATTCCTCTTATACTAATTTAATAGTCAAGCTGCTGTCATTGAATCAGTTTTTGACTGCATTCAGGAAAATAAGTAAATAAATAAATAATGATAATACATGCACTTATTGTGCACTGAAACTACACCCCAGGAATCGATCTTCATAAATCCGTCATAAATCCTGAAAAGGTTTGCAGTCTATCTGCAGGCTTAAGCTCAGCACAATGCTACTATACCCAGGATAGAATGCCAATCCATCGGAAGGCATATTTGGGAACATACTCATACAATACAGACATGTGATGATTGGATATATGTTTCCCCCCCCCACACTTTTTTTTTTTTTTTTTTTTTTTTTTTTTTGGACACAAAGCTGTCAATTGCAGCATCTAATTCTTATTTCTGCCTACCAAGAGTAAATCCTGGCATTCAATTCCACCCAATTCAATTGGCATTGTCACAAAGCAGCTTCCCACCGTAAAAACAAATTTGACAAAAAAAATAAAAATCTTCTCCAAACCCTATATATATATATATATATATATATATATATATATATATATATATATATATATATATATATATATATATATATATATATATATACACCAAATGATCAAGCCCGCAGCAACAGTGGCAAGGAAATGCTCACTCAGTTGAGTAAAAAAAACTTGAAAGTAACCAGACTCGAAGTGGAAACCCATCCTCATTTGGGTGAAACCATATGGTAGAGTTCTCACTATAGTTTAAGATGAACTCCAGTTGGTAATCTGATTGTTGTAATTGTAATTCCTTCATTTATTTTCAGAACTACTTAATCCTAATTAGGGTTGGGAGTCTGGTGCTCATCTCAGCCAACACTGGGTGAGGAGAGTACATCTTGGTCGGCTCGCCAGACCATCGAGAAACAGAAACACTCTGAAGGCAATGCAGCCAACTAGTCTCTTTTATATCCCTCTCACCACAGACAGTAAGCGACATGGCTGGCCTTTGGTAATTGTAGTTCTAAATAATTTTAGTAAAACGCAGTTTAGGGACATCGTTTTTTGACTGTTTCATCCAGCAGCCCATCCACCTCGCACTTTGTCATTTTGTACATTCTGATATGCATTTCTGTTCATCACAATTGCAAACAGTGGTTATTTTTGTTTCTGTTTACTTCCTGTCAACTTGATGCAGTCTGGCCATTCTTGTCTGATCTCTACTCTAAATACTCCATTTCACTGGACTACAGCATGCAAGGATCGTAGCGGAAAGGCGCGGAACACAGTCTACGGAAGAGCTTCAGCATTTTTACATGGAAAAGATAAATCCTACGGAAATGTGGAAATTCTTACACTCTCGGAATGTTCACAGCATGCGCGGAACAGGTACGGTAAAGTACACCAAAGTGACTCCACGGAACACTCACAGATTTTTTTTTCCGTGAACGTACTTTTGAATGTTTACGGAATATTTTGACCTGCTGGGAAGCATACGGAAGTGGAGGAAGACTTGAGGAATGACTATTGAATCACACGGAATGACACGGAAGATGAAGGAATGATTGCGGAACGTTTGCGGATGACAACATTTTTGCTACTTGAGTCTGCCGTACTCCAGTGAAATGGGGGTAGAAACAAAGTATTCTTTCAGTAGAAGTACTGTTTAAGTATTGTGTATTTTGTTGTCCTCACCAGTTCATCTGGCACCAGTAAACAGATCACAGTGAAAGTCACTCAGATCACACTGCCTGGGATCAAAAACAGCATTGGCTCTGTGACTAGGCCTTCTTATACCATAATTTAAATAATTCTAGAAATATTTGTTCCACTAAGCATTACATTTTTTGTATTATTATTATTATTATTATTATTATTATTATTATTATTATTATTATTATTAATTTATGTATTTATTTATTTATTTATTTATTTATTTATTTTATTTGTTCATTTTTATCCTTAGCCAATATTTTAAATATTTTTCACGACATATAAATGTGCTGAGATTTTAGTGTTTGCTGCCGGACCATATATACAACTTTATAGTATGAAACCAATACACACTGAAATGGGGAAAGAATCCTGGGTGTTGTTATATACTTTCTGTGCAGAAGATCCAGGACCATCACTAAGAGATCAAATCATTATTCCTTCCCCTTTCTGCCTGTGAGTCTGAATCAGCAATATTTCACTGTAGCAGAAGGACCTCGCTGCGGGCATCACACTCATATGCCTGAAATTATTCCACTTATTAATAAATTATTCTTCCTTCTGTTGAACAAATGCAAGAGATGTTCTAAAGGTGTCACTCACAATTTTTTTTTTTGCAAGTGCATAGTAGTGCTTGCATTTTAATTGTGTGGATATATATATATATATATATATATATATATATATATATATATATATATATATATATATATATATATATATATATACAGTGATACCTCAGCTCACGAACATAATTGGTTCCCAGAAAGTGTGTGTAAGGCGAAAAGTTCGTCTTCCGAACATTTATTTCCCATAAGAAACCATTAAAATGAGAATAATCCGTTCCCAGGTCCCCATAAAACATAATTTTCTACTAAATAAGCCTTAAAACTACACAAAAATATACCTTATTTTATGTATAATAAATGTGCTATTGTATTGTAATTCAAGAAATAAACTGTACTGTATAATAAAGTGGTTTTATTTACCTTTGTGATGGTAGTTGATGGCTTGATGGAATGGAGTGGGAGGAGGAGGGAGGGAGGGACTTACTGTTTGGAAGGAGAGTTTGGAAACGCCTACTGTTTGGAAACACCCTTAGCCACACACGCACCCTTAATAGCTTCCTTGTTCTTAAGGATGGGAGCAATGGTAGACTTAGCGTACTGGTACTGGGACGCTGAGTCACACAAACGCACACCTCGTTCATGGTTTTCAATGATCTCCGCCTGTGGTGGGTCTTTTTCGGTCCCATAATAGCAAAAGTGCACTCAATATGGTCCAAAATGTCTATCAAACACAAACCACGTCCGCACTCAAAGAAAGGGGGTGACGAACTGTGACGCCGTGAGCATGCGTCAGCTTCTCGTGGCCGCCACCGTGGCGCTGTTCGACCGCGTGGTTTGGTTCGTCCGCCGAAAACTAGTTCGTCAGCAGAGACTATATTGCAAATTTAATGTTCTTGAGGCGAAAAGATCGTGAGCTTAAGCGTTCGTCAGCGGAGGTTTTACTGTATATATATATATATATATATATATATATATATATATATATATATATATATATATATATATATATATATATATCGAAGATTCTTCTGTAATCACCTGAAGAGAGAGAATGGTTTCGCCGCCCTTCGAAACAGATCTGTAGTGAACATGAAGTTTCAATAGAAAGTCTTTGTTCTGTCTTTTTATTTTTACTTATATTTGCTCTACGAAAAAGTATTGCGCACTCTCATACAGGAGGATCTACTCAGAAAATTCTATCTATGTATGTATGTATGTATGTATGTATGTATGTATGTATATATATATATATATATATATATATATATATATATATATATATATATATATATATATATATATATATCACACCACTATGCTAGACAGTAGCACCAGAACCAGTGAAAAACATCTCTGTTGTAATAATGCTGACAGGTTCGTGTGATTAATTATTTATCAGCTCCTACTATAGCGGCTGCATTATAATTCTGTGTCTGGTTCAGTCTTGTCTACAGTAATGGGGCTTTGCTTCAATGAGTGTGTGTGTGTGTGTGTGGGCCACTAACAGATGTGTTTAAAATGCCCTATGAGCGCTTCTCTCTTTTCCTCTCACTTTATGATTTTTTTTCCTTCTTTCTTCTGCACCCACTTTTCCCCTTACTCCTCCATTTCTGTTCTCTCACTTTCTCCACTGGCATTCTGCAGATGCCTGTTTTATTCTGCCTGTTCACTTGATTGACTCCATTTTGTGGCAGCTGCCCAGTGCATCATTCCTTCCATTAGATAATATGTTATCACGCAACAGTTATCTTGTATCTCCACACTGCATGCAGGGAGATTGGAGGAAAAAAAGACCAGCTTAAATCTGAATACCCTAATGCACTCAATTTCCTTTTTATTCCGTGTCACTCAGGCCATGTTCTTTCCTGCCTCTCACTTCTTTTGCATTGTGCCATATGAATACTGCATCAGCACTAACAGAGCTATGAAGAAAGCTCTTCAAAGAAGCCTAAGAGCTAGAATCTGTCTCTAGGGTGACCCTCCATTTACACACACACACACACACACACACACACACACACACACACACACACACACACACACACACACACACACACACTGCTGCCTCTTGTGAACTTCTTCACCTTTTCCCTCCATCATCCCCTCTGCTCAGATTAAATGAGTCGGAATTAACAGGTCTGTCCAGAGCAATGACTTGGACTAAGTAATTCCTGAGACAATCGGGGCGAATTATCGTTTGAGAGAAGTGACATGGAAGGATATCTGCTGACACGTAGCAGAATAAATCACTAACCAGCGCATAGGGAGATGGCTCACTTTTTGTTGTTGCCATTAGATTTTTGTCTCACATAGAAGGGCTACAGTCTCTGGGTGGCCAGACAAGCAACACATTCAGTTTAACTGGTGTCACTGCCAATTTGGCTCTTGTGTTTGTATGTGACGGAGACAGCGAGTTTAAGATGGAATATGATTTTGCATGAGATGCTCTTAATGTGTGCTTTAATGCAATGTTTCTCCAGCTTGCTCGTGATGGTAAGCAGTTACAGGCCATTAAAAAGATTTACATTTTTAATTGCAGAATTTAATAGCCAAAAGACATTACATGGAGGACTTTTTCTTTCTTTTTCTTTTTAATTTTTTTTAGCCAAAGGCATCATTGATATGGTGCTAAATAGTCCCCAAGATGGAATGTTGCAAAGACTATGATATTTAGCTACATTCATCGAGGAAAAAAGGCAAACAATTGTTTCATTATGCACACACACACACACACACACACACACACACACACACACACACACACACACACACACACACACACTGACAATTCACAGAAATATGAAAAAGTAAACAAACTCAAGTTCTTTAGTTTTTTTTTTTTTTTTTTTTACATATGTTATCCATAGTAAAGGCAGGTGAGCTCCGTATGCTCCATGGGCAGGGCATAAGTGTGGTGTGACAATGTCCTTTTAAACTTCGAGTTTTAGTATGCTGTATACTACATGAAAATTTGACCATTCCTCTTTGCACAATCTCTCGAAATCATCCAGCGACCTGGTCCTCTCCTCTGCACTCTCCTCTTCAGCTCACTCCAGACATCCAGAGGTTTTCAATGGCGTTGAGGTCTGGGGACTGAGATGGCCATGGGAGGAGCATGATTCTGTATTTGTTGAACCATTTCTGAGTAGATTAGGAAATGTGTTTATTGTCATTATTTTGCTGAAAGACCCAGTAATGACCCATCTTAAACTTTCAGCAGAGGCCACCAGATTTTGATTTAAAATGTCCTGGTATTTCAAATCCTTCATGATGCCGTGCACCCTAACAAGGTTCGCAGGGCCTCTGGAAGAGCAATAGGCCCACAGCATCACCGATCAACCCCCCCCCCCCCCCCCCCCCCCCCATATTTCACAATTGGCATGAGGTGCTTTTCTGCTTCCTCAACTTTTGTGTTCTGCCAGGCCCACTTAGAGTATTTGTTGCAAAAAACCCCTCTATTTTGTTCTCATCTCACCAAAGCACATGGTCAAAGTTGAAGTCCCAGTACTGCTTAACAAACTGGGTTGTTTTGTGACTTTTTGACCCCAAGATGCTACCATTTGCTGCAATTCTTTAACAGTGACTTGAAGGAACTTTTTATTTCTCTCACCCTTCTCACTGTATGTGGTGGCAAAATAACCTTGCGTCTTCATCCAGGCTTGTTTACCACAGTTCTGGTTGTTTTAAACTTCTTAATGATTCCTCTGGCAGTAGCTATGGTCAGGTGCAGCCGAGGGACTATTGTTTTGTAGCCATTGCCTGACTTGTAAACGTCAACATACATCTGCCTTACTTGAATGGTGTGTTCCTTTGTCTTTCTCATATTGAAGAGTGAATAAGAGAAATGGTCTCATATCATATTTATAACCAAGAGAACCAGGACTTCATGAATTATTCATTCAATGTTCCTTGATATGGCAATGGTGGCATGGTGGTAAAGGTGCTGGATCACTGATCTTAAGGTTGGGGGTTCAAGCGCCACTCTCACCAGGTTGTCAGTGCCCCCCCCATTGCAGCTAACTGGGTGATCAAAGGCCGGCCATGTCTTCTACTGTCCAGGGTGTGAGGAATGTAAAAGAACTATTGAGGACTTTCGACAAGAGTATTGTGCAAATCCATCAGCGTGTTTCCACCCTGCAATGGCCTGGTGAGCTGTCCAGGGACTATTCTGCCCTCGCCTGGAGTCGGCTAGGGTGGACTCCAGCCTCCCCGCGACCCTAATTAGTATTAAGCTATTCCTTGATACTCTGATCAACTTTGTAAACTACTGTACAAATGACAGAAATATTTAAATTACATTTGTAAACATGCGCACACCCCTCTGTGGAAATCAATATTATCCACCTGTCTCTATGAACTGCGGCGCGTGCATATTTGAGTGCTTTCTAACACACGCCGAGGGAAAGCGCTATCTGCTCCTTCGTATAAATGAGCACATAGATGCCCATGATTGGCTGCCGATTGCTGTGAGTGACAGGGAAGCAGGCAAAAGTCATCCCTCCCTCTCATGAGGGCTTGGAAAATTATCCCCATAGACTTTCAATCATGGATGGCTGTGTCAGTAACTGATTTTTAAAAAATTCTACAGTTTAACTGCAACATCTATAGGATTCTTTGGCTCTCGTCACATCATATAAATGCCAGATGCCAGTTTCTTTTGCTTTCCATTGGTCCACTGTCATCAATTTTCAGTGCAAGGCTTGCATACTTTATGTGCACCCCAAGACTTGTCCTGGTCTCTACGTTTAACTTTAAAGTAATCCGAGTCAACTCTTCATAAAGTCGCAAATGTTCATGCCCTGAGAGGGTTTAGTAATCCTCCACATCACTGGTTCTTAACCTTGTTGGCGGTACTGAACCCCACCAGTTTCATATGCTTATTCACCGAACCCTTCTTTCGTGAAAAATAAAATATGATTTTTTTTTTTCAAATTCAGGACACAGCTATATGTTTTTATTGGGGCACCAAAATGAACCGTGCATTAACATCACTGTGTTCAAAGAACAAAACCAATACAATGCATGAACTCCGCCCATCACAACTACTTACATTTTTATGTGAGGTGCGCATCTGTGTGTGAACGCGCGCGTGCGTCTGTATGTGTGTGTATTTGTTTTATTTACATCTTATGCATTATTTTTGAATGTTTAATCGTTATTATAAGCATTTATAGTACTGAATATGTATTTATTGATATTATATGTACATATACATGTATGTATACGTCAGCACAGGGTTGATCCTACTTTGCAAATCATGCAGATAGGACGCCGACGTAGGTTACCTTCCCAGTATATTTTTACTGGTACCCATTTATACTGCTGGGTGGGAGGTAGTGACAACCTTGGGGGGAGTGGGACTCGAACCCCCAAACTTTGGATCAGCAATCCAGCACCTTATACCACTGTTGGTCAATGTAGTAGTAGTAGTAATAGTAGTAGTAGTAGTAATGCAAAATAATGACATTCCACTTAATCATTAGTGATGTCAACCAATAAAGCAAAGTTGTTGTGTTTTATTTATTCATTTATTATTTTTTTTTATTATTTTTATTTTTTTTAACCATGTTTTCTCTCTTTTGAAACGTGCATGTGCAGAGAGAGCCTAATTAAAGTGCACAAGATCTAAAGCGGCTGATATTGTTTCTGAGAACTATATCCACTTACACAGGTCATATCTGGCTCATACACACCATAGAGCGGGCAAGCAATGTAGTATGGAAAAGCATGGACGTACAATGGATGTTAGAATGAACGTCCGATGCTATGATACTTGTTCACAGCCTCTCTTTCTTGTAGACAAGGCCACAGCAAGCAAGCCTTCACAGTGTCACTGCGAGTAATAAAGAGGGGAGGGACTGAAAACAGGACTTTTTTTTTCAAATCGGGAGGGCAGAACCATGTCAGGAACCATTCCTCAATTAACCTATACACTAGACACTGTGTAGGAGGGAGCAATACAGGATAGTTCTTTGGGGGAACACCAACCTGATGCAGTCAATTTCAAATGTTAAGGGTGGAAGAGCATCAGTAAAGCATTTGATTGCATGGCTGACTCCCTTTAGCCCTACACTTTTTTTGTAATTTTGATCATTCCTGTTTTTTATCCAATACTATATATAAATTGTATATATATATATATATATATATATATATATATATACATACACACAAGCTGATTTTTATGGTGATGCACGAGAACTGAAATGGTCATGAGTAAGTCTTCTAGTGCAGGAGTCCCCAACCACCGGCCCACGGTCCACTGGCTCAATTTGTACCGGTCCATAGAAGAAATAATTCATTATTTCCGTTTTATTTATTATCTGAGTCTGAACGATCTTTATTTTTGAAAAATATTTTATTTTGAAAAACCATCTCTCGGTTACATGTCAATCATTTGAGCACTAAAATGTAACCCACAAGGGGACGTCACATGAACAGAGGCGAGTTGGACATGTTTCAAACAATAGCTGGGATTTTGGGTGAGATTGAGCCTGAGCCTTCATTCTCCCCGCTGGTGCACCATCAACTGTGTGGGTTTTTTTTGGGGTTTTTTTTTTGCTTTTTTTGTTTGTTTTTTTTCTTTAGAAAAGTTCAAGTTCTACTTCCCAAAGAACTTTATTTCAGCTGTTGAAAAATAACATTCATGGAGTTCTTCTTCTTCCTCTTCTTCTTTTTTTTCTTAATATAATTATTATTATTATTATTATTATTATTATTATTATTATTATTATTATTATTATCATTATTATTAGCATACATATCTGCTTAAGGACATGGTCAACTGGTTGTCTAAAATCTGGTTCAAGAAATAGTTTAGAGTTCAGCAGCATACATGGATGAGAGAAAAAAAAAAAAAAAAGATTTATAACACCAATTCCATTAAAGCATAAAACCCGGGCTCCTGTGTGGCTGAACAGTATGGTGCACAACTGTCATCCTGCAGACCCTGGGTTTGGGTCCAGGTTGATGCCCAAAGCCATCCATTGCCAGAAGCCTATGGCAGCTAATTGGTGAAGCTCTCAGGGAGAGGGGGATGACATATGCTCACTTCCCTGTAACTTAAACTGATCACTGGCCAATCATGAGCATCTGTTAACCCAAGCATGTCGGCGAGCAGATAGTGGTTTACAGCAAAATGTGTTATGATGTCCCAAATATGCAGAAAATGCAGGCAGTGGTTGGCAGTAGTTAAATGATATGAAGGAATACTTGCCTGAGGGATTGTGTATGAAAAAAAAAATGCTGAAAAAAAAAATCTTGGGAAAATAACCAAAAATAACACAGAAGTACTACACAAAACTAAAGTAGGTTTTCTTTGCTAATGCAACTGTCTGTCTGTCTTCCTTTCGGCTTTTTCCCTTTTACTCGGGAGTCGCCACAGCGAATCATCTGATTCGCACGTTTTGATTTGGCAGAGGTTTTTACATCGGATGCCCTTCCTGTCACAACCCTTTTTAGCAAGGGACAGAAACACGCTGACGACTTTGCAGCTACTCTTTACGAAAGTCAGCAATGGTTCTTTTACATGCCTCTCACCATAGACAGTGAGAGACATGGCCCGCCTTTGATAACCCAGTTAGCTGCACTGGGGGAGACAGTGACAGCCCTGTGAAGAGTGGGACTTGAACCCCCAACCTTTGGATCAGCGATCCAGCGCCCTATACCACTAGACCACCACTGCCCCTTTCTTTGCTAATGCAACTCTTTAGCAAAATTGTGGCCAAAGAAAGAGGGAATGCTCTTATTCCCGTCATTCACCTCCACAGGTGTATGTGTGTGTGTGTGTGTGTGTGTGTGTGTTACACATTGAGCGAGTCTACCGCTTGGCTAAACTTTCAACTGAAACCCTATAGGTCTGTATCATATTTCTACTTTACAACACATCCCTTACTGTTCACTGACTCTCTCTATGACTTCTTTTGCTTTCTTTGCTGTTCTCCTTCTGCCTTTGCCTTTCTCTCTGGTCTGCTGATCTTAAACATGCTGTGTGGAAACTGTTACGACTGCCGGAACATAGTGCTGCTGCACATGGTTACCTTTCTGATTCACTTTTCTATTCCCAGATCCCCATTCCCTCACCCATTCCCTCATGTCTCTCTCTCTCTCTCTCTCTCTCTCTCTCTCTCTCTCTCTCTCTCTCTCTCTCTCTCTCTCTCTCTCTCTCTCTCTCTCTCTCTCTCTCTCTCTCTCTCTCTCTCTCTCTCTCTCTCTCTCTCTCTCTCTCTCTCTCTCTCTCTCTCTCTCTCTCTCTCTCTCTCTCTCTCTCTCTCTCTCTCTCTCTCGCTCTCTCTCTCTCTCTCTCTCTCTCTCTCTCTATCTTTCTATCTTTCTCTGGCTCTGGCTCTGGCTCTGCCTGACAGTGCGTGCACTCAGAAACAAAACGGACAACATTAACAGGGGAATGCACCTCGCCTCCCAAGTGCCCTAGAGCTGTCAATCAGAAGGTCAGGGTATTGCTCTCTCCAACTCAGCAACGGTAATACTCTGAAAGAAGAAAGCATTTTGCATTTTGTCATCCATTCGTTGAAATGAGTTTTAATGGATGGATGACAAAGAAGAGTGGACAAAGGTCTGTGCCCTGTATAGTGCTTTCGCCAAGAGTGAAATCAATTTAACACTATTGCACACACATTTCTGATGAAATAGCTACAGCAAGCCAAGAGCACAATAAGAACAGCTTCAAATCTGCAGCTATTAATAAAATCCATCTTCTGTCGAAGTCTGGTATCATTGACTTCCTCTTACATGGCATGGCAGAGATACGACGCTTAATCAAAACCAAAGTCTAATTGCCAGAAGAGTGCTTGTCTGGTAAGTCAGACTCCACTCCCACATCCCCCTGAATCTTTTTTATTCAGTAAGCTATAGTTTATGTATTTTATGCAAGCGTTACTAAAGAAAAATACTGTAGGATCGTATTTTTTTTTTTTTTTGCCTGAAATATTAAATTTTGCACTAATATTAGAATACATGTGAACATACAGATTGCATATCATTAGTGTCATGTTTAAAATGACAAGTTGTATAATTTGTTCGAATTGAAATAGGCATATGCTCATATTTCTATATTAAATATTGTCTCAGTTAGCTTGATATGATTGACTGGGATCCCCCACTTTCCATGGTTAATGGAGACTGAGGGATCGGCGCGACCGCCGATTTCCACGAAGTAAGATCGACCCCCCCCCTGACTGGCGTACATGTACATGTATATGTGTATATAATATTAATAAATGCATATTCAACACTATAAATGCTTATAATATATTATATTAATATATATATATATATATATATATATATATATATATATATATATATATATATATATATATAAATAATATTAATATATATTATATTAATATAATATATTAATTAATATTAAATATTCAAAAATAATGCATAAGATGTAAATAAAATATAAATACTCACACATACAGACACGTGTGCACACACACACACACACACACACACACACACACACACAGATGCACACCTCACATAAAAATGTAATTGTTTTGTTGGGGTTGGGTTGGGTTTCTTGTTTTTGTTTGTTTGTTTTATTTTGGGTTTTTTCCATTAATTGGCATTGCGTTGCAGCATTTTCCTTCACTTTTCCAATATTTTTCCTTAATTTCCTTATTTTTAAATTTTTGATGAATATGTTTGAAAAACCCGCGATGCACTGACGTCGCAGAAACTGAAGCACGAAGTAGCGAGGGATCACTGTACACATGCTTTAATCATCAACACATCTTTTAGGATGGTAATAGACAGACTGACGGACAGAAAGACAGATGTACGAGATCTACTGTGAACTGGTCCAGAGGGACTATAGATGACAAGGAAGCTGCATAAACATAATTACTCGTGTCATAATCCTTAATCAGGGCTTAAGTGCAGGCTAAGGGAAAAGTCTGATGCATCACTGTCTAAGATATAATGATCTCATGGGCATAATGACAAACCCCCCCACCACCACCACCACCACCACCACCACACACACCACACCTCTGAGAGGAGCTCCATTAAATCCAGGTGATATGGGAGACATGGCACCCCTCCTCCTCTGTTTGCTCTAACCTTCTCGTTTACAATGTCAGAAAAAGCAGAATGAGATGACTGGGGCAAATACAAGAGCTCCAAACGCAAACGATAGGATTCCATTTCCTGTGTTTGAGTGAAGACAGGATGCACTGTCTCAGCTCAAATATCCCTCCATTCATTCTTTCTTCTTTGTCTAAAGCAAACACACAAGGAGAAGAAGACCAAAAAGGACAAATCGATATGATACCCCTGCTGTAGGCCACCACTTCACACCATGAAATATTAATCCTGGATGATTGTATTATATCACGAGACACTGCATCTTACACTAATACAGAACAGACGTATTGTGTCTCCGTTCCTGTATTTGTCCTGGATTTATTCAGCTTCATGAAATAAAACCGATTATTATACTGCAAGATCACCATTGTAGCTCATAATCTGCCCCTACATAATCCGGAGCTATTGATCGATGATCAGAGGGCTGGTGCTAAACGGGTGAGAAGGGGAAAAAAAATAAAACCATTCACACACACAAACCTTTCTGAATAGAGCTTATATTTAGACCAAAGCTCACATGCTAAATACTTAAACAATGGATTATAGCTTCCATATAAAATTCTTCTTTTTATTTTTCTATTCACTCTCCAATCTCCAGCAGCCATAGCCAGAAGTGTTTCCAATAATAAATGCAGATGTATAAAACCTACCGTTAGACAGAAGGATCAAACTAAAGTTAACCGACTGAGTGCACACCTCTGGAAAGTATGTAAAAATCAGCAAAGTGGGTTATTTTTTATTATATAAATTAAAGCATGCCAATCCACATAGCTAAAAGTGCATATGCCATCTTATAAGGGTGTGAGTTAATCTTACAAATTGTAATGTACTTTTTCGCACTTCTATTAAATCTAATAAGTTTTATGGCTTCAATGGGAGGGAGGTAAAAGGTAAAGTCCTTTGGGCTTTTTTTACACCCGAGCCTAGTATCTCATCAGGCCGGTGCTTATCCCCGGTTTCCATAGTGTGAAGCGACTAAGAGTTCAACTCCTCCTGGATGGGACGCTAGTCCATCGCAGGTTACCTTCCCAGTATATTTTTACTGGTACCCATTTATACTGCTGGGTGAACAGAGGCACACTTGTGGTTAAGACCTTGCCCAGGGGTCTTGTCACAGTGGGAGTCTAACTGGGATTCGAACACACAACCTCCCGATCATGAACACAGCACCCTAACCACTACGCCGCCAACCCCACCTCTATAGTCGGTACATTCCCGTTTATTATTGTGTAAATTAAATTTTTCGATTTGAGCAAGAGCTAAATGTGAGTTTAGTAGTCAGCTGTCAATATATTTCTGATCATGTGGTAGATCTCTTGTTCTATCTCCGGACAGGACCAAAGCTGAACAAATAATGCTGGCGTGTTACATGGTACCCTTTGACAAGGAATTCTTCCTGCAAAAATACTTGCTGCCTTCTGAAGTCTCAGGAGCCCTACTTAATTCCATAGTAACTTTCTGCTTTTGGATTTACAGCTAATTCTAATTGGCTTTCAATCATATGCCACGCTACAGCTCCATGCACTTTGTGTCACTTCTTGCAAAATTTGTGCTTAAAACGTCTATTTGTGCAAATATAAGCTTTTCTGCTGATAAGACTAGCCAGGAACTGAGTGGCACAGCAGCAACATGCAGCAATTACACCCAAACCTTTGCAAATTCAAGCCCAGGTTAATGTATGCAGATATACATGGCTGGGAGCCCATGAGAGCAATCTGGCCAAGCTGGGAGAATAGTATTTAAGCCCCGGGCACACAGCATTCCACGTCTAAATCACGTACAAAAAGTTCTGAAAATCTGGTGGACATGGTCGTAAGTGATAAGGTTTGGTCAATTTTGGCTTGGCCGTGCTTTGTACGTGCGTTTTTTACATGGTAAGGCCGTCGACGGCTGTTCCACTGCTAAAACACTGCCTAAGCACAGCTAACCATGTCCAGCAACGTGTAAGGCAACTTAGGCAAAACACGTGTTCGAACGTGGGGGGAAAAAAACTGCAAGTTACCACGGCTAATCACGGTCTCATCACGTCTGTATCACTGCCGATCACGTCTTAAGAGCGGACGTAAAATGGGCACTCTACTGCCATAGCACTGCCTAATCGCCGGAGGTGTCCTTATAAAGTTCTGAAAGGCTGTTGGATCTTCATTACGCAGCTCATCTGGAATTCCGATCCCTCAAGGAATCAAATTAAAGTTGAGTTTGTCAAGCAGGGAATGCGCTTTGAATTTACGTCTTGTGGGTGTGGCCCACAGCGCGTGCGTGACAGAGAGAGAGAGAGAGAGAGAGAGAGAGAAGGAATGAGAGAGAGAGAGAGAGAGAGAGAGACAGCAGGAATAACGCTTTAGTTTTTAGTTTAGTTTTTAAGTTGTTTTAATTCATGAGACGGTCATAAAGCCGCATCTTAGGTCTCCTCCCAATCCAGTCACGCAACCAGATGTTCTGTACCACCCCCACCCCTTCCTCCACCTCCTTCTTCTTCTCTTATATGTTGGGCCTGTATCAGTTGGTTCTGTTGGTGTTGGAGCATGAAGATGAGGACATCACGGCATTGAGGGTTCATGTTCACCTCTTGACATCTAGACTGCACGTGCCGAGGTCTCAGAAAATGACGGTATTTTATATGCCGTGAATCAGAAGTGATACAGAAGTGATTAGGCAGTGATCAGTCGTATTTAGAACATGATCAAGACGTTGTTGAACGGGTTTAGGTAGTGCTATGTATGTGCTATGTACATGGAAAAATCCTTTTGTCAGTGATCAGCCGCTATCCCTCGTGATACCACCATCTAAGACTCACCCAATGACCATGCTCTGGCCGTGCTCTGGCCGTGACAGACCCCTAAACTTTTGCGTGTTATCACGTCTCCCCAAGTTTTTATCACTGCCAGAACACGGATTATTACGTGTGTTTCACGTGTGTTGCACGTCTTTACCACGTCTTTACCACGTGGTTGTCCGCGGTCTAAAATTTTGAGCAGTTCAAAACTTTTTTCCACGTCCAACGCCATTCAAATTTTTCCCCACATCCTGCCACTTCTAAAAATCGACTGTAGCACGTCGTAAACTCGACATCAACACGAACAACATCGTCTGCTTCAAGGGAAACCATTTTTGGACGGGTTTTGGCCGTGATTAAGCCGTAAAACGCTGTGCGACCGACCCTTTACTTAGCTCTCTATCACTGAAGCATTCACAAGCCACTCATGTGTATCTGTAAGTCCTTGCATATAATATAGTATATAGCACTTTCAGACTGTGCTACATTGCTGAGGTTAAAAAAAAAAAAAAAAAGTGGTTGGACAAAACTGCATGTTTGCTTTTGCTGTCCTTGGCTGGTGGTGATATTGTGATAGGAAAGCATTACGTTATGGGTGAGAATTGGGACGTGAAAGGAACATAAATTTGTTATTAATATTTGAAGAATTTGTGGAAGAATTTATCCATCATAAACATGGGTGATTAGTTTGAGCCTTTAGCTCAGTGAAAGTATTTCAAAAGGGGCTTCAGCCTCACCGCAACCTGAGTAGGAATAGGCGGTTGGGCAAATGAATGAGTGGATGAACACAAGACAGGAAACGTAGTCAGCTGCTTTACTTATTTCAGTTGTAGCCGAGGAAATTCTGTCTTTTTATTCACACTTAAAGATTGACCTAACCACTTCTTTTCCAAATTCGCTGAGGACAATGTCATCATTTATGAAGGTTTAATGGTGTCTTAACTCAAGTATTACATGAATGCAGTGTAACAACATACAGTGGTACCTCACGTTACGAAAGTCTCCCCAGACGAAAAATGCAGGTTACGAAACGCATTTTCCTAAAATATTTGTCTCTGTATACGAAACAAGTTCACGTTACGAAAGCGCCATCTTAAAAATTCAAACATGCCATTCAAACATTCAAACAATGCACGAGCTGCTCTCCCATCAATGACGTTCAAACATCCCGCCCCACTGGCCTCCCATTGGCTAACAACTGAGCTGTTGTTCATGTCGCCTTCACTCAAGCGCCAACTTGGACAGGTCTACCTGATGCCATTTTGGACAGGGGTCCCATTGGCTAGGAGAAATGACGCAGCTACCACCCATTGCCTATTATGGAGCTGAATCTACCATGATGCTTTTTCGTGTATAGGACAGAGTTACTGTTATTTTATGCTTTATTTCTTGACTCAGGCTTTTAACCTTCCATAAACATTTGTAAGATTATAACTCTGCTAAGAAGACATGGTCAACACACACACACACACACACACACACACACACACACACACACGCACACACATGTGTGATTTCCGGTGCGAGTGAGAAGAAGAAACGGGCTCGAGTGATATCACAAAGGAAT
>CM045745.1:18405281-18462781 GCA_024760905.1 Plotosus lineatus | reverse complement strand
GTAATGACCGAAAGAACAAGATCACGGATACAAGCGGCTGAAATGAGCTTCCTTCGCGGGGGGGCGGGCTTCTCCCTTAGAGATAGGGTGAGAAGCTCCGCCCTCCGGGGAGAGCTCGGAGTAGATCCGCTGCTCCTCCGCATTGAGAGGGGCCAGTTGAGGTGGCTCGGGCATCTGGTCAGAATGCCCCCCGGACGCCTCCCTGGTGTGGTGTTTTGGGCATGTCCAACCGGGAAGAGACCCCGGGGTCGACCTAGAACACGCTGGAGGGACTATGTCTCTCGGCTTGTCTGGGACCGCCTCGGTGTCCCCCCGGGAGAGTTGGAGGAAGTAGCTCGGGAGAGGGATGTCTGGACCTTTTTGCTAAGGTTGCTGCCCCCGCGACCCGACCCTGGACTAAGCGGAAGAAGATGATGATGATGATGATATATACTTCAGTCGGTAAGAGGGGGGGTTTGATCCTACTTCATGGATTTCGATGGTTGAGTGGGGATCTCGGTTATTTTGCCACCACACACAGTGAGGATGATGGTAACAGGATTAAAAAGTTCTCCAAAGCTCACTGTTAAAGAATTGCAACAAACGTTAGCATCTTGGGGTCACAGAGTCTCAAAAACAACCATCAACTGCCAACAAGTGGTTTAGGAGCCAGGCAGGGAGAAAAAACAAAACAAAACAAACAAAAACCCCTTTGTGTTCACAATCATAAACACAGACATCTGGACTTTGTTAAGTGATACTAGTACTTCAACTTTGACCATGTGCTTGATCAGATGAGACCAACATAGAGCTTTTTGGCAGCAAACACTAAGTGGGTCTGGCAGACCACAAAAGATGAGTACTGTATGCAGAAAAGCACCTCATGCCCACTGTGAAGTATGGGGGACAATCAGTGATGATGTGGGCCAGTTTCCCTTCCAGAGGTCATGAAAACCTTGCTAGGGTCCATGGCATGATGAAGGCTTTGAAATACCAGGGCATTTTTAATCAAAATCCGGTGGCCTCTGCTGAAAGCTTTCAACAAGATAATGACCCTAAACATGTGACCAAATCCACACAGAAATGGTTCACCTTACACAGGATCAAGCTCCTCCCATTGGCCATCTCTGTCCCCAGACCTCAATCCCTTCAAAAAAATGTGGAGTGAGCTGAAGAGGAGAGTACGGAGGAGAGGATCCAGGTCATTGGATGATTTAGAGAGATTGTACAGAGAGGAATGTGTCAAAGATCATTCTTTCTGTATTCTCCCATCTTGTAAATCATTATAGAAGAAGATTAGGGGCTGTTTTGTTGACAAAAGGTGGTTGTACAAAGTATTAACATCAGGGGTGCTAATAATTGTGGCACACATGATTTAATGTAAAGTAATTGTTTTTTAATGTCGGATTTTTTCCCCCACTGAATAAGAGATGAGATTTCCTTTCGGCATTTCCCTTTATCAGGGGTCGCCACAGCGAATGATTCGCGCATTTGATTTGGCATAGGTTTTTTTTACATCGGATGCCCTTCCTGACACAGCCCTTTAGCAAGGGGCAGAAACATGCTGACGGCTTTGCAGCTTCTCTTTACGAAAGTCCGCAATGGTTCTTTTACATGAACCTCACATCATAGACAGTGAGAGACATGGCCGGCCTTTTGATAACCCAGTTAGCTGCACTGGGGGGGGGGGCAGTGACAGCTTTGTGGCGAGTGGGACTCGAACCCCCTACCTTAGGATCAGCAATCCAGCACCCTATACCACGAGACCGGTTCCAGGACATTTGCTCACAGGACAAATGCTCACAACCTTAATGAAAAAACAGACATCTGCTCACAACATAACCTAATCCTAAACCCTAACCCTAACCCTAAACCCTAATGTATAATGAGTTAATTCAGCATTATGTATTTATAAGAATAAATATTTTTTATAATACATTGTGATCTTTTTGTATTATGCATTTATTAGAATAAAGAGAAAAAGATGTCATGAGCAAATGTCCATTTTTCATTTAGTTTGTGAGCATTTGTCCTGTGAGCAAATGTCCGTGCACCCACTAGACCACCACTGCCCGAAGACCACCACTGCCCATTTTTTCCCCCACTGAATAAATGCATTTGAATTAAAGGTTGGATTTTTCTTCCCTTTTTTCCAATGTGCATCTATATTATTAAAAAAATGAAATGAATTTATTAGAAGCTAAAGAACTCATCTTAACCAGCTAATCATTATGGAGGCCAGTGTGTGTGTGTGTGTGTGTGTGTGTGTGTGTGTGTGTGTGTGTGTGTGTGTGTGTACATGTAAATATCTTACAGTAATTAATTCAACTCTGAGTTCTACATCATATTAAAGAGTGCTTGAAGAGAATTTGAGACCATTTATCATAGAAGTTGAACATGGGGTGAAAATTTTCACAATATATTTTTCATACACAAAGAGAAATCCACCAAAGAGGGTCTCTGAAAGAAGTAATTGAATTAAATGGATTGTTTTAGTCAATGCCCACCTTTGAACTCCATTGAAATGTCCTTTGGGATTTGAAAAGGGGAGCACATCCAAGAAAACCCTCAGATATTTTGAGTAGACAAAGCCAGAGTAGTCAAGTTGATGTCAGAGACTTTTTTTTTTTTTGTTAAATAAATGTGCATTTATTTTTTCCGCAAGACTATATACCCTTAAGGGCGTGCCACGAGGGCATGTGCTATATCATATTATTGGGAACCTGACCCTTGCTCTTACTCTACTGTAGTGATGGAGTGTGACCTGCTGCTAACTGAAGTGCATGAGATAAGAAAGACTGTGCTGAAGGAGAAGAGGACTCACACAATGTCCACACTGATTTCCAGTCTGTTCACCTGCTCTCTGGAGAACAGGCCTAAATAAAGACGGTGGATTTTTAGTTGCAGGCAAGCAACTACCTACGTATCCCTCTCTTTATCCTTCTCTCTCTCTGCCCCTGTCTGTGGTAAGAACTGGGCCACAAGGTTTATACATCCTCTATCAAAACCCCTTGTGGTTTTCACTCTCTCACACACACACACACACACACACACACACACACACACACTCACACGTCAAAGACAAGCATTGACCATTATAGATAATTTGTTCTACACACCACAGAGATACAATACAAAACACTCAATCTTTAAATTTTCACAATAGCATTAATTTCAATATGAGAAGTTCAATGGGGGAGGGGGGCGGGCTCAAAATTAAAATGTGACTTTTTCTGCTCGACTATTGCACTCTCTGCAACTATTTCAACAGTAGACACCCCATCTCTCATGATGAGATCACACTGATTCAGCCCTTCATTGGCATTGGGGTATTGACCCAGCGTGGAGCTTCCACCCGTGGAGCTTCAGAGGTGGCTTCCCAGTATTTTTTAACTAATATCCGTTTATACTGCAGCTAGATGCACACTTGTGGTTTAGACATTGACCGGGAGTTTTACCACGTTAAGGGTCTATCGGGGATTCGAAAACACAACCTATTGATCATGAGCCCAGCACTCTAACCACTACACCAAGAAATTTATTGTAGGGGACCAAAGTTCAAGTTTATTTATAACATCTTCATTATCACCACCACCACCACCACCATCATCATCATCATCATCATCATCATCATCATCATCATCATCATCATCATCATCATCAGTTGGGCCAGTGGTGTAGTGGTTAGGGTGCTGAGCTCATGATGTGGAGGTTGTGTATTCAAATCCCAGTTAGACCCCCCACTGTGCTAAGACCCCTGGGCAAGGTCTTAACCACAAGTGTGCTTCTGTTCACCCAGCAGTATAAAAGGGTACCAGTAAAAATATACTGGGAAGGTAACCTGCGATGGACTAGCGTCCCATCCAGGAGGAGTTGCACTAATTGCTTCATGCTACAGAAACCAGGGATAAGCACCGGCCTGATGAGCCACTGTGAATCAAGTGTAAAAAGCCCAACGGACTTTACCTTACCATCATCATCATCACTATGTTCATGACTCCAACTTTAGTCTGCGATTATCACAAAACCATAAATGTGCTTAGGGTGTGTGTTTTTGAACAGCTCTGTAAGCATTTGTACTGGAGCCTACAAATGCCGATGACGAATGATGTATAGAATTTTGGGTCTCACAGCAGTATTCCTGGGTTTTCAGGTTTCAGCACAGTCTGTTACAACTACAGAGTACTCTTCATTAAAAACTGGTAGTGGGGTACTGTGTTTGCCAATATGAAATTTTGGCTGTGACTCATCCTTGGTAGATTGAGTTTTGTCTCCATATTGGCCCAGCTCCATTTTCTTCTTCTCCATGTCTATCCAACGCGTTTCATTTTCTGCCTCCATTTGGCGACTTTCGCCCTCCATTTCTAGTCAATGTCTCTCATCTTCTGCATCCATTACGCGAATCTCTAATTCCATGAGCTGAGGTTTTTTACCTCTACCCTTTATTATCTTTGAGGTACCTTGGGGACCACTATTGTCTTTTGCCGATTCATTTTCTCATGCTTTGTCTTCTTCCTCTGAGATGCCACGGAGATTATCACAGTCTTGGGCCGATCTCCCTTCCAGCAAACCTCTCTCAACTAAGGCCTTTTGTATTGTTTCCCTAATATTTTCCACTTTCATTGATATCTACACATAATAAAACCTCAAGGGTTTTATGGTCACGACTCATAAGTTATATAAAATGCATTAATTATAAATTGAACATGCAAATTTATAAATCATGATCCTTTATAAAAGTAGAAAATTAATTCACATAAGCCCCAGTGCAGCAACTGTGTCATCAAAGGCCTGCCATGTCTCTCACTGACCGTGGTGGAAGGCGTGTAGAAGAACCTTTGCTGATTTTCATCAAGAATAAGCCACAGCTGTCGGCGTGTTTTTACCCTGCGACGGCCTGGCGAGCTTTCTAGGGTGTACTCTGCTTTCTCCCTGAGTTGGCTGAGATGGGTGCCAGCCTCACCGTGACCCTAATTAGGATTAAGTAGTGCAGAAAATGAATGAATGAATGAATGAATGAATGAATTAACAGAAGCTGTACTTGGTGATTTACTAATAAATTGACAAATATATTTCCCAGAATAACTGACTCGATAGAAAATTCCCCCGTCATATTTTCACATTCTTTTTCATAAGCATATATTAAAAATGGGGCAGTGGTGGCCTAGTGGTATAGGTGCTGGATCACTGATCCTAAGGTTGTGGGTTCAGGCCCCACTTACCACAGGTTGTCAATGCCCCCCCCCCCAGTGCAGCTAATTGGGTTATCAAAGGCCGGCCATGTCTCTCACTGTCTATGGTGTGAGGCTGTAAAGAACCATTGCTGACTTTTGACAAGAGTCGCTGCAAAACCGTCAGCGTGTTTCCGCCCTGCGATGGCCTGGCGAGCTATCCAGGGTGTACTCAGCCCTTGCCCGGAGTCAGCTGGGATGGATGCCAGCCTCTCCATGACCCTAATTAGGATTAAGCAGTTACAAAAAATGAACTGAATGATATATGAAAAATGAATAAATAAAAAAAAAAAGTTAATATAAAACTTTTACAGGGGATATAGAGTATGTGGCTATAGAATGTGTGCATGGTTGTGGAGGATGTTTAATTTAAACATTAAGACACAACCTAAAAGCAGCGCTCCAATAATATTTATGAAGATTTTCAGAAGCATGCACTCGTAAAGTCAGCACTGACAATATTTATTTCCCACACCATTTTCTTTATTTATTTGATTGCCTGTATGAGCATGTGAGCACGAATAAGACAACAAAATCGAGTTCATGGCAACCTCATAAGTCTGGAGCTATACAGCACTCCACTATAACACTACTACAAAACAATTAATAAAAATATTCAACATAATGAAGCTAATACCACACTGTAAGTGTGAATAGTGAATAGTGAATAGAGTAGCAATATACAGCTTCTCTGTGCTTTAAGAGTTAATGAATCTGCATCAGAGCATATGGGACAATTATTTTACACTCTATACATCAACATGGGATATACTGAGAATATAAGCAGGAAGTTTTTGTTGTTGTTGTTGTTGTTGTTTCTTTTTTTCTGATTTCATGAAGCAAGAAAGCTGCAATTCTTCAGCATAACAAAAGGGGGCACCACAGAGCAAACTTTTATATCCTTTAAGTCCTGCATTCCTTACATTGCTCTCACTGCAAACTCCCATCGAGCTGACTAGCAATAAGATGAATAAACAACCACCTGATACTAATGACCAAGGTAACATCTTTTTCTCCAGTCTTATTCACTGTGTCTTTTCATTCAGCAGATTCCATGCATTGCATTGAAATAAGATACAGATTGGAGTTGTGTAAATCAATCAGGGTTTACCTCACTTGTTACAAATGCATGCAAATGTCTCAACAAAATTAGCATATGAACTACATACAGTCTGCATTGTTTTTGTTTCCCATCTGGGTTGATCCTATTCCAGTGCACCCGAATTGCTGAGCAATGTGTTGCTCATACACGTTACACATACAGTATTGTGCTCTGACTGTATTGATTGAGGAGCAAATCCAAGAAAATTATGACTTTTTTTTTTTTTTTTTTTTGTAAAATAACTTCTGTTATATTACCTTGACTATTTTATGAGCAATATAAGCATTGCAAAATCTGTGAGTAAACGAAGATTAAAAGTAAGGCAGGGTGAGAGTAGATTTAGAGACAAAGTCTTTATTATTATTATTATTATTATTATTATTATTATTATTATTGTGGGGCAGTGGTGGACTGGTGGTATAGGGTGCTAGATTGCTGATCCTAAGGTCGTGGGTTCGAGTCCCATTCTCCACAGGATTGTCACTGTCCCCCCAGTGCGGCTAACTGGGTTATCAAAGGCCGGCCATGTCTCTGCAAAGCCATCAGCGTGTTTCTGTCCCTTGCTAAAGGGTTGTGTCAGGAAGGGCATCTGATGTAAAAACCTATGCCTCATCAAACATGTGAATCAGATGATTTGCGGTGGCGATCCCTGAAAAAGGGAAAAGCCGAAAGGAAAAGAAGAAGAAAGAAGGAGATGTCCGCCTTGATATATATACCCATATAATCATTAAAAAGTAGTTAACATGGAATAGAATAACACGCATTGATCAGTCTGGACACAGTTAATATTTTGTATGACTGTTAGAGTTTGAATTTTAATGGAATCTCTACACAGGTTTACAGAGGCCTGTTTTAAGCAATTATCATACTTGTCTTTTAATGGTGCATTATTTTAACTGATCCATGATTTTTTCATGTTAAAACTAGAATTAATCAGTAGAAAACCTTTTATCTATATATTTATTTGTTTGTTTGTTAGTTTATTTGTAGTAGTTAAATGTCTCAAAAATCAGCATTTGTGGGTTTGATGATGGCTGCAAAATGGCCAACAAAAGAACTTTCCTCTGAAATGTACCAGTCTACTTTTATTCTGAGAAATAAATGACATTCCATACAAGAAACTGAAGATACAATGGTGTGTACTACTGTACTCTCTTTTCACAGAATAGTGCAAACTATCTCTAAAATTAACACTCTGAGGTCCCAGTATACAACCAAGCAAAACGACAAGTACATCATACTTCCTAGTTTGAGAAACAAATACCTGATAGGTCATCAATTGGCATCTTCATTAAATAGTACCCACAAGATGCCAGTCTCAAACTTAACAGTGAAGGGGCGATTCCTTGAGTTGCAAACGAAAAGACATGTGTAAGACTGATCAGTAAAACTAAAACATTAAGATGGGCAATGGAGTGGTCTTAGGATGCTGGATTACCGATCCCAAGGTTGGGGATTCAAGCCCCACTGTCAACAGTTGTCACTGCTGTCCCCCCCAGTGCAGTTAACTGAGTTGTAAAAGACCGGTCGTGTCTCTCACTGTCTATGGGACATGAAAAGAACCATTGCTGACTTTTGTCAAGAGTTGGCTGCATAGCCATCAGCGAGTTCTGTCCCATGGTGGCCTGGCAAGGGGTCCAGTGTGTACTCTGCCCTCACCTAGAGTTGGCTGAGATGGGCACCAGCCTCCCCACGGTCTTAATCCTAAGTACGGTTGCCGGGAGGCTGGTGCCCATCTCAGCAAATTCCAGGCAAGGGCAGAGTACAACTTTGGTGGTGGTAAAAAGGGAGGGTTGTACAGGGTAAACAGGCCAACTCCTTTTTTCAGTGTCTTGTGGATGGAGGTTGATTGGAACCACTTTCTTTCTACAAGAGAATGATGACCCAAAGTACTCCAGCTAGCATTTTGTCAATAATGGAGTGGCCACTCCAACTTGTGGGAGGTGCTTCAGGAAGCATAGTGTGAAATTTCAAGATCTTACCTTATGATAGAATGACAGCTAAAATGACAAGAAGGTCTGCAAGGCTGTAATGATATTTACAGTAAGATTTGCCATAAAAAATGTTCACTTCAAGTAAAATAATTAGTAATTTTGTGAAAGACTTTACAAGTCAATTGATAGCTGTGAGTTTTGCTATTTCATGAAAGATGTGACATTTTCAGGCTTACCAGAAATGTAATATTTATTATCCATTTATAATATTCATTACCTTGATAAAATAATTAATCATTACTCATTAAATATTACTCATTGAGGACAGCATAGTGGCGTAATGGTTAGTACATCTACCTCACTGCAAGAAGGCCTGAGTTTGATTCCTAAGGTCGAGCATGTCCATGTGAAGTGCGCCTGGGTGGGTTTCTTCTAAATACTCCAGCCTTCTTCCACAGTCCAAAAACATGCAGCATAAACAATAGCAAAACTTTATATTGCCCCTAGGTAATGGTTGTATTTGTGTTGACCTTGCAATGGCCTGGCGAGCTGTCCAGAGTGTAGCCTGCCCTCAACCAGAGTCAGCTGAGATGATCACCAGCTTTCTCAACCTTAATTAAGATTAAGTAGTTGAGAAAATGAATGAAAAAATGAACAAACAAATATTTCTCATTGCCTTTTTTTTAACTGGGTAACTATTAATCTGTAATCTATTATAGTTTAAAATTGACCTACACATGCACACAAACACACGTCTGCTCTATATTATTCAATTCAAGGACCCTTGAATTGTGGAGTTTACACTGCCATCCAAATAATTTAGACAACAATGAAAAAAAAGAGGAAAATCCAACCTTTAATTCAAGTGCATTTGTTCATTGGCGGCAAGTATGGGGTCCCACATTAAGATATATATATATATATATATATATATATATATATATATATATATATATATATATATATATATATATCTACAGTCGGCCCCCAAATCATGAAATTAATCCGTTCCAGAGCTCCTTTCGTATTGTGGGGATTTCGTAAGTAGGGGTCACATCTTACATGTTAAACGCCTAATTCGTTCCAAGGCTTCAGTCTTTGGACTGGATAAACCCCATAAACCCTTTAAAAATGATAAAAGTACACAATTTTTGTATGAAATGTGTATTAAAAGTAAAAGAAAAGTATTTATTAAACCATTTAAACATTTTATTAACATATTTATTAATTAAACCATTATTAAACATTTTTTATTAACACACACACACACAAGACATGAATTCAAAGCACATTCCCTGCTTGACCATTTAGTGAATTAAAAAAAACAAAAACTAAAGCGTTATTCTCTCTCTCTCTCTCTCTCTCTCTCAAGCTGCTATCTCCAGTGCACTTGAGATATATATATATATATATATATATATATATATATATATATATATATATATATATATATATTACATCAAATCATGCGAACCACAAATATTAACACCCCTGATGTTAATACTTTGTGCAACCCCCTTTTACCAACAAATCAGCACCTAATCTTCTATAATACAGGGATCTCCCATTTTCTGCAGTTAATTGGGACCGAGACCCCCCCGCGACCGTTGAATTTTGCAAAGTAGGATCACCCCCCTGACTGATGTATACGTACATATATATGTGTATAGAGTATTAATAAATACATATTCAATGCTATAAATGCTTATAATAATAATTCAATATTTAAAAATAGTGCATAAGATGTAAATAAAATATAAATACACACACACATATGGACACACGCGAACTCATATACGCACCTCACAAAAATGTAACTAATCTTGATGGGAGGTTTTGGGTTGTTTTATGTTTTGTGTTTGTTTTGTTTTGTGGGGTTTTTTTGTTGTTGTTGTTTCTTGTTTTGTTTTGGGTTTGTTTTTGCATAATTGGCCTTGTTTTGTGACTTTAACTGTTCCCCCTATTCTACCTTAATTTCCTTATTTTTTAATTCGATGAATATTAAAAAACAAAAAAAAAAAAAACAACAATTAAAAAAAAAAAAAACGCGATGCACTGAAGCCGCATGAATTGAAGCACAAAGTAGCGAATGATCTCTGTATTTCACAGGATGGAGAAAAAAGGGAAAGAGGGATCTTGGACCATTCGTCTCTGCACAATCTCTCAATCATCCAGCGGCATGGATCCTCTCCTCTTCAGCTCATTCCACAGGTTTTCAATGGGGTTGAGGTCTGCGGACAGAGATGGCCATGGACAAATCTTGATTCTTTGTCTGGTGAACCATTTCTGTGTAGATTTGGCCTCACGTTTGCGGTCATTATCTTACTGAAAGACCCAGTGATGACCCGTCTTCAGCTTTCAAGAAGAGGCCACCAGATTTGGATTTAAAATGCCCTAGTATTTCAAAGCATCCATGATACCATGCATCCTAGCAGGGTTTCCAGGACCAGTGGAAGAGAAACAGGCCCACCGCATCACTTTTTTTTTTTTTTTTAATTTATAAAAGACTTTTAACACATCTTAACCAAGGGTGCCAATAATTATGGAGGGCAATGTAAGTGCTACCTCAGCACCACTATGCTAAGAAACCTAGGCTTATCTTGAATTTTAAAGCTAGGAGCTAACATTGAAACGGGCTGGCTTGTCCTGCCCTGATACACCTATATGGGTAGAAGCCGATCTGACTGTGGATATTAATAACATATGGTGGCGCCCTGCTCATAAAGCAGTCAGTTGATTGGTTTAAAATGAGCTGCAGTTCAGAGCTCAAATTGAAATCAATTGACGAGCCGTAGACTGAGGACAGGCACACATACCAATGAAGCGAGGGATTAAACAGACTGGTTCTTCATAAAATTAAAATGAAAAAGGGAGGCATGAGCAATTGGCGGGTGTACAAGTTTTTATGTCCTTTGTGTAGAATTATCTGCTTTATATTCAAGTAAAAAAATGCAGCATCAAAAAAAAAAAAAAAAGAAAAAGAAATAAATTAAAAACAAATGTTTTATTTCTGTTAATCCAGTAATCCATTTTGACCAAATGTACCCTGGCTCATCCCAGCAACGCATGCTATATCCTTTAACAAAGAACTACTAAAGAGCGCTACAGTAAAGCAAGGTGTAGTGGTGCATAGCATAGTTTGAGCCGGATGCAGTCTACATAATTAAAATAAATGTCCAGCTTACTTGACAATGTAATATTAATTCCTCTCTGTGTCTCTGCAACTACATACACTAAAGACTGAGTGTTTACAATGGTGTGTTGGGAGATGGGGTGTGGAGGCTTGTTCAAACACTGTCAGTGTCATCAGAAAAAGGCCACACTGTCAGCATTTCTCAGCCGTCTCTACAGGGAATGTGCATGTGTGTTTGTGTGTGAGAAATAGAGAGAGAGCAGGAGAGACAGGGACAGGCTCAAGTCCATTTTCTAGCCCTTACTGCAGCCTAGTTTAGACAGTGAGTGAGTGCTAAAAGCTGCCCAAGAGCCTTAACCTGACGTTAATGCTGGCTTCAGCAGATCTGTGAGTGGGTCTATCTGCAAAAGTGAGCCATCAGACATCAAGACTCCACTTTAATCAGACAGGATTGGCCTTGCTAATCTGGACTCATGGTGCGAAAAACATGGGGTTCTGTTTTATAATGTCCAGTGAAGTGCAAAACTGGATACTCTTGATGGGTCTCGTATGTAGCCTCTAAAGAAATAATAATAATAATAATAATAATAGGGCTCACAAGTGGTGAATTGACATAGTGCAGGAATATTAACCCAGAGATCGCAAGTTTGAATCCGGATTAATGCCACAGCCATCCGTGACCTGGAGTCCATGGGCGCTAATTGGCTGATCTCTTACTAGAGGGAGGGATGACCTAGTTCCCTGTCACTCAAGCAATTGCCAACCAATCATACACGTCTGAGTCCTTTGGGCTTTTTACACCCGAGCCTAGTAGCTCATCAGGCCGGTGTTTATCCCCAGTTTCCATAGCGTGAAGTGACCAGGAGTTCAACTCCTCCTGGATGGGACGCTAGTCCATTGCAGGTTACCTTCCCAGTATATTTTTACTGGTACCCATTTATACTGCTGGGTGAACAGAGCCACACTTGTGGTTGCAACCTTGCCCAGGGGTCTTAACACAGTAGGGGTCTAACTGGGATTTGAACACACAGCCTCCCGATCATGAGTGCAGCACCCTAACCATTACGCCACCGGCCCCACAAGCATATGTGTACTGGCCCTATAAAGGTCTGATGAGCTGTTCATGGAATACCCCACAAAGCCCACAGTCGGCTGAGATAGAGACAGCGATCACATGACCTTAAAAAGGATTAAGGGTCTTAGAAATTAAATAATAATAATAATAATTATTATTATTATTATTATTATTATTATTATTATTATGTAGATTAATATAAATATAGTGGAGGCTAAATAATTGCATCTATCTTATAGCACAGCATATAACATTTATAAAAAAAAAAAAAAAAAAAACGTGTTCTTTGGTTTTTGTGTGTGTGTATTCTACCTTTAACTACATTGCCTAGTTTGAATTATAAGATCATTTATTTTGCTTATTAGTGTGCAACAACTTCCTATTTCCCACTTCCACAGTCAGCAGGATCACATAGTAATGAGTGAGATGACTGCCTCCGGCTCTGACATTGAGCACGATTGCCGCAAGGTTGTCCTCCCAGCTGTCATATCTGCGCTCATGCTGCATAATTCTCCATGGTGGCTAAGCGCCTTTTTCCAAACAGAACTGTATCATTTGAGAGATAGGACGCTGGTGTGAGGAAGAGCAAGGTTGAGATTAAAGCATGATATAAAGAGCAATTCTGTTTTCACGACAGCTAGCAGGAGACTGGTGACATGTGTTTTTAATCAGAAGAGGAAAAAACTGGGATGGCAATTGTATTGTCCTTTTTGCTTTGGTAATCACTTGCAGCAAAATTTGTTAAAATTATTATACAGTATTGGGTGGACTGATGTTATCTGAATTTCTTTTATACAGGGTTTTTTTGTTTGTTTGTTTTTTCCTGGGGGTTTGGCTGTAGATCCTCTGTGTCAGCTAACCAAGAGGAACAGGTGGGTTGGTGCTGCATGAACACAATTAAACACCTCTGAGACACACAACCAGGTCATTGTAACCCCCCTACACACACACACACACACACACACACACACACACACACACACACACACACACACACACACACACACATTTTCCAGTCTTCTGACATCACAGTTTGATGATACTTTCTCAACTGAACCTCAGGGTCAGAAACATCATTCACACTAGAGAGCATAATCTTATGGAACGGTGTGTCAATCAAACAAGCATATGAGATACAAGTCATTCAAATGACTCATAATATCAATTATAGGAACACACAAGCAAAGGTACTGTTAATATAACTGCTATAAACCTTGTGTATGTGAGACTCTGCACATGTATTAGGATAACAACTTGACTAGAACTGATTTAATCCATTCACCCATTATTATTATAATCAATTATAATAATATTAAAATCATAAATCCATTAACTTCTCCAATTAGCAACTAAAATCTTCAGTGTGCTACCCAGCCTCAAATTTTCCCTTGCACTTCTCCTTTGCAGAGGTAATCATATCGGGTGCACTTGTTAAAATCATCTGGAAGTCACTACCCCGTTGTCTGGCTATTAAAAATGTGGTTCACAATGACAGGCTCAGAGAGATATACACTGTCTGACCATAATTACTATAGAATCTTCAAAAAAAAAAATGATCTGCTATCAACCCAGCAATGCTTGTCGAGGGAGATTATTTCCCTGGACTGAGTCAATGATGGCAGTAAGGACTGAACAGAATCAACTGTCAGCTTGTGTAATTATTCCTATAGTAGAGTTCTTCAACACACAAACACGTTCTCTCTCTCTCTCTCGTGCGCACACACACACACACACACACACACACACACACACACACACCATGCCATTTTTAAGTCACTGTATGCCCTTTATGAAACCATGCACTTATTTTTTATTTATTTATTTTTTTAATTTACCAGCTTGCACACAGAAAACAACCCACAGCAACACAACCCCCATGCCCCTTCAGCTCATTTCTAATTCTGACAGTTAATTAAAACATTTAATTACAGCTGACTGAAGATCATTCCTTGTCATGTGTGAGAAGTGAGGCTTGCGTTATTGTAATGACAAGAGTACGTAGGATACAGCACCGGACTAATCGTATAAAGTGCTATCCTACCTGATAATATAGTAGCTGATCAAATATCAAAAAGTCTTTTATGCACTGTGTACTATCAGCTGTGTAAGTGCTGATTCTTTAAGTCTTTTCTTCTGTACTGGACTAATCATCACATAATGAGATTTATGCATGCACGTGCACGCACCCATGCACCCTGACACACACACTCGCACACACGCCTGTCTGTGTTCGCTAATGGCAGTGTTTGGAGAGAATCATGCTGTCGGATGGTTCTCAATGCTTCTCTCCTGATCAATGCTAATGCTATTACTAACATCACTCGTATGCTCTCTAGCATATATTTATGTGCTCAGGAGACCTGTCCTTCCTGGCACACTTCTAACTCTGCCTGTGTGTGTGTGTGTGTGTGTGTGTGTGTGTGTCAGTGAGAAAAGTAAAGGCAAGTAAACAGATAGATACAGATATAAAGAGAAACGAAATGTATGTTTATATTGTGTGTGAAAACGAGGATTGTTGTATTTGCTAGCCCACTCATGCGAGGTCTAATCCACTTACTGACATAAACACACACAGCTCAATTTACAGGAATGGCCTCTGATCCAATAGCATTTCCAGACCACAAGAGCAGACATCGACTTGTCTGGCCATGTGTGATGCTCACCAACCTGTAGATGTCAGAACATGGATTTCCATATTCTTAGGCTTCAAAAACAACAAATGGTCATCAAGTCCATTAGGTACTGAGATGAAAACAAACTTCCACATCTTACAAATGAATGCCACATACATCAAGGCCGAGCCATGGCGTCAAGCAAGCTCGACCTGTACATGTGTGCTCTGATCAGTGGGACGAGGCTTTCATTCTTTCTTTCTTTTCTGCTTGTCTGAGTGTCGTGTTTAGTAGTAGGAAATTAATCATTTATGACTTTCTGGAATCAGACCTTGAGAAGAACGAGAACAAGTGTGAGAAAGGCAGTAAATATCTGCTAAGTTGAAACCAAGGACAGAGGCATCTGCTCAGAGCACTAGTGTATATTTCCCCTGGTACACTCAGACCACGTGTACAGTTACAAGCCCTCTGCTAGGAGTTCCACAAGTAGTATTAAGCACTCCCACCCTCTCTCTCTCTCTCTCTCTCTCTCTCTCTCTCTCTCTCTCTGTGTCTGTCTCTCTATCTCTCTCTCTCTCTCTCTCTCTCTTGCTCTCTCGCGCTCTCTCGCTCTCTCAGACACATTTCTGAAGCAGCAGAGTATGAATTATAAATTATTTATAATGGACAGAACAGAGCTTAAAATAAAATAAGTAAATAAAGTAAAAAAGAAAAAAAATTGGACTGTACAGTAGTCCATGTGACATTTTTTATGCCATTTATAACCTCAACCTTGTTGAAATTAAAATAAATAAATAAATAAATAAATAAAAAAAACAGATGGCATATTTGATCATATCTGAATCTAAGACTGTACAGTATTTGAAATGGTCTACCATCTATTGTGTATGTGATTATATATATATATATATATATATATATATATATATATATATATATATATATATATATATATATAGAGAGAGAGAGAGAGAGAGAGAGAGAGAGACATTAAACCCTTAAATTATCTAAATATTAATTAGAGCATGGTCATTATCAATACAATTTATAAGCCTGTACTACTGATTGTTCGCTGAAAACAAGATAAGCAGGCATGCATTAATTCTTAAAACAGTTATCTGTCTATCTTCAGGAAATGTACTGTATTGTGCTGGACAGGGTTGGGCTGAATCTGGAGGATAGCACAGAAAAAGAGTATTTGTCATGTACACATGCCTTCACATACTCTTTTGTACCTGGGTATCTTGTATATTGTAAGTTGTAAGTTGTTCATTTACTGGAATGTCTGTTGGGAGGTGATAGGAAACTGAAAAATGTAGAGATGGAAACTAGAAACCTATGTAAGAAGAACATGAATGGGAAACCCAATACAGACAGTAATTGAAGCAGAGGATGGAATACGAATGGCAAGGATAGGACATAATAAATGATTGAAAAAAAAAAAAAATATATATATATATATATATATATATATATATATATATATATATATATATATATATATATATATATATATATATTCTGGGTATGTATTTTTTTTTTTTTTTTTTTTGCCAATTTACTTTGAGTTAACTTTGACAAAGCCACTGACACTCCATTATGCCAGACCCTGATATTTGGACTTGTTACTGGTAGCAGTATGGCTGATCCTGTACTTCTTTGAACCGGAGCACATGGCATCATTTCCTGCCAAAGAATACTTGAAATACTGATACATCTAACCACAGTACATATTTCCACTGCGTGATAAGCCATCCAAGATGCCACTGAGCAGAATAAAGTGAACACTATTTTTGCACATTTAACATCAGAATTCCAGTTTGCGTTACAGTACATTTTTAACAGGCATCTTTTGAAGACTTCATAATGTGGAGCTTGACAAAGGTTTTCTAAGATAATATAAAAAACATTTAGTTATTTGAGCTAAAAGATGTATGACAGTTATTTATGCAGTTCCTTCTGAGGGTTTTGAAATCTCAATGTGCCCTTGCCCTTTCTGAAATTTCTTCAGATACCTTGAATCCTTTCATAATACCATGTATTGTAGAGGGTGAACTATCCAAATCTCCTGCTTTCTTTCTTTGAACACACACACACACACACACACACACACTTATTCAATGGTACCTCAGTACTCAAACGCTTTAGAGGTCGAACAAATCAGAATTCGACCAAAAAATCCGTTTGTTTTTTGTTTTTTTTTGTCTCGTATGTCGACCAAAAGCCGGAAGTCGGATGCTAAAAAAGCGTGAGAAAAAACGAGTCCGAGAGGTATTGGAAATGCATGCTTTCCGGAAGTCTGGAAGTTGTTGATACTATGTATCACCCTGATAAAGCTAGTGCTGTTCTGGGGAAGTCCGAAAGTTGTTGATACTATGTATCGCTGTGAACACCTTTAATGATGAGGTCATGAGCTACTTCCATAATGTTTTGAATGAAGGCAGAAACAAGCCAAGTTAGAAATGTTCTTCAAGAAAATAAAGAGACATCCTGAAGAAGTCACCCACACCAAAGTGAGTAACAAGAAAGAAAGAAAGAAGGAAAGAAAGAAAGAAAAAAACACCTTTGGCTGATTTACCTGAAGCTGTTATGGAAGGGGATCCACTTCCTCTCTCCCTCTCCAACATTTACGTATGCCAACTGATCACTACCACAAAGGTAAAAATTCTTATCTTTATTGTTGTTATGCTTTAACTGTACTGTGTTTTTTAGTTTAGTGTGTTATGGTCTCTTTCGTGAGAGACTCTGATTTTGGTGGCTCTAACTCTCTATGCATGCAGCACTGAAGAGGGGCGTGGCTATCACATGCTGGTGGAGTGCTAAGCACACATACCTGATTCCACTTAGCAATCACAGGCCTTCTCTAACAGTGACTACGATTTCCCCGTGCTCTAGTGCCTTCCCTGTGAATAATAAAGCTTCTCCATCACACTCTGTCTCCTGCAGTTTTGGGTTCGGCTGAATGTTCGTGGCATCACAGAATCTTCTAACCCTTCTGTGACACCAGGAATATTCAACTGGACCCAAAAATACAGGACACAGGGTGTGATGAAACGGATGAGCTTTATTGTTGACAGGGAAGGCAATAGAGCACGGGGAAATCATAGTTACTGTTAGAGAAGCCAGGTGATTGCTAAGTGGAATCAAGTATGTGTGCTTAGTACTCCACCCACATGTGACAGCCACGCCCATCTCCACCATGCATAGAGAGAGAGAGAGAGACCAAAACCAGTCTTTCACAACACAGATCATAACACAGTCTACTGTATTCAATATTTTTTTCACTTAATTTGAGGACTTATGGTATGAGTTACGGCGCCATATATATATATATATATATATATATATATATATATATATATATATATATATATATATATATATATATATCTCACTGTCTGTGTTCAAGATCCTCTCGCAACCACCAAATTCTGCGAAGTAGGATCAACCCCCTGACTGATGTATATGTACATGTATATGTGTAAATAATATCAATTAAACATTTAAAAATAATGCATATGATGTAAATACAATGTAAATACACACACATACAGACACACGCACACAGATGCACACCTCACATAAAAATGTAAGTAGTTTTGATGGGGGGTTTTGGAGTTTTTTGTGTGTTTGTTTGTTTGTTTGTTTTGTTTTGAGTTTTTTTGCATCATCGGCCTTGTTTTGCGGCATTTTCCTTAACTTTTCCCCTATTTTTCCTTAATTTCCTTATTTTTTTTAATTCGATGAATATTTAATTTTTGGAGACAAAGTCAGAGAGGCTAGATTGAGATGGTTTGGACATGTACAGAGGAGGGGTAGTGAGTATATTGGTAGTAGGATGCTGAGGATGGAACTACCAGGAAGAAGGCCTAGAGGAAGACCAAAGAGAAGATTCATGGATGTGGTGAAGGAAGACATGAAGGTAGTTGGTGTAAGAGAAGTTGCAGAGGATAGAGTGAGATGGAGGCAGATGATTTGCTGTGGCGACCCCTGAAGCTAACAGCCAAAAGAAGAATAAGAGATATATATACACACACACACAGAGGGAGAGAGAGAGAGAGATGTGTGTGTGTGTGTGTGTGTGTGTGTGTGTGTGTGTGTGTGTGTGTGTGTGTGTAGTTATCTCAATAATACTCTTACACATTTGTTGTCACACTTGCTTTTGTATCTTTCCCTTATCCTAACTTCTTTTAAAATGTGTTGCAAGTCTGAAAATGCATGAATGGATATGCATCACCAAATAAAAGTTGATGAGACAAAACATTAAACTTCTGGGGTCATCCTGTCTGCAAAGAATTACAAAGTAAATTTAGAAAACACTGATTTCTTTCTTTATTTACATATGCCATGTCATCAAAGATGAATTTGGGGCTGTATAATATGGGAGACAGAAACACAATGACGGTTTTTTCCATGGTAAACAATGTCAGAGTAACATGACACAACATGGCTTGCTCATGCTTGATCCACTGTCATCACTAGATTTTGGAGAACGTATGAGCCCAGGGAACATGTGGACCCGCATCCACTTCATAGCAAGAAAAATCAGTTCATATGTTCTGAATCCTTCCCAACCCCCAACTAGCATCCCTCTAAACCCTCTTACTGCTTCATCCACTGCTGTAACTGCTGCACCCACGGATGTTCCAAAGCGTGCATCAGCAAGAGTGCAGGACTACAGTTATGATTCTATTATTAGCCTGAGTGGTGAAGGAGCTTCTCACAATGTCTTGCCTTGATAAATGAGAGTTCATTAATTGGATGCAGAGAAAACAGCCGTTTTCCACTTTTGACATGCCTGGTTCCCAAAGCAGGCAGGTCCAGAAGATTTGCAATTAAGTGATGGCAGACGGGAAAAAGGCTGGTAATGTTAGGCCAGTCTGCAAGCCGATTAGGCAAGGAACAATATTAAGACTGGGATATGAACAGATGATTACAAAAGCAATGAGACCATCTGAGCTACAATCAAGATAAGGATCAGATTGACAAAACAATACTGGAAAAGTTCAAACCCAAAAAGAAGATGAGAAATCTAGATATGCATATGAATATAAACATAGAGACATTACATTCTTTTGGATTGGTTTTATATATGGTCATTAGTACTACAGTTTTCAGCACTGACAATATGAGAGAATATGCGGGGAAGTAAGACATCTGCAAAAAGCAGATTTTTTTCGACCATTCACAATCAATTTAAACCAAGGACCAATCACAGATATCCACTTAGCCTAAAGTACAAATCTTTGGACTGTACAAGGAGACCACAATACTTGAAATAAATTCACATGGGCATGAAAAGAGCATACAAACTGCCTGAACTTAAGACCTTTTTGCTGTGAGGTGGAAATGCTTACCACTTAGATGCTTACAGGTGTGTGTGTGTGTGTGTGTGTGTGTGTGTGTGTGTGTGTGTGTGCAGACATCATACACTGTGAGAATACAGATCATATTTATTTTGGGTTTTCGCCTGTATTTACATAGATAAGAAAGAATCAGTCCAGAGAGTCTCCTCTTCTTTTCCTTCCGGCTTTTTCCCTTTTTCAGGGATCGCCACAGCGAATGATTCGCACGTTTGATTTAGCATAGGTTTTTACATCGAATGCTCTTCCTGACACAACCCTTTATCAAGGGACATAAACACGCTGACGGCTTTGCAGCTATTCTTTACGAAAGTCAGCAATGGTTCTTTTACATGTCTCACACCATAGACAGTGACAGACATGGCCAGCCTTTGATAACCTAGTTAGCTGCACTGGGGGGACAGTGATAACCTTGTGGAGAGTGAGACTTGAACCCCCAACCCTAGGATCAGTGATCCAGCGCCCTATACAACTAGGCCCCAATCAGTCCACAGAGTGATTTCTATATAAAATCCAATCATTGTAATAACGAGATGGCCACTTAGCAGCAACATACACAGAAGTGACTACTAACAATCTTTGATCTATGTACAGTAGATGAGATCTATATTAGTATATGATGTATACTAATATATATATATATATATATATATATATATATATATATATATATATATATATATATATATATATATATATATATATCATATACTATGAGCTTAGGCATCTCAATGAGCTTTGGGCACCCATGATAATCTTATCAGTTTTCAGAATTGTTTACTGTCTGACTGTGTGTCTGTGTTTCTGTCTATTTATCTATCTGTCTGTCTGTCTGTCTGTCTGTCTGTCTTTCAGCTGTAAATATTGCTTAGACTTCTTGTAAACCCTGTACTGTGTGTGTGTGTGTGTGTGTGTGTGTGTGTGTGTGTCGGGGGGGGGGGGGGGGGGCAAAATAAAGGATTCAAGAGTCTTTATTGTCATGTTCACGTATAATAAATTCCGTATGAGACTCTCAGCATAAACGGTGTGCAAACGAGACAGCAACTGCAGTTAAGGCTGTCAAGAGCAGAATATATACATAAGTAATTCTGTACACTAAACTTTAAGTAAAAAACAAAATAGAAATGTAAATGCTGTACCTATGAGAATTGAAGACTGGATATGTACGATATGTACATTGAGGCATTGTGAAATGCAATAAATATATAAACTGTGCCAACAAGGTGGATAAACTAGAATGTAAATCAGATAAAGTGCAGTAAGTATAATACAGTGTTAGAGTTTGTGCGTTCAATGTCCTTTTAAAAAGAATTGATGTCTGTGTAAAGGTGTGTGTGAATGAATGAGTGAGTATGTGTCCGTGGAGGCGGGTTGCATGTGTGTATGCTTGATTGCGAGCGTGGGGGGTAAGGGGTGGGGGGTGTCTTTTTCATCATTCCAGGTAAAACCTGTTTTTGAGTCCGGTTGTGCTGATGTTTCTGTCTTGATGCATCTATACCGCTTTCCTGAAAGAAGTGGTACAAATACAGACACTCCCCGACTTATGTTCATCCGTTTTATGATTTTTCCATTTTACAGGGTTTTTTTCCCCCAAAAAAAGTCACATTTTCAGTTTAGACGTACCTACGTAGTACGCTGACGTAATGAAGCAATGACATAATGACGCTGCATCCATTGTTTACAAACGACAGACTGAATGTGCCCCTCCTTCTTCCCAGTTCAGTTTATATATATATATATATATATATATATATATATATATATATATAGCGTGTTCCCCTTGTGTTAAGACATCGTCTCTGTGATCTTTGTGTTTACACTGTTTTGCAGACTTTTGTAACCCTGAGCAGATATGGTTGGTCAGAAGATTAAGCCTACTCGTATAGGTGCAAGTCTCATACACAGAGATGAATTAACTATCTGCTCGGATTGACGCAATCTACCATGCATACTTAGTTAAGCAAAGAGTGTTGTAAAATGAATGAAAACCCAAATTCAGAAAAGAAAGAGAACTCTCTGCTCTGCTGGTGATTCACATCAGTGCAGGCTGAGTACTAAACGAGTTCAACGGCGCCCTTGCTCACTTGAAAGACCGGAAGTCCGTATAACCCCCCCCCCCCTTTCAAGCACAGCAAGTACACTACTTTGAGTATTGAGCGCCTAACATATTGTAAGCATTGATTGGCTGTTTTTAGCTCCATGTAAAGTGAGTCGGCTCAGCTTCATGTCATGTGACTCAGCTCAGCTTCATGTAAAGTGATTATCCGTCGACCATTGGAACCATTTACAATCCGAAAGATCGCATCACAGAGAATGATAAACGTTATATTTGATACTGTATTTGATATCTGATGAGTGAATTTGATTAAAATTTATCAATTTGAAATTATTTTGCTTGAATCTAATTTATTTGAAATTAATGTTGATATTATTTGATATATTTGATATTATTTTACAATGTTATGTTTATAATAATTGATTTAGGAGTGTTTTATGAGATACTGTAATGGTATTTATGGATGCATAGTACAGTATGAGCATCATATGTCACACGTCATACGTCATACGTCACTGTAACAACTTACGTTCACTTTCAACTTACGTTCGGCCCGTCCGAAACCAATTAAAAATGTAAGTCGAGGAGCGTCTGTAGTCCATTTCCTGGGTGTGTGTGTGTGATCTGAAACGATGTGGCTGGCCTTCTTCTGGAACTGGACTGCATTTATTGTGTCCAGAGCTGGTAAACGGCAGCCCATGAGCCCCTGTGCAGTTTTCACCACCCAGGCCAAGTCCTTTCTGTCCTTAGCAGTGCAGCTGCTGTACCACACCATTGCATCGAGACAGAGAATACTTTCTATTGTAGCGCTGCAGGAGTTCTTGATCAGCTGAGAGGGGAGTCCAGTAGGTTTCAGTTTTCTGAGGAAGAAAAGCCTTTGTTGGGCTTTCTTCATCAGGTGTGAGATGTTGACAGATCAGGGTAGGTTAGATGAAATGTGGATACTCGGGAAATTACTGTCCACATACTCCACTGCCTCCCATGAATACAAAGAGTAGAGTGCTGTCTTTCTGGCTCTCCTATACTGTGACCTTCTTGGTCTTGCTGGTGTTCAGGATGATGTTATTAGATGAACACAAGTTTATCAGGTGCTGAATCTCCTCTCTGTAGTGGGTCTCATTATTGTTTGACATGAGGCCTACCACAGCGGTGTCGTCGGCACAAGCGTGTTTGTTTAGTGGGTAGCAGAGCAGTCATGTGTAAAGAGGCTGAAGCCACAGGGCTGAACACACAGCCTTGTGGTGTTCCAGTGTTCAGGATCAGGGTGGTTGATGTACACTTTCCTATCCTCAGCACCTGAGGTCAGTTGTTGGTGAGGAAGTTCTTGATCCAGTAACACAAAGTGGCTGACAGTCCCAAGTTGGAGTGCTTCAGTACCAGCTTCTCTATGGGAAGTCTGCAGTGTCTCGTCCATCGTTTGGGCCACAGCGGAGGGATGGTACAGGCTCCCGTGATCCGCTGCAGCACCACCAGTATAATAAAATCCAGCAGATGGTTCAAAAAGTCCAGAATTTTTCCCTAGCTCCAACAGTTCAGCCTTCTGTCCTGTATTGTGGCTAAAAGTGGTTGAAACGTAAGCAAAAATACGAAAAGATATGAAAAAAGTTGAGTTGTGATCTGTCATGTGTGCACTCGCTGCCAGTATCCTAGAAAAGTGTCAAGTCAACAGTGAATTTACAAAAGTCTGCTGCAGCAACACCCCCCCATACCACCCCACTCTCTTCTCCTTCAATAGATAGATATGTCTACGTCAGGGAAATGCAACTATCCCAAAGAAATAATAATTTGAGCATACATACAGAAAAACAAGTACAGTACTCGCTTTATATCTCCTACACAGAAATAGAGCCTTCTTCAAGCGTCTAGATGTTACTAAACTTGCCAGATCGCAATCTATGTATTTTTATCCAATAAGACAAATTATCTCAGATGAGGTACAGTATTTCACAAATTACACCTTTTTTTTTTTTTTTTTTTTTTTTGCATAATTTGGCCATATTTTTATGGCATTTCCCTTAACTTTTCTCCCTTGAGAGATTTCCTTTCGGCTTTTCCCCTTTATCAGTGGTCGCCACAGCAAATCATTTTCCCCATTTGGTTTGGCATAGGTTTTTACGTCGGATGCCCTTCCTGACACAACCCTTTGGCAAGGGACAGAAACACGCTGATGGCTTTGCAGCTACTCTTTACGAAAGTCAGCAATGGTTCTTTTACACGCCTCTCACACCATAGACAGTGAGAGACATGGCCCGCCTTTGATAACCCAGTTAGCTGCACTGGGCGGGACAGTGACAACCTTGTGAAGAGGGGGCTTGAACCCCCGACCTTAGGATCAGCGATCCAGCGCCGTATACCACCAGGCCACCACTGCCCTCTTAACTTTTCCCCTATTCTTCCTTAATTTTCTTATTTTTTAATTTGATGAATATTAAAAAAAAAAAAAACGCGAGGCATTGAAGCACGAAGTAGTAAGGGATCCCTGTACTGTATAATAATAAATAAATGAAACTATCTAAACACGAATAAGGTTAATACGGAAAAGGCCCTGGTATTAAGATGGCACCATTTTATTTCTAATAAAAGGCAGAGGTGATTTAAATCCCCCAAGTAGCAAGGTGAAAAGGATAGAGAACAAGAGGTGTGTTTGTGGTGTCTGTATATGTGTGTGTGTGTGTGTGTGTGTGTGTGTGTGTGTGTGTGTGTGTGTGTGTGTGTGTGTGTGTGTGTGTGTATACAGGGATTAAAATGATTTATGCTTCACTGGCATGCCTTCCTTTTCACAACATGAGAGGAGAAGACTCTCTCATCAGTCACTGCTACACTCTACCATTTTTCACTCTTTCCAAATACAGTCCGTTTCACCTCTGCCTCACCTTCCAGAGTCGAGTTCTCAAAGTCCACAAGGGTGTCCAATTCCATGGCCACAACTGTGTGATGGGTTGACACTGACCTAAACTTACTATTAAATCATCAGAATTTGAAATGTAGAACAAACAGTGATTTGTGAGAAGCCAATTCATGGCCATGTTATTTTAGCCTTGAATAATGACCCTTATGGAAAACTAAACGGTTAAGTGAAATGAAGAATATAAAGAATGTGTCTTTATAGGTGGTAAATATTTCTCATGTCTAGTCAGCGACAATGTTAGACTGCATGAGATAAAATAAGCTTGACCTCAACTATTAAATAAATAAACAAAAAAACTTTATTTCACTAATCTCAAAGTTCAATAAAGACATCAGCAGCCCTAACCATCTACCCTCAGAAAACCCTTTACAAACCTGCTTTTAATAGAAGGAATAAATATTGTTTTGGTCATTTTAACTTCGTTAACAGTATTGTTCTTTTTTTTTTTTTTTTTTTTTTTTTGTTTGTTGTTGTTGTTGTTTTTTTGTTTTTTCAGTGCTAGTTGAATTGAGCAGAAATAGCGCAGGAACTCTTAACATAAGTTCTGATGTCTCCATGTTTTCAGCATTACCAGTGCTAGGTTTGTGAAATAAATCACAGCAACATGTGATAAATGAGGGTGATGCTGGAGTGACACATGTTAATGTAACATTCTGACAACTCAAAATTCACATCTTCACCATCACATAAGGTTCCAGATGTCTTCTGCTGTCTCAATGTGCAGACATATGGAGATGAGTAGAAAATTTAAGGACATGTCATACTAGGGTCTTGACCAAAGAGAAGATTTATGGATGTGGTGAAGGAGGACATGAAGGTAGTTGGAGTAAGATTAGAAGATACAGAGGATAGGGTGAGATGGAGGCGAACGGTTTGCTGTGGCGACCCCTGAAGGGAAAAGCCGAAAAGAAGAAGAAGAAGAAGAACAAGAAGAAGAAGAAGTCATACTAAGGTCTTGGGCTACCAAAAAGCTCTGGAACACAATGAAATCATTCTTCCATGTGATATTCCTGTTATGTTTTGATATTGATGAAGGGATATACCTAAAAATTCACAATGATATTCCCCTGTTTTGACAGCTGGTGAAAGTGGAGGTTGAACATTTCCATACTTGGTCACTTTACAGCCACAAAATATGTGCTATACCAACACAAAGTGTGACATAATTGTGAGGCTAGAAATTGTTTGAGGTACATCTCTGCCAGCTTTGCATATCTAGAGACTGCATTATTGCCCATTTTTCTTTTCTCAATAATCCAAGCTCAGTCAGATTGGATTGAGAGTGCTTTGAACAGCAACAATCTTGCCCCAGATTCACAGCTGAATTTTGGTTTGAATGTTGACTGGGGCCTTCTACTGCATGAATATGCTTTAATCCAGTGGTCCCCAACCTTTTTATCACCGCGGACCGGTCAACGCTTGATACTTTTACCGCCTTTTACCGGATATAGCTTTACCTTTTACCTTTTACCGGATATAGCTTGTTTATATTGTAAATATAATATCCCACCCTTGCCCAGAGTCAGATGAGATGTGCGCCAGCCTCCCTAATCAGGACTAAGCGTTACATTTTTAATCGAGCTAGAACTCTTCTTTATTTAAAAAAAAAAAAAAAAAAAAAAAAACACAGGTGATGGTGCACCATCTGGGAGGATGAAGATTCAGGCTCAGTCTCACCTGAAATCCCTGCTATTGTTTAAAACATGTCCAACTCGCCTCTGTTCATGTGCCGTCCCCTTGTGGATTACATATTAGCGCTCAAATGACCGACATGTAACCAAGAGAATCCGGTCATTTTCAAAATAAAAGTTTTTTTTTCAAAAATAAAAGATCGTTCAGACTTGGCTACTAAATAAAACAGAAATTAATAATTATTTCTTCTGTGGCCCGGTACCAATTAATCCACGGACCGGTACCAGTCAACGGCCCGGGTGTTGGGTTGTGGTTTATCTTTACCTTTGCCGTGTCCCCCACATGACTTGTGACCAGTTTCTTCTCGCCACTCATTTATAAAGGTCAGATTTGTGGAGTATATTACTAACAAGTTGCACCGTGGGCAGATTGTTCCCACTGAGCCGTGGGTCCCTGCAGCTCCTCCAGAGTTCCTTTGAGCCTCTTGGCTCTTTCTCTGTTCAGTGCTATCCTCACCCAGCCTGCCAATTTAGGTGGATGAATATGCCTTGCTAGGTTTGCAGTTGTGCCATTCTCTTTCCATTTTCAGATGACGGATTGTCAGATGATGGAACGGTGCTCTGTGAGATGTTGTCACTTCACAATTATTCACCACATTTTGTTGGTGTATTATATGAAGTCTAAATAAAGTGCATTGACTTTTGTGGTGGTAACAAGACAGAATATGGAACAATTGAAAGGAGCTGAATACTTTTGCAAGCCACTATAAAGGTTAAATTATTTTCATTGTCATTAAAGTTTAACCTCAGCTTAAGCTACTGTCTTTGTGGGGTTTGTATGTTCTCGCAACTTTTCTTTAAGCTTCTTCTGATTGTCTATTTTCTTTCACCTTCTAACAACCTTGATTACTCTAAATGATTGTGTATGAACCGGCATCCGATGTTCATTCTTGACTCATGTCTTGCATTTCCTGGGTTAGGCTGTGAATCCACCCTGAACAGGATATGGCAGTTAATGGATGAAACAATGGATGATTATCGACACTGCAGACATTACAGAAAAATAAGAAAAAGATGATGATGATGATGATGATGATGATGATGACAGAATAGAATCTTTATTGGGATAAAAAACATCAGTTGACTTGTAATTTACATGGATGTTGTAGTTTATCTTGACCTTGCTTAAATAATGACTGAAATGTCCACCTCAATTTGAGCCTTCAATGTAAACAATCGTTTTAGCGATTTTATTTTTCTACTTTTATGAAGTACGTAGATATGTTTGTGAATACATGTGTGAGGATATGTGTGTGGGCTTGTTTGCGTGCGGGTATGTGGATACATCCTCTGTGTTGAATGTGGGCATTGTATTCACAATACCCATATTCAGCACAGAGGATGTAACCGCACACTTACACCCAAACAAGGTTTTGAAGGCCCATTCTCAAGATTAAGCCGGGCCAGGTTTTGTTACTTCATTTAAATTTAGTGACACTGAAGCAGTTCAAGAAGCTGTTATTGTCATGAAACAAACAAACAAACAAAAAAATAAATAAAAAAATAAACTAATTTTAAAATAACGTATTTGATGCCCTGAAATCGATTTTGCTAAATTGCCAGATGGGTCAAGACCAATCTGATGAGTTATATGTCCTCCCAGAAGTGAAACAATAAGCAAGGAAAGACAGAGATTGGACCCTGAGGCGTGGTGAGACTCAGATTAGGGGGGAAAAATGTGCAGAATTTAGGTTGAAAGCCTTTTTCCCAACAGATATTTAACTCAACAAAGGAACAAAACTTCTCGGGCCATTACTAAGCTCTTTCTCCACAGCTACGCTTTTGTTTTACCTGTGGCTAGTCATTGTTTATTACAAACAGTGAAACTAAGCACCTTGAACAGAGCTATACACAAACTAAAGCATGAGAGGTTCCTCTAACCCAGGTGTACACGTCTTGGTTCGCATAAAAAGATAATCCCCCCTTTTTTTAAAGCCCGGAAATGGAGAGCGTCTGTTCAGACTCATGTTACTGTGTGGTATTTGTTTGAGAGGTTAAACCAGCTTCTCATGTCCATACAACAACCTTTAGCTTCTATTGAAGCCTTTCATCCTCTGTTTGAATCTCAATTCATTGTCCTGAACAACATATTATGGTTTTATCCTGGGAGATTTTTTTTTTTCTTTTTGTGTTGTATGGTACACAAAAAATAATAATAATAAAATATAATATTAAAATAATAATCATGAGTTGAATGAATGTGATATTAAAAACAATTCTGATGCTGATATCAAAATGATTATCCTGATATGTACATGATATTAAGTACAGTAATTGTCGCCACATGGAATATCATTTAATTATCTATCTTTATGTTGGTTGCAGACATAAATTCCTCATGCTGAGTTTCCTGTTTAATATGTTGCCATGATTTTTAAAATAGACACTAAGAGGACAGCAGATAGCAAGCGGAACAGTATCGACAAGCTTGGTTATTAACAATGAGTGAATGAATTGCATATTTACGGATGGTGAGTGTGTTCCGGTGCTTTGCACAACTGAAGTGTACTTACGTGCCTCAGTTTCTGTGTTATCACCTCACTGCTCCATGAGCATGAACTGTGTGTGTGTGTGTGTGTGTGTGTGTGTGTGTGTAATTCGTTCAGTAGATTTCTACTACTCATGCTTGCTGACATTGCAAAATACACACAGATAGGCCAGGCTTACACTCTGTCTAGAAATCGAAAGCAGACTTAAGGAAAAGTTCCAATGTTTTATCAAGTTCTTTAAATTGCAGAAAGATACTTTACTCGCTCATCTTGACGTTTTACCACACTTTGTATCCCACTTTGCTTTTATGTGAAAAAATTCCACTTTACTTTTTTATTGTCAAAAAGATCCACCTCTCAGTCATTTTGCTTAGTCTATTTATTAACATAAACATATGCAATAATTTTAATTACCTCAGCACTACATGGGTTTGGATGTTGGAGTATTTATTTATTTGTCTGGGTATCTGTTTGCTTTATGAATATGAGTCGAACTAAATGAGCATATAATCAGCAGGACGGATTTTTACTTGGAACATCATATCCATCATCTGACATTCCATACATTCCTCTATGCTGGTGTCCTGTGAATTTCATAATGTCTACAGAGCCGAATTAGAAGCACAACAAGAGACATGATGTTAAAAATCCCAAATGAAATTTGGCATTTTTGAAGCATATTTTCCATGACATTTTAATAAATGTCTGCCAATAAAAATTCACCCCATAACAGGATTTAGATGAGAAGTGACAATGGAAATAATTCCCCAAATTGTCAGTTGTTTGTTTCATTTGTCTTGACAATTCTCCTTTGACCTTGCACATACGGATGGGTAATTTCAAATGTCAATGTCAGAGTTACAGTGAAAGTGGGAAAAATGGTGGTGGTGGGGGGATCTGTTGAATACCAAGGGTATTATTTTTATTTCTTCGGTGCGGTTCAGTTTTAAAATCTGAAAATGATTTTGGTCCTCACAGATGAAATGTAATTTGTGTAAGCAATAAAAGAATACAGTGGTACCTCACCTTACGAAAGGCTCACCGAATGAAAAATTCAGGTTACGAAAAGCATTTCCCTAAAATTTTTGTCTCAGGATACGAAACAAGTTCATGTTACGAAAGCGCCATCTTAAAAATTCAAACGCGCCATTCAAACATTAAAACGCGCCATTCAAACAATGCACCAGCTGCTCTCCCATCAATGATGTTCAAACATCCCGCCCCACTGGCCTCCCATTGACTAAAAACTGAGCTGTCGTTCATGTCGCCTTCAATCAAGTGCCATCTTGGACAGGTCCACCTGACGCCATCTTGGACAGGGACGCCATCTTGACCTGACGCCATCTTGGACGCCATCTTGGACATCATTGCCTAGAAGGAATGACGCATCTACCTCCCATTGCCTATTATAGAGCTGAATCCACCATGATGCTTTTTGTGTAAAGGACAGAGTTACAGTTGTTTTAGGCTTTATTTCTTGACTCAGGCTTTTAATCTTCCATAAACATTTGTAAGATTATAACTCTGCTAAGAAGACATGGTCAACACACACACACACACACACACGGTTGTGAAGAAGCGGGCTCGAGTGATCTCACAAAGGAATATGGCCAAACTCATCTACCATCGGTACGATATTGAAGCAGAAGGAGGTCTTAAAGGTCTGCTTTTATAATTTTTAAAGGGTTTATGGGGTAGTATTGGGAGCCTTGGAACGACTCACGCGTTTTGACATGTAAAATGCGGTTCAATTTACGAAAAATGCTCTAAAACGGATTAATTTCGTAAGGTGAGGTACCACTGTCCTTTATTCACATATGATAGAAGTCAAATGTTGTTTGGCATTTTGTCCACTATACTGTCACGAATCTTGTTTGTAGTAACTGATTATATATTCCAGTGTTGGTAAATAGTGAATAGCTTGAACGAATTCCTGGACTACTGCTTGAAGTTCAATGGCAGCTTCTGTCAGCCTGCTGTGATTGACTGCTGAAAAGGGCAGATAGGTCATGCTGAGTGTAATGGAATTTATTTAGAGCATACTGGGAAACATGACTTGAGACTAAGCTCTATACCACTGTGTGACACACAAACACACATTCCAGGGCTACAATCAACACCTCCGCTCAATACACACTTCCCCAACATCTGTTCAGGGAGCAGTAAAGAGCAGCTCTCGGACTCAGACTAAGTGTATACAATCTTTCTTTTATATACAAAAACAAAAAATTCTTACTGTTTCATCCTGAATTTTCTTTTTTTTTCCCTTAACATGCAACAAACATCTTAATATATTCGCAGAGGTGCATTAGAAAGAGAGGGAAAGCACTGCATTAGGACAAGGAGAACTAAAGCTCCTTCCCAGCATTTTTTTTTTCTATCAGTTTTAAATATGCATAAAGGCCGGTGGTGTCTACTCTAAATATAAATGTTGGTAACGTTGAACACTCTTTTATGGCCACTGAGATTGCAGACAGTACTTTGGGTCAGGAGAGAGCCGAGTTGGCTTTTTGGCCTCGTGTTTTCACTCTCTCTGAGTTCATCTAATCCCTTCACTCCTTTTTTTTTTTTATCCTTTTTAATGTGTGCCTCAGTAATTAAGCAGATCCAATGTCTGATGAGATTGCAGGTACTTCAAAGTCTCACCACAAACCCGATGGCTAGCATTTCATTTATCAGAAAGGTCTCGGTGCCAGCACTGCCGCCTGCCTGGGTTTCTAATAAGAGCACATTCATTTAAACAGCCAGGCCCTGTTTTATATGAGGAAACGTGCCGTTTTTGTCAAATAGGTCTAAACAACACCAGCTGAGACACTAATTCAGGTTTTTGGGATGTAATGAGATGAGAAGCTTTTCAAACATGTCAGTTTAACAGGGATAAAAACGTGGACATTTACAATATAGAACGGGTTTCCACATTAAGACTGATCCAGTAAATGTGTTCCTTTTCGCACAGTCTAAAGATGCGAAGCTGATACAACAAGAATGACTTTGACCTGAATGAGTAGACTGAGTCCATTAGATTTATTTAAAATAATGTGAAAGTTTTTAGCACAAATAGGTAAAGAGCATTTATGCATCTTTGGATTTTTTTTCATATGCATTTTGACAAGCCCTGGGGTGTTAAATGTGGCCGAGGGTCAGTTTGAGCAGCGTTATGCAGAGCAGTGAGTCAACTCCTGTGGCAGAAAGCGTAGAATAGTCTGAACGAATGTGACAACATGACATCAGAGTGCAAAATGAACTGTTAAAAACGCCAGAGGTTAGAACGCTGTTTGGCACCACACACACACACACACACACACACACACACACACACACACTTTTCAGCATATCTTAGTATGCCCACAGCTGTCAGCCAATATTCATAGAATATAGTATGTTTTGTAGTATAAATTAAAATAAAAACAAAAATTTGCTACTTATTTCTGGCATTTGTTTTTTCACTTCACAATGGGGAGCAAATGTAGACATTAGCTATTGTTTTGAAGGACGGTAGAGTAAATGATAAACATCTCGGATCTAGGCTGTGCGTAAAGGTCAATTGCGCAAACTGAACCTTATGGCAGATGTATGAGCAATTGTTCATCTTGGGTGGGCTGCGTGTTGAGATTCTTATCTGTGGTGATCATACTAAGGCAATGGATCCAGATAATAGAATAGCCTTATAAGCTTGGTGGCAGGTGCTATCTGTCACCTAATTTAATTTTATTAATTAAAACAGAATCATTTCAATTTAAAACATCAGCAATAACCTTTGGAAAGGGGATCTCAGTTACTGTTTGCATTCTGGCTCAGTAAATGTCACTGAACCCACTCTCACACCATGTGAATTCTCTGTATATTTTTAAATCAGCATCGATGCAGGTAATTAGAATTTATATTCCTTTTTTTATATATATAAATCAGACGCTGTATTTTCAGTGTTATGCCTTTGCAGCTGTTGGTAGCTCTGTGGTTAGGAAAGTGAACTTGATAAAGTTTTAACTTGCAATAAGTGATAGAAAGCCCAGTGTGTCATGCTCACTGTAGTACAGCTATAGGCCAATAATGCTCCATTATAATGCAAGGCGCTGACAGTCTTGTCGTTTCCATACATTCCCTCTGTGTTTTGGGATTTAATAATTTACAAATTAAGAGTTAGTGGTACAGCTTGAGCTGAGTGTGTTTCAATTTAGCTGAAGTGTGCCTTGTTTGCAATAATCTCCTTTTCTCTTTTATCGCTCTTCCTTTTGTTTCTCTCTGCTGTGTCTCTTCGGCATTGTGCTCTGTGCTGTGAGCACCCCTTTGCACTTTAATATCCTGTAGAGAGACACCATTTCTGTCAATATTTTATTGACGAAGGAGTGGGTGTGCGTGTGCATGGAGGCCGGGGTGGGTGGGTGGGGGGGGGGGGGGGTGCCTATGGGTTTTTTTTAGGGGTGTGGCTGTTCATCAGCACAGTGGTGGGAAGATTTTAACTGCAATGGTGTAGCATGGGTTATGTAGCATGAAGGAACATGCAGTACCAACACAGCACATTTTCTGAATAGGAGTTGCCAGTTCATTACATTTCAAAAGGCCCATACTAGCAGGACGACCTTTAAAACCTGCACTGTTTTGCCGAAACAAAATAAATAAATCACACGGTGTTTTTATCAGCTGCAGTTGGTCCAACTTGTACATGTTACATGAAGACAGATAGCCTTGTTTGTTTGTTTGTTTGTTTTTTTGTTTTTTTTTTTTTGTTGTTTTTTTTAATTATAGTGAGTCAAATTAATACCTGAGGTATAATTTGTGTATCCTACTGTACATCAGGGAGATCACTGTTTTGTTTGAACCTATATGATCATGCAGATTAGATGTCAATGGTTGGAGCTGGAAAGAATAAAAGAGGTGTGTGTGTGAGAGAGAGAGAGAAAGAGACTTACATGTAAACTTATTTTTAGTGAGTAGGCTGTGCCATGAAAAAAGTATTTAGCTCTATTGTTGTGCTGCACATTAAAAAAAATGATTTCATGTTGTAATTGTAATAAAATAAAAACTGCAAACCTGGTCATTCTTTCATGATACAAAGTACATGGATCCCTCGATACTTCACGCTTCAAATCATGCGGCTTTAGTGCATCGCTTTTTTTTTTTTTTTTTTTTTTTTTTTTTTTTTAATATTCATTGTATTAAAAAAAAAAATAAGGAAATTAAGGAATAATAGGGGGGGAGTTAAGGAAAGTGCTGCAAAAACAAGGCCAATTATGCAAAAACCAAAACAAAACAATCCCTAAACCAACAAATAACAACCCAAAACCTCCCATCAAAACCAGTTACATTTTTGTTAGGCACACATCTGCATGCGTACGTGTCTGTATGTGTGTGTATTTATATTTTATTTACATCGTATGCATTATTTTTAGTGTTTAATTTTTATTGTAAGCATTTATAGCATTGAATATGTAATATTGATATTATATACACATCTACAGTACATGTATGTATTCATCAGTTTGGGGGGGGGGGGGTGAATCTACTTTGCGGAATTCGATGGTCGCGGGGGATCTCGGTCCCAATTAACCCCGGAAAGTGAGGGATCTCTGTATATCAGTTTTGAAAGCATCGATAAAAAGCTTCCACAGAAATGTAGAGAGCTGTATGGTTAATGATTTTTGCAATCACAAATGTTATGATTTTTACTTGAACAGACTTTTTAAAACGGTACAGATCCTATCACCTACTCACACCCACACTTCGTGTTCAGAGATACTTTACGTGTACGTTTCTTAAAGTAAACAGTAAAGCCTTTATTTATTTTTTTTGTTCCAGATTGTAATACTGCAGGATGTAAAAAGTTCAAAAAAGCGGTGAATAATTATGCAGGGAATTGTATGTTTAAATTAGAATTCATTTGAATTGCCCTATACAGTCTTCACTGAATAAAATGAAGTGTTTTCTGATTCTAAACATGTAATTATTTCCTCATATCAATCACTGGGTGACATCTGTGTTCTCCTCCACTGCTTTTGTACTGTAATTGGATAAAAGTTGCCCAGCTGAGGTTAGGCATTAATAAGAAAACAAACAAAACTATAACCCTAATTCTCTATACAGTTATTGTCTCCACCTGAGTTGTATAGAAGAAGTCCTGGCTTATTGCATTGTGGTGCTCATGGGCTTTTTGGAAATATGAATAGCTTTAATTAAACGCCACTTGCATTGCCATCTGGCCTTTTGGAACCAGCTCCTCAAATGAAGCATGGAGAGAGCACTGTTTTCCTACAGCGTTCCTTTTTCAATTCCTTAATCTGTTTGCGAAGCAAAACAGCTAGAAATCATACTAGAAAAGCTTTGCTATTCATACTTAGTACTTTTAAATGCTTATTCTTGTTTGTTTGTTTTTTTTTTTTTTTAAAGAGCTGAAATAAACAAACTTTCTTATATGGAAATACAGTAAAACCTCGGCTGACGAACGCTTAAGCTCACGAACATTTCGCCTCAAGAACATTAAATTTGCGAGCATATAGTCTCTGCTGACGAACTAGTTTTCGGCAGACGAACCAAACCACGCGGTCGAACAGCGCCACGGTGGCGGCCACGAGAAGCTGACGCACGCTCACGGCGTCACAGTTCGTCACCCCCTTTCTTTGAGTGCGGACGTGGTTTGTGTTTGATAGACATTTTGGACCATATTGAATGTACTTTTGCTATTATGGGACCGAAAAAGACCCCACCACAGGCGGAGATCATTGAAAAACACGAACGAGGTGTGCGTTTGTGTGACTCAGCGTCCCAGTACCAGTACGCTAAGTCTACCATTGCTCCCATCCTTAAGAACAAGGAAGCTATTAAGGGTGCGTGTGTGGCTAAGGGCGTTTCCAAACAGTAGGCGTTTCCAAACACTCCTTCCAAACAGTAAGTCCCTCCCTCTCTCCTCCTCCCACTCCATTCCATCAAGCCATCAACTACCATCACAAAGGTAAATAAAACCACTTTATTATACAGTACAGTTTATTTCTTTAATTACAATACAATAGACATTTATTATACATAAAATAAGGTATATTTTTGTGTAGTTTTAAGGCTTATTTAGTAGAAAATTATGTTTTATGGGGACCTGGGAACGGATTATTCTCATTTTAATGGTTTCTTATGGGAAATAAATGTTCGGAAGACGAACTTTTCGCCTTACACACACTTTCTGGGAACCAATTATGTTCGTGAGCTGAGGTATCACTGTACTGCGTCATATTTATGTACGGTGCAGCATGCTCTATATCAGGGGTGCCCAATCCTGCTCCTGGTGATCTATTGACAGTCACTCCAATCCTGATTATGAGTTAATTATTGAGTTAAAATCTTCAGGAAGGGAGATCACCAGGAACAAGACTGGGCAACCCTGCTTCATATAATATCAGAGAATATCTTGGGTGGGGGGGAGAAAGTATTTTGGCAACATGTTTTGTTTGTTTGACAATGGGGCAGTGGTAGTCTCGTGATATAGGGCGCTGGATCGCTGATCCAAAGGTTGGGGGTTCGAGTCCCACTCTCCACAAGGTTGTCACTGCCCCCCCCCCCAGTGCAGCTAACTGGGTTATCAAAGGCGGGCCATGTCTGTCACTGTCTATGGTGAGAGGTTCATGTAAAAGAACCATTGCTGACTGTCGTAAAGAGTAGCTGCAAAGTCGTCAGCGTTTTTCTGTCCCTTGCTAAAAGGGTTGTGACAGGAAGGGCATCCGACGTAAAAACCTCTGCCAAATCAAAAACGTGCGAATCAGATGATTCGCTGTGGCGACTCCCGAGTAAAAGGGAAAAAGCCAAAAGAAAGACAGACAGTTTTGTTTGTTTGACAATATACTGGAATCGAACTTGCAAACAACAGATTTTTGTCGTCGTCGTCCCCCCGGTTTGTTTTTTAAAGCTTAAAGCTAGCTCTTAAAAATGTATTGCCACATGCTTATTTAAATAATAATTTATTTCAGACCACATATCTGACATGCCCAGTTTAAAAAACCTCCAAAATAGAAAACTGTAAAATGGCCAAAACTGACAAGGATTCTGAGCTTATATAGGATTGTGTGTTATGTGTTCTTGCACCCTTGAGAAAGTTCTGGTTCTCAGTGCTATGCTTGGCCAGGAAACTCCCAATCCCCAACTGATAATCCCCACCCACCCACACACGCACACATATACACACATTCACAGGTCACAATGAGAATTTATGGAGGCCAAGGTATATGTTATAAAGTTAAAATTGTATCCTTGAAAAAGTAATAAAGGAAACAAAATAAAATAATAATGTGCATAATCTCACTTTATAGATGAGGGATGCATAAACATAACGATTTCAGACCAGTTGCTCTGGCATCACATGTGACGAAGACTACAGAGTGGCTACTACTTCACCACTTATGGCCACAGTTTGCCCTGCTCTAGAGTAGAAGTGGAAAATACAATCCGCTGTTTCATCAATCCCTCTCTCACCTGCATGGGATCAGCGGTGCTGTAAGAATCACATTCCGAGACTTCTCCAGCGACTTCAACACCATCCAGCGTTTGCTCCTCAGGAGCAAACTGACACCGCTGGGAGTAGGCTCACACCTAGTGGACTGGATCACTGACTACCTGACAGACAGACCTCAGTATGTGCGAGTGGGGGACCACATGTCAGACACGGTAGTCAGCAGCACAGGAGCACCGCAAGAAACAGTACTCGCCCCGTTCCTGTACAGGCTGTACACCTTGGACCTGCAGTATAACTCACAGTATTGCCATGTTCAGAAGTTTGTAGATGACACAGCTATTGTAGGCTGTACCAAGAGTGGATGAAGGACTTTGTTTCATTTGTTTGTGACGCCAACCACATGCACCTCGACACCACCAAAACAAACAAAATGGTGATAGACTTCTGGAGACAGTGACAATGAGAGAGGACCAAGACGAGATTGTGCAGACATACAGATACCTGGCCATGCAGCTGAATGACAAATTGGACTGGACTGCCGACATTGATGCTCTGTGCAAGAAAGGACAGAGCCATCTGTACTTCATCAGCAGGCTAGCATCCTTCAACATCTGCAAAAAAACATAAAACTGAAGCAGATGTTCTACCAGTCTGTGGTGGCAAGTGCCCTCCATTATTACGTGGTCCACTGGGAAAAGTGTTAAGAAGAAGGACGCCTCATGACTGGACAAACTGGTGAAGAAAGCGGTGCCTGTAGTTGGGATAGAACAAGACAGTGTAACACCAGCAGCACAGCGACGGCCACTGAGAAGGCTCCTGTCAATTATAGACAATTCATTGCATCCACTGCACACCATCATTACCAGACAGAAGAGAAACATCAGCGACAGGTTACTATCACTGCCCTGCTCCACTGACAGACTGAGGAGATCGTTCCTCCACATGCCATCAGACTTGTTCAGTGTAGCATGGGTGGGGGGAGACGTTAGCACAACACACACACACACACACCTGCCTTGCAATGCACCACATCATGCACCTTAGCCTGCAAAAACATGTTCACACTGGACTTTTTAAGTTATTTGCTCTGAACAGCCAATTACCAGGTCAACAAAAACTGCACTGCACTATCACATCTCACAGCACACCATGAACCTTAATCTGCACATGGATGCAGCTACTCTTTACGAAAGTCAGCAATGGTTCTTTTACATGCCTCTCACCACAGACAGTGAAAGACATGGCCCGCCTTTGATAACCCAGTTAGCTGCACTGGAGGGGACAGTGACAACCTTGTGGGGATTCGAACCCCCAACCTTAGAATCAGTGACCCTGCGCCCTATCCACTAGACCACCACTGCCCTATGTGTGTCTGTCTTCCTTTCGGCTTTTTCCCTTTTTACTCGGGAGTCGCCACAGTGAATCATCTGACTCGCACGTTTTGATTTGGCAGAGGTTTTTTACGTCGGATGTCCTTCCTGTCACAACCCTTTTTAGCAAGGGACAGAAACACGCTGACGACTTTGCAGCTACTCTTTACGAAAGTCAGCAATGGTTCTTTTACATGAACCTCTCACCATAGACAGTGACAGACATGGCCCATCTTTGATAACCCAGTTAGCTGCACTGGGGGGGGACAGTGACAACCTTGTGGAGAGTGGGACCCGAACCCCCAACCTTTGGATCAGCGATCCAGTGCCCTATACCACTAGACCACCATTGCCCCACATACATATATATATATATATAAATAAATATACTGGTGAAATGTACTAGGAAAACCTTATCTGTGTAAACCCCCCTCTCTCTCTTGCTCTCATTCTGTGAGCGTGTGTGTGGTGCGTAGAGCCATCACACCCACAACAGGGTTTCCTCATTAGAAAGACATGCTTTTCCTGACCTTAATCCTGCAATACTCTCTCTCTCTCTCTCTCTCTCGCTCTCTCTCTCACACACACACACACACTGTTAAATTCCTGAATTAAACTGTGATGGAATTTCAACCATTCGGTGTGTGTGTGTGTGTGTGTGTGTGTGTGTGTGTGTCTTGCAACTACATTAACTGTGTGCCTTGAAGCAAGCATGTGCTTCCCTTGCCCTAAAGGGTTCGTGGTGATAATGATCATATGGAAGCGTACTTAAAAGGTGAGAAATGTTAGAATTAAACTGCGAAGAAATTCAAATGACCACCTATAGATATATAGATAGATAATATAAACAAGTAAATAAATAAATAAAACTGAGTATAAATGATGAGTCAGCTTTAAACCCCATCGAAAGAATCTTATACGCAATATCCTTCAAGTTCAGCAACCACATTTACCTGACCTGTGACCTTACAGACAGACTACTAACGTCATGGTTTGTAAGTAAGGATGTTTGTCTTGCTCTTTCACTCCCAGTTTACCTCATTTGACACTCTGGGACACACTCATTGTACACATTATGATGAACATGTGAAGGACGGAAATGGCCCAGTGCAATAAATAGCCAATTGGCTTCCACCATAACTATGAAGTTCACTGGAATAAACGACTACAGATTTTGTATGTTACCATTTATGGAGATTGTTTTTTTTTTTATGTTGGTAGATACTTTAATATCACTTGTTCGCAAAACTAACTTTACATGGTGAGAATGAGAAGAGTGAGGGTTTTGTTTGTTTGTTTGTTTGTTTGCTTGTTTCATTTGATTGTTTTCGTGGTGGCGAGCAGATGCTGAGCTTGTAACTTTTAGGAAGTGATGATTGAAAGAAACGTTGTCAGTTACTCAAGACGATGAACAATTTCTTTTCTTTGCGATCTTCATGAATATACAAAGCATTTTGATGAATAGATAGACCGACCGTCATGCTGTTTTGTAGCATTCAAGTGTTTGCACGTTCTGAAAATAGTGGTAGACTGGGGTCCAACAAAAACAATGTGTTACTGACAGAGAAACAACTATACCAGAAACTGAATTAATATAACAGAAATGTTAAATTAAAATATCAAATATCATCATAGTAAGAGAATCAAAATAAATTACAATACAGCTGTCAGGTCATGTATTACATTTTCTTTTCTTTGTTTAAAATTTTTTTTCATCAGTTCAGTTCATTTTCTATAACCGCTTAATCCTAATTAGGGTCACGGGGAGGCTGGCTCCCAAGTCGACTCCGGGCCAGGGCAGAGTACACCCTGGACAGCTCGCCAGGCTATTGCAGGACGGAAACACACTGACGGCTTTGCAGCCGACTCGTGTCGAAAGTCAGCAATGGATCTTTGATATGAACCTCACACCATAGACAGTGAGGGACAAGGCCTTTTATTATTTTTTAAATACTTAAATACCAAAAATACTTTTCCAGGGTATCAAGGAATCATAAATTTTCTGTTTATTAGATTTATTTCCGCACCAGTTCACTGATTCAGTTGATAAAGTGGACAGTATTTGTGAGCCACAGCTTTTCTTTGCTTAATGGTGCATGCCATAAATCTGACAGATGCAACCAATCAATTATCCCGATCTGCCCTTTACATCCTCGATCCCCATATATCCTGGTTAGTTTTAAAGCAAGACACAGTTTAATATGTATCTTAAATGTTGATGACTCATAATTACATCATAATTTAGTTAAGTGTTGCTCTGTAATGAAGGACCTACTTTGCCTTGCCACACTTACTCAGAGATAAACAAGTTTTTCATACCAGTCTCCTGATTGCACCTTTATCAATCACAGCTGCTCAAACTAATTAATGAACTAATACTATGTTAATGTTTAATCATAAATATAAGAAATCATGTGTCATGAAGAGACCCATGCAGTGCTATGTGAATGCATACTCTACTATATAACTACTCCACTTAAGATTCAATAATTTATAAATCAATTATTTAATTATAAATAATTGGACACCAATGTGTGTGTTAAACACTTAATCAACAATGATTAAATTTTCAATATGCATCAATTTTAAATGCAACTTGAATGACATTGCAGCACAACATTGTTACTACAACGAGGCACAAAACACTCACTCGCTTTATAGAGTATTGCTGGACAAAATCATACAAGTGGCGAACATATCGTAGGCTGAGAGTGGCAAATGAATGATAAACCATCACCTAGGCTACTAAAAACTAAAAAAAAAAAAAAAAAATCAAAGTGAATATTGCTGAATATATAATAAAGTTTTATTTTTTATTTTTTTTTAATTTATGCCCCCCACTTTAAAAACACAAAGGCTGCATCACATGGGATTAGGATTTGAGATTTCAGAGTTGTAGACCATAATTTTTTGCCTTTTTTTTTTTTTTTTTGAGTCGAGCATTATCCCACGTTTTAGAGGTGGATTATTACCAATTATTGACCGAGGTGAGGTATAATATAGAGAACTGTTAAGCTTGAGGGATTTTTATCTGCTGAGGCTGAAGGTTAAGTCAGAAAACAGCCTCCAAGATCTGAATAATGTTTTATAACATACAAGTGTCTCATTCTATACTTATAATTTATTCAAAGTAATAAATCAAAGTATAACCATATAAGGAAATAATGAATCATTTGAGGACTTTGCACAAGTTGGACAAGTTGGAAATGAGAAAATATTTTGAATGCATAATAAACGGCACATCCCGAGATGGCAAAACAAACTAATTTTGTTGTTCCCATGTAATATATACGTGATGCGAAGAATTGATTGAAAGCTGGCAGCCTACGTCTTGTGCTGGATCAGTGTTCATGCTGATTTAAACAAGCCTGTGCAAATGACTGAGTAGGCACCATTCATATGATGCATACCTCATTATGAATTATGATGTCATCACATAGACATCTTTCATATTCATCAAGCCTATCAACTACAAAAAAACAAAACGGTATATATATATCTATATATATATATATATATATATATATTTATTGCACATGTATAATATATATATATATATATATATATATATATATATATATATATCTATATATATATATATATATATATATATTTATTGCACATGTATAATATATATTGCATATGTATAATATATATTGTCTATCACTAGCTTGAGCACTTGAACAGACACTGGCTCTCATTTATCAATTTACCATTTAAACCAGTAGAGATCCCAGTACAAAAATATTGTCCAGTTGCAATGTAAAAATATTTGGCATCAATCACAGTGATTGCGAAAAACTGTCATCATTTAAATACCGGGCCCTTAAATATTCTCTGTTTAGAGGCTGCACGCTTAGACTTCATTACACAGAGGGCAATAATATGGCGGGGAAGAAAAACCTCTCCTCCCTTCCACAAAGCCAGGCGACCAGAAGCAGTGTGAGAGAGAAAAATAGTGTGTCCCCTGCACCCTGTGCTGACACATCATGAAGGCAACTTACTCGCTATACCTCACTTTCCAAAAATTAATTTTCTGAAAAACGGACTTGCATCTTACAGAGCAATTTCTACGAGTGATGACTGCCAAAACTCCTGTTTATAGGTGACTAATATATCGAATATACCACAATTCAAATCCGCAGGCTTATTGCTTTTCAGTGATTAATCTTAGATTCATTTCAAATGTCTTTTTTACACACACTCCCCCCCCCCTCTCTCTCTCTCTCTCTCTCTCTCTCTCCCCCCCTCTCTCTCTCTGTGTCACGCAGTTTTGTGAAAGTTTTTTTTCCTTACGACATCAATCTTTTTTTTTTTTCCCTCGTCACATTCTCCTCCGATTTGTTCATTATATATCTATTTTATCTATCCCGTTACATTCAATTTGCTGGTATATTTATTTATTGGTAAATTATCGTCAATATAAATGAGTCAGAAAGTAAAAACGTTCAGATAATGCTGAACACGCAAGCAGATTTCCTGCTGAACTCTGACACAGCTACCTTGATGAGGTACAGACACTAACATGGCAACTGATGAGGCTAGCACACATTTTAGCTTGCAAACAAAATATGGTGATAAGCCAAAAAACAAAATGGCACAAGTATGGACATATGAAGCCAGATTTTATCGACTGTCTGTTTACTTAATGTATGTGTGTTCAGATGTTGTACTTCCATTGGCAGTCCAAGTCTTATGCTCATTTTATTAGCTCAGAGACCTGGGCTCCCTGATTATATTAATTAATTTCTCGTGATGTGTAAGTGTTTGGCCAGATTTCTTGGGATTTGATTTGTCACCTATAATTTGATTTAGCTTTTAAGTTTAAAGCTTATCTTTTTGTGTTTGCCCCTACCATTTTCCATATGCTCTGCCTCACCGACACTGCCATCCGGCGTGGTCCTCTCATAGGCATCCTCAGGAAGGGGGAGGGCTCCCAGCCGGGGGCCTGTGGAGCTCTTGCTGCTCGGTGTCTCCGACTCGTCAAGGCCACTGTCGTAGCAGCTCTGCAGAGAGCCTTGGTGAGGGTCCTGGGGCTGGCTCACCACCGAGAACGTCACTCGGCGGAATGGCTACAAGAGAACAGAGTGCTGCGAGTCAGTGGACTGAGGAGTTCCAAGATGCAAGGAGGGTTTGTTATTTAAGGAAGAAGGGCACTGGGGGTATGTTGTTGGGTCGCAACTTATTTAAGGTTTAATTCTAAAACCCCAGGTCTCAACCTCAAGTCTTTATGGGTCAGTGGATGCAAGGTTGTTTTACGTTTAACTTTCTTTGGAAGGGCATAGTTTGAGTGTTTTTAGTCACTGTAATTAAAACCCGAATCTGTGCTTAAGAGAAGTTCATAGTTAAAACCTGTGCATATACTGGCCCTTCAGGTCCTGAGTTTGAAACCTCTGGCCTACATAATTACACAAGTAAATGCAGTATGTAGGATGCTTTCTGACACAGCACTGTGCTTTGGGAGCTCTGCAGAAAAAAAAAAAAAAAAAAAAGATTAATGTTGACCACTTTACTTAGGTAGCAAAAGAAGTGTTGGGATATTAATGACTTAGGCAGTAATTGTCACATGTATGGGTCTTGGGAATATGACTTGAAAGCTCTCAGGATTAAGTAGACATGCCACACTTGGTGTAGAGGTGTTAAATATAGCAGGGAGGTCTGAAGGACGCTCGTGTCTCCTTGTGCAGTTTACTTTATAAGAAAAACAGGACACGGGGAGTGTATAAGATCCCGGGGGGGTAGGATGGAGCACGTTGCTACGGCAAATAAACAAGCAGTGTGTTCATGAGCACGTACACACATTTATAGACACATAGATTCATGCAAGTACATACAGCGCTTTACAGAAAGGATGGTCTCACAGGAATAAACGTATGCAGGTGCATCGGCACACACATGAAGACAACAAAAAATCTGATGAAATAGCAGCTTATGTCGAGTTTTCTGACTCGGAACTTCAAAGTTGTTTTTTTTTTTTTTTTCCCCTGCAAGTTTCCACTAACAAAATGTTTTCCATCCATTCAAAACTCAGCAGGCTACCTTGCCTGAAGAAATGCAGTCAAGAAACAAATTGATCAGCAGGAGTAACGTAAGGTATGCACAATTCTTTCAACTCTGCACAACCACAGAGATGCAATTGGAATAGAAACAATATCTATTTAGCACATAACCTACAACTATAGCACACATACAGAACCCGTCATATTATTCCATATATAAACATTGGAAAAGAAAATTCCAAACACGGTTGCCTTTTTTTTTAACTTTCCCTCTAAATGCTACAAGACATTTCATTTTAAACACACAAGCTGTTGTTTCTCTGACAATGCATGTGCAGAACTCTGTAGGTGGACAAGTTGGATAGGACAAGTGTGATAATTCTTTGTTGATGCTGCAGTAGGCTGCAGTCAAGGACGTCCATGTAGGAACCGTAAAGTTGACTCGGAATGACTGACGAAGAGAACTGCTTAAGGATATTGCACTTATGTGATATGGTGAGTCCCCTCATGGGTGGGGAGATAGATAGATAGATACTCTAGATAGATGGATAGATAGATAGATAGATACATACATACATACATACTGTAGATACATACATACATACATACATACATACTGATAGATACATACATACTATAGATAGATAGATGCATACTATAGATAGATAGAGGCATACTATAGATACATACATACATGCATACATACTGTAGATAGATAGATAGACAGGCAGATAGATAGATAGATAGATACATACATACATACATACATACATACATACATACTGTACATACATACATACTATAGCTAGATAGATACATACATACTGTAGATAGACAGATAGATAGATAGATAGATAGATAGAGCATGTGTGTGTGTGTGTGTGTGAGAGAGAGAGAGAGAGAGAGAGAGAGAATTAAAATTTAATCTCGATGCTTTAATGAGGATGGTAGCCTTGTAATTAAACTACTGACTCCTGCACATATTGGAAGAGTGATGAAAAGTGGCCATGCTGTATTCTACCTTATTTCTCCCCCCTCTCTCACTTGCTTACACACACACACACACACACACACACACCCCTGCCATCATTTAACAAAGGGGCCAAACGAGTGTAATAATTGCACACGCCTCCATATTCTCACTTTCTCACGCACACTTAAACACCAACACACATCGTCATCAGCAAAGAACATCAACTACTGCCAGGAAAAAAAAGGTCATTATAAAAATTAACCATAAAGGCAGCACATAGCAATGGTAGCAATACACTGAGTATGTTTTTTTAGTTAAAAAATAAAAATAAAAAAGCACAACTGAATGCAACGCTATAAACAAATACGATAACTGTCTAATGAAAAGGTGAAGGAGTAAATGTGCTTTATTAATCAAAACCTAATGGCCTTGTGGAATTTTTAATGCCTCATGATCTGCCTCTTCTTGCCTTTCTCCCTGCCCTGTCTCCACTGCTTTCAAAAATATTAAAGGTGACAGTGAATCATCACTCACTCTTGGTCATTTTCCTACCTTTTTATTTCTTCTTCTTCTTGTTCTTCTTCTTCTTATTATTTTATTTTTGTTTTGTTTTTTTTTTGTGTGTGTGTGTGTGTGTGTGTGTGTGTGTAATGCATCTCTGATGGAGTACTTTGATGCTCCCCATTACTCCAAATTGTGCCTCTCATTTGACACATTACTATAACCTTGACATTTGTATTTTAATAAATTAGGGAAGGAAAAGTGAAGGAGTGTGTAAAGGTTAGCTATGGAGGTGGGTGCACACACACACACACACACACACACACACACACACAGAGAGAGAGAGAGAATGTCATCTTACTCAGTTAACTGATGGCACATGCAATGCTCATTCATCACCTTTTTTTCCCTCACACCCCCACGCACATTCTCACTCATTTAGTGTCATTCTTTGATGGCGTGATAGCAGTGCGCCATCTTTGTTATTACAGTATGTCATTTTTCAGTGAAGATTAGTTCACACCCATTAACCCTATGCACCTCATCACTATTCTAAGTCTGTGACATTTATTAAAAAATAAAAATAAAAATAAAAAAACCTTTTTATAACATTTTATACAAATGTTAATTTGTGTGGTACAGTGATCTATTTACTCACCATCACATCTCAATAATGCAGCAAACTTTGGACTAAAGTGAAAATATTAACCATTTTCATTTATCTTCATCCCTCACTTTCTCTATATCTCTTTTTTTTCAATCTCAGAGTAATGTAATCGCAATAAAAGCATCCATCTTCAGAATCAAATTATTCTCAAATAAATCTGACTTTTGAAAAATCCCCCAACAATGAAGGAAGATAGGGGCAATTGTGGCCCGTGGTACGGTGCTGGATTACTGATCCCAAGTTCAAGCATCACTGTCAACAGATTGTCTCTGCTGCCCAGTCCCAGTGTAGCTAACTGGGTTATCAGAAGCCGGCCATGTCTCTGATGGTCTACGGTGGGAGGCATGTAAAAGAATAAAAGAACCATCGTTCGCTTTTATCAAGAGTAGGTCGCATAGTCGTCATCGTGTTTCTGCCCTGCGATGCCCTGGTGAGCTGTCCAGGATGTACTCTTCTCTCGCACAGATTCGGCAGATGGACACCAGTCTCCTTGCGACCCTAATTAGGATTAAACAGTTAAGAAAATATATAAACGATTGTATGGAGGAAAATCTAGATCCAATGGAGGGACGAATTTATATAAAATAAATTGCTGAAATGTACCAGGGAAAGAATTTCCACAAGGTGCACCAGCATATGAAGAAAAATTGACTTTAGAAAGTGAAGAAAGAAGTTAATTCACAGACATTCTCGAGGGTGATCCATATCTTTTCATGGCACATATTTTTGAGTGGAAAAAAAAAAGTATTATGTCAATTATTTAATATAAACCAAAATGGAATATTCTTTGCTGAATCTATTTTGACAAACACTGAATTTTGTGAATAGAGAATTAGAACTGGAACTGCAGACTAAGAAATGTAACTGAGAGTCTTATAAAGTCAAAAAAGTAATCACCAAAATTCAACCACAAAAGCCCCAATTCAGTTCAATTAGTTCATAAAATAGTGAATTCCTCTTTCTTGTTCAGATGTTTTACTGTGGTGGTCTGTCTTTTACTCCCTGCTGTGATGTAACACAGCCATGACCCTTTCAACAGAATACCGGCCTGTCTTTTGGATATATAGGTTCATTACATGCCTCACACACACACACACACACACACACAAGGCAAGCATCCAAATAAAATGCCATCCACACACGACCCCCTAGGGATTGAGGACTCTGAAAGTGTTTAGAAAATGCATGGATTTCACTTCCATTTAGCATCTCTGTCTCTCTCTCTCTCTCTATCATTCTCCTTTCTCTCTCTAAGTGATTGAGTGCTGCTGGTATGACAGGCATGGCTGATTGAATGTCGCAGTTATTTGTGTAAGGACTAAATATGGCCGGAGGTCTACGGCAGCTCCATAACTTCTTTTTTAAGTGTAAAACAGAACCACATGTACATCCTACAGAAAGGTCTGCTTCTATTCAACAACCCTGCTTGGTGCCTCACACATGGTCCTGCAGCTTATTTGAAAGAACAAGGAGATTCTGAAACAGCCAACACCTAATTCATGTTTAAATTCAAATATATCATCAGCTTAATATTGTGTAGCTCACACTTGTTGTAACATGAAAGCAGCTCTTATTCGATGAGGCATGAACTCCAAATGAACTTCCAGAAGAAGAACCTTCAAGTCCTTTCAGTTACAAGTGGGTGCTTTACATATTGGACAATAAATTGTATTGAAATGTGGGTAATTTATAGGCCAAGTCAATACCTTGAACTCTCTCTTATGTGGCTCAAATCATTCATGAGAGATTTTATAATGTGGCAGGGTACGCTATCCTGGTGAAGGAGACCACTGGCATAAGAAAGCTCTGATTAACTGTATTTTCTGCCAGCATTACCTTTTCAGAATTTTTTTCAAAATATCTCTTTGTGGGGAAAGACCTTCATTCCTCATGTTTTTGTCTTCAGTTTACTGGTTGTCCTTCATTATAATATTTTTGGTAAGTACTAACCATTGCTTTTAGTCAGCAGGGCCTGCCGTTTTGGAGATGCTCCAACCAAGTCTTCTTGCCATCACAATTTAGCCCTTGTCAGTCAGATATTCAGGTCTTTCCACTTTGCCAATTTCTTGCTTCCTACACATCCCTTAACTGGAGCCATTGTAAGAAGAAAATAAATTCTATTTGCTTCACGCATAACTCTACTGCTGTGTGTGTGTGTGTGTGTGTGTGTGTGTGTGTGTGTGTGTGTGTGTGTGTAGACAGTGGACCAATGTCTGTGACCCAGGACATACAATGTTTCTGACAATGAAAGAAAACACACATTCTTAGACTTTAGCTTAGTTCAACCAAGTCGAGAGAAGAGGAAATGAGATAAGGCATAAAAGTACGGGAAGAAGAAATAAAAAAAACCTGAAGCTAACGGATGCATCATGATACAACAGACTTTTAGCTTAAATGTAGAAAATGAGCATGAGAAAGACAGAATGCCAGGGGGAAAGCAAGGAGGGAATCAGGAGGATATTCAGCAGATACTGGAATTGGCCACTGCTGTTTGTGGTAACACGTGGTCAAATTTTCATAAGGAACTTGATCGTACCCTACACATGAATATCTGATCTGGGATATAATATAATACCCTATTCCTTTGAGATTGAAGTCTAGACATTAGCAGAAGGAGAATTGATCGCAGGTTCAACTTGGGGAATGGACTCGGAAGCATAAAATAATAGGGGTAGTTTTCCTTCAAAAGAAAAATAGAAAAGGCTAAAAACACTCGATTATATCGCAATTTGTTTTAGTGTGTTCTTTTGGGGTGACATTCTGGTAAAGTGGTGAGCACGTCCATTTCACAGAAGAAAGGTCTTGGGTTTGAGCCCCGAATGTAAAACATTTCTGCGTGGGGTTTGTATGCTCTTCTCTTGCTTGCATGGGTTTCCACCTGGTGCTTGATTTTCCTGCATTCAAAGATGTGCACATTATGCTCATTGGCTGTTTCAAATTGCCCCTAGTGTAAATTGGTGTATGTGTTGGACCTATGATGGTCTGGAAAGCTATTCAGTGTCTATTCTGCTTTTGTGAAATGTTGGCTGAGAAAGGCTCCAGCCTTCATGGACTACTATAAGACCAACTGATTCATAAAATGTGAGTGATATATTCTTTGGGGGAAAAAATGCTTTGATTTGTATGGAAGCATTAGCTCTGAAAAGAGACATTGGGGATTTTTTCAGAACAGCTCAGTTTTTGGTAGTTTCCTTTTCGATATTTACTTGGCTGTATATCTCAAAAATGTGTTGGAGAGAACTTTCACTCATTTATACTAGGGAGCTACAGATGTAGATGTGAATGATAACCATGAGTCCTAAACAAATAAACTCGTTCTGTATCTCCATGACAACTTTCTATGAAGTGCCTTCTTATCAAATTTCCCGAGGAATTTCTACTGTTTTAAAATGGAAATGATGAATGAAATACTTATCACGTGACAGTGAATTAGAAATGGGATTGGATGTATTTCACATTGCAAGACTTAACTGAACCTGAATAACATTTAACAGGAATGTACAAAAAAATGATTAAGTATCAAAACAATCCATGGAAACATCATCATATGCACAAAACCATGTATATACATAATTTGAGAAAATCTTGGCTGAGAATTTGTCTTGGGCTTACTTATGTGACCACCTGTGGTGAGAGTTTGGGAGTCTTTGTTTATTCTGGAGCTCAGAGAGTCTCAGGTGGATGCTTTGTCTTAAAGGATGACTGGAGCTGGTCAAGCTTCATTTGTCTTTTGCCTTCCTGCCTAAGAGGACCTCCAGATGGACTCCAGACCCCATGAGCCCAGTTGATGTTTAGTCAGGAGTGTGACCTCTCTTCCACTAAATTTGGTACTCATGCCAATGATGACTAGACAAGCCTGCTGAACAGTCTAAGCAGTTTAATTCTGAAGTCACTGAAAACAGAAATAAGGTAGCATCACATATTTATTTATTTGTATGTTGTTGTTTTTTTCTATGCATGTTTTTTACCCTCCAGGGCTCCCTTTAGCACATTTGGAGTTTGGTGCAAACCAGGCTGCCATTTGTGATAGTTTCGTTAAATAAAATATTTTTTGCTAAGAGAAAATACCCTGCTAACATCTTTCTATGACAGCAAAGCGTGCCATTCAAATCAGATCTATCCCTTGAGCTGCATTTTGTGTGACAAAAGCCTTAAGCACAGCTGATCATCACTTCTGAAAAGCATTCTTTCCAATTGTAGAAAGAAAAGAAAAAGTGAGAAGGAAAAAAAAAAAAAACCCAGCCTCTCCACAAGATATGCTGGTGTTTCCTTACTCCAGACTCTGCCTTCTGAATTGAAGCTGAAGTTCAAAGCATGCCTTTAGTCCAGTTTCAATGGAGGCTTTTGGAGGGCATTCAAGCATAGATCCCTCGCATGGACAGATCATTCAGTCTATCCAACCTTGGAATCCTCCATTCATGTGATCTCCACTTTAGCTTTGACCAACCACAATGACAAATATAATGCATCATGTCTTCATGTTGTGCCCCATTTCCTCTCAGGTCAACAGCATTATACCAGATGTTCAACAAACAAAACACTGGAGTTGTTACATTCCAATAGTCCCAAATTGTTGATAGTCACATTCAGATGGGAACAAAATCATGAATATTTAACCATTAAAATGTTATGTCTTTATTTGTTTGTATGTTTATTTAGATATTTATTACTAGTCAGTGACTGCAAAGTAGTAGTGGGTGAGAGTGTTGTCAAACAGCATAGGATGGTGGTGTGTAAGATGACACTGATGGTGAAGAAGGCAAAGGCAGAGCACAAGACAAAGTGGTGGAAGCTGAAAAAGGAAGAGGGTCAGGTTCTCTTCAAAGAAGAGTTCAAAAAAGGCTTTGGGTGGTCAGGAAGTGCTTCCAGATGACTGGACAACTACAGCTAATGTGATCAGGGAGACAGGTAGGAGAATACTTGGTGTGTCATCTGGAAGGAGAGTAGATAAGGAGACTTGGTGGTGGAATGAGGAAGTGCAGGAGTGTGTAAAAAAGAAGAGGTTAGCTAAGAAGTGGGACATTGAGAGGACCAAAGAAAGTAAACAGGAGTATAGGGAGACAGTGGAAGGCAAAGGTAGCAGTGTCAAAGGCCAAACAGAAGGTGTATGATGACTTGTATGCTAGGTTGGGCAGTAAAGAGGGAGAAAATGATTTATACAGGTTGGCACAGGAGAGAAATAGAGATGGGAAGGACGTGCAGCAAGTTAGAGTGATTAAGGACAGGGAGGGAAATGTATTGACTGATGACAGAAGTGTGCTGGGAAGATGGAAAGAGTACTTTGAAGAGCTAATGAATGAGGAAAATGAGAGAGAGAAAAAAAGAGTAGAAGAGGTGACCGTTGAGGACCAGGAAGTAGCAAAGATTAGTAAGGGTGAAGTGAGGAGGGCATTGAAGAGGATGAAGAATGGAAAGGCAGTTGGTCCTGATGACATATCTGCGGAGGTATGGAAGTGTCTAGGAGAGGTAGCAGTAGATTTTCTGACGAGAACATTCAACAAGGTCTTAGAGAGTGAGAGGATGCCAGAGGAATGGAGGAGAAGTGTGATGATGCCCATTTTTAAGAACAAGGGAGATGTGCAGAGTTGTGGCAACTACAGAGGATAAAGTTGATGAGCCATCTGATGACGTTATGGGAAACAATAGTGGAAGCTAGACTAAGGGCAGAGGTCAGCATTTGTGAACAACAGTTTGGTTTCATGCCAAAAAAGAGCACCACAGATAGTGTTTGCTTTGAGGATGTTAATAGAAAAGTCCAGAGAAGGTCAGAAGGAGTTGCATTGTACCTTTGTGGATCTGGAGAAAGCATATGACAGGGTACCGAGAGAGGAACTGTGTTATTGCATGAGGAAGTCTGGAGTGGCAGAGAAGTATGTTAGAGTGGTGCAGGACATGTATGAGAGATGTAAGACAGTGGTGAGGTGTGCTGTCGGTGTGACAGAAGAGTTCAAGGTGGAGGTAGGACTGCATCTAGGGTCAGCTCTGAGTCCCTTCTTGTTTGCTATGGTGATGGACAGGCTGACAGATGAGGTTAGACAAGAATCTCCATGGACTATGATGTTTGCAGATGACATTGTGATCTGTAGTGAGAGCAGAGAACAAGTACATGAAAATCTAGAGAGGTGGAGGTATGCCCTGGAAAGGAGGGGAATGAAGGTTAGCCTCAGTAAGACAGAATACATGTGTGTGAACGACAAGGACCAAGGAGGAACAGTGAGGTTACAGGGAGCAGAGATAAGGAAAGTGGAGGATTTTAAGTATTTCGGCTCAACAATCCAGAGCAATGGAGAGTGTGGAAAAGAGATGATGAAGCGTGTGCAGGCAGGTTGGAAAGGTTGGAGAAAAGTGTCTGGTGTGATGGGAAGGTATCGGCAAGAATAAAAGGAAAAGTGTACAAGACAGTGTTGAGGCCAGCGATGTTGTATGGCTTATAAACAGTGACCCTGGGGAAAAGACAGGAGGCAGAGCTGGAGGTAGCAGAGATGAAAATGTTGAGGTTCTCTTTGGGAGTAACGAGGATGGATAGGATCAGGAATGAATACATCAGAGGGACAGCCCATGTAAGATGTTTTAGAGACAAAGTCAGAGAGGCTAGATTGAGATGGTGTGGACATGTAGAGGAGGGATAGTGAGTATATTGGTAGTCGGATGCTGAGGTTGGAACGACCAGGCAGAAGGCACAGAGGAAGACCAAAGAGACGATTCATAGATGTGGTGAACGAGGACATGAAGGCAGTTGGTGTAAGAGAAGATGATGCAGAGGATGGGGTGAGATGGAGGCAGATGATTTGCTGTGGCGACCCCTGAAGGGAACAGCCGAAAGGAAAAGAAGAGTTTGCTTGCTTCATTTGCGTTAATGTCTGTTTTGGTGTAAGCTCAGTTTTGATAGGAATTTACCATTTTAAACCATGCTACATTAAAACCATATTGGTTTACTTTAAACAACCATAGTAAATGAAACCACCATGGTTTTAACAGTAATCCATTAAACATGCTGAGGAGCAAACAAACCGAGGCGTTCAAGTTCACCATTAGCCGATTTGAATCTTTTGCTGAATGGGTTTTGATTTTCCTTTTCCTCTCCTTTATAATCAGAAGCATATGATCAATGCAGTGCCCTTGAAATCTCTAATTTCTGTAGTGTTGTTCCCCAGGGCAGATATTGACCCCTTATTGCCCTTATTTAGCAGTTGAAAAAATAAAGTATCACTTCTGGATGGTGTTTAGGTTCCTGTTGAGTGCATGTAGATACCTTCTCAGGAATTACAAAAATTTGACTGTTTATGCTTCTCTCACTCAGTGAGAGATTGACTCATGAATCTTGTAAAACACACACACACACACACACACATTAAAGTTTTTGTTTGTTTTTAGGTGGATGTTCCCTACTTAAGCTCCAGTCACATGCAGTGCAAAGCAGGTATACAAGAAATATACAAACAGGTACGTGCCAAAATTTGGGCAAATTTGTAGGACGGTTCTAAATGTGTCATACAAACTCATCTGGTGTGGATGGAAATTATGCTATAGACCTTTGTGTACCTAGTCTACAGTAGCCATTACTTTGTGCTTTCCATTTGGGTGTCTCCATCAAAACACCTCTGTGTCATGTAACAAATAAAGCATAGTTTTGTAAATATTGTATTATATCACGTGTGTGTGTGCGTGTACGTGTACGTGTACCAGTGTTGTCCATTTTGGTCTGGTGTCTATGATAAGGCACAAGTTTACAAGGTCGGGGGTCATTTATTATACCTGAAATAAGTAGGTTGAGGCAGAAAAAGAAAGGTTCAGTTCTGGCTTCAGACTACCTCCATCCTCAAATTTTCAAAGGACAAGGCCGAGTAGCAGACATTAGGGACAGCAAACTTATATAGGAAGGAAAAAGACAAGAATTTTACCATAGAGGAATGGAATAAGGTCATTTTCATTAATGAGTCCAATGTTCACCTTTTCCCATCATCTGGTCATCAGATGTTAGACAGAGATTAGGAGAAGCCTTCAGCCACTGTGATACACCCAGTGTGAAGTTTGATAAAGGATGGATGATGATTTATGGTAATTCAGCAAGGCTGGAATGGGGCAAATTTTGTTTGTGAGGGATACATGAATCAAGCCATTAACAAATTATCCTGAAAGGAAACTTCCTTCCTCATGCTCTGATGATGTACCCTCGTCAGTGAATGTGGTTTCCAGCAGGACAATGCACCATGCAACACAAGTATATCAATTAAGTTGTGGAGTGAGGAACACGATCAGCCTCCTCGATCCCACTGAAAGTCTCTCAAGAGAAAGATGGGTGGTTAAAAATCTTTAAAGAATGCTGAGCTTATTTTATTTTTTTTCCCCCCCATAAAAGTAGTAGCATGATGTGACACAAGGGCAACATTAAAGACTGGTAGAGATCATGCTTTGCTACATAAAAACTTTGATTAAAATATAAGGGTTATTTCAATGATTCAAAGTTGAATCATTAGTAATGTTTCTTACATTGAATACAATCTTGACTTTTCATGCAAGATGTTGTCAATTGTTTATGAAATAAAACAAAGGTGTTCGTATTCCTAAAAAACACCTACAAATAGTAAAAGACAAGAAACTATTTTTTAATGGATAGTCCTTGTTTCACTCTTCAATGTTAAATTACACGTAGGATGTAAAAGTGATAATACGCTTAAGAATAGAATTTATCTCTTCAATCGCTAAACCACAATGAATAAGCGACAGATGTTCCCAGATGATTGTTTTAAATCCAGCAATGCCAGTGAATTCATCACAAGCCTGGTTGTGCACTGTTTGTCTTGATTCCTATGGGAAAGTTTAGTAATCAGCTGGAGCTTGTGCCTAGAAGCATGCAAGAGAATGAAATTTCCAGTTGACTGGTAATGTTCTATGCTAAATGAAGCTCTCATCCATTTTCCTAGCTATTACTTAATTTATGTCTGGTACATTACTCTTCAACGCTTCTCAATAATGAATAACAGGCATATAGAGTTGCGAGTGGTCAGTGCGTAGAGTGTTAGTTCCCTTGACATTTCAACATTTCAAAACACCGCCATCCTTTAAAGAAACCAATCTATTATCATCACAAACTGACAAGCAAGTAAGCATCCAAATACATAGAGAATTCTTGCAACATTTGTAATGACGTTGACGATATCTTTGCATACATACATGTGTGTATACACACACACACACACACACACACACACGCACACATAAAACCCATGCAGCAGATTTAAAAGGGCTATACGGTGAACTTGAGTGCCTCTGTTTGCTCCTCTCCATGTTTTATGGACTATTGTTGAAACCATATTGGTTTGATTCACTATGAGGGTTTACACCAGGGTCTCCAATCTTATCCACAAAGGGCCGGTGTGGGTGCAGGCTTTCACTTCAACCAAACAGCAGCCATACCTTCCAGTTGGCCCCACTTCAGAATTGAAACAGGAATGTCCAATCTAGTTTTTTCTAGTTCCTTTTCTTTTGATGATCAGTGATTGGTGGAAACAGCTGGAAGGTGTGGCTACTGTTTGGTTGAAGTGAAAACCTGCACCCACACCGGCCCTTTGTGGATAAGATTGGAGACCCCTGGTTTATACCAATAGGGTTTTAACCAGTAGAGTTTAAAAGATGTTTATTTAGGAATTCACTGATTGTTTATCATAGCTGAGCTTAAACCAAAACCCATTGTATATGCGCACATTTTAGAGCTTTGACTTCCCCCCTGGCATTCAATTTAATTCAAGCCCTTTCTGTGGCCTGCCATTGTCCACTTCATGTGTCTTGTCACTTGTCACTCACTGGCCAATGACAGCCCCTGCTTGTATTTTATTTTATTTTATTTATTTATTTTTTACACCAAGTACGTATTACTCAGTGTGTCTGTAGATAGTCAAGCTGACAATTGACCCACTAATGTCAGGAGGTGACAGTCATCATTATGCTAGCCGTACTCCATGGTGATGGAGGAATATAGAGTCAGC
>CM045745.1:18387781-18400281 GCA_024760905.1 Plotosus lineatus | reverse complement strand
CAAATGAGATTGTCATCTCTAAAGATAATCAATGATAAGAGTAGAGTGATCCAGCCTGTTTCAAAGAGACATGGTATCACAGGCTGGCATCACATGGATAATGAAGATACCAGTCCTAATCAGCATGTAAAAACATGATTCTTTTCATTCTTCCTAATCCTCTCACGCTCTGCATCACATTTTAACACTCATTCTCGCTCCTTTTCTTACTAAAAGTTCCTAAACACACTTTTCTATATTCTGACTGAAAACCTAGCTCAAAAATGAACTCTGGAAATACCATTTAATTTTTTAATTTTTTTTTTTTTTTAAAGGGAAAAATGTAACTTGAAATCAGTGTCACAAAGTTCCACCAATACGGTGATTGTATCAACCAGTTAATGGTGTGTGTTGCATGTTGTCACATGTTTTGCTTTGACTCAGTTGTTTTTTTGCTCGGGGGCAATGGAACATCATACGATTCATTAGCTGGGTAAAAATATCTCTAGGGCATGCTACGCTGGGAAGATGACAAAGCAAAGAACAGAGAGAGAGAGAGAGAGAGAGCAGATTTGGCAACGTGTTTTGAACATTAGTGGCCTCATGCGAGTGTTTTTGACTTTTTATTTAGCCAAACCTCAACTTCTGTATATATTTATATAGTTGCTCAGTTATTTTTATTATTATATTTGTATGTAAATAATTTGCTTTTTATTTTATTTATTTATTTATTTTTAATTCATGTCCACTTTGCCGCACAATGCTACATGTACTGAACAAAAGAGTACACTGTGTAGACCACGTTGTCAATTCTCTGATTTACAAGAAATTCCATTAACACACTTTTTAAAACTGCATTTAGTTGCCACCAAAAGCAAAACTGTGTTTTTCAACAGACTGATTTGCAGATGTTTGCATATTTTCTTCCCCAAATGGATACACTCTGCTTCAAACCCCACAGACATCACACACATTAAAAAAAAAAAGGATATTAATGTTGCTGGTAGTCTCTCGAAAACTGAGGATAACATTGTCTTTGAGAAGTCATATATAGGTGCGATCTCATGTGGCTTTGGAGCCCAAAGGCTGAAGCATAGAGTCTGTTGCAGTTGGGGAATGGAAAGCCAGTGGTTGGGGGTCGGGCAGCAGTTGCTCGGCGTTGACGTTTTGTGTGGCTGCAAGGTGGCAATGTCCATCATCTTCAAAAGCAGTGGCAGCTGGTCTGCTTGTGACATACCAGGTGGTTCTGACTGAGGCAGCATCTTCAAGATCATTTCATTTGACACCAGTTCACTTTATGTTGGCCTTTAGTTGGTCCTTGAACCTCTTCAAGTGACCCTGTTTCCTGAAGAAGCCAATTTACCATAGAGCACTTGTTTTGGTATGCATTGTGGGTCTAATCCATCTCAGCTGGGTTTTCAGGATTGTGGCTTTGATGAGGTTGGCCCTGTTTAGAACTTCTTGTCCTGCCAGCGGATTGTCATGATTGACCAAGGAGGGCATTGATGAAGTTGATCTAGTTGTTTTATGTGTTTTCTGTGTGGTGCCCATGTTTCGCAGCCATACAGAAGTGAGCTGAGTACCATTAAACTATATACCTTGAGCTCGGTGCAAAGGTAACACCACTGTGTTGAAGTACTTTAGAGCATAGTCTCCCAAGTGTCTGGCTTGCCTTTTGGATCTTGGAATTGATCTCATGTTCAATTGTACATCACTGACGATGGTGCTACCCAGGTAACTAAAGGTTTTGACATTGAAGAGCTGCGTTGATGGTGATATATGATTTGTTGGTTGTACTCCCTGGTGCCAGTTGGAACAGGACTTCTGTCTTGCTCAAGCTGATGGTTAAATCAAACAACTTGGTTGCTAAGGAGAACCTGTCTATTATGGTGGTTCTCTTGGAGGACCATGAGAGCACAGTCATCTGCGAAGAGAGCTTCAGTGATGAGTCTCTTTAGTGTTTTGTTTTGAAAGCCAAAGGGAGAAAGTTGGATAGTGAGCCATCCAGGTGGTATTTGAGGTACACTCACAAGTCAAGGTCTCTCACAATATGTCGAAGCAATTAAGTGAAGAAGAGGTTGAACGGGACTGGTGCAAAGACATAGCCTTATTTCACAGCATTGGAGATGCTGAAATGATCGATAAGCTCTCCACCAGACAGGACATCCCCTGTCATATCATCATGAAAAAGCTGACTCTGTTTTCATGAATTTCTCCGGACAACCAAGTTTACAGAGAATGATCCACAAGGCCTCTCTTTTCACTTTGTCAAATGCCAAGATGGTGTAATGGTGGAGGTTCTGCTCAAGGCACTTCTCCTGTATCTACCTCAAAATGAAGACCATGCTGTGGTCAGGACAGAAGCAGCATTGTGAATCAGGCAGGTTTGGCTCGTAGACAGATTATTAGAGACTATTGAGCATGCCATGTGCAATAATATTTCCATCAATGGAAGGAGTGAGATTCCTTACTACTGTACTTGTTGCAAGCTGCTCGTATGCCTTTGTTCTCATACGAAGCGATGCTAGAGGTGTCTTGAAGTTCAGAGGGCATGTCCTCTTCTTTGCAAATACTGGTCAGAACTGAATGGAATGCCTTAAGTGCCTAACCACTCTTGACATGCACAGTTTGTCTGGGATTCCATACTTTCCATCTGCTTAGCCTGCATTAATTTACTTAATGGGTTTTTGTATTTCTTCCAATGAGGGAGGGACATCTCGGCACTCAAATGTGAGGTTCTGGTCAAAGGCTGTCTGGTCAACAAAGAATGGAAGATTAAAGAGCTGGCTAAAGTATTCTTTCCACTTGTCATTGAGCCTTGTTAATCTTTGATGAGGATGGCACCATTGGACGATAGTCAAGGGGCAGTGCTAGATTTCGAGGGGCCATAGATAGTTTTGAGAGTGCTGAACACTACTTTTAGTTGTTGGGGTCAGCATACTGTTGGACTTCCTCTGCCTTTCTGTCCCACCATTGGTCCTGCATCATCCTGATCTCACGCTAAACTATGACTTGTAGTGACTTGAATTTGTCCCACTGAGTAATGGGGCTTCAACCTAGTGGTCTTATGGCAGCCAGCTTATTGTCAAGGCTGGAGTGGAACATTTGCAGGTAGGATGACTCTTGGAGATGACTGGTATTGAATGTACATTTTTTTGTCAATCTGAACACAGTGTTTGTGAGCTGGAACACTCTACATTTGTTGAGCAGCAGTAGGCCTTTGTTGTTCATCTTGCCCATGCCATGCTTGCCCAGCACTCCTTCCCATGTGGCATGTTCTTGCCCAACATGGGCGTGAAAGTTCCCCAACATAATCAGTTTGTCACCGGCAGGTACTGAGTGCAGGAGATTGCTCAGGTTGAAGTTGAACTGCTTGATGATCTCCTCTGAGCTGGTCAGTGTGGGGGCATACATGCTGATGACTGGGGCATGCCAGTTTTGTCTGACAGGCAGGTGGTGCTTTATGTGCCCATCTCTGATGCCCACAGGCAAGTCTGGCAGGTGTTTCAGTAGTCCAATCTTGATGGTTAGACCAACGCCTTGTATCCTGTCTTTGTTCTGGGACCTTCCTTTCCAGAAGAAGGTGTAGCCACTTGCAGGTTTTGTGAGTGATCCTTCTTCTGATAGACACGTTTCACACAGGGCTACAATGTCAATGTTGTAGTATCCCAGTTCCATGGCGACCAGTGCTGTGCTTTCAGGTCCTTTAGTGTCGTCTCTATCCAAAAGTGTTCTGACATTTCACGCTCCTAATAGGAGTTTACCCAGCTCAGCCAATTCTGAGTGAGGGCAGAGTATACCCTGGATAACTTGCCTGGCCATCGCAAGGTAGAAACATTTGTTTTGCATGCCTCTTACCATAGAAAATGAGAGACATGGCTAGCCTTTGACAACCCAATTAACTGCACTGGGAGATAGCAGTAACAATCTGTTGATAGTGGGGCTTGAACCTTGTGATTAGGAGTCTAGCACAGCTCATTTATATATAATCACACACACACACACACACACACACACACACACACACACACACACACACACACATATACATATATATATATATATATATATATATAAAATAGATAGATAGATATTGAGAGAGCGAGAGAGAAAGAGAGAAATGGAAACAAGGAAAGGTAAAGTCTGTTGGGTTTTTACACCAAAGCCTAGTGACTCATCAGGCCAGTGCTTATCCCCGGTTTCTGAAGCGTGAAGCGACCAGGAGTTCAACTACTCCTGGATGGGATACTAGTCCATCGCAGGTTACCTTTCAGTATATTTTTTTTACTGGTACCCATTTATACTGCTTGGTGAACAGAGGCACACCTGTGGTTGAGACCTTGCCCAAGGGTCTTAGCACAGTGAGGGTCTCAGTGGGATTCGAACTCACAACCTCCCGATCATGAGCACAGCACCTTAACCACTACATCACCGGCCCCACGAAACAAGGAAAAAGAAGACCTTTTTACTGTGGGACTATAGTTAAAAATAATAATACAAAATGACATTGATATTCATATGAATAGACAAAAAAAAGCAGTTTATAAATTTATAACGGCTTTTTTTTTTCATGCTTGTTATCCCATTAATCTAATCAAATCTAATTACTGCTTTTATTTTATCCATCTGATTCTGATACCGTATCCCCCCCCCCCTCTCTGATTTCTCCCATTACAATCAGTCTGCTGGGAGGAAAACGCTCGAGTGAGTGAGTGAGCCAGTGAGCAAGTGAGCGAGTGGGCGGGCGGGCGAGTGGGCAAGCAAGCGAACGAGCAGGTGCACTGAGAGTCTTATGGGGCCAGATGGATCAAATGACACAACAGCTTCACTGCTTGAGTAAACAGGTAAGGTAGTAATGGAAAAAAAGGATGAAGATAGGGAAGGGGGTTAAAGGGAAATTAGGTGTTCCACCTGTTCATTGATGACAGTTAATCACAATGCGCTCATTATTGCTACAACAGGAGAGAAGGTGATGGGATAAATGCTTTATGCAAACATGGAATAAAGACACATTACATATTGCGGAGGTTTTCCATTATATAAATCTAATTATTGGATTTAAATATACTTGTTTGATAGTAAATTGTAGTCATTTCCATCTATCTCAATAGCCTCAATTTTTTTGTTGTTGTTGTTTGTGTGTTTGTTTGTTTGTCTGTTTGTGTGTTTTTCCCAAAATAGGCATTGTCTCCGCACACAGACAAAAATCTGTAAAGTTAATGTCAAGCGCATACATACATACTTACTATAGATAAGCAGATTACATTATAAGCAAAGTACATTACATAAACTTATAGCTGAAAAATATTTGCTATACACTGTAAGAAGCAGTCTAGCTACCATCTCTTTAATCTCATGCATCATGAAAGCATAACCATGTTATAAATTCAAAATGTATATATTCAACAGTTGCAGAAAAAGTAAGATTTCCTGCTGTCTTTAGCTAGTTTATCGATCAGTTACTTAATTGCAGCCACATCAAGTAGAAATCTCATTTCTGTCTATATCTTTTTCATCGTCTTCCTCTCTCACATACTCATAAGCATGAATAAGCAGTTTGATGATTAGCTGAATCCTCTAGACTTCCATAATGAGCTGTGTACGTGGGTATACTCTGATATGAGACCAAGATAATTTAACCCAATGTGAATATCAGAATCTAAAGAAGCACTAATTATTATACACAAGGTCAGTAGTGGTGAGTATTAAAAAAAATAATTCAAATGGATGTGCCATTACTTACACTCGTATATTCTCTTAAGAACCAAAATCTGATGATGTGTGTCTTGTCATTTCTGGCCACCACTTATTTTCCTTGCTACTTGATAACTACTGAACTTGATCAGTGTTTTCAAGCAGGAAAAAGCTTGGCAAAAGTAGTAACCCACTGACCCTCATATAAGAATACTACAGGTACGTATACACAATGTAGTTGGATCAAAATCTGATGTTCTCAAATGTGGACAGTTGGGTCTAAAAAACATCATTGTTTTTTAAAAACTTCAAATTAAGTGGTAACTTTCTGATAAGTCGCAGAGATGAAAACTTTGAGGTTCACTTTGGGAGTAACAAGGATGGATAGGATCAGGAATGAGTACAGCAGAGGTACAGCACATGTAAGAGGTTTTGGAGACAAAGTCAGAGAGGCTAGATTGAGATGGTTTAGACATGTACAGAGGAGGCATGGTGAGTATATTGGTAGTAGGATGCTGAGGTTGGAACTAGCAGGCAGAAGGCCTAGAGGAAGACCAAAGAGGAGATTTGTGATGCGCTCCACCGAAAGTAGGCGCTTGTCGCACAGACCACTTTTGAGATAAAGACCAGAAAAGAAAAAAATGATCCATTTTTATCGAAATTTGGATTTTTGCATAAACTATTAAAACAAGTATTCAACTATCATTTGCTCACATGGAATTGACTAAAACTCACTAAAAATGTTTTTTTCCCCCCATTTTTCTGGCGAGCACCCTCTTAAAACTAAATAAAAACAGTAGCAAAACTTATTGGTTTTTGTTGCAATTATTCACCAAGTTCGGTATAAGACACACTATAATCCATGCTCCAGAAGAGCGGTCTTGAAGTATTCTCTCCATTTTGAATACTGTTTTGATATTGAAATGCTGTTTCAGTGAATAAAATAAAGGTTATGAATACAATATGCTCGTAAACAATGCAGGCTAGTTGCTAAGAAAGATTTGAAACAAGAACACTGATTGGTCAGCTCGGCTTGCTCATGCGCAGTGCCCATTACATGTTAACATTCGGTGTTAACTTCCGGTTTCTGGTTTACTGCACATGGAATTTATCTCTGACTTTCTCTTCAATAACAGTCATTAAGTTTATTTATAAGATTGTGAATACACATAATTTCTGGAAAAGTAGAGTGAAATAAAAAGTAGAGTGAAATAAAAAATACTTAAATGTTTAATTCCTTTTACAGATGAACAAACTGATGATGATGCCAGCTGTGTTGATGAAGATTTGAATTTTGATGTTGATGAAGAAGAGGCATCTGTTAATAAGTGTGCATGAGTCAGTTTGTTTTGTGATGATGATGTGATCCTTTCTGCTGAGCAGGATATAGATTAAGATTATAATGATGAGGACAGAGTCGATGAAGCTTACTTGTATAAAGAGATCAGAGAGTTTTGTTATATAGTTTTCTTAATTTGAGTGTGATTGTTTGAACCTAACACAGTTGGGTTTTTTTTTTTCTTTTTTTTCTTTTTTTTTTCAATCAGTATAATTTGAAGGCATTTGAACTTTTATATAATGATAAAAAAGATACATACTGATCTTATTGGAATAAACAGAATGAAAAATATAGTCATTTTTTGGGAGGTTACCACGGTGACTGATGGGTTTAAAAAGGGCCTGTCAGATTAAAATGAGCATGATTTCTTTCATCACCTCTTCCTAAAACTTTTCCTAGACATGTTTTCTAAAAGTTTATATGGCTGAAGTGCATAAAAATGTTTGGTTGTTAAGGACTAATGATCTTGGAAGAAGTGCAATCTTTGTGCTCATTTTTCTGTAAAACATCTTTTTAAATTTTTAGTTGAATTCTGACAAAAAAATGGCATAGCTCGGTCAGTTTTCAAAGTATTAACAAACTTTTTGCTGCATTTTGCAGCTTTGGGCCTCCTCTGTGTAAAAAGCTCATTTTTCATTTTTGGATGCAAAAACCTACTTTCGGTGGAGTGGCTCACATTTATGGATGTGGTGAAGGAGGACAAGAAGGTAGTTGGCGAAAGTGAAAAAGATGCAGAGAATAGGGTGAGATGGAGGCAGATGATTTGCTGTGATAACCTCTGAAAGGAACAGCTGAAAGGAAAAGAAGAAGAAGATTGCTGATAAGTCACCATTAAAAATGCTTCATCGGCACAGAGGGGCAGCAGTGAGGGTCTAATGGTAGGGCGCAGGATCACTGATCCTAAGATTGGAGGTTCAAGTCCCCACATGGTTGTCACTGTCCCTCCAGTGCAGCTAACTGCGTTATCAAAGGCGGCCATGTCCCTCACTGTCTATGGTGAGAGGCATGCAAAAGATCCATTGCTGACTTTCGTAAAGAGTAGCTGCAAAGCCCTCAGCGTGTTTCTGTCCGGTTGTGATAGGAAGGGCATTCGACGTAAAAACCTATGCGAAATCAAATGTGCAAATCAGATGATTCGCTGTGGCGACCCCTGAGAAAAGGGAAAAGCTGAAAAGAAGAAGAAGGCACAGAGGAGGTTTCACTTTGTTTGGAGTTGGGGAAAAGCAGGTCAAACCTAATAAAAGCCCAATATAACGGTTAATGCAATTTAGCTATTTGAAATCAAAGCTCACTGCACTTTTCATACATACACTCATGAAAAATACAGACATTGCCACTGCATGAGGAATATTTGGATTGATAAGGTCTGTCTAGGGTCACAATAACACCCATTACTTAAACATCTGTACAGACTATCTTGTGATTATCTGGAATCAAAATCCAGCTTCTTTTACTTAGCTTGTACCCCCACCCAGATTAATCTGTGAGAAATTCCCTCATATGAGGTTTTTTTTTTTTTTTTTTTTTTTTTTGTGATATAATCTTTAACTCAGATGGAAACATGGAGGGAGGGGGGTAAGTCAGCAGGTAGGTAGGTACTGTATTAATCCGAGAGGGAAATTCATACATGATGCGAGTATTTAAATATGACTCCATATGTTATTTAAGTGACAATGAGTAAAACTATGTTAGCGGCATTACGGAAGTCTGGACATGGACACTACATGATTGGCAAAGAATTACACCCTGAGACAACAGGAGGATACACCTGAACGAAATACAACAGGAAAACCATCCTGTCCTGGTTCCAAAGGAAAACAAGTTTTGAATTACTCCTTCAAGGTTAAACTTTTAAATACTATATGCAAAGTTAGTTTTCTGGTCTCATTTGTAACTTTGCAAAATAATTAAATGTAAAACACAATTTATTTAACAATTACCCTATTCAATGTGAATGTCTGCTTCAAATCATTAAGTGTGTCTAAACATAGCAGAAACAAGACTGTAACGGATGTGATTGTATTATATCAGCGGTTTGATTTGCATGTATTCTATGTCTGCAGTGGAGCACTGATTTCGTAGCAGACCAGGCGAAGCAGTGCAATATTTTCTGCTTTCTGAAACTCATACCTCACCTACTGTACATCACACAAGCATTTTGCAGTGGATCCTGTGTGGGATTAGAATTTTCAAAACATATCTGCAATGCATGTGCAAAAGATACTACACAGTCCCCAGGCTAAACATATATTCAATAGTTGAGTCTGAGTTTGTGTAGAGTATATTGATGTGTTTCGCACATAGCTGAAAGGCAGTTGTAAATGATCTGCACAGTATTTTGAAGCTTATTTACATCACTCATCAATATATTTAAATGCATACTATAAACTGTTAATATGGACACCTTAGTATTGGGTATGTTATGGTATAATTCATAATGCAATTACTTTCTGTATACAGATGGCAGTGTATCTCCCACAAAGTTTCTTTTAGCCTTCTGCTAACAATCAGACACAATTTTAATTTCAGTTCTGCCATTATCTTTTTTATTCTGCATCCATGTCTCTGAGTCTTCAGTTAATTTTCTGTAACCGCTTAATCCTAATTAGGGTCACGTGAAGGCTGGCGCCCATCCCAGCCAACTCCGGGAGAAGGCAGACTGCACCCTGGACAGCTCGCCAGGCCATCGCAGGGCAGAAACACACTGATGGATTTGCAGCCTACTCTTATCGAAAGTCAGCAATGGTTCTTTTACATGCCTCTCACCATAGACAGTGAGAGACATGGTCGGCCTTTGATAATCCAGTTAGCTGCAATGTGGGGGCAACCATAGGATCAGCGATCCAGCACCCTATACCACTAGGCCGCCACTGACCCTGTCTCTTAGTGTGCAGTACTAATAAGATATAGTAAGACAATAAGAATAAGAAAACTTATTAATTTCTAGCAGAAAATAAATAGAGCTGTAATGGTGTCAAACTGTTTAGAGTATACCCTGCCTTCGCCCATAGTCAACCAAGATGGCCACTGCCACAAACCTAATCAGGATTAAGTGGCTCAGGAAATTAATAAATAATAAATACGATTTCCATGGTAATATATAATGTTGCATGTTATCTGATGTTGCAAATGATCTTTGATGCCATTGTACTGTACTAGTATTTGATCACATGACAATAAGTTACAGGTTATTTGTCAAGAACCTGACAAAATTGTGCACATAAAAGCTGTATCAAACAGATTATGCATAGACACAACTCTATTACAATACATTAGTCATAGATGCACACTATTCCTGATGGAACAGAACATACGTTGCTTTGTAAGCAGCATATCTGTGCACAGCCTCACTGTTCTCCTATTAACCTATACAGTACAATTATAACGACCAGAGAGGCAGCACAGATCAAACCTAATAATACAGAATAGTCTTGTCCTTGAAACCGTCATGTTCTCGGAATATGAAATTCTTTACATTATGTCAGTACACTCTTAGCGATGTCCAATCACAGCCGACTGAGTAGGTTCTGGATGTGCAAAGCTCAGCAAGCTAACATGGTCTAAGATTAGTGGGAACGAGAGTCTGCTACTGATTCTGAGAAACCCAGGGATGGTCTAATTTACAGAGAAAGCACTAGCTGTTTAATATTTCAGAAGGCAGAAACCTTTCTTGCCTTCAGGTCATATTGTAGGCATGTGGAACTGAAAACTTAAAAAATTTGAGTTTGAGTCTTTCTTTCTTTCTTTTTTTGTCATGTCACACAAATACACTCAAATTCAAAATTAATTAGCAAACTGAAATTATTTTGAGATCCACAACTATCCTTAGAACAATATTTGGAGAGAGGCAAGAAAACAGTGATGGTTATGGTGGGAGCAGGATTTCAGGAGGGGATTAAAAGGGAAACCTCAATCAAAAACTCAGAGAACAGTTGGATGAATTTTTTTTCCCCTTTTGTTGATTTTTACTACTGTAGTGATGAGTAAAGAAAAGTGTTCAATGCAGACAGCAATTCTCAGTATTTTTCAACTAACCTCCTTTACAGTTTCCCACTCCCTCTCCACAACACCTTTGAGTATGTGTGTGTGTGTGTGTGTGTGTGTGTGTGTGTGTGTGTGCATGTGTCAGCACCTATCCTGATACTAATCTGCAGTTATAGATTAGCACAGTGTAAGTGGATAGGAAGACCTTCTCTCACCTGCTTAGAGCAAAGCTTTTTATCAGAACAATCAATATATATCATACCTGACTGCATATTCCACACACCTGGACAGCAGCAACTCCTATGTGAACATACTGTTCGTAGACTTCAACTTTGCTTTTAACACAGTCCAACCACATAAACTGGTTCAGAAATTGGGCAATCTGAGCCGAGAGCTTGCTGTGCAGCTGGATACTGGCCTGTCTCAGCACCAGACCTCCAAATGTTAGGGTAGAAAAACATATTTCCTCCACTTTCATGCTGAACACCGGGACACCACAGAGGTGTGTTCTTAGTCTCCTCCTCATCTCCCTCTTCACACACGACTGTTTTCTCACTCACACCAGCAATGCTACCCTCATAAGCTTAATTATAGATAAAGAGTCAGACTACAGGAAGGAGGTCTGACATCTGTGGCGATGGTGCGGCAACAACAATCTGGAACTGAACAGATCCAAATCCAAGGAGATGATGATGAACTTTAAAAGATTAAAATAAACTGAGCACTCTGCCCTTTACACTGATGAAGAGGTGGTAGAGAGGATGGAGTGCTTCAAGTTTTCTTGGAGTCCACATCAATGCTGACTTCATCTGGACCAAAAGCATCTCCCACCAGGTGAGAAAAGCACAACAAAGGATGTACTTCCTCAGAAAGCTCCAAACCCACCTTCCTGAATCCCGACTGACAACTTGTACTGCTCTGCCATTGAGAGCCTCCTGACCTGCTGTTGTACAGTATGGTTCAGCAGTTGTACTGCAGCGGATAGGAGGGCCTTGCATGAGGTGGTGAGGATGGATGGCAGAGTGAGTAATTGGAACTAAACTACCCTCTCTCAGTGATATTTACAATGACAGACTTTAGAGGAGAGCCAGTGGAATTATCAGGAACCCACACACCCTGGGCACCCCCTTTTGTCCACTCTACCCTCCAGAAAAAGGTACAGGAAACCATCAGCAGCAGCAGCAGCATCATCATCATCATCTTCCACTTAATCCTGGGCCATGGGGGCAGCAACCTAAGCAATGCGGGCCAAATGTCCCTCCACCCAGGAACTTTCTCCAGCTCTTCTGGGGAGACATAATCCCTCCATCATGTTTTAGATGTTTAGGGTCTCTTTCCAATTGGACATTCCCAAAACACCACACCAGGGAAGCGTTTGGGAGGGATTCTGTCTAGATGCCCGTGCCACCTCAACTGGCTCCTCTAAATGCAGTGAAGCAGTGGTTCTACTCCGAGCTCTCCCCGGATGGCTGAGCTTTTCACCTTATCTCAAAGGGAGATCCCT
>CM045745.1:18337781-18380281 GCA_024760905.1 Plotosus lineatus | reverse complement strand
CGAGAAATGCACCCACAGTTCAGTTCAGTCAATAGTTCGCTTTGTGAAACACAGACGATGAGAGTGATACACAGAAAGATTCATTACAGAAGGAGACAGAGTCAGAAAATAGAGTGAATGCATCAAACCTCTCTTTTATTTCTGTTTCCAATGTCTGCAGTGAAAACTGTGGCATTCTGTCAACTATAAATGACAAGGCCATATTTTCACCTTTTCTTTATTTTTATACTCCAGCTAGTCTAACTTTCTGACCATAAACCATTTCAGAATATTATCATGTGAGAATAAGTGAAGAAAATGCTGTATTTTTGTGCAGAAAAATCCAGTCAGTGAGGGGTGGCAGACTGGTGCAGAGAAAATGTAGGATGTTGGGCCTCCCAATGAAAAAGAGAGCATGAACCAGAGGAATGGGAATGTGTTAAATGATTGATATTCCACTCCTCTCCCATTCCAGTCAAATGACAAAGTCCCTGCCTCACAATCAAAATGCATATAAACTCACTGCCCAGTTGATTCGGTAATATTCCAGCCCAGTTAGTTAATAAACATTCAATGTTTCATGCACAGTAATACATAAGTATGGGTTGGAGAAGATATAAAAAATGCTTCTACATACACATAGCTTGTGATTTTACTCCCTCCCCCTCGTGTGTGTGCGTGTGTGTGTGTGTGTGTGTGTGTGTGTGTGTTTTTATACAACAATAAAAATCTGTATAATAGAATAACGTGACTCATATATATTTGAACTATTTTTGCACTGCTTCAGTTTTTGGTGATTAGAAATGTTCAGTTCATTTTTTTTGTAACCGCATAATCCTCATTAGGGTCATGGGGAGACTGGCGCCCATCACAGCCATTTTCGGGCAAGGGCAGAATAGACCCTGGACAGCTCGCCAGGCCATCGCAGGGCAGAAACACACTGACTGCAATGCAGCTGCTCTTGTCAAAAGTCAGCAATGAGTCTTTTACATGAACCTCTCATCATAAACAGTGAGAGACATGGCAGGCCTTTGATAACCCAGTTAGCTGCTTGGGGGAGGTTTTCACGACAATGACAACCTGTGGTGAGTGGTGCTTGAACCCCCAACCTTAGGATCAGTGATCCAGCACCTATACCACTAGGCCACCACTGCCCCTGATTAGAACTGTAGAAAACCTTATTTTTAACTATAAATAAATTATATGACAATTCATTAAATATTTTAAAGATCGGTATGGTGGTGGATGGATGGACATGTGGGCAAATGGTTGAATTAATCAGTGGTTAATTAATTAAGTTAATTAATCAATTAATTGATAGGTGGGAAGAGGCAGATGTGGAAGGATGAATGCAACTAAATCAATTAAACAGTGGATGGTTGATCAATAAACTTATATGGATAAATGTACAAAAAGGATACTCAAACAAATGATTAATGACTAAATGGGGACAGATAGGTATTGTTGGATGGGATGGATTGATGAGGGAAGGTATGAATGCATTATGTAGAAAGATGAATGGAGGCAAAGCTGCTATTATGATGTGAGAAAGCCTATGACTCTCAGTGAGATGATGCAGAACATGCCTGGTGGTATGGAAGGATGGATGAATGAGGACTACACATGTGTATGCAAACAAATATACACTTTACTCCATCTGGCAACAATATGGTCCTCAAATTAGTCTCAATATTGATGTTAAACTGAGGTATATTGAAAGGTCAAATGCTGTAAGCTGTAGGAAAAAGATAGAGAAGTGCACTTGTTCCATGACACCAACCAGATGGCCCAGTGTTCCCCACTTTGGTTTGAATAGCAAAATATAAGCTTACCTCTGATTTTCTGACACCCCCCCACCACCACCACCACACACACACCACCACCACCACCACCACCACACACACACCACCACCACTACCACTACCACCACCACCCACAACACAAATAAGAATAAAACATATATTTCACTATTTAAATATGTTTACTTTTTCAAGTTCTATTTAGGGTATGTTTATTTACTTCATTAGGGGCAAAATTATTCCTTACAACACTGTGTTTGTCAGCTTTTGTGGACAGATAGTTACTATACCCTGGGTCCAACTTGCATCCTAATTTCAGAGCTACATGCTCTGTTCCCTGAATGTCTGGGGATCACTGAAATACTACATGTTTCTCTTATTACTTGTAAGCACATCACAGATGGCAGAGCAGATCAAACACACACACACACACACACACACACACACACACACACACACACAGAGAGAGAGAGAGAGAGAGAGAGAGAGAGAGAGAGAGAGAGAGAGAGCTCAAATAATGATATGGCAGCAGTGATGGGAGAGGAAATTTGTATGAATGAAAAGATCTGCTTTGTGACTCACAAGTCTCTGCAGGTATAGAATACTGCAGCTTGTCAACTGTATAAACATTGTGCACATACTGTATGTAAAAGATGAGAATTAAATTTGATAACATACCTGGAGTGTTAGAAATCTGGGATGTATTTGGGAATTCTAGGCCAAAAAACACACACAAATAAAAATATTGAATGCAGCTCATATTTGTGTAAATAAACTATTATAATTTAATTTTGTATTTATATATTTATTCACCACTTTTGCTCCCCACTCGCTAGTCTCTCTCTCTCTCTCTCTCTCTCTCTCTCTCTCTCTCTCTCTCTCTATCTCTTTCTCTCTCTAGATCTGGTTAACCTCATGAACTCCAAGGGGAGTGTGCAAATACCGCTAGTGTGGTAACTGAATAATTCATGACAGTTATTAAATAATATGCTTTATGAATAAAATAGAATTCATGAATAATTGAACGGTGTATTCAAATAATAATAATAATAATAATAATAATAATAATAATAATAATAATAATAATAATAATAATCTAAAACTTCACCGGATCAAAAAAAACATGAATTAAACATGTCACTTTGTGGCAGAGTAGACACAAAAGCAGTAGACTGAAAAACAGTTATGTTATGGACTCAGAGAGAGAGATAGAGAGAGAGAGAGAGAGAGAGAGAGAGAGAGAGAGAGAGAGAGAGAGAGAGAGAGTCAATGGTAATGGACCTTACACAGAAAAACATACCATACTCTGAAATATGGGGCAAAATGTAACACATCATTGGTGCATATCTCTAACACAATGCAGATATACATTCATCTTACTTTGTGACAGAAGTAAACAAGAACGGAAGACAGACAAATCACACACGCACACACGCGCACACACACACACACACACACACACACACACACACACACACACACACACACACACTGGGGAGAGAGAGAGAAACTAATCGATTAGTCCTTTCTCTCGCTCACTCTCTCTATCCCTCTCTCTCTCCCTCTCTCTCCCTCCATCTCTCTCTCTCTCTCTCTCTCTCTCTCTCTCTCTCTCATTTTTTATTGCCTAGTCAAATACAGTGTTACACTGCAAAGCAGAGATGTGTGGAAATTGCTTTTCAGCAAATTACTTTACATCCAGTTTTAAAACTCTCATACACACATTGAGCGCAGAAGAGGAGGTTTATCTTACTCTTAATTTGACGTGGAATAAAAACACGGCATGCTGTTTCCTCTCTCAGAAGAACAGAGGAAGAGAAGGCAGCCCCAGGGCAACACATTTTCGCTTTTGCTCCTCCTCCTCCCTTATGCCTCGCTCCACATCAGTATGCTGGAGACATGCATGATCTCACTTTCTCTCACTCACATATTCACACTCACACACATGTCATGAGTCTCTCAACACTGCAGCTTTGTGCTACAGCGGTTCAATCTCTGTCTCTTTCCCTCCTACTACACTCCCTGGTGCCAGACTCAATCTTTGCTAAATGATATCATTCCTTCAGGACTCTCAGAGAAAATGCCCCATGCTGGCTTTTAATTTAGTGCATTCAAATATGAACATCACCATTTACACAACTCTGTATAATATGAAGTACTGAAAAGCAGTGGGATGAAACTGTACCATGCCTTTCTGAAATCAGTCCTCACCTGTCCCGGCGCATTGGTAGAGGAGACAGCTGGGCCCATCTACTGCTTCCATAGCAAACAAACTTCTAATAACCTAAGACAACAACTGAATGCAGCTACAGAGGTGTGTGTCATACATATGGTGTAATAGTTGTACTGAATAGAACATTTGCTCTGTTGCTATAATACCATGCACACAGACACACACACACACACACACACACACACACACACACACACACACACACAACAACAACAACACATTGTCAGTCTACAGTCCTGCCTGCAATTTGAAGACAAAGTTACATAACAACAAAGTTTTCCGAGATTAAAATAATTATAATAATACTAAATTTTGGTCCATAATAATGAAGTTCCAAGGAAAATCTTGGCATGCTAATTGCACATCTAATTACAAATCAGTGTATTAGTCAGGGCTGATTTAAGCGTTAATCAAGCTGAAAGATACATTTTAGTATGTAGTCATTTTCCTGACTTGCTACAGGGGCCTTACAGTACTGTCACAGTATACAGGGAAGTATAAAACAGTTTGACTCCTGATCCAAATTTAGAAACACCTACACCGGCATTGACTTTCCATTATACATTACCTGTGAATGTAGGTGTTTTCTTCAGGTTACTGGGTGGTTGCAACATTTCGCATGAGGTGCCAGTGCTAAATTGTAAACAATAACAACAGTAGCAACAATGGAGGGATCATTTATCTTTAAGGGATAATTTACCTTTGAATCTACGTTTTGGGATGTGTGGAGACATGGAGACACATCAAGCAGCCAAACTAACAGGACTGTCTGTTTTTTCCATTGACGTATTAAAGTATTACAAATGAAGATTGCTATGCTGTACATCTTCAAGCACATACTGCCAACCGAAATTGTATCACAGTGCCTAATATCACAGCGCTAGTTTGATAGACTATATATATATATATATATATATATATATATATATATATATATATATATATATATATATATATATATATATATATATATATATATATATATATATATATATATATATATATATATATATATATATATATATATATATATATATATATATATATATATATATATATATATATATATATATATATATATATATATACAGGCTGACAGAAAAAAAAAGGAACTTTTTAACAATACTATAAAACCAAGAGTGATGGAAGAAACCTTAAAACATGCCATTTAAGAATAAATGACTAACCTTTCATGGCGGAGTATTTACTTGTTCAAGGTCACTGTCTCGCAATGTTACCACTTGCTCATGTCTAGCAATACGTAATTCAAAAATTCCCACTTTTTTGGGTCACCCTATATATATATATATAAATAAAAGGACAGGACAAAGACTTTCTATTGAAACTCCATTTATCACTACAGATCTGTTTCAAGGGGTGGTGAAACCACCCTCTCTCTTCAGGTGATTATAGAAGAATCTTCTATAATCATCTTCTATAATCACCTGAAGAGAGAGGATGGTTTCACCACCCCTCGAAACAGATCTGTAGTGATAAATGGAGTTTCAATAGAAAGTCTTTGTCCTGTCCTTTTATTTTTGTTATTTGCTCTACCAAAAAGTATTGAGCACTCTCCTACGGAAGGATCTACTCAGAAAATCCTCTATGTATATATATATATATATATATATATATATATATATATAAACTGAAAGCCATAATGTTATTGCCAAAGTTATAGTTGTTTCCATAATATGTAATGATTGGCCAATAAATTGTCTGCAATTTTACCATGGGGCTCTAATTCAAAACTGTAGTTGAACAAAAACATTTTTTTCTTTCTTATGGTGCTGGTCACTTGACAAGTTGGCACAAAAGATTATTGTGAAATAATGACTTTGTTACTATTTTTCACAATATCATCCAGAAGGAATTTGTTCTATGTAGAATCACCCAAGTCCCAAGCACTTCTTAAAAAAAAAAAAAAAAACATGGGAATTTTCTAGAAAGCCTTCCAGAATTTACACTGCAATCTTTTAAAAATGTTTTTCTCATGAAAGAAGTGTTCCCTTATCTTTCATCTTTGGAGAAGACCAAAAAACACACTGAAATTATCAGCGTTCATTTTCTGTAACCGCTTAATCCTAATTAGGGTTGGGTGGAGCCTGGTGCCCATCTCAGCCAACTCTGGGTGAGGGCAAAGTACACCCTGTACACCTCGCCAGGCTATCACAGGGCTGAAACACGCTGATGTTTCATACAGCTACTCTTGTCAGAAGTCAGCAATGGTTCTTTTCCATGCCTCTCACCATAGACAGTGAGAGAAATGGTGGCCTTTGATAGTCCAGTTCGCTACATCGGGGAGACAGTGACAACCCATGGAGAGTGGGGCTTGAATCCCCAAACTTAGGATCAGTGACCCAGCATCTCTACCATCAGGCCACTGCTAAATACTGAATACTGAAACACATCTTTTTAAACAATAGATGACAGACAGAGAAATTAGGGGGCTTTATATAAATGATACTTATATTAATAAAGGTATTCTACTTTCAGATGACTCTGGTAAAGTACAGCATGATAAGATATCACACAAAATATTTATAATACTACATGTGCTTGCCTGGATGTCATGCATGACTATGATGGGTTGTTGTATTATCTCCTCCTATTGCTCTAGTGTGGTGCACATTAATGATTCTTTGGTAGAGTAAGCATGAAAGCTTGCCTAAGGCAACGGGTGTTCCCCTTTTTCCCAACGATTTTAGGTCAATTAGAAGCTGGAAAGATGGTGAGTGAACACTTCTGCTATATGCTTCTGTCTCAGTGAAGAGTTTCAAAATGAGGGAATAATGACAAGTCTGTTGTTCTCGTGCTTTGGGAACGAATGAATGATAGTCACATGCAAAGAGGCCGGAAATTGGCCAACCACATTCAATGAATCATAATGGGTAAGAGTGGCTGGTGTTGAGCCATTTGGTTAGCGGAAAGATTTTCAGCCAGCCTGTGAAAGAGGGATTATGAGAAGGCTTCGTATCAAATACCAATGCAAAGTTAGGGGAAAGGAATGCATGAATAATAATTAAAAAAAACACCCAGAATAAAATGAGGTGAAGGAGGTCTTGAGTGAACTCCTGAACATGCTGAACATGTGTATGAATCCAGCTTTGTTTTTGTGAAGCTTTAAGTGTCTAGAGTCTCTTTAGAGTCTGTTTATAGACTCTTAAACCAACATTTCAGACATATTCCGGGTGTTAAGTTATAGCACATATCTGCATGTTGAAAGTTGTGTAAGGCACTCACACCACCGAATTCAGATCTTTCGAACTAGTGTGTGTTCAGATCCAGTGTGTGTTCTGGCTCATGACATCTCTTGTGCTTGGCTGGGGTGTCTAGAGTTTAATTTAAGACCGGGTTAGGTGGATCAAAGCCGTGGCTGGGCCTCTACATCAAAGAGAGAGAGAGAGAGAGAGAGAGAGAGAGAGAGCAGAGGTTCATATGATTGGCGAGACCTTGATTAACCCACCCAAAATGTGTTTATGGGGTGTGGGGGGGGTGACATAGATGCCTTGCAGGACAAAAAATAGAACTTTGTGCTAAATTTGCATAACATCTGTATCAGCTACTGAATACCTTATGGCTAAAAGTAGTGTGTTGATGTTACTATACAGTGTTCATTGTAGTCTTCTGTGGAATTAAGTGTGTCTGACTCCGTTACAAGATCAATTTACTTTGAGGAATTTATGCTCTTCCAGACATTTCTATATAAGGACAACCAAAGAATCCTATTTAAGATTTTTGTAAACGCACTTGTAAGCCTTTCACAATACAAAATCTACTGAGATTGCCAAGTTGTGATTGTCCAAGGTATCTTTTTTTCTGTTTAGAGAAAGAGATTCAATCCAAACTGTTGTTTTTAAAACATCTGTTCATGTACATGGGATCAACAATATCTTGGAAATGGACAACATTTATCAGCATTATCAGCAAACCCACGCACACACACACACTCCCCAACCAGGAATGTGTATCTTTTGCAGCTGTCAGCCTGTGACTCACGTATTTTTATAAACTCTTTTGAAAGACACCCAAAAAAGGCACTGCAGGATCCCCAGTACAAAGTGTAAAGCCATATTAAAAAAAATAAATAAATAAAACGTGCATTAAACAGGCATGTAAGCAAATGAGAGAATTTTGCTCTTCCTATTAACTTTGAGCCAAGATAAAAGATCACTTGTTTTTTTTTTTTTTTTTTTCTTGTTTTCGTTTCTTGTTTTTTTTCTTTCTTTTTTTTTTTAATGGTGTAAACGATTCAAGAAATAGATGATAGAAGATGAAAAAGTATTGGATTTTTGAGGAATATTAACATTCATGGCAGTTGCAGATTCTTGATGTATACTCTGCAGCAGGAATGACTTTGCATTGGATGGTGCATTTTAGTGTAGGAACTGAAAGCAATTGTAAAAACATGTAGAATGTTAAATGATAATATGGAAGAAAAAAGCAGAAGTTACTGCGTTCTGATTTTGCTCAAAATGCAGGGAGGTGATTAGTAGATCTTTTCACATACCATAAACAAACTGGGCCTCACAGGATTAGCCAGTCCCTAATCCTGTTTTTTCCCTTTCCTTTAAGACTGTAAATATCTCTCTCTCTCTCTCTCTCTCTCTCTCTCTCTCTCTCTCTGCATGTGTGTGTGTGTGTGTGTGTGTGTGTGTGTGTGTGTGTGTGTGTGTGTGTGTGTGTGTGTGGCTGTACATTGAGACTGCAGTTATTCTGTGTTTTTGGACATGGCTGCAGATTCAGTGTTTCCATCACTGCCTTGTCGAAATCAATTTCTCGCTCCACAGATGAAGTGCTATCTTTCCTGTGAGGATTTAAAAACACAATGTGTGTGCATGTATGTGTGTAAACGCGTATGTGTATGTGTTGTTCTTTTTAGATTTATCAACCAGAGTGCTGCTATCTCTCTTCACTTGGCATTTGTCCTTGGTAAAATGTCCCTAGAAGAAGACAGCGAATGGGAAAGTAATACAGAAGGAATAAAGTGTAACACTGATGGAATTCTTTTCCCCCCCGTTCAGTGCTGTGCATCTTTGAGATGGCACTCTAAATTACTAAAATGGCTGGGGATAAGCTTTGTCTTTCTGAACAGGATTTTTTGGCCTCTTCTGCTTTCTTTAATGTCGAATTCCCTTTTGGCTCTTTACATTTAATTGGGCATAATACAGTATATTATGGCATGGCATTGGAAATTATTTTTTATATATTCGTTGAAAAGACAGAATACAGTGATACCTCAGCTCACGAACATCATTGGTTCCCAGAAAGTGTGTGTAAGGCGAAAAGTTCGTCTTCCGAACATTTATTTCCCATAAGAAACCATTAAAATGAGAATAATCCGTTCCCAGGTCCCCATAAAACATAATTTTCTACTAAATAAGCCTTAAAACTACACAAAAATATACCTTATTTTATGTATAATAAATGTCTATTGTATTGTAATTAAAGAAATAAACTGTACTGTATAATAAAGTGGTTTTATTTACCTTTGTGATGGTAGTTGATGGCTTGATGGAATGGAGTGGGAGGAGGAGGGAGGGAGGGACTTACTGTTTGGAAGGAGAGTTTGGAAACGCCTACTGTTTGGAAACACCCTTAGCCACACACGCACCCTTAATAGCTTCCTTGTTCTTAAGGATGGGAGCAATGGTAGACTTAGCGTACTGCTACTGGGACGCTGAGTCACACAAACGCACACCTCGTTCGTGTTTTTCAATGATCTCCGCCTGTGGTGGGTCTTTTTCGGTCCCATAATAGCAAAAGTACACTCAATATGGTCCAAAATGTCTAGCAAACACAAACCACTTCCGCACTCAAAGAAAGGGCGTGACGAACTGTGACGCCGTGAGCATGCGTCAGCTTCTCGTGGCCGCCACCGTGGCGTTGTTCGACCGTGTGGTTTGATTCGTCCGCCGAAAACTAGTTCGTCAGCAGAGACTATATGCTCGCAAATTTAATGTTCTTGAGGCGAAAAGTTCGTGAGCTTAAGCGTTCGTCAGCGGAGGTTTTACTGTATATGGCATGAGATCTGGCATGGTTATATTCTTCTTCTTCTTCTTCTTCTTCTTCTTCTTCTTCTTCTTATTATTATTATTATTATTATTATTATTATTATTCTGTATCTCTAGGAGTGGTGGTGGAAGGGTGCTGGATTATTGATACTGAGGTAGGGGTTCAAGGCCCACTATCAACTCCTGCCACTGCTGTCTCGCCAGTGCAGCTAACTGAATTATCAAAAGCTGGCCATGTCCCGCATTGTCTATGGTGAGAGGTATGTAAAAGAACCTGCATAGTCGCCAGCATGTTTCTGCCCTGCGATGGCCTGGGCTTACTGTCCAGAGAAGACTCTGCCCTCACCAGAATTAGCTAAGATGGCTGCCAGCCTCCCCGTGACCCTAATTAGATTCAGGCAGTTCAGAAAATGAATGGATGCATCTTTCGGAGTCAGCACAAGGTCTAGTAGAAGCAATCTTAAGTAATGTGACAAACACTGATCAGCCCTAACATTATGACTACAGATTGTGAATTAAATAAAATCGATTACCAAATTGCATTGGCAGTTCTTAAAGTTAATCTGTTGAGTTCAGTAAGAAATGGATCGAAGAAAGAGATAAAGCAACTTGGGCAAGGGCCAAATTGTGATGGCCATCAGATTGGATCAGTGCATTTACAAAAATGCAGATCTTGTGAAACACTTCCAGTACACAATGTAAAGTACCTTCCCAAAAGTGGTACAGGGAAGCAAAAGCTCTGAGCGCGCCCAGGGCTTACTGATGCTCATATGAGTGAAGACTAAACGTTGTGTGTTCTTATCCCACAGAAGAGCACAAACTGCTTAAAAGGTCAACGCTGGCTATGAGGGAAAGGTGTCAGAACACCGTGCACTGCAGATTGTTATTTATTAGGTTGTGTAGCACAGTGTGGTAATGGTATGGCCACAGTATGGGCTAGATAAAAAGGTAAGCCACCTGGAGCAGTGTGATGTTCTGGGGAATGTTCTGCTGGAAAACATTGTTGCAGACCAAGTACAACCCTTTATAGTGCTCCCTAAAGCAGCGTTTTAACGGATGAATAACAAGCTGTGCACACTCTCCGTATAATCCATGAATATAAACTGATCATGGTATACAGATATAAAACATTCATGCACTGACAAACTGTGAGTTTTCTACCTTGTCGTGCTGCACAGGTTTTAAAGATGTCCAACAAGGTTTTTATTTTTATTTTTTTATTTTTAATTATTTTTTTGCATGCCCCAGAACAAGCAACCATTCCTCTGGAAAACATACAAGGTTCCATCTGTACTACCCATGTCTTAGGCTGGACTAGGAACTGTGTTTCTGTCAGAAGCTGGTGAAACGTTGGGACTGGGAAACTTGGATTTTGAGGCTTATTGGGATGCAGCAAGCCTCAAAATCCAGGTTTCCCAGTCCCAACGTTTTATCAGCTTCTGACAGAAACATATTTCCTAGTCCAGCCCAGGTTTTAACTGCCTCCACATTCTCAACAGTACCAGGGGGAAACCCAAGAAGCCCAAGGCCCAGAAGAAAGGATAAAATTGGAGGAGCATGGATGATCAGCAAGGTGGATCATGTGCAAGAATTCCCCTTAGAACTCAGTTGAGGTGGACGAATCTTACTTCAGATGAACAAGAGTTTCTCAGAGTACAAAGAGAGTTTTCTCACTGAGCACGGCCTACATGCTGGCATACATTGAACATTTTTATTCATGCACAAAAAAAATTCAAATGAATGGTAAGAACAGTCATGAATAGAAACTTATTAGAAGGAATAACAGAGAAATCAAAATAAAATCAGAACAATTTTGAGAATATGACCGTGAATGCCAAAAATTCTCCACATGCTGGTATAGGCTGGGCCCATTTATTATAGTGTGAAGGGCGCTTAATGATAGTAGAATCCAGTAACAGGATAATGCACCTTGCCATACTGCATAAACTGTTCAGGAATGGTTTCAGGAAAATTGCCTTCCAAATTCTTCAACTGGAAAACAAGTCCAATTCGTGGTGGCCCCACCTTACAAATTGCTCCTTTTGTGAAATCATACAGCACATAGCAAAAATTATATGGATTCCATGTCTTGATGGATTTGATCCATGCTGGTCAAAAATAAATTAATTAATTAATAAAAAATAAAAAAAAAAGGCTTACACGGTGATAAGGTAAGTCTATTGGGTTTTTACACCTGAGCCTTGTGGCTTAGCCTCATGGCTCATCAGGCTGGTGCTTATCCCCAGTTTCCGTAGCGTGAAGTGACCAGGAGTTCAACTCCCCCTGGATAGGACGTTAGTCCATTGCAGGTTTACCTTCCCAGTATATTTTACTGGTACCCATTTATACTGCTGGGTGAACAGAGGCACACTTGTGGTTGAGACCTTGCCCGGGGGTCTTAGCACAGTGAGGGTCTCAGTGGGATTTGAACTCACAACCGCCTGATCATGAGCGCAGCACCCTAACCACTACGCCACCGGCTCCACTTTACATGGTGATAGCCAGGTGTTAATGTTTTCAGTAGTCAGTATAGTTTACGGAATAAATTACTTAAATGTCTGTTTATTTTATATTAGAGTGCCACACTGTCCACAAAATAGCTACTTCTGGGTCCGCATTTCTAAATTATACATAAGGTCTTCAGGCCTCTGCTTGCACTGTGAGTCTGCACATGCAGGTTTTGACTGAATAGAGACTCATAATGATGCGTTTATAAACTCCGGTTTTGACTGAAGTTTTAATCCATATGTTCAGACTTTCATTTCAAGGTTTTGAAGGTGTGAGCAAACAGGGGCAGCGGTGGCCTGGTGGTAAAGGGCGCTAGATCACTGATCCTAAGGTTGGGAGTTCGAGCCCAAATCTCCACAAGGTTGTCACTTGCCCCCAGTGCAGCTAACTGGGTTATCAAAGGCCGGCCATGTCTCTCATTGTCCATGGTGTGAGGTTCATGTAAAAGAACCATTGCTGACTTCCGACAAGAGTAGGCCGCATAGCCGTCAGCGAATCTCTGTCCCTTGCTAAAGGGTTGTGTCAGGAAGGGCATCCGACATAAAAACCTATGCCAAAACAAACATGCGACTCACATAAGTCACGAAAAAGGAAAAGAAGAAGAGGGTGCGAGAAGAACACAGAAATAATCATTGTTGCTTTTGGCAACATTAAACTTATCAAAGTTTAAATTTATTTCTTTAGGGGTCTTTATGAAACTATAATCAAATAAGTTCACACACTGGTGGAACCAATTATGAAGAAAAGCAGCATTCAGAGTAATCTGAAAGCCAAAAAAAAAAAAAAAATCATAGCTTACTAGCATAAGAGTATAATAATTTGCTAAAATTAATGTATACAATTAGCTATTTTAAACCTAACCATTCCTCAAAGCTGTCTGCTATGACAGGGCAGATTTGTAAACCCCGCTTGTTAGCGCTGATATAAATGAAATATAGTGCTAAATTGGGAGGCAGAATAACAAAGATGACACTTTGTGCGTTGCCCCAAGTGATATAATGTGCAGTATAAAAACCCAATGTTGGATTCGTATAAATGTTTTGTCACTTTATTAAATTATTATTTCCATGCACAGTGGTAAAGAGGAAGCAATGCAGCTTTGGCAGGGTTACAAGTTCAAATAAAACTTTAGTTTAGGCTTAGGAAGTACGCAATAGGATACAAAAAAATATGTACTTTGAATATTCATTACCACAACAGTGTATTGCAAGCAAGGCCACGGTGAGCATTTCCTGTATAATGGGCTGCATACATGATATTTTCTGAGAAGATTTTATTTTTAGCAGCTAGTTAAAACTACTATTTGTGAGCGGCTCTTGAAAGAAAGCTCTCTTTGTAGCACTCTTTTTTTTATTCAAATTGACTGCAATAATGATACGTATAATATAAAAATGTGATCTACTTGAATTAATAATGTTATATATTTGTTGAATGCTGAATATTAAGTATAAATTACAGGTAATGATGGTTAAGGTTCTTTGCAACGGCAGCTTTGCATTGCTGGTATTTATACTTGCATTCTTTCTATCAATAAACTAAAACTACTGAGCTACCACTACTTCATTTATAAACCAAACGAAGAAAAAATGGAGTGATGTGAAATGCAAAAATGTGTAAAAAGCAGTGATTCCTATATTTAATTTGCGTTCTATTTCATTGCACGCCGTATAAAACACAATATATTACATGTATGTCCAGTCAATTTTATTTCACTTATATATACATATCTATTCTTGTGTTTCATCCCTCAACACATTATAAAATTAGCAAACAAATAAAATAAATTAATTAATTCATAAAAGTAAATAGAAAGAAGGAACTTTATAATAATGTTGTGATTTGAAACAGAAGATGTCAACATGTTTGTGACTGTGATCATGATTTGGTACAAAGCAGTAACCGGAAAAGTCCAGGTCAAGCATTAACATACTGAGTCATGTTCACAAACAATAGTTAAACCTGATTCTGCAGAAAGGGTTCTATTAACTGCAGATAAAGGTCTTGGCCACTTCTCTTGGCTTGGAGGTGTAGAAATGGACAGCATCTTCTCTGGACCAATGATGTAAAAGATTGATACAGACTGTTATTCGTAAGTCAAAAATCCAGTGTTTATCATGGAATGAGGTTTTGCCGGTTGCCCTTGACAATAGCAATATACATTTTTTTTGTGGTGGAAGGATTAATGCAGAAAAGTACATTTTAGAAGATGTTGTGATATCATATCGTTTTCAGGGAAACACGTATACATTTTAACAAAACGATGCTTAACCAAATTCTGTACATTACAAAGGCATGGCTGCAGAAAAACAGAGCACAGGTGCAGGGCTGCCCTGCCTGAACTCGTCGCCTCCCCAAGACAGGATATGCGATGAATGTAGAAAACACAATTGACGATGATGACCCTTCACTGTTTCACACCCTAAAACCTGTTTGCCGGAGGAATGGGAACAATAGCACCTGACACTTTATGTCTCTCGGTGTCTCCATTCTCTACATGTTTTTAAAGTACTGTAAGACAGAACAGCAACATCACAAAAAAACGAATGCTTTACCATTGTTGGGTGTTCACATATTGAAGAACTAACTGATAGCACACACACACACACACACACACACACACACACACACACACACACACACACACACACAATGTATTGGAAACAGCTTTCACATAATGGTAAGAGAGGCATCTTTGGTCCTGAAAAGTTTCATTGCTGAAACAGTTCATTTTCTGTAATTGCTTAATCCTAGCTGACTGCGGGCGAGGACAGAGTACATCCTGGACAGCTCACCAGGCCATCTCAGGGTGGAAGCACGCGGACGGCTTTGCAGCCTACTCTTGTTGAAAGTCAGCAATGGTTCCTTTACACCTCACACTATAGACAGTGAGCGACATGGCCGGCCTTTGACAATACAGTTATCTGCACTGGGAGGACAGTGACAACCTGTGGTGAGTGGGGCTTGAACCCCCAACCTAAGGATCTGTGATCCAGCACCTTTACCACCAGGCAACCACTGCCCTTCATTACTGAAACTGCAAAATAAATAAATGAATGAATAAATAAATAAAAAATTGAGTGGTGCGGAGGATGAGCCGCAACTCCATGGCTGAAGTGCCTTTGAGAAATGGACCTAACCCCAACTGCTCTCTGGGTACATATGATGGGGCAGACTGTGCTTTCCCTCTGAGTGCATTAGATCACAACCAAATAAGCATGGCGGGGTAGTTCAAAAAGAGGAGGGTGGCTAGAATTGAATGTCATGGAGGGGGCGTGTGCATGCGTTCACCTCTTCCTGCTTGGTGGTGGTAATGTTATTGAGAAGGCAATACCTGATGAATGGAAACTGGACACAACCAAATTAGAAAGAAAATGTGGGAAAATACAAAAAAAAAAAAAAAAAATCCCAAAATTTATTCAATAAAGACAAAACAAAAGAAAAATCCTGAACTCAGTGCAACCTTACAATACTGTCTATCTCACAGTGTAAGCAGTGTAAGAGCTCAGGAAAGCTAGTGCTCTGTTAGACCCCTGTCTGATTACGTTTTCAAAAAGTGCTCGCAATGTTTTATTGTATGTCTTAAAACCCAATTACGGAAGGTTTCTCAGTGTGCGCTTGCACTTTCTTTGATGTTTTAAGCACCCGAAAGATGCGGCCAAGGTTTCCGACCACCTAGTGAGATTTTCTTTGCAGTGTTCCTTTCTGTTGTCTAATTGAATAATGCATTAGAGTAGGGGAAATGTCTCATTAAATGCTAGCATTTGAATTAAAATGCTGAGTTATCCACATTTTTCCCCCAGAAATGCAAAAATGTACTAATAGACTGAAAATGAGATTTCTCTGATGAGAAGCAATTTGTTGCATGGACACCAACTGTGTTTGTGCAGCAGAATGAGAAAGCAGGATTACGCTTGTATACTGTTCATTGTGTGTGTGTGTGTGTGTGTGTGTGTGTGTGTGTGTGTGTGTGTGTGTGTGTTGGCTCATCTATACCATATGCCCTCATGTCTCTGTATGTTACCTGCCTGTGATAGGGAGCACCATACAAACAGACAGAAGCAGAGAGGATCAAAGAGAGAGACGGTGGAAAATGAAGAGGAGTGGAGAGAGGAGGGAGAAAGTAGAGGTGGAGAAAGAGCTCTAGGCTGAACGAACAGATGCTCTGGTGTGTTCCCTCCATGCTTAGCTCTCACTCAGGCCTAGGATGGATCCCCAGGCTAGTTTACAGATCAAGCCAATCTGTGTGCATGATGTAGGTTGATGCAGGTATTGCCTGTCCCCTGATACTTCCGTGTCATTTATCTATGCTAAGCCTCTGGTACTGGAATGAATGTACAGTTTTTAAGTAGTGAAGCGGCCGCAGGTGTTGAATATGCACTTCAAACATTTCTAAACACTGAAACTGATTCACAGTAATGTTATTTACAGAACTGTGAAATAAAATGGAAGCTCGATATTGCACCAACAATGTAGGCCATGCTGTATATTACTAAATCCAGACATTGCTGATTAATTTTTGACTTTTGAACTTAATGAGAGAAAAAATGTGTTTTGTTTAGGGATGGACTACATATAACTAATTTAGAAGCATGTGATAAATAACAATTACTTGCCAACGGCAAGGTGGATCTTGCTGAATAGACAACTCATCAATATCCAACCCTGTTTAAAAGTAATTCAAGGGAATGTAAGAAATGCAAAAACGCAGATATATTTATTTATACAGGGATCCCTCACTTTCCGCAGTTCATTGGGTATGTATATGTGTATATGTCTGTCTGTCTGTCTTTCGGCTTTTTCCCTTTTACTCGGGAGTCGCCACAGCGAATCATCTGATTCGCACGTTTGATTTGGCAGAGGTTTTTATGTCGGATGCCCTTCCTGTCACAACCCTTTTTAGCAATGGACAGAAACACGCTGACGACTTTGCAGCTACTCTTTACGAAAGTCAGCAATGGTTCTTTTACATGCCTCTCACCATAGACAGTGACAGACATGGAATGCCTTTGATAACCAAGTTAGCTGCACTGGGGGGGGGGGGGGGCAGTGACAACCTTGTGGAGAGTGGGACTTGAACCCCCAACCTTGGGATCAGCGATCCAGCGCCCTATACCACTAGCCCACCGCTGCCCCCCCATGTATATGTGTATGTAATAATCAATAAATACATATGCAATGCTGTAGGTGCCTATAATAACAATTAAACATTAAAAAACAATGCATAAGATGTAAATAAAATATAAATACACACACATACAGACGCACACACTCAGATGCACACCTCACAAAAATGTAAGTAGTTTTGATATGAGGTTTTGGGTTGTTTTTTGGGGGTTTTTTGTTGTTGTTTTTGTTTTGTTTTTTGTTTTTTTGTGGGTTTTTTTTGCATAATTGGCCTTGTATTTGCAGCATTTTCATTAACTTTTTCCCCTATTCTTCCTTCTTGATTTCCTTAATTTTTTTAATTTGATGAATATTTTTTAAAAAAATGTGATGCCATGAAGCCGCATGAATTGAAGTGTGAAGTATTGAGGGATATATATATATATATATATATATATATATATATATATATATATATATATATATATATATATATATATATATATATATATATATATATGGAGCGATTTAGAAGGAGTGAAATGATTTAGAAGAGAGACATGTTTTTTGCCAGAATAAGACAAATCAAAAGCCTGCAATCCAAAACAGAATTGACAAGGCAGCTTTTGCATGATAGACATATGAATCCTCAGATGGATTTAGCAGATAAAAACAAACTGAATTAGAATGATTTTCTTCTCTTCAGGTCCACATAAAATGTCTAATAAAATACAACCCTACATCTTTTAATCTAGTACACTTCGGAGTAAAGATAACAATGATAGCAATGATGATTGGAACACTGAAAGAGGTTCAATTAAAACACATAATTGAGCTTGTGTATAGTCAGGCTACGCCAATCTCATGGCTTAGATGGGCTTTCGGTGATATATTCTCACAAAACAAGTACCATAATCGATTGTTGGAGAAAGCCATAAATAATCCAGATATTGGATTTTATCAGTGTTGGATATTATTGGATTTTCATGTTCACTCTAGAGCCTAAAGCATGAAATTCAGATCAATAACGTATTCTTTTACATTAAGAATATAGGCTGTTTGTGTTTATGCATTTTTTGTTTTCATTACTCTACCAATTTCATTCATTTGTGCTTCTCTATGTGCAACATTGTGTTGTCAAACAGGGGAATGATCTGACAATCGAACACCTTGACAGAGAGCGATTGCTCATTGCTTTGCTTTTAGAGCACTAATAAGACCCAGCAGCACATACACAAGTATTTCTACACACCAACTGAAAATACCTAGTCACCATATTCATTTAAATATTCTTTTCACACTCTCCACATCTTTCAGCAGCCACCAGTTGTAGGATTTCACTGAACCATCTGTGAATGGGGTAGTTTGTAAAGAGATTTACCAGCTCAAGCATATGAAGTATGTACGTAATTAAAAAAATAAATAAATAAAAATAAAAAAATCTGTCAGGGGATTAAATGGATCTGGTGAAATTTGGAGGGGGAGGGTTAATAGCCTTCACACTTGACCTACTTCAAGCCACCACCTAAAATACGTAATTCTATGATATTTATGAAAATAAACAAGCATGTTTTGACCTAAAATATGCATGTTGCCTAGTGTACTTTATGGAAATTGGGGGTGGTGTGTGTGTGTGTGGGGGGGGTCCCCCTTTACTTTTGTTGTCTCTTTACAAGGCTCATACTGAGGGGTTAGTCAGGAGTAATTGCTTAGATTGCTCAAAGAGCTAAAAGACAAGGAAAGACTTGTTTTTTGTTCTTGTTTTGTTGACTCATCAGCTCCCCTCGGGCCAAACATGTAAACACTCATTGGGATTACAAGTACTCATTTTAACATAAAGGGTTGTGCAAGTGAATTCTTTACTATAAAGAAAATATATAAATTAAATAAAGTTTAATTTTTATTTAGTTATTTATTTATTTATTATTATTATTATTATTATTATTATTATTATTATTATTATTATTATTATTATTATTATTATTATTAACCACTACTACTAGTAGTAGTAGTAGTAGTAGTAGTAGTAGTAGTAGTAGTAGTAGTAGTAGTATTTAATAAAAAATTCTTGCACCAGTAGACTTTTTTTTTTTTTTTTTTTTTTTTAATTTTATGGTTTGAATAAGAACTGCTGAGGCACTCATGCAAACACTTACACACACTGACTCACACACCCTTCTGTGGTCTAGACATGGTTGGTTGAAGGGTTGGGCAAACTGGGCAATTGCTTTTGGCACCACACCACAAGGCGGCACCACTCCATGATGAGTGTCTCCAAAAATGTCCCCACTGGTTGAGATAGTGCTATTTGGTCTAAACCTTTTCTTTCTTTGTTAACAAATTGTTTGTCTGTCTCTTCAGCACCATCGACAAGTAAACAGCATTCAGTAACAACACACTTCATGATAAGGCATTCGCAAAGGAATTGAGGATTTTGATGCAGCAGATCTGAGCTTTGAAGAAAGCTGTCAAGTGTTCTTCCAGTCATGTGCACGATTCACCTATTAAAATGCTTAAGTATATGTACTATAAAAAATGTTTAGTATTTGTACCCAGATCGTAACAATATCCTGCACTAACTGTTAACTGCAAAAGTAACTACAGAAAAGTGGAGTTTTTATGTCTCAAACTTTTAAAGTACTGTCAATCACCAACAATGTCATTAAATTGTTAAAACAAATTGGGTGATATTATAATTACAAGTGGGTATGAAAATTTGTGACAAATTATATTATTCATTTTCTGAACCGCTCAATCGTAATTACGGTCATGGGGAGGTGGTGCTCATCTCAGCTGACTCTGGGCAAGGGTGGGGTACACTATAGACAGCTCGCCAAGTCATCGCAGGGCCAACACTCACACAACCATTCATTATAACACTTAGGGTCTATTTGCAACAATTAACCTACTGTGAATGTTTTAGGACTGTGGGAGGAAACCAGAGTACCCAGAAGAAACCTACACAAGCACATGGAGAATATGCAAATTCAGCACAGAAACATCGGAGCTGGGATTCGAACCTAGGACCTTCTTGCTGTGAGGCAGATGTGCTAACCACGTCACCACCATGCCACCCATTAAACATATTATAATATAATTTAATTGTTTACTGCATAGAAAGCACGGAATGTCCTCTTACAAAGAATCAGGCATGTGTATGAATTAATTATACCCCTTAAGTAAAAAAGGGGATAAATGTGATTTTTTTTTTTTTCCCCCCTTTTAAAATTCGAATGTAGTCTGAATATTTCTAGTTATGCAGAATGCTTGGCTGTCTTCTCCAGCCCTAGATTTAGACACAAAAGGTTCTTGCAGAGGTAAACATTGTTTGTTGAAGAGATATCCCACATGAATTTCCATGTGGAATTTATTACATGCAGCCAATGTTACAAACATGAATGAATCTGTTTATTGCTATATTCACATTATGCCTGTTTGTTCAACTATTGTGGTGCTTCAAGGTTTTTTTTTTTTTTTTAATTTATTTTTTGGTTTGTTTTTGAACACATACAGAATAATGATGATTCTGTTTTTGCACAACTACAACAACGATGTTTTCTTTTCTTTTTCTGTGGGGTTAACATGGTACATGGGCTAAATAATATGTTGAGATGATTGCAGTAAAAGTAGAGTTTCCTGTTTTGACAGCAAAAGAATGAATGGCTGGAGTGTTTAGAGTGTAATGCCGCACTTTTCTTTCTATTTTTCATTCATCACTCCTATTATCCTCACCTGCAGTAGGAGAGTGGTGGAGCTGTTGGCATTCAAGATCAACCCATAAGGGAGCAAAAAAAAAAAAAAAAAAAAAAAAAAAAAAGCAGTAAAACATACTCAGGCACATATATATAACACATACTGTGCACTCCACAGAGAGCAATCATCACCTTTTCACCACTCCCTCTCTCTCTGATCTCAAACCCGCTGCCGTCTGTTGTTTGTGTCCATAACTCTGTACCTGTCTGGGAACATAGAATTCCTGTATTTCCTTTCACTCTCTTACTGAAGTCACTCACCATGGAAGTCAAAGAAGATAAGTAGAGCTTGAGAACAGACATCTGGTACAGCTGGACCCAGTTTGGCACAGTTCACGTTTTATTTTTTTTGGGTTTTTTTTTTTTTTTTCTTCTTCTTCCAGGGAACAAGGGAAGAAAAAAAAAAAAAAACGAACAGATATTCAATTTGTTTTTCATCAGATGTCCACATCTGAGAGAATGGAACATTATAGAACAGATTAAAGATAGAAAAGGCAAGGAAAAGTTAGAAAAACAAGTACTACAGAGAGATGGTGGAGTGTGTTTTTACACTGGGTTCACACATCTGCATCAAACTGCCTGATACATCTGCTGCCATTGCTGCAATTCACTACACACACACATACACACACATACACACATACACACACCAAAAATAACTAAACAAGAAAAAGAAGCAGCCAGCCACCAAAGATAAACCTTCATTCACCATCTGTTTTAGCTGGCAATATAAATACAGAAACATTTTACTTATTTTATTTACTTTAAGAATGCATAGGCCACCGTTCTATATTTTAAATCAACCAACCAAGGCATAAAACTGTCGTTTAGCAATATGCTATTGTAACAACTAAATAAACAATAAACCTAAAAGGTTTTATTGTCGAGATGTTTTGTGGAAAAGTGAAATAAGAAATGGAACAGTGAGCTTTCCAGGTGTTTCACATTAGTGAAGTTTCATAGAAAAGAGCATTTTGTTTAAAGACCTGTAAAATATTGTGTATGTGGGGTAGCATTTTTAAAATGGATCGAGCCTGTCAATAGAGACATTCTGATGAAAAAAGCAGGGTCAGATGGGTTTCGGTTATGAACAGAAATTCATACACCTTTTTGCTACTTGTTATAACATTCTTAATAACAGACAGGTGCTCGTCCACTCAGCTGAAAAATGGTGATTGTTTCTTTGGCCCAATTCAAGAGTACACAAATAATCTTGACATTTACAGCATTTGGCAGATACCCTTATCCAGAGCAACTTGCCTGGTTTAATAATACTGACCAATTGAGGGCTAAGGGTCTTGTCCAAGTACCCAACAGTAACAGCTTGGTAATATTGAGGCTTGAACCCCAAACCTTTCGGTCAGTGAACCTGAGCCTTAATTACTGATCTACCAGTGCACAGGGAAGCCACAACGAAGGGGAGCGACACTAAGACGACAAGCTGTACTATTATACAAACAGAACTGTACATAAACTGTTTACATAAAATTAGATTTATTTATTTGTTTGGTGTGTGTGTCTGTGTGTGTGTGTGTGTGTGTATGTGTGTGTGTGCGTGCGTGCGTGCGTGCGTGCGTGGGTGTGTGTGTGTGTGTGTGTGTGTAGGTGTGTGTGTGTAGGTGTGTGTGTGTGTGTGTGTGTGTGTGTGTTAACTGGATTAGTCATTATTAGTGACTAGCCCTGATCTCCATGAAACGTCCATAAAATGAAATTAAAATTTGGTAGTTTGTGCATAACACTGATTAAATTATTAGTAATATGTATTTTAATATCATTGTCTTTAATAAATATATAACAACAATATCATCATCATCATTATTATTATTATTATTATTATTATTATTATTATTATTATTATTCATTCGTTCACTTTCTGAACTGCTTAATCCTAATTAGGGTTGAGGGCAGGCTGGTGCCCATCTTAGCCGACTCGGGGCAAGGGCAGAGTACACCTTCGACAGCTTGCCTGGCCATCGCAGGGCAGAAACGCGCTGACGGCTCTGCAGCCTACTCTTGATGAAAGTCAGCAATGGTTCTTTTACATGAACCTCTCACCATAGACAGTGGGAGACATGGCCCGCCTTTGATAACCCAGTTGGCTGCACTGGGAGTATTATTATTATTATTAACACTGCATGTTTAGATGGTCTCGTAGGATCCTAATGTGGCCAGTGGTATAGCAGTTAGGGGACTAGGCACAGACTTTAACTCTGTTTAAAGGAAACATCTTATTCGGGCCGTATTTCCTATGGTTAGCATTTCATATACCAAACTAGGCATACGTGTACATCTTAGGAAGCGTTGAGCGTTGCATACTTATGTCATTGTGAAATTGGCTTTTACCTTTGACCTGAGACTTAAAAGAAAATGATTTTTTTTTCTGAGCCATATTTCTTATATGCTGTCCTTCACACATACAAAACTCGGTATACTTATACATCTTGGGAAGTGGGAAGTGTCAAGTGCCAACACGATCTTACTGTGACCTTGACTCCTGTCAAAAGAAATAGTTTTTCCAGGTCATATTTACTATATGCTTATTCTCACTTATACAAAACTAGGCATGCTCATACGTCTTGGAAAATGGGAGTGCCACATAATATTAGGTCACTTTATGGTGGAGCCCACATACAACATGTTCACGCTGTATTTCCAATGTGCTTAGCCTCATCTATACAGAAACAAAGTGTACTATTACTTACATATTGGGACAATATGGTGTTGCATATTAGCATTCAATCACTGTGACCTTGACCTTTGACTTCACTTAAAAGAAAAAAAAAAATACAGGCTATACGGCATTACACATGCACCATTGTCTATTGTCAGGTCACTTTTCGCAAGGTCAAAGTCATGGCTTACAATCAAATATCAAATTACCTTTGTGCATTCAAAGATATAGCCCAGCAAAAGTAAATGTAATCTTTCACTATTACTCCACCACCACCATCACTACTATCACCTTGACCTTGAAGATAATTATCGCACAGATACAAAAAAAAAAAAAAACCATGTCCAGTTCATGCAGTGTCTTTACAATACTAGTTTACATATTTTGAGTATCTGTGTACTTCAGCCAGAGCAGGAGCCTGAGAGATGATTGCCCTCACAAAGGTATCTAGTGATATTATTTATTATATAAATATGAGCTCAGCATCAAGAAACTATTGTGAACATAACAAAGCAATTACAGAAACATCCCGATGTGAATTTAATCTACGCACTTCAGTCATATTAATTTGTCATTGTCAGTAGTCATTGTCCTTGAAGTGACTTTCAAGCTGCTGTAAATTATACTGTGAGTGCAAAATTAAATGATTTACATAAACACCACCCTGTAGTTTGCACATTTCGTTAGAAACAACCACAAATTACATACTAATTCAGACAACGCAGAAAAAAAAAAAAATAATAATAATAATAAAATTAATAAATAAAAATAATATATTTTTAATTTATTTATGTGCACACAGAGGTTGTCACAGAGATAGACTGAACACCACGGAGTGAACGTAAAGGTCACTGTTGTGTCCTCATAGTGCTCTTTGGGGTAAAGTGAAGCAGGGACCATAACTAAGGGACTGGAACACCTCTCAATGTACATCTCTTCATACATATTTGAATTCTACAAGGTGTTGTGGGTTTGTGAGCTGATGTGAGCTGACCATGAAGGGATAGATAAAGCATCACCACATTTAGAGCTAGGAGGAAGGCGACCACCTCCTACAGGAGTTCCGGATCATTTATCTTTTTCTCCCTCATTCGAGGCTAATTAATTGTGTGTGTATGTGTGTGTGTGTGTGTCTGTGTGAGTTAGTGGGGGGCGGGCTTATAGCATTTAGTATATACGTATATTTTTGACTTTTAAAAATATAAATTAGGCTTTAACTCATTTCATACTGAATTAAAATGTCTGGGGGTGTGATGGACTGGCAATGTATTCAGGGTGTATACCAGAGTCGGCTGAGATTTCAAATGAATGAATAAATGTCAGGTGGATTTCATCAGTTCATTTTTTGTAACCGCTTCATCCTAATTAGGGTCACGGGCAGGCTGGTGCCCATCCCAGCCAACTCAGGGCAAGGGCAGAGTACACCCTGGACAGCTCACCAGGCCATCGCAGGGCGGAAACACGCTGACGGCTTCGCAGCCTACTCTTGTCGAAACTACTCTTAGTTCTACTACTCTTGTTCTTTTACATGCCTCACACCATAGACAGTGAGAGACATGGCCGGCCTTTGATAACCCAGTTAGCTGCACTGGAGGGGACAGTGACAACCTTGTGGAGAGTGGGACTCGAACCCCCAACCTTTGGATCAGCGATCCGGCGCCTTATACCAATAGACCACCACTGCCCCTCAGGTGGATTTAAAATCTGTATTTCAGGACATGTTCAGTTCTGACGGCTTCCTGTGTTGCCCCTGTGCTTTTTGAGTTTCCTCTGTGTTCTCTGGTTTCCTCCCATACTGATAGGTGGATTGGTTATATTAAATTATCTGTTGATGTCTACAATTGTGTTAAAGGCGCACTGTGATGGACCCAAATTTTACTCCGCGAGTGTTCATGTCTCATCTTCATTCATGACTGCAAGGTTAAAATTTGTTCTGTGATAAGTAAACATAGACTGAATATTATAAATAAATGCATCTGCTTTTTGTGACATAAAGGTTTCATATAATTTTTTTTTTTTTTTTTTTTTTTGGATAACGAAATTTCTAAAAACTATGACAGATATGGCCTCGGAAAATATAAAGTCAAAGTTATTACAATCTAATTAACTCCTCCTAAAGCGGGATGTATGAAGGGGAAATAATGACATACTGCATAAAAAAAATGACAGTTTGTAGTTTTGCATTTGCCCACTTTCTCACAAAGGGAGCATGTCCATCTATCCATTATCAATACGAGTCATGGGGAAGCTGCTACCTAGCACGCATGTATTTCGACTGCGGGAGGAGGACATACACACAAACACAAGGACTACGTGCAAACTCCACACCAAATGACCCAAAGCAAGGATTTGAACCCCAAGGCTCCTCTCTGTGGAATGACGGTTCTAACCACTGAGCCAAGCAAAGCATATACTGTACTGTGGTTAAAACTCCAGCATCAACAATTGCAACATAGCATACATACCATGACACGTTTCCTTTACAGATATCTTATTTTTTGGGTGCAACTGAGATTCCCAGTACAGTCGGCCCTCTACTTACGAAATTAATCTGTTCCAGTCCCTTTTTTTCATACCCAGAGGTGCATTCTACATGTAAAACGCGTGATTAGTTCCAAGGCTCCCAAGACAACCCCATAAACCCTTTAAAAATGATAAAAGTACAGCAATTTTGTACGAAATATGTGTTAAAAGTAAAAGAAAATTATTTACCTTTTTTTAAATCTCTTGAACCACCCATGCGACGCTTTAAAGTCCGGGGGTTGCTGATCTGAAGAACCCTCACCCCCACTCCCTCCCTCCTTCACGAGCTCCTTAATTATGGTGGTTGCTTTTTTCCGAAATAATCGCCTCTGTCACTGTATCTCCGCTTTTAAAGCCTCCTTCTGCTCCAATATTGTTCTGAAATAATCGCCTCCGTCACTGTATCTCCGCTTTTAAAGCCTCCTTCTGCTCCAATATTGTTCTGAAATAATCGCCTCCATCACTGTATCTCCGCTTTTAAGGTCTCCTGCTTCAATATCGTCCCGATTGTAGAGGAGTTTCGGCCATACTCCTTTGCGATTTCGCTCAACCGCATCCCACTTTTTTTTTCAACCGCATCCCACAATTTTTTATCATCTTATGCTTCACTTTGATTAATAACGGAGCCTGATTCTTCTTTTCGGGGTCCCCGGGAATCACTTTCTTGGGGTCCATGATGGATAACGAAACATAACGCTGCAATGATCAGTTTCAAAAAACTCACGAGCCAACAGTCCTGTTCAACTCTCCTTCACGCGTGTGACAAACAGGAGGTATGAGTACAGTTTAGCTCCCTCCTGGCCAATGGTAGGCCAGCGGGGCAGGATGTTGGGAGACAGCAAGTGAGAGAGAAACTCGCGCATTGTTTGAATTTTTGAATGACGCATTTTGGCGCTTTTCGTAAGAAGAGATTTTTTTTTTTTTTTCGTATACAGAGGTACCCTGGATTTTTCGTATTCAGAGGTTTTTGTAAGTAGAGGGCCGACTGTATTCTTCAAACCACCAAGCAAAATGAAATTCATTCAGAGAAACAAAAGTTTGGAGTAAGCCAAGTGGCTTCTCACGAGATAAACCTCCACCCCATTCCCAGGCTTTTGTGAGGAAGCTGTAGGGCTTTCTCTCCTAGAAGTTACCTAAATATAAAAAAATAATAATTATTAAATAAATAAAATAATTCTGGTCTGAACACATAATGAACATTTTTTTTATTTGTTTGTTTAAGAAAAAAACTTTTGTTTTATATTTTGCTTTTTGAACTATTAAAATACCTTGCAGTGAGAACAGCAACACTTGAGTGAGAACTACACATTTTCATCCCCCACAGAAATGTGTTTTTGTTTGTTCCTTTTGTTCTTTTAAACTCTTCTTTACATTGGTTTATTTTAATGATAGACCCTAATCTATCTGTACAAGGACGCAGGAATGTTTCTTCATTGTGACACTACAAAGCATTTTTAAGGTTGCTCGCCATAAATTTTGTGTTTGTGAATAGCTGACATTCCTTGTTTACACAATTACTCAGGTCATTCTGTAGTTTCAAATTTATTTAAACCACGATGACACTTGTTTAATCCAACTTTAATGACTAGCCTTTCAGACTCTAAATGCTTCTGACTCTCAAATTAGTGTGTATCATCACTCAGTCAGCAGATTTGATAAGTAAGAGCATGCATAAGAACATCAGCCAAATGACTAGATGTAAATGTTTGGACTCAGTGTGCAGCAGGATGCTCACCCTCATACTCACTCACATACTCACCCACTCAGGTACTTGAGCCATAGGTCAAGCCAATATACAATTTAAGCACACACACACACACACACACACACACACACACACACACACACACACACACACACACACACACACGGTACCCTGGGTTCACCTCTTTGTATAAATCCATATCCAAAACATTTCACAGAGCATTATGAGTCTCTCTCTCTCTCGCTCTCTCTCTCTCTCTCTCTCTCTCTCTCTCTCTCTCAAACACATGCACTATCTTTCTTATATTTTATCCCTTGCTTGCCACCCCCCACCCCCTCCCCGGTTTGGTTGCATACATTTTAATAAAAGACAGCATCATCATTAAAATTTATGGATGAAAATTTGCCTCTGGTGTCTTTCTAGATGTCCTCTTCTTTTTCCTCTGTATGTCTCACATATTCTTTCCTGCATTCTAGAGCAAGCATACAGGGATGGGAAAATGAGAAGACAAAAGAGGACTGCCGAATACCATGCAAGTGTGGTCTTGTCTTGTTTATGGTGCACAACACTATACCTCTTGACACTATGAAGTGACCATGCATGTGAAACACAGAGGGACGGAAATTTGGGGTAAATTCCTGATTTCTGTTAGTGAAAGACCAAATACCAAATAAAAAGTAAACATTACCTGAAGCTTTAAAAAGTCAAAGGGCTCTTGCTTGAAAATTTGACCGTGATTCTTTGTAAATTAACCAGTCATATATTCTTTCATTGAAGGGCAGTGTGTACAGTGATACCTCTGCTCACGAACATAATTGGTTCCCAGAAAGTGTGTGTAAGGCGAAAAGTTCGTCTTCCGAACATTTATTTCCCATAAGAAACCATTAAAATGAGAATAATCCGTTCCCAGGTCCCCATAAAACATAATTTTCTACTAAATAAGCCTTAAAACTACACAAAAATATACCTTATTTTATGTATAATAAATGTGCTATTGTATTGTAATTAAATAAATAAACTGTACTGTATAATAAAGTCGTTTTATTTACCTTTGTGATGGTAGTTGATGGCTTGATGGAATGGAGTGGGAGGAGGAGGGAGGGAGGGACTTACTGTTTGGAAGGCGTGTTTGGAAACGCCTACTGTTTGGAAACGCCCTTAGCCACACACGCACCCTTAATAGCTTCCTTGTTCTTAAGGATGGTGGTAGACTTAGCGTACTGGTACTGGGACGCTGAGTCACACAAACGCACACCTCGTTCGTGTTTTTCAATGATCTCCGCCTGTGGTGGGGTCTTTTTCGGTCCCATAATAGCAAAAGTACACTCAATATGGTCCAAAATGTCTAGCAAACACAAACCACTTCCGCATTCAAAGAAAGGGGGTGACGAACTGTGACGCCGTGAGCGTGCGTCAGCTTCTCGTGGCCGCCACCGTGGCGCTGTTCGACCGCGTGGTTTGATTCGTCCGCCGAAAACTAGTTTGTCAGCAGAGACTATATGCTCGCAAATTTAATTTGTTCTTGAGGCGAAAAGTTCGTGAGCTTAAGCGTTCGTCAGCGGAGGTTTTACTGTATCTACATAAAGTCTGTTGGGTTTTTTACACCCGAGCCTCGTGGCTCATCAGGCCGGTGCTTATCCCTGGTTTCCATAGCGTGAAGCGACCAGGAGTTAAACACCCCCTGGATGGGACGCTAGTCCATCGCAGGTTACCTTCCCAGTATATTTTTTTTTGTGGGGCCGGTGGTGTAGTGGTTAGGGTGCTGCGCTCATGATCAGGAGGTTGTGAGTTCGAATCCCACTGAGACCCTCACTGTGCTAAGACCCTGGGCAAGGTCTCAACCACAAGTGTGCCTCTGTCCACCCAGCAGTATAAAGGGGTACCAGTAAAATATACTGGGAAGGTGTATCTATATAGTCATCATTCATTCATTTTCTGAACGACTTAATCCTAATTAGGGTCCTCGGGAGGCTGTGGCCCATCTCAGCTGACTCTGGGCAAGGGCAGGGCACACCCTGGACAGCTCACCAGGCTATCACAGGGACAACATTACTCAGGGGCGATTTGGAACAGCCAATTAGCCTGCTATGCACATTTTTTGGACAAAAAGAAGAAACGGAGTACCCAGTACGTATACACAGTATATAATATTTTTATGTGTGTGTGTGTGTGTGTGTGTGTGTATGTGTGTGTGTGTGTGTGTGTGTGTGTGTGTGTGTGTGTGTGTGTGTAATGTTCCTTATATTGAGAATATTGAAATTTTTATCTTTCTCATTCTGTACTTGGTATCTATTACACACACGCAGACACACACACACACACACACACACACACACACACACACACACACACACAGTTACACTCTTCATTACTCTGCTCTCAGTTAACCTATCACATGAGGAGAAAAATTATTCCAGTTCCTGACACATGAGTTGAGGAAACATCTCTCTAGTGATTCACTCCTGGCAGTTCGCTGTTTCGAGCATGTGGATGAGCCGAAGCACTTGTACAGGTAGAGCATATAGCCGAGGTAGAGGAAGAAAGGCCTTCAGGTAATGTGAGCACTTGCTGGTGTGCATTTTGTAGAATGCAGTGGCTGCTGCTACATTCTGTCAATATTGCAAAAGGTGATAGAAACAGTAAAAAAGTTCCACTTACAAAACAATGTGTTTTATCCTATCAGAGCCATCGCGAGGGGGACATGACAACAATCCACCCCACAACCATACCTCAGGCACACAATACAGTTCCAGCGAGAAAGAAACAGTAGACAGTGAGAAACATAAAGGGAAGCAGGAAAATTGTATAGCACAGTAACAACAGCAGGACATGAGAAATAACAAGAGAAAGATAGCAGAGGTGACAGAAGCAGCATTGCCAGTTCTTAGCTCTTTTGCGATTTTTCTTTTTCTACTTCACAACAGCTGTGGAGAGGTATGGGCCCTGAGGAGGCCTCCAGCAGACCCTGTATTACTGCTTTTATATCTGTTACTCCTTAATATTTTCACCTTTCCCACACCCACACACATACAGAGCCTTTGCATGCCAAAACACGTGTTACTTTTGACAACTTATTACGAGACAATGCACTCCAGATATGTGTTTTGTTGAACATCTTGTGCAAATCTATTCTTGGGCCACAGTTAACATGAGCCACCTCACCTATCTAGCAAGCAGGGAACGTGGAGCATATTAATGTTGTTTTGTAGACAAGAAGCTTATCTTCTATACAATATTTGTAGGAATAAAATTAAAAGCAAGACACACTGTTATATAATGCATCGTTGATTATTTCCCCCATAAATTCACATGCTATAGTGTATTGTTCTTCAAATCAATCAACAACCTATTTGCTTTGTTTATAATAACATTTGATACTCCTGAGCATCTGTGAGTCCTGCTTATTCGGTACATTTCCTCATGACTAGAAACACGTAATTATTCAATTGTGTCGCAGCAGTTTAACAGGGAATAGGCTATGAGCTTCGAGTAATATTTAGATAAACAATCTTAAAGAGATCTCAGTGATTCTGACCTTGGAATGGTTGTTGGTATTAGATGGACTGGTATGATTATTTCTATAACTGCTGACCTCCTGGGATTTTCACAAACATCATCCTTTAGTGTTTGCTCAAACACAATATGCATATACACCTGCACACATACACACAAACTCACACCCATGCACACACACACACACACACACATATGTATATATATATATATATATATATATATATATATATATATATATATATATATATATATATATATATATATATATATATATATATATATATATATATATATATATATATATATATATATATATATATATATATATAAACACCCCCTCGAATTCCGCGAAGTAGGATCGACCCTCTGACTGCCGTATATGTACATGTGTATATAATATCAATAAATACATATTCAACGCTCAACGCTGTAAATGCTCATAATAACAATTAAACATTGAAAAATAATCCATAAGCTGTAAATAAAATATAAATACACAAACATACAGACACGCGCACGCACACACAGGTGCACGTGCACGTGCACACACTCAGATGCGCACCTCACATAAAAATGTAAGTAGTTTTGATGGGGAGGGTTTTTTTTTTGGTTGTTTTTTTTTTTTTTTGCATAATTGGCCTTGTTTTGTGGCATTTCCCTTCACTTTTCCCCCGATTTTTCCTTAATTTTCTTATTTTTTAATTCTGTGAATATTAAAAAAAAAAAAAGACACACAGCAAAAAAAAAAAGAAAAAACAACAACAATAACAAAAAAAAACATCTGCCTCTATCTCACCCTATCCTCTGCGTCTTCTTTTACACCAACTGCCTTCATGTCCTCCTTCACCACGTCCATGAATCGTCTCTTTGGTCTTCCTCGAGGCCTTCTGCCTGGTAGTTCCAACCTCAGCATCCTACTACCAATATACTCACGAGCCCTCCTCTGTACATGTCCAAACCATCTCAATATACTAGTCCTTCTCAAAAAATTTGCATATTGTGATGAAGTTAATTATTTTCTGTAATGTACTGATAAAAATTAAACTTTCATATATTTTAGATTCATTGCACCCCAACTGAAATATTTCAGGTCTTTTATTGTTTTAATACTGATGATTTTGGCATACAGCTCATGAAAAAAAAAAATCCCTATCTCAAAAAATTAGCATATTTAATCCGACCAATTAAAAAAAAGTGTTTTTAATACAAACAAGGTCAACTTTCAAATAATTATGTTTGGTTATGCACTCAATACTTGGTTGGGAATCCTTTTGCAGAAATGACTGCTTCAATGCGGGCGTGGCATGGAGGCAATGAGCCTGTGGCACTGCTGAAGTGTTACGGAGGCCCAGGATGCTTCGATAGCGGCCTTAAGCTCATCCACAGTGTTGGGTCTGGTGTCTCTCAACTTTCTCTTCACAATATCCTACAGATTCTCTATGGGGTTCAGGTCAGGAGAGTTGGCAGGCCAATTGAGCACAGTAATACCATGGCCAGTAAACCATTTAGCAGTGGTTTTGGCACTGTGAGCAGGTGCCAGGTCGTGCTGAAAAATGAAATCTTCATCTCCATAAAGCTTTTCAGCAGATGGAAGCATGAAGTGCTCCAAAATCTCCTGATAGCTCGCTGCATTGACCCTGCACTTGATAAAACACAGTGGACCAACACCAGCAGCTGACATGACACCCCAGACCATCACTGACTGTGGGTACTTGACACTGGACTTCAGGCATTTTGGCATTTCCTTCTCCCCAGTCTTCCTCCAGACTCTGGCACCTTGATTTCCGAATGACATGCAAAATTTGCTTTCATCCGAAAAAAAGTACTTTGGACCACTGAGCAACAGTCCAGTGCTGCTTCTCTGTAGCCCAGGTCAGGCACTTCTGCCGCCGTATCTGGTTCAAAAGTGGCTTGACCTGGGGAATGCGGCACCTGTAGCCCAGTCCACTGCTTCCACAGGTCCCCCAAGGTCTGGAAGCGGTCCTTCGCCACAATCTTCCTCAGGGTCCGGTCACCTCTTCTGGTTGTGCAGCATTTTCTGCCACACTTTTTCCTTCCCACAGACGTCCCACTGAGGTGGCTTGATACAGCACTCTGGGAACAGCCTATTCGCTCAGAGATTTCTTTCTGTGTCTTACCCTCTTGCTTGAGGGTGTCAATGATGTCCTTCTGGACGGCAGTCAGGTCGGCAGTCTTACCCATGATTGTGGTTTTGAGTAATGAACCAGGCTGGGAGTTTTTAAAAGCCTCAGGAATCTTTTGCAGGTGTTTAGAGTTAATTGGTTGATTCAGATGATTAGCTTAATAGCTTATTTAGACTACCTGAACATGATATGCTAATTTTTTGAGATAGGCATTTTGGGTTTTCATGAGCTGTATGCCAAAATCATCAGCATTAAACCAATAAAAGACCTGAAATATTTCAGTTGGTGTGAAATGAATCGAAACTATATGAAAGTTTAATTTTTATCAGTACATTACAGAAAATAATGAACTTTATCACAATATGCTAATTTTTTTAGAAGGACTAGTATATATATATATATATATATATATATATATATATATATATATAGTATACTAGTATATATATATATATATATATATATATATATATATATATATATATATATATATATATATATATATATATATATATATATATATATATACTAGTTTGTTTTTGTTTGTCTTTTTGTTTTGTTTTGTTTTGTTTAAACATACTTTCAAGAATTAGACTGTTTTCCCCAGCAAATGCAGCTTTATTGGAACACAATTTCAGCTTTCAGCATTGGCTGATTGAACATTGATAGGCCATCTTAAGCCGTCTGCAGCAAGCAAAAGGGTGACATAAGTTCAGATTGGAATTGAAATAATTACATTAATTGGTTTAATTTTCTTCCTAAAATAAAATAGTAGGAGCATTGGGAACTCATTTTACTTGTCATAACATGCCATATGACTCTTCTATAATTCTGCTTTGGAGACAAACCACTAGAAACAAATTCCTTGTATGTGTCAACATGCATGGCCAATAAGACTTGATTCTTATTCTAGGATTCTTTTGTCTGCATTTTCTCTCTAATAACAGTTTCTTTTCCTTTCATTTGTTTCCTTTCTGGCAAAAAAAGAAAACAAAATCTCTTTGATTTGGGAAGAAGACAAAACATGTATACTAAACTAGGCTGCAGTAAAAACTATTTCACATTTAGAACAGTTTGAATTTTTTAAACAGTATTTTTTCTGGCATACCAGAGAAGGACATGCAGACGCAAAGTACATTGATGTATGACATATGGATGTATGGATGAACTATGAAAAGTCTGGTTGCTGATTTATCATATTTTCAAAGTATGCTTTATTACACACAGAGAGTTCCACTAATAAACCGCAAGGTGAGTGAGTCTTATAACAGGTTATTCCTTGTTCCATATTATTTTTTTATTTTTTATTTTTTGTAGCCATTACCTGACTTGTAAAGGTCAACATACATCTACCTTACTTAAATGGTGTGTTCCTTTGTCTTTCGCCATGTTGAAGAGTGGATCAGAGAAATGGACTCTGTGTCACATCATATTTATACCTCAGGGAAACAGGAAGTGAGGAATTACTAATTAAATGCAACCACCACATTCTACAGTACACTCCTGTCAGATGAAATATTGATCAGCTATGACCGTTCCTTCAAAAGGAAACAATTATGTATATTACACTGGGCTTACTCTCTCCTTCTTCTTCCAGTCATCTTTCTCCACATACACACACCTGCACACATACACACAAACCCACACCCACACACACACACACACACACACACATATGTATATGTATATATACATATATATATATATATATATATATATATATATATATATATATATATATATATATATATATATATATATATATATATATATATTTTTTTTTTTTTTTTTTTTTTTTTTTACTTTGATGACTCAACCATGTGATTATTTAACACAGTGAGGTTCCCACTCTCACATTCTTTCTTCCACCCCTATGATTTACCTTGTTCTCTTTCTCCTTCTCCCCTTTCTTCACTTTCATTCAATAAAAAATAAAATGTATCATCTTCAGGACCTCTGGCATTTCTGTCTGTGACAGTAGAGAAACTGCTCCAATGGCCTTGTCCCGGCCTACAGTTTTCATTTTCAGTTCAACTATCCTTTGACGCCACTTCCTACCTATAGCCCAGGCTGCAGCTCATAATCAAACCTTCTCAAGTTGTGCAACTGTCAGAATGGCTCAGGGTAAACAGGCGGATTCGAAGAGTCTCATGGACAAGAGTAAAAGGGGGAAACTGAGAGAAACGAGGCAATGTGTGGAGTGGAGATTTTTAACAATGTGCAGGGGTTGTGCGAGTTTGAGTGGCTCGGTTGGCAGATTTCTAATGAGAAGTCGCTCATCTTTCTGTTATACTGTAGTGTGTTTGTGTATAAACACATGGTCGCAATTACAATCAGTGAATACTATATTTTCCACAACAGGTTTCTATCCAGCTTGCATATACTGTTACTCTACATTAAGATAAGTGGCTTGTTCCAAATTTCCCACCAAAGTTGTGAATGTGATTTGCTGTGTGTTGATTCTAAGATGAAAAAATAATAATAATAAATAAATAAATGAATAAATAACACATGAAAAAAATATGAAAAAAAAACCCCAATACATAAATCAAAAAAGAAATAAATAAATGCAACCTGTTTAAAGTTTTACACTTTAAAGCTCAAAAAGCTCAAAGATCTTTGCCTGCTCTAAGAAATATAGCTTGTTAGCTTTCAAAATTTGGATTAAAAACAACCTAATAAAATTAATTACAGATAATCTGATGTCCATGAAGCACTTCTTAAATATCCAGTCAGGATATTATTCAACAGTTCTTGCATCATACAAAACAGAAACAAGTCAACAAGTCAACAAGTCAAAATGTCATGATTTCCTGATTTTTTTTTTTTAGCTGTGATTCAAGCGTATTGTAATTTCCTTCTCAATCTACTAGAGCTGAAAAAGTATGTTTCCATGGGATTTTTCCTTCTACAAGCATTACAGTAACCATAAAATTACCGTGTTTGAGAAAGATGAACATACTTTGAGTTATAGCTATGTGGATGTTAATTCAGTTAAACGTCACTTGAACATAATAATTTTTTGTTGGTTATAATTATATTTTTACAGAAATAAAACCCCGTCTTGGTGCCGACACGTTGGGTTTCGCCCCGATCGACAAAAGGGTAACTTCCCTCCGCTTTCGGGTGGGGGGGGGGCAGGTCTTGAATGTTATTTGTGCTTATGCACCAAATAACAGTTCAGAGTATCCACCCTTCTTCAAGTCTTTAGGGGATGTGTTGGCGAACACTCCCCCGGGAAACTCAATTGTTGTCTTGGCAGACTTCAACCCCATATAGGTAATGATAGCGTGGCCCGGAAGGGTATGATCGGTAGGTATGACCTCTCCAATCTGAACCTGGATGGTGTTTCATTGTTAGACTTCTGTGCTTGTCAGAGTTTGTCTATCACGAACACCATGTTCGAACATAAGGATGTCCATAAGAGTATTTGGCACCAGGACACCCTAGGTCGCAGTTCGATGATCGATTTTGTAGTCGTATCACTGGACTTCCAGCTACATTTTCTGGATATTCAAGAGAAAGGGTGATGAGCAGGGTTCTAATGGCGGGGAAGGCCGCCCTCCAGACCTGGCAGGTCCAAGTGTGTAGTTACGGTTTCCTGGGAACGTTTGGCGATGTCTCCTGTCAGAGAAGCCTTTAACTCCCACCTCCGGCCAGACTACAACCACATCCCGAAGGAGGTAGGTAACGTGGAATCCGAATGGGCCATGTTTTGTGCCTCCATTAAGGTGGCAGCTTATAGCTGTGGCCAGTAGGTCATCGGTGCTTGTCATAGTGGTAACCCCCAAACCTAGTGGTGGACACCTGTGGTGAAGGGGGACATCCAGCTGATAAACGAGGCCCATCAGGTCTTATTGGCTTATACTGTCAGGCTAAACATGCTGCAGCCCGAGCTGTCGCCAATGCAAAATCTCGGGTGTGGGAGGAGTTTTGTGAGGGTATAGAGAGAGATTGGTGTCCTCAAAATGGTTCTGGACCACCATCCAACAACTCAGGAGGGGGAAGCAATTCTCCACAAATACTGGCTACAGTGGAAGTGGGGAGCTGCTCAGCTCGACTGGGGATGTCATCAGTAAGTTGGAAGGAATACTTCCAGGACCTCCTCAATCCCACCAACATGCCCTCTGTGGAGGAGGAATACCCTGGGGTTCGAGTTGGGGATGCCCATCACTGGAGCTGAGCTCACTGAGGTAATCAAAAAGCTCTTTAGTGGTCAGGCTCCAGGGGTGGATGAGATCTGCCCTGAATATCTCAGGGCTCTGGATGTTGTAGGGCTGTCATGGTTGACACATCTTTGCAACATCATGTGGTCCTCGGGGACCGTAGCCCCCCTTTTTAAAAATGGGTACTGGGGAGTGTGTTCCAATATCATGGACTCACAGTCCTCAGCTTACCCGAGAAAGTCCATGCAGGGGTACTGGAGAGGAGGATCGGACCGATAATTGAACCTCAGATTCAGGAGGAACAATATGGTTTTCATCCTGGCCATGGCACTCTTGACCAACTCGATACACTCCACAGTATCCTGGAAGGGGCATGGGAGTTTGCCCAATCTGTCCACATGTGTTTTGTGGATTTGGAGAAGGCTTTCCCTTGGGTTATCTTGTGGTGTGTGCTCCAGGAGTACAGTTTTCCGGATCTGTTGCTATGGGCCATTCAGTCACTGTTACCGGAGCCAGAGTTTGGCCTGTATTAGAAACAGCAGGTCGAATTCATTTCCGGTGATGGTTGGAGTCTGCCAAGACTCTCCTTTGTCACCAATTATGTTCATAGTTTTTATGGACAGAATTTCTAGGTGCACCCAAGGCATTGAGGGATTCTGGCTTGGTGGCCATCGGATCTCGTCTCTGCTTTTTGTGGATGGCATTGTTCTTTTAGTTTCATCATGACTGGACCTCCAGCTATCATTGGAGTGATTCACAGTCAAGTGCAAAGCGGCCAGGATGAAAATCAGCACCTCCAAGTCCGAGGCCATGGTTCACAGTCGGAAAAGGGTCGAATACACCCTCCGGGTCGGGATTGAGGTCCTGCCCCAAGTGTTGGAGTTCAGGTATCTCGGGGTCTTGAGGGAAGGATGGAGCGGGTGATTGACAGACGGATTGCTGCAGCCTCTGCTGTAAAGCGGCGCCTGTACTGGTTTGTTGTGGTGAAGAAGGAGCTGAGCCGCAAGGTAAAACTCTCAATTTACCGGTCTATCTATTTTCCAACCCTCATCTATGGTCACAAGCTTTGGGTAATGAACAAAAGTACAAGATCGCAGAGTATAAGCAGCTGAAATGATCTTCCTTCGCCTGGTTGCGGGGCTCTCCCTTAGAAATAAGCTGAGAAGCTCAGCCATCCAGGAAGAGCTTGGAATAAAACCGATGGTCTTCAGCATTGAGAGGAGCGAGTTGAGGTGGCTTGGGCATCTGGTTTAGAATGCCCTCTAAACACCACCCTGATGAGATGCTTCTGACATGTACAACCGGGAAGAGACCTCGGGGTCGATCTAGAACACACTGGACGAACTATGTCTCTCAGCTTGTCTGGAAAGCTGGAGCAAGTGGCTGATAAGAGGGATGTCTATACATCATTGCTTAGCCTTCTTCGCCCATTACCCGACCCCGGATTAAGCAGAAGAAGATGATGACTGAGAGAAATAAAAGCAATGGCATGGAGAAAATATTTCTGTGTTAAAGGCTTTCACTACTATTTAGTAGTACTGTAAGCATTTGAATGCTGAGGCAATGTTAATGACAACAATATATTTATTTTGAATATTTTAAATAATTCTATACTTAAATATTCATGGTATGTTTTTCATTCAGTTTGATTTTACTTAATATGATATTACCAGATCAGAAGAAGATAACAAGTGACAGTATTGTATTCATGCCTGGGTGTCAATGTGTGGATTGCTTTCAAACTTCATGGTCAAAAATCATGTTTGTCTGTTTAAAACTTTGATATTTTGTGCAGGGCTCTAAATATATTGTGCCTGAAATCCCATCTGATTATTGTACAGGACCTACACGTAAACCTGGAGGCTTGCTTCTTCTTCTCTGTATAAAAATCTATATTTTAAACACAGATTTGTGCTTGCTGTGCTGTAGGAAATGTGAATTACAAGCTGCTTAGCTGCTTTTTATGTTCATCTCAATCTCTGAAGAATGCCCAGAGAGCATTAGAAAAGTTTAGGTCTTCAAAAATCTTCAGTCTGTCTGCTATATGTGATCAAAGGAGAGAAAACGTTAGCTGGCAAATGTGAAGATCCTTTCAGGGATGTACAATGCTGTCCAGGACTGCAAATCGGTTTTTGGATTATGGGACAGTGTTGCAATGTTGTCGCACCTCTTTTTCATGGATAACTGATCCAGTGAATCAAGTAAGGACACAAGCAGAATACAATTTAAAAATAAAGAAAGAAAGAAATAAAAATAAAAACAGCATGTCTAGTAATCAGTCCTGAGGTAGGCTCAAAAAGGATAAGAGACCACAAGAAATACTGAGGAGACTTCTCACATATTCTGGCCAATCTGTTATTTAATATGGTTAAGAATTCACAAAGAACATAATCACAAGTGTTTTAATAACTGAATTTTACAGCTGCCAAAATAAGTACTGATAAAAATAATCAAGACATATTTATTAGAAGAAAGAAAATGGGCTATGCATTAGCATAGAAATAAGATTTGGGTTTTTTTTGTTTTTTTTGGTGGGCATAACTTGAATATAGATGCTCCCCTATTCAACCTAAATGATGTTCAGATAACCTCTTGTTTTAAAAATAAATTGCAAGGTCGTTCGTGATAATGTCATGTCCTCAATTGAAATGTAGCAATGGGAAAAGCACAGAGAGGCCAGGGAAAATTAAAAGTGCCAGTTTAAAATGGATTTAATACAATAAAGAGAAGATCGCTGTTGTGCACATTTCAGGTGCCTTGGTGAAGAGTTTGCAAATAGTTGTTAGCCTCAGCCTGGCACCACAGAACACTTTAAAGATGTGGCCTGTAATCTCAGATCCCAAAACACGTCCAAAGACTAGGAGGAAGCAATACTGTGAGAACCTCCATTTATTTTCTTTGCTATTGTCCTTTCGATATTTCTAGGATTTCTAAGATACTCTATTATCATGTAAATCCTTCAAGTTAAATGAATGGCAAGCCTTACAAAGTCTCCTGTAAAACATGAACATACTGTGGGCTGAGAATTAACTCAGTACTAATGAACTCAGTCTTATTGTCTATATTGTAAAAATGGAGATATGTCCAGTTGATTCACAGCAGACCATATGCATTCATTGGGGTTTTTTTGTTGTTGTTGTTTTGTTTTTTTTGGTTACACCCGAGCCTAGTGGCTCATCAGGCTGGTGTTTATCCCCGGTGTCCGTAGTGTGAAGTGACCAGTTCAACACCTCCTGGATGGGACGCTAGTCCATCGCAGGTTACCTTCCCAGTATATTTTTACTGGTACCCATTTGTACTGCTGGGTGAAGGGAGGCACACTTGTGGTTGAGACCTTGCCCAGGGGTCTTAGCACGGTGGGGGTCTCAGTGGGATTTGAATTCACAACCTCCCGATCATGAGCCCAGCACTCTAACCACTACACCACCGGCCCCACGTATATGCATTCATTATGAGTTTATTATGAGTTGTTTGTACATACTTCTTTTTTTTAATTTGCATTATGTAATAATCCATTTGATAGTTTTCATCAGCGGGCTTGGAATGAGGTCTGTTTCATTCTCACAAATGCTATAAAATCACTAGAATAGAACATGAATTCAACATTTAATATAAGGCAAGGTAATGGCAATAATAACAGTACATAGACATTAAACTAACAGCCCTGTGCTATGTAACACCGATATAATGCTTTTGAAAGCTTCTGTATTTAGCATTAGGTCGATTGTGAGTTTCCTGGAAAGAGATGCTAGTTTTTGGTTAGGTATGAATGCCGTGTAATGATCAGTAAGTTTTCCCACAAAGTAAGAGTCTTCTGAACAGAGAATTTAGCATTTTCTAGTTTATTATTAATGTGGCAACTATGTTTTTTTCTTAGAAACTTGATGAAATAGGATGAGCTGGACATTCCACGAGAAAACCTCTAAGTACTATATAGATTACATGCAAGCTTGCTATAATATCATTGCACATAGGTAAAGGTAAAGCCTGTTGGGCTTTTTACACCAGGCCTAGTGGCTCATCAGGCCGGTGCTTATCCCTGGTTTCCATAGCGTGAAGCAACTAGGAGTTCAACTCCTCCTGGATGGGACGCTAGTCCATCGCAGGTTACCTTCCTAGTACATTTTTACTGGTACCCATTTATACTGCTGGGTGAACAGAGGCACACTTCTGGTTAAGACCTTGCCCAGGGGTCTAATAATATCATTGCAAGTTGTATTTATTTTCCAAAATGAATAATTGTACTGATTTATTTTAAGGTTTAAACATTTTCGCTGGATAATTCACTAGAAACCTTTAAAAAATAATTTTGCTTGTCAAATATCCTCTGCCATAATTACCTTTAGGCTACTGATATAGAGATACTGTGATCAAAAAAGATTTGCTC
>CM045745.1:18327781-18332781 GCA_024760905.1 Plotosus lineatus | reverse complement strand
ATTGCCTCCATGCCACGCCACATTGAAGCAGTCATTTCTGCAAAAGGATTCCCGACCAAGTATAGAGTGCATAACTGAGCATAATTATTTGAAGGTTGACTTTTTTTGTATTAAAAACACTTTTTTTTTTAATTGGTCGAATAGAATATGCTAATTTTTTGAGATAGGAATTTTGGGGTTTTCATGAGCTGTATACCAAAAGCATCAGTATTAAATCAATAAAACACCTGAAATATTTCAGTTGGTGTGCAATGACTCTAAAAGATATGAAAGTTTAATTTTTATCAGTACATTACAGAAAATAATTAACTTTATCACAATATGCTAATTTTTTGAGTAGGACCAGTACGTACAAACAAACATACATACATTCAAACATACATACATACAAACATACATACATACACACATAGACGCATTTAGTATGTATGTATGTATGTATGTATATATGTATGTGTGTATGTATGTATGTACTGTTTGTATATGTATGTATGTGTCAGTATAAGGTATAAACGATGATTATTATGCAGTTTGTTGACACAAATTTTATAATAAAAAAGAAAAGTGATCCACAAAAAAGAGAGAAAAAACACATTGAATAAAGGTTATATATTTATTTACATTTGATTTAGTAAATTAAATATTTGAATATAAAAAAGATTTAAAAAGAGCTCCATGTCTGAGTTGTTGTAAAACAATGGAAATATACATTTATTTTGCCTATTTTCAAACCGCTTTTGTGATTGCTCAGGGTGTTATTCCTCATTATCCATATTTTAAATCAGAATACTCTACCTCATTAAAAAATCCCAGAAGGACACCCCTAATCAGACAAACCAATGAAAATCCTCAAAACAGACATGACTCAGTGTGAACAGAAGTCATCTGTTGCAAGACAGACGGCTTCATTTAGTTTACGGTTGCTAGGGAGTTTCAAATATGGATACTCAGAATATGGTTCTGTAACTGTAATTTCCATTTTCTCAAAAGTAGCATTTCCTGCTTAGCGACATACAGAGCAACATAACTCGGTCAATTTTGATCATGGAGAAAACAACTCTGTTTTTATACAGGTTAAATTATTGACCTGAATCAAGCAAAGAAAACGATTAAAGAGATTGCTAAAACTGGGTTAACAATTTCCAAGGAATTACTCAAACCCTGGAGGGACATGGTGATCCATCAACTTTTATTAATAAATGTGGTCGGAAGAAATCATGAAACATCAAATCTCTAAAGTTTTGCAGAGATATGATGTGTGTGTGTGTGTGTGTGTGTGTGTGTGTGTGTGTGTGTGTGTGTGTGTGTGTGTGTGTGTGGTATATGCAGAATTGAGAGCTGTGTTTAAGGGTGAAAGCAAGTGTATTTCCACATGCACCTTGAAAAGAGAACTCAAGAGATTGGGACCAATCATTTCTAAGCGAGAAAAATCAAATCAAAAGCAATCTGCAAGGGCGCACACAGATTTGAGTCACAGGCAATGTAAAATGGTCATATGGTGCGATGAGCCCAGGTTTGTCCTGTCCCAGAAAGACAGTTGCATCAGGGTATGAAAAGAGGTGGATGAAATAATGCACCCATTATACCTACTGTAGTGTCTGCCATACAAATCTGTGGGGACAGTGTCGTGATCTGGACTTACTTCAGTTGGACAGGTCTTGGTTCAGCAATGTCATGTTTCCAAAAAAATGAAGTCAGCTGACTTCCTGAATGTACTGAATGACCAGATTATCCTATCAATGGGATTTTTCTTCCCTGATGGTACATATGTAAAATTGTGTCTCAAATAGTGAAACAATGGTTCAGGGAGCAAAAGGAATAATTTTATCACATGCATTGGCACCACAGAGCCCTGACCTTAACCCTGTTTAAATAGTTTGGGATGTGAAGGAGAAGATCATTTGGGATGAATCCATTTCCCCATCATATCTAGACGTCACCGAAAAATGAATCCATTTCTAAACAGAAATACAGTGATGATGCTGAAGTTTTTCAAAACAATCCCATAATGATTGTATGCTGTAATCAAGGCTAAAGGTGGGTTTAAAAGTCCAACAAAAGATTTTTGAATGAGGGACCTTTTTTTTTTTTTTTTTTTTTTTTTTTAAACTGGGCAGTACGCATACATATTCAAGGTATAATGCTGGAATATTTTTCTTCTCCCGGCATGAGACTTCATATTTATATCCCAAAAGATCTATTTTCATAGACTCCTACATAAATCTTTTTGTAATTGCCTTCTAGCTTAGCCACATGTTCATTAACAAACAATAGAAGTACAACAGTGTTCTTTTTGGAGAGCAGTGATTTTTCTCCTTGCAACCATTTTTTTTTTAATGAACAGCACTGATTTTCAGTCTTGCTCTGATGGTGGACTCGTGAACATTAACATTAGCCAATGCGAGAGAGGACTTTAGATGCTTAGAATTCGACATGGGTTCCTGTATGACATTGCCATGGCACGCATGCACTGTTCTTGTTGTGAGCTTTATTGATTGACGGTGACAGTGTTCTTCATTTCATTTCCTTTGAACACAGTCTATATGACCATGGATTGGTGATTTTTTAAGAGATGGTTTTGTGACAGTTTTCAGTCTGAAAAGCAATGACAACTCTTTTTCTGAGGTCCTCAGACACTGTACAATTTCATGCAATGATATACAGTCGGCCGCCAACTTACGAAGACCCCTGTGTACGAAATCCCCGGGTTACGAAAAATATTTTCTTGAGTTTCCGTCCCCGAGATACGAAACAATCCCCTCTTACGAAAAGAAATTCAAAATTCAAACATGCTAATCGACATGCGAGTTGCTCTCTCATTGGCTGTCCCTCAACATCCCGCCCCGCTGGCCTCCCAGATAGAGACAGAAGAAAGCTTCACTCTTTAGTTTTTAGTTTAGTTTTTAAAGTTGTTTAATTCAGTAAATGTTTAATAAATGTGGGTGCATTTGAGCTCATCTGGAATTCCGATCCCTCAAGGAATCAAATTAAAGTTGAGTTTGTCAAGCAGGGAATGCACTTTGAATTCCACGTCTTGTGGGCGTGGCCCGCAGCGTGCGCGCGAGAGAGATAGAGAGAGAGAAAGAGAAAGAGAGAGCGAGAGAGAGAGAGAGAGAGAGAGCGAGAGGTGCGTGTGTGTGTGTGTGTGTGTGTGTGTGCATGTGTGTTAATAAAAAATGTTTAATGATGGTTTATTTAATAAATATGTTAATAAAATGGTTTAATATGTTATAAAATGTTGAAATGGTTTAAGAAATAATTTTCTTTTACTTTGAACACATATTTCATACAAAACTGGTGTACTTTGATCATTTTTAAAGGGTTTATGGGGTTTATCCAGTCCAAAGACTGAAACCTTGGAACGAATTAGGCGTTTAACATGCAAGCTGCAACCCCTACTTATGAAATCCCCGCGTTACGAAAAGGGTTCTGGAACAGATTAATTTCGTAAGTTGGGGCCGACTGTACCTCAAAACATGTGTGTTGTGAAGTTCAGCTTCATAGAACCCTGTTACCCTGTTCTTGAACCAGCAAACGACACCCACATACACCTGTCATACAGTTAATTGAAAACACCTGACTCTTTTTTACACCTTCCAATTAACTGTGATTCTTAAAGTCTCACATAATTTTGCCACTCACGTATCTGCAATATTGGATCCTTTTCCTCAGTTAACCCCTTTGGTAACCTTGCAGTAACTCTGAATTTTATTTATTTATTTATTTTGCCTTGAACATCCTTATAAGGCACCGAGTACAGGAAATAAATTCTTCCCCACTCATGGTTTTGCCAAGGCTGAATTGAGTTTCACAATGTACAATTGTACATGATATATATATATATATATATATATATATAAAAATTTTTAATTCACACACGAACTTGTTTGTAGTTCAGGCCTAAAAATGTGCTATATGTAAACTATGGTCATTACTGAACTACTATACTATAAACTTTATTCTTGATCATTGTTTTATTTTTTGCTGTAATTTGGTAAGAATTTACCCTTACCGTCATGTGGTGCAACAATGTCCAGCACATGACGTTTTCTTAGCACAGTGGGCATCGAATGGGAGTGTAACTCACAACCTCCTCAGCATTGGTCAGGCACCCTAACCACTATGCCACAAGCCTCACCACAGCAAGAAGGCCCGAGGTTGAATCCTGGGCTTAAGTGTTTGTATGGAGTTTGCATGGGATAACTCTGGGTACTCTTGTTATGTAGCAGTCCGAAAAACATGCAAACCATTGTGTACCTGGCTTTCGTGCTACCCGAATTAATATAAATGTATCACCTGGCAAGCTGTTCAGGGTGTATTCTATGCTCTCCCAGAGTTGGCTGACATGGGTACCAGCCATCCTATGACCCTAATTAGAATTAAGCAGTTCGAAAAAATAAATAAATAAATAAATAAATACATATACACACACTTGTATGTATGTATGTATGTATGCATGTGTGTTTTGCTGGAAAGTTCATAATAATGAGTTCATTATTAGGTCTTCCGTCAGAAAGGGTATAATAAACCTGTTCATTCTGCATATTTTTGCTAAGTTAGGCAGTTTACACTTTAGGCATTTAATTAGTCTGTACTGATGAGATCATCAGACAAAAGGCCGTTTTCCTCAGACTAGTGACAGGCATTTCTATTATTTATACAGGCCCAAGTGTTTAAACCCTATTTATGCAATCAAAGTGTTTATATATTCCCAAATCACTACATCTGCCTTTTTAAAATGCACAGCAAGTGCTAAAGCCTAAGTTCTTTCTGCCCTCAGCATAATTTGCATGTTATGATATAATGAAGTCATGCACACTTGAAGAACAATGGCCTATCTATCCAATCAAAATCACTGGCTAAAGTCATTTATTATTGCACTGTAATTTTTTTCCACTGTAAAAAGCATTATTACTCTGTACTTTTGGGACCGTCAGACCCTGAAATCAAAGCCAAAATAATTCAACATCATTTTGGTCTTCAGTGGCCATTTCTCTGAA
>CM045745.1:18320281-18322781 GCA_024760905.1 Plotosus lineatus | reverse complement strand
TTCACCCTCCAAACCTCTTTCCCTCTGCCTTCATGCCTGTCTTCCATTCCTTTTTGATAAGTTTGTTTCATTAATTTAACACGAGAATTATTACATGCGTGTTTAATTGCATTTCAGATTCCATCAGTATGCAATAGAGATAAGCCATCAAGATTTACAAAAGAATGTCAAAAATAGAATGTAAATGAGAATGTGAATCTCAACAACTGTTTGAGCTACTTAAGAGCATAATTTAACAACAACAACAACAAAAAAAAAAAAATACTTTAATTGTTCTTAAAAAAAAAATAAATGAAATGGTTCAAATCATTCTCTCAAGATTGACACTGATACTAATGACTGTGGCAGAAAAGCAGAATGTCTATTAAATGAGAGAAACGTTACTATTTCTAACATTACACTCTCATGTGTAAAGTTTCATGTGAATGTTTGTCTAACATTTATTCAGTCTGTCAGTTGATACTCAAGCAGGTTACGCACCAGGCAATAATCATGGGGGAAGTGCAAATTTGATACAAATTTGACTTAAGTTAAATCTGTATTTGCATATGCAGATATTTCAAGAGACTCTTATTCACTCCCTTTCTTTGAATCTCGTGTTGCATCTTGGATTCCTGTCACTCCCCCAAACACGTCCTTTACTTCAGTACTCTGCGTTTGCCTCCCCAAATCCACAGTGAAGCAGCACCTTCTGTGATCATTCAGGTGTTCAGTACTTTCATCTGTCTGTGGGTAGGTCTTTTTGAACCTCTATCTACCTTTGAGTTGGTCTCTGAATTTCTTTTTAACCCTCATCCCTCTGTCAGTATGTACAAATATTAAGGCTTTTTTTTTTTTTTTTTTTTTTTTTTTAATGGATCAAACCCCCTTAACAACACAGTAATCAAGCCAGTGGTGATCCAATCTGACGTGAGTGACTCTTTTGACCAGAAACTGAAAGCACTCAAAATTAGTATGCAGTATAAGAGCAACAAAACATTCGTTAATTTATTTTCTAATCGGCTTAAGCCGAGAGTCGTGTGAAGGCTGGGAAGGCTGGCGCCCATCTAAGCCAACTCTGTTAAAGGGTGGGCTACACCATGAACAACTCGTCAGACTCTTGCAAGGCCTACACACGTACAACCATTCACACTCACTCTCATACCGAGGGGTGATTTGGAAGAGCCAATTAGACTACTGTGCATGTTTTTGGACTGTGGGAAGAAACCAGAGAACTCTGAGAAAATCTACATAAGCACAGGGAGGAAATGTAAACTCCACCCAGGAACACCCAAATCCAGGGAATCAAGCCCAGGCCTTTCTTACTCTGTGGCGGACATGCTAACCACTGTGCCACCAAGCTGACCTGACAACAAAACAGCTTTCTACTGGGATGCATTCTTTATGTTGTTATTATAAGGTCGTGGATCTTTACACTAGTCTTCCCATGCTGCTTGTTTAACTGATTGAAATGACTAATCAAACTACTTTTACAATTACTACTCTTTCTATTTCAATGGAACTACTGAATGTTAGTGACGAGACATAATTATTGAAAGATTACGGTGCATTAAACTAATGACAACAGGAGGGTTGCATGATGGTGAAGCTAGCACCTATCAGTCTTTATTGAGAGCAAAATGAAAACATTTTCAAGAGTCTCTCAAGAAAAACTCACATAACTATTATTCAATTAAATGTGAAAAAGCCTTTATATTGTAAATGAGTGTAAAAATATCCTTGACTGGGCATTAATGCGTCAAAAGAGAAAATCCACAAAAGATTTCACTATGGCGAATAATTCTTTTGACCATATTATAATATTAGTAAACAGTCGGTTCCAGTGGGCAGTGGTGGTCTAGTGGTATAGGGCGCTGGATCGCTGATCCAAAGGTTGGGGGTTCAAGTCCCACTCTCCACAAGGTTGTCACTGTCCCCTGTCGTCGTCGTCGTCGTCCCCCAGTGCAGCTAACTGGGTTATCAAAGGCGGGCCATGTCTCTCACTGTCTATGGTGAGAGGTTCATGTAAAAGAACCATTGCTGACTTTCGTAAAGAGTAGCTGCAAAGTCGTCAGTGTGTTTCTGTCCCTTGCTAAAAAAGGGTTGTGACAGGAAGGGCATCCGACGTAAAAATCTCTGCCAAATCAAACATGCGAATCAGATGATTCGCTGTGGCGACTCCCGAGTAAAAGGGAAAAAGCCGAAAGGAAGACAGACAGTCGGTTCCAGTGGATTATATAATAAACTATGAAACTTTTGAAGTTTTGGTTTTCTTTGGTCACAATTTGATGCACATTTAACGCAAAAGAGTATACTTGATTTACATAGGGCTTATCCAAGGGTTTAAAAAAAGCCTGATTGCAAAGAGACATTGACAGTGGCAACACACACACACACACACACACACAATTTTAAAAGGTAAACCTTATTTGGGTGTGTCAGTTTTGTGTTTGCTCAAGTGCAAACTGGCGTACTCTCTACGCAAAGCTGAAAAGCTCTCCACCTGTAGAACCACGGCGAA
>CM045745.1:18135281-18312781 GCA_024760905.1 Plotosus lineatus | reverse complement strand
ACACCTCAGCTGCATTGTGAACACCGCCTCACAAGAGCACCACATATCCAGAGCAAGAGGTTAGCACAGCAGGCTCAGATGTCCCTGATTAATATGTCATTTTCCTGATTAATTACATGTCATGCCATTATTAACTGATCGGTTTAGAGAAAAAAGACGAATAAAACATCATAGAACTATGATCCACACGAGTAAATCATTAATACAAGAAAAGGAGTTTAAGAAAAAAAAAAAAAAGGAATGCAAACAATGTTGAAGGATAACCAGATAAGATAGGTTCTTACCTGTTTGTTGTACTTGTTCAGAGTTTGGCTGCTATATTCAGAGCAATGGTCGGATCCAATTGATATGTTATCTCCGGTGCCCACAAAGGTGTTGGCCGGTGGCAGATCCTGAACAGCCTGATGCTTTTTCCCTGCTGTGGGTGACTGTGGATGAAGCTGAACAGTAGGTAGAGGCGAGCTGGACTTGTAGTGGCGGGCAAGGTCTGGGCTTCCAGGCCCGCCATTGACAGAGCGATAACGTCCCATTCCAGGGCTGTCGGAGAGTTTCTCATTGATGCCATCATATCGCTGTCCATTCGGCTTTGATGCTTCAACTGTGACAATACTGCTGTACAGAGGCTGCTTAGACTTTCTTTTGTTCTTGTCCTTTTTAGGTTTCTTATTCTTGTCATGCTGCTGTGGGGTGAAAAAGTCCTCATGGTCTTTCTTACCAGCCTCATATCCGTTCTTGTTCTTCTGCCTGCAGTAGCGGGCCATGACCACAATCAGGATACTGAGGATGACGATCATGATGCCAGACACCACTCCGATTGCAATACTTAAACGCTGTTTCCCGAGGTCATAATTGGGGTCTCCGGCAATGTCGGAATTAAGCGGCGTACCAAGGCTCTTGGCAATTTTGGCTTTAACTATTGTGGTGTTGAAGAGAGTTTCGTTGACATAGACATGCACCAGTGTGGTGGTGCTCTGTGAGGGAACACCGCTGTCATTAACTTGTACCACCAAGCGATGAAGGCCATGGTGTTTCTTTTCAAGTTTGCTAACTAATGAAATAACACCAGTGGTGGGAAGAATCTCAAATAACTTGAAGGGATTACCTCCGACTATGCTAAAGCTAAGGTCAGCATTGACACCTGTATCAGTATCAGTGGCTTTAACTGTCGTCACGTCTGTCCTCAGATTGCTTGAGGGAGTCAACAGTATATAAGAGCTGTTCAAGGGAAAAGTGACCGTTGGTGGGTTATCATTTTTGTCCATCACAAAAAGTGAGACAGTGGCTGTGGCAGATCGAGATGGTTCCCCACTATCAACGGCCTTGACACGAAACGAGTAGGTGTTTTTTTGTTCACGGTCGAATGCGACAGTTGAAAAGATGGTTCCAGTGTTGTTTTCAATGGAGAAGATATCTTCCTCTTCTTCAATGTAGAGGCTCATCTCGGCATTATGTCCCTTATCTGCATCCATTACTGTTACCATGCCTACAGGACTGTTGGGTTGCTGGTTCTCTGGCACGTAGAAAGTAAAAACATCTTGCATAAACTTGGGTTCGTTATCGTTCTTGTCTGTCACAAATACCACCACTGTAGCTGAGCCTTGCAAAACAGGCACACCTTTGTCTTTGGCGATCACTTTGAAGTCATATCGCTCAGTTTGCTCTCTATCAAGTATTGTGTTCACACGGATGTCACCGCTGTCTTGGTCAATGGAAAAGATTCCATTGACAGACAAGTCCAGTGAATATGATATTTCTGCATTTTTGCCACTGTCAGCATCCAAGGCCACGATAGTCAACACACGTTCTCCAGGAGCATTGTTCTCTGCAAATGAGACCTCCATTGTAGTTTTACTAAAGATTGGTGGGTTGTCATTTATGTCCCCAACTTTCACGATTAATGAGTTGTTTGCAGACAAACTGGGGCTGCCTGAATCCACAGCAACTATGACAACATTGTACTCCTGCGTGACCTCATAGTCGAGTGGTGCTGATGTGTGCAGGAAATATTTCTTTTTGTTCATGTCACCCTCGATCTCACTTGCAGGCTTCAGTTGGAAAGGCACATCACCAACCACAGTGCATGTCACAACACCATTTGGTCCCTTGTCCCGATCAGATACTTGCACCAGTGCAATAGGTGTGTCCACCACTACGTCCTCTGCTACATTCGCCACGCCGTCTCTCAGGTAAATGCGTCCAATTTTTCTGATGTCAATGTTTGGGACGTTGTCGTTTTCATCTTTAATGTTGATGATCATGGTCGCTTTGTCTGTCTTGGGAGGTTGACCACGGTCACGGGCCATGACTGTAAACCGCAGCTGACTCACTTCCTCGCGATCAATCCGATGTAATACACTCAGCCAGCCTGTGCTCTCATCCAACCGCAGCAGTCGCCGCACTGATTCAGTGGCTGCACCAAAAACATATTCAATCTGGCCATTAACCCCAACATCAGCATCCATTGCCTTTAGCTGGAGGATGGGGGCGCCAGGGGAACTGTTCTCGGGTAGATCTGCCTCATACACGCTCTTCTCAAAACGCGGGCTGTTGTCATTCACATCTGTAATCATCACTCTGAGGATGGCTTGAGAGGAGCGCGGGGGGTCGCCGCCGTCCCTGACGCGCAGAGTCAGCTCGTAGGAATCGCGCTGTTCTCTGTCCAGTGCGCCTTTAATAATCAGCTGCGGCTGCTTTTCGCCGTCTGTGGTATCAGCGACCTGAAGTTCAAACACACTACTTCGACTCGCGCCGTCATCAAACCTTCTCTTGCCCGCGTGAGAGTCGACGTTGGCGGAGCCTCCAGAGCCGATCCGGCGCACCGAGCTTTCTCCGCCGTCCTGAATTAACTCGTACCTCTCGATCCCGTTTCTGCCGAAGTCCCTGTCCGTGGCCGTTGGCAAGAGGTAAAGAGTTCCGATCGGCCTGTTTTCCTCCACGGACAGCGTGAGCACAGGTGACGGAAAAGACGGCGTGTTGTCGTTGATGTCCAAAATGATGACCTTGCCTTCGAACAGGTCTACCCAGCTCTGCGCGGGTCCGATCACGGACACCTCGAAGTCTATAAAGCACTCGTTCTCGTCAAATATCATCTGACACTGCTGCAACTTCTCGCGATCAATGCGTCGCTCGTTGGTACTTAAGTCGCCGGTGATGTTGTCGATCTTGAAGAATTCGGACCCGGACTCAAGGGTGAATGTCACGTCCCCGGAGCCGGAAGCGATGCCGAGGTCGGCAGCCACGTTCCCGACGCGCACATCGGCGGGACCTTCTTCAGCCAGGCGGTAGCGCAACACTTGCTTGGCCGCGGGCTGAGTCAGCAGCTGCAGCAGCAAAAAGCAATAACACAAGCAGTGCGTGCTGCCGGTGCTCCTCATCGTGATGCACTGCCGCGCAGTACCGGTGTCGGGTGGAGAAGAAAAAACAAAACAAACAAAAACAAGTTATTTTCATCAACAGTTTGCTGAAACAATGAAAGCTTTTCCCTTTTCCTTTGCGTTCTGCCTCCAATTTTCTCAGTTCGCGCGCCTCAGCTTCAGTGGTGTTGTGGTGAAGATCCGATCTCGTCTCCACTAGATATTTTCTTCTCTATTTCTTTTTTTGCACCAGACATAGCTGCAGTAATCTGAAGCTCTCACAGTCCGGCAATTAAACACATTTCAGGCTCAGAATGGAGGTCAGTCATTACAGAATGAAATACGCCTGTAATCTATTCTGCACAGGAATAAAAAAATAAAAATAAAAAAAAATAAAAAAACAGACACTCCAATCACTTCTAACACGAGATATTAGAAAGGTTAAAAAAAAAAAAAAAACCCACACACATTAAAAATCCCGGTTTCTTGAATCCGACATATTCCCCATTCAATCTCTTGAACTTCTCTGCTCCGTGTGCGTGCGCACGAGCTCACGCACCGTTTCTACCGGCAGCGCAGTAGAGTTTTAAAAGCAGACTCGGGGTCCACAGGCTCGAGCGACACCGAAACGGAACAGGCAGGAAAAAACTGCGAGAAATCGCGGAGTTGTAAATCCCGAAAGAGCTCGCGGACAAGTGTGTGGCGGAGATCTTTGGCCGAACTGTTCCTCCGTCCCTCGTTCTCCTTCTGTGCGTGCGCGCGCTCCTGCGTGTGCGTGTGCGGCTCTGTCTGTGTGTGCGTGTGTGTGTGTGTGTGTGTGTGTGTGTGTGTGTGTGTGTGTGGGCGCGCGCAGGGGTGTGTGTACGTGTGTGTATGTGTGTGCATGCGTGTATATATGTGTGTGTGTGTGTGTGTGTGTGTCTGCATGTATCTGTGTGTGTGTGTGTGTGTGTGTGTGTGAGCGCAGCCCGTGTATCTGCGACACTCTGAGAGGTGCATGATATTGCAGCGTCTCTCTCTCTCTCTCTCTCTCTCTCTCTCTCTCTCTCTCTCTCTCCACCCCTTTGCTTCTTTGTCCCAGCATCTGAACTCAAGCACTTAGTTTAAATGAAAGTGTTACTGCGGGGACCGGCACCGTGTGCACCTCGTGCATTTTTTATTTTTTATTTTAATTCATAAAGAACATAGACACGCGCTCGCCCCTTCTGTCACAGCTCGCTGTTGTTCAGAGGAAAAAAAAAGTTTACACCTTGTTTAAATCATTAAGATCTAAAAATGCACTTGCGTTCTCTTAATGATCTCGCGGAGCATTTTAAGTCACGAGGCGGTTGATTTCACGTGATGCCGCCTGTTGTCAGCTCGTGCAAACTGAACGGGATTATCCCTGCTCAGCAAAATAGCGCGCGGTGAATGAAACAGTCGGGCGTTCAGAGTCAGGTGGCCACAGACACTGCTGGTGAACTTTTCCATCCCAACGCGCATGTTGCTCCTCGTGCGGATTTCATTTCCTTCTATGATTTATTTATTGACACATTCCGGTTGCCTGCACCGATCCGTGTAATATAAACGCGCGCGCTATGTATACGTGTGAATGGTTTATTCTTATTTATTTATTTTATTTCCCTTTCCCTCCAATACCACGACTGCGATGGGCACCACGGACAGCTCCACTCGGTACCAACAAGAGAAAGTGCGTGTGTGAATGCATGTGGACGCTGTGTGTGTGTGTGTGTGTGTGTGTGTGTGTGTGTGTGCGTGCGTGCGTGCATGTGCGGGCTAAAATCCAGCACACTCCAACTGATCTATCAATGCACAAACTACAAGCAACCAAAACTACGCTGAGTTTTAAAACGTTGAGCATCGCTGTAACAGATCTGTAAAAGCAGGTCCACGACCGGCGCATTTTTATTTCTGCAGCCTGAGAAGGATTATTCTGAAAATGCACTGGGCGGGCGAGGGAATGGTGTTATTGGTTTAGCGATAACACGCCAGAGCCTTTTACTTTTGCAATCATTTTTGAGGGTGCACGATGATAACAGAAGGCTCGCGTGAATCGTATATCGTTTATTTAAAACACGTTACAAAAAAAAAAAAAAAACTCGTATTATATAAGCAAACGCCGTGGCACCTATTTCCACTGCACTGATCTATAATGAAACTCTAGTGCTGCAGTATGCGGATTTTACCGGGCACTTGATAGAGGAACAGCGCCCTCTGTCGGCTAATTGAAAGTATGATTAAAGGAATTGCATGCTCTTCTTGTATTTTAAGACAATCTGTCTTGTGAGCGTATTTTGGTCGCATGACACAGTGTTCCCCCCTTTTCCGCTTCAGAAAGGTAAGGACGTTAATTGTGAAATTAATGACATATGTAATTACTGTTTTAGGGAGTAAGTGTTCGAGTGCTATCACTTTTGAAATGAGCGAAGGGGAACATGACAGTTTTTTTTTTTTGAATCTTCACTTTTATTTTGAGTATTGCTCATCGACGCTTTTTTTTTAAGTTATAGTATCTTGTTAATGCACAATGTACTCAGAACACAACAGAATGGAAGTGCACACGTGGACACACACACTTGAATATAGGCCAGTCTACAAAGTTGTTCCCTTCTTTTCTTTTATTGTTTATTAATTTATACTATTTATGTATATATTTATTTATTTACTTATATAATATATGTGTGTATGTTTGTATTTGTATCTACTTTTGCACCCCCTACTGATGGTACCTCAAGAGCCTGTAACAGTGAATTTCTCCATTGTGAGATTAATAAAGCTGTATCTTATCTTATCTTATCTCACACACACACACACACACACACATATTTATGTATACATATATATATATATATATATATATATATATATATATATATATATATATATATATATATATATATATATGTATACACATGCACACACACACACACACACACACACACACACACACACACACACACACACACACATATATATATATATATATATATATATATATATATATATATATATATATATATCATAAATCATAAATATAATTACATTTTACAATCACACTATACATCACTGCAAGCCCAAAGAATATGAGGTTAACAATTACAACGAGCGGCCCAGTTGAGTTATTATTATTATTATTATTATTATTATTATTATTATTATTATTATTATTATCATTATTGAGATTGCATAGTTGGTGGCCTACTTTACTACATAAAGTTGCTTTTCAGAACTGGTCAAGGTCATTTGATTATAGAACATTACTTTTTATAATATAATAACCAGTGCTGGTCTAGTGGTATAGGGCGCTGGATCGCTGATCCAAAGGTTGGGGGTTCGAGTCCCACTCGCCACAAGGTTGTCACTGTCCCCCCCAGTGCGGCTAACTGGGTTATCAAAGGCGGGCCATGTCTGTCACTGTCTATGGTGAGAGGCATGTAAAAGAACCATTGCTGACTTTCGTAAAGAGTAGCTGCAAAGTCGTCAGCGTGTTTCTGTCCCTTGCTAAAAAGGGTTGTGACAGGAAGGGCATCCGATTTAAAAACCTCTGCCAAATGAAATGTGTGAATCAGATGATTCACTGTGGCGACTCCCGAGTAAAAGGGAAAAAGCCGAAAGAAAGACAGACAGACAGACAGACAGACAGACAGACAGGTTATTCTAATCAGTCACATATTTCCATTTGAGACACACATGTCTTGCTTTACAGTTAACACCGTTTTTCAACATCTTCACTCCTGTTATCAGGCGACATGTTGGCATCTTTTTCTCTTCACAGATTAATTAGGATTATAATTTTAGTTCCTTTGCTTATAATAACGTTAAATTGACTCACCCTGTTGATCAGTAAACTCCATGCGGATAGTGTTACACTATTTTCTCATATTATATTCTTTAAGAAGGGAATTGATGAATGTTAAAAATGTTAAAAAGCAAAATAAATATGATTGTGTGTGAACTTTAAAAGTTAATCACGCATGCTGTACATATAGCTACTGTTTATTTTATTTGGAACACTTGTACACTTGATGGGTTTGGTACTGTAGCCTAGCCATCTCAATGTTTGACAGTTTGTGTATGATGAAATGCATTTTTGCTTAAAATGATTATTAAGTGTGATTATTTTAGATACTATAATTTCCTTTCCTGGTTCAAACCAACCTGGTTATTTTCCTCTGACCTATCTTATCAGCAAGGTATTTCCATCTCATAGAACTGGCACTCATTCTGTTTTTTCAACATTCTGTGTAAACATTTAACACTAAATTTAAAAGGTACAGTGAATTAGGGTTTTACACCCAGGCCTCGTGGCTCATCATGCCAGACCTGATCCGGAGTTCAATTCCTCCTGGATGAGAGTTTGTCACAGGTAACTCTCCCAGTATTTTTACTGGCAAACATTTAATCTGTGAGGTGGACAGAGTCCACCACCTTCTTTTTAAGACTTTGCTCAATGGTCTTAGCATGGTGGAGTTCTATGGATTCTAACATGGATTCAAATCACCAGCTCCCAATCATGATTCCAGAACTCTAACCACTGCACCACTGGTCCCACAAACATTAGACCCTGTTGTAACTGAAATTCCTTGTATATAAGCGACACATCAGACACCAGCATATTGAATGCTAGATGTGAATCTTTACTGAAGCACCTAATCTGTGTTTGTATGACTTTTAACTGAATTATTGTGCATATGTACAGATGTTCAAAATACATTTAATGGTGAGTGCAACACACAACATGGAAAAATGACCATTGTGGCAGGAACACTATTAAAATATCAATCATTAAGGCATGTTTCAACGCAGTGTGTTCTCACAATGTAAATATGACTAATAGTAGTGTCCATATGTTCTTATATGATTATCATAAAATTATGAATATACATATTAATATGTGGACATTCATCATGAATATGCATATATTTCTTACAGGATTTAAAAAAAAATATATGAACAAGTCGGTGATTTGTTAATAGAAATTTATTAAAAGGTATCAATTTTTTGGGGGTACTAACAAATAAAAATAAAAATGAATAAAAGTAGAATATATAGTTTAAGAGTTTTTTCTTCATTTGAGAAAACTGCAAGTTAAAAATTGAAACTGGTTGATTTTTGAGCACAGTTCAGGCGAAGTTGTGAGTCAGAGACTGAGAGAGATAAAGTGGGAGAGAGTGATGCTGAGACAGTACTGTTTCACCAGAATAACTTTCCTTAGATGCATTTCACTGCTGGGGTCCCAGCCAAAGGTGTCAAAGCAGCAACAAGGAACACTGCTGTTAATGATAAATGTGATGGAAGTCGCTCCGGAGTGGGAGCATCCAATGATCCCAAAACCTTGAGCTATTTTGGAGTGAAGCAATGTGAAAAAGTTGTTTGGGACTGTGGGTGTCGCAGTCGATCAATTACGTTCCCGCATTGCAGACTCACCACATTCCTATGGGAGAACTCATCATTTTCATATCTGCTCATGCTGGTATCATTCAACCTTCATGCCAGCTATTGATTTTTAAAAATTTATTTATTATTATTATTATTATTATTATTATTATTATTATTAATTTTATTTTATTTTTTTGCAAAAATGTTCCCACATTTATGTATATAATCCAAATTAGCTTTGGAGTCACTATGGTAGCGGTGGTTGACTCAGATATAGCTATTATGCTAATGTTACATTTAGTTATTTAGTGATATTTTCCATATACAGTATCAATCACTAATTTTATAATAAAAATTAAATGGTGATTTTTATAGTTTCTTTTTTGGAGGGACTTTTCATGTAATAATACAGTATATCAATTTGTATTTTATATGTAGTTAATCCGGAATTGCGAAATCCAAAGTCTGTAGTTAGTCCAAAAACAGCGAAATTGCTGTCAAGTGACCGAGGATAGAATCAATAAATATGCATATGAACTTACTTCTGGTAAAATGATTAAAACCCTTAACCTTTCAGAATGCTGGAAGTATTCAGGGTGCTGCATGCATTGCATAATTGCATAGTATGTTGTTACTCAATAATTGAATTATAGTTATGCATTTATATATTCTAAAATAATCGAATTATTACGAAACACTTATAAAGGCTCCACTGACCAATGTAAAATTCTTCTTTCTCATGTATATGTATTCCTAGTTTACTAATTTATACAGCTCATATATATATATATATATATATATATATATAAAATATATTATATATATATATATATATATATATATATATATATATATATATATATACATACATATCATGTAATTTATATATATATATATATATATATATATATATATACATATCATGTAATATATATATATATATATATATACTGTGTGTATACTGTGCATTGCTATTCATTATTTATGAATATGCATGAATTAATTAGTTAATATAGCACAATACCCAGCATGCAGTGGAAATAAATATATCATGTGAGTAGTATCATTTTCATGAAAATGAAGCAACGTGCCACTGAAAGGGTGTTTAAAAATTCTGGTCCGAGGCTTGAGATCCCATATCATTCTCAGTTTCCCATAGCCTTGACCTCAACACTGTGTCCTAGTACAGAAGGTTAAAAAGATTGTTTCTGCCACACATGTACACTTGTACTTTTGAAATGTGCACCTGGTTCCAGAAAAAACTGAAATGGAAATGGAAAAAAAAAGAAGAAAGAAAACCTTGACATCTGAGTGTCCTGTTACAGCATACTGTACTTTATTTTTCTTAACACAAGCCGTAATCCCTGGAAACATGTCGCAATGTACAGAATGAAGTCACTTTTCAATATAAAATTCATTCATCAGTTCATTTTCTGTAACCGCTTCATCCTAATTAGGGTCACGGGGAGGCTGGTGCCCATCCCAGCCAACTCAGGGCGAGGGCAGAGTACACCCTGGACAGCTCGCCAGGCCATCGCAGGGTGGAAACACGCTGACGGCTTTGCAGCCTACTCTTGTCGAAAGTCAGCAATGGTTCTTTTACATGCCTCACACCATAGACAGTGAGAGACATGGCCAGCCTTTGATAACCCAGTTAGCTGCACTGGGGGGGGAGTGACAACCTTGTGGAGAGTGGGACAATATAAAATTCAGCATTTTAATTTACTCTATCCGATGGTTAAATCACATTTAAAAGTGATGCCACTGTCTGACTGAAACCCTTTATCTAACCACATATAGACTTTTATTTATTTATTTATTTTGCAAAAATCAATGCTATTGGTCATGCTTACTGTCTATCTGTGGGGAGTTTAATACTTAGACATTTAAAAGCATTTAAAAGAGCCAAAAAGGATTCTTAGATCTATTGGATCCTATAACTATTACCTTCAGTCCAACCTTCTTCTTGGCTAAAGAAGCACAGCTGAGCGGGTGGAAAACTTTTAGCCATGTCTGACTTTGTGTGTTGAAAATTAACTTCCACTGTGATAAGCCCCTTATTATTTATCTCATATTATTTGATCCCTAAAATGGTTTATTAATAATAATAATAATAATAATAATAATAATAATAATAATAATAATAATAATAAAAATACTCTCTGTGTCTGTGCTCATGAGTGATTCGAGGAGAATGACTAAGAATGAAAAGTAATAATACAAAAAAGTTTTATGCATGAAGATGTAACAGAGAATAAATGTTATGTGTGTGTATTTGTGTGTGAGTGAGAAAGAGAGAGTCTGGGTTATAGGCCAGAAGCATGGGGGGGGGGGGGGGGTTCCTTCTTGCAATCAGAAGCTGTTGTCATAAACTGAGGAGGAAGTTCCAAAGATGTGAAGAGGAGTCAGGAATGGCCTGAAGGTGTTTCTACTCTCTGTCTCTTTCCTCTACAACATGTGTAAAACATCAAACATTATCCCTTTCCTTGTACACCTCTGCACCCAGTAAAGACCAACCCTGTCAAAATGCACCCTCCTAACACTAAGGGGACACACACCTACACACATGCAAGCACACTGACCAATGATCTAATAACCCAGAACACTATACTCTTCCATCTATCACTATGACAAATGCAATATGCAAGAGATGCAAGAATGTACCGATAATTTTTTTATTCTTTTTTACAAAATGACTATATTATTTGCAGTCAGATCTAATTGTGGATGCTGCAGTGATGTCAGCATTGGTAACAAGGAAATGAGAAAAAAAAGACACACACCCTTGTGTATGCATTTAAATGGTGTCTTCCTCTTCTTTTCTTCTTTTTCACTCATTTATTTTGAGTGTTTCCTATAATATTAACTGCAGGTAACAGATGAGTTGGAGCTGGTTGAGATGTGTTAAAAGCCTTAACATAAATTTAATTTTTCATAGGTGTCAGAAAGGTGGGGGATCTCCGTTCCCAGTTACAGACCTGGGAGAGGGTGCAAACATATCATTCCCACCCCAAAACACACACACACACACACACACACATACACACACACACACACACACACACACACACATACATCACCGTGAACATGCATCCAATCTATCTGAGTACATGTCTTTTTAATGCTTTAAAATAAGTTGAAGACTGACACATGTTTCTAGACAGTTTCAATATCACGGTATACAGTAACAATATGACCAAGCGTGTAAAAGTGACAGGCACGAATACACACCTTTGTTTGGTGATTCCTGACAGTCCCAAGTAGCTGCAGTGTATATGCGAATGGCCGAGGGAAGAAAAATGTTTCTGGCCTTGGCTCCAATACACAGTAATTATAGACATGAGGAATTACCTCAAACGTTTAAATTAAAATGTCAAGGATTCCTCCGATCCTAGTAGAAAAAGGTCATGCCTTAAGGAGCATCACACCCCCCCCCCCCCCCCCCCAAGTGTGCAAACTTGCTACTCCGCTGCCCATGAACATGTGACAATCTCGAATTTTTGCCCCCACCTCCCACCTGCTTCTGACGCCTATGGAATTTTTATTGCAGAAGCTACGCTCACACTGTAAATTGTAAAAAAAAATGTAACCTTCAGCTCTAGTGAATTTTAAGGGGGTGAAGAATCCCACAAAAAATAAAAAATAAATAAAAAAAAAAAAAAATATATATATATATATATATATATATATATATATATATATATATATATATATATATATATATATATATATATCACCTGTTCCACAATTATTGCCACCCCTTACAATATATAGGAAAATGCAGCCACAAGCCAGTGTACCCCTCAAGCCGGTCCCAAGCCCGGAAAAATGCAAAGGGTTGTGTCAGGAAGGGTATCCGGTGTAAAACCTGAGCCAGATCAAATATGCAAATCACAAATATTATCTCCATACCAGATCGGTAGAGGCCCGGGTTAACAACGATCGTCAGCAGTGCTGTTAACAAACAGGGTGCTGGTGGGAATTGGAATACTGTTGGTCGAAGAAGGAGAGGCGGGAGGCGTGTCTGTAGGTGGAGAGAGAAGAGGAAAAGCATGAGCCTAGGACTGAGTCTCAAGTTAGAAATTAAAGGCGTGATGTTCAATGTTGTTAGTGCTTGTGGCCCACAGGCAGGATGTGAGCTAGAAGGGAAGGAGAGATTCCGGAGTGAGTTAGATTAAGTGATGCAGAGTACCCCCAGAGGTGAAAGAGTGGTCATTGATGCAGACTTCAGTGGACATGTTGGTACAGACAACACAGGGGACGAGGAAATGATGGGCAGGTTTGGTATCCAGGACAGGAACACAGAGGGACAGGTGTTGAGAGATTTTGCAAAAAGGATGGAAATGGCTGTGGTGAATACTTTCTTTCAGAAGAGACAGGGGCATAGGGTAAAAGTGGAGGTAAGAGCACACAGGTAGACTACATCTTGTGTAGACGATGCAATTTGAAGGAAGTCAGTGACTGCAAAGTAGTAGTGGGTGAGAGTGTTGCCAAACAGAATAGAATGGTGGTATGCAGGATGACGATGCTGGTGAGTAAGGTGAAGAAGGCAAAGGCAGAGCTGAAGACAAAGTGGTGGAAGCTGAAAAAGAAAGAGTGTCGTGTTGTCTTCAAAAAGGAGTTGAAAATGGCTTTAGGTGGACAGAAGGTGCTTCCAGATGACTGGACAACCACAGCAAATGTGATTAGGGAGACAGGTAGGAGAGTACTTGGTGTGTCCTCTGGAAGGAAAGTAGATAAGGAGACTTGGTGGTGGAATGTGGAAGTGCAGGAGTGTGTACAAAGGAAGAGGTTAGCTAAGAAGAAGTGGGACATTGAGAGGACCAAAGGGGGTAAACAGGAGTACAGGGAGACAGTGTAAGGCGAAGGTAGCAGTGTCAAAGGCAAAACAGAGGGCATATTATGACTTGTATGCTAGGTTGGACAGTAAGGAGGGAGAAAATGATTTATACAGTCTGGCACAGAGAAATAGAGATGGGAAGGACATGCAGCAAGTTAGAGTGATTAAAGACAGGGAGCGAAATGTATTGACTGATGACAGAAGTGTGCTGGGAAGATGGAAAGAGTACTTTGAAGAGCTGATGAATGAAGAAAATGAGAGAGAAAAAGAGTAGAAGAGGTGACTGTTGAGGATCAGGAAGTAGCAAAGATTAGTAAGGGTGAAATGAGGAGGGCATTGAAGAGGATGAAGAGTGGAAAGGCAGTTGGTCCTGATGACATACTTGTGGATGTATGGAAGTGTCTAGGAGAGGTAGCAGTAGATTTTCTGACAAGAACATTCAACAAGGTCTTAGAGAGTGAGCGGATGCCAGAGAAATGGAGGAGAAGTGTGCTGGTGCCCATTTTTCAGAACAAGGAAGACTACAACTAAGAACAAGAAAGACTACAAGGAAGGCAACTATCGAGGGATAAAGTTGATGAGCCATATGATGAAGTTATGGAAAATAATTGTGAGGGCTGGATTAAGTGCAGAGGTCAACATTTGTGAACAACAGTTTGGTTTCATGCAAAGAAAGAGCACCACAGACGCAGTGTTTGCTTTAAGGATGTTAATAGAGAAGTACAGAGAAGGTCAGAGGGAGCTGCATTGTGCCTTTGTGGATCTGGCGAAAGTATATCACAGAGTGCCAATAGAAGAACTGTGGTGTTGTATGAGAAAGTCTGGAGTGGCAGAGAAGTATGTTAGAGTGGTGCAGGACATGTATGAGAGATGTAAGACAGTGGTGAGATGTGCTGTTGGAGTGACCAAAGAATTCAAGGTGGAGGTGGGACTGCATCAAGGGTCAGCTCTGAGCCCCTTCTTGTTTGCCATGGTGATGGACAGGCTGACAGACGAGGTTAGACAAGAGTCTCCATGGACTATGATGTTTGCAGATGACATTGTGATCTGCAGTGAGAGCAGAGAACAAGTGCAGGGAAATCTAGAGAGGTGGAGGTATGCTCTGGAAAGGCGAGGAATGAAGGTTAGCCTCAGTAAGACAGAATACATGTGTGTGAATGAGAAGGACCCAAGAAGTACGGTGAGGTTAAAGAGAGCAACGATAAAGAAGGTGGAGGATTTTAAGTACTTAGGCTCAATTATCCAGAGCAATGGAGAGTGTGTAAAAATGGTGAAGAAGCATGTGCAGGCATGTTGGAATGGTTGGAGAAAAGTGTCCATTATGATGTGTCATGGGAAGGTATCAGCCAGAATGAAAGGAAAAGTGTACAAGACGGTGCTGAGGCCATCGATGTTGTATGGTTTAGGAACAGTGGCACTGAGGAAAAGACAGGAGGCAGAGCTGGAGGTCGCAGAGATGAAAATGTTGAGGTTCTGTTTGGGAGTAACGAAGATGGATAAGATCAGGAATGAGTACATCAGAGAGACAGCAAATGTTAGAGGTATTGGAGACAAAGTCAGAGAGGCTATATTGAGATGGTTTGGACATGTACAAAGAAGGGATAGTGAATATATTGGTAGTAGGATGCTGAGGTTGGAACTACCAGGCAGAAGGCCCAGAGGAAGACCAAAGAGAAGATTTATGGATGTGGTAAAGGAGGACATGAAGGTCGTTGGCGTAAGAGAAGAAAATGCAGAGGACAGGGTGAGATGGAGGCAGATGATTTGCTGTGGCGACCCCTGAAGGAAACAGCCAAAAGGAAAAGAATAAGAACAACAATTTCTTGTAAATAAATATAATTGAAGTATTTCTGTCATTTCTACAGTGGTATACAAGGTTGCTCAATGTATCTACAAACAGTTAACTAATAATTCATCACTTTCTGATTCCCTGGAATATAAATATGATGTGATACAGAGGCTATTTCTCTTATCCACTTTTCAACTTGGGAAAGACAAAGGAACACAACATTCAAGTAATGTAGATGAGTGTCGACCTTCACACATCAGGCAAAGGCTTCAAGAAAATATCCACTCATCCGTACCTGCCCATATCTACTGTACAGCGAAAAGGATGCTCAGAGAAATGAAAAGTTCTGCAAAGTTAACTGTTAAAGAATTGCAACAAATGGTAGCATCTTGTGGACACAAAGTCGATAAAGCAATCCACCAGGGCTATCGATATGCCAGCAAGCGGTTTGGGAGGCATGCACGGAAAAAACCTTTTCTCACTCACAATCATAAACACAAATGTCTAGAGTTTGCTAAATGATACAGGGACTTCAACTAGAACATGTGCCATGGTCAGTAGAGACAAAGATAGAGCTTTCTGGCAACAAACACGGTCTGGCAAAACACAAAGATGAGTCTGCAGAAAAGCACTTCATGCCCACTGTGAAATATGAGGAATGATTGGTGATACTCTGAGTGTGTTTCTCTTCCAGAGGCCCTGGGAACCTTGATAGGGTGTATGGCATCATGGATGCTTTGAAATACCAGGAAATTTTAAATCAAAATCTGGTGGCCTCTGCCTGAAAGCTGAACATGCATAGGCACTGGATCTTTCTGAAAGATCTCAGTCCCCATCTAAGTCCCCAGACCTCAACCCCATTGAAAACCTGTGGTGTGATCTGTAGAGGAGAGGGCAGAGGATTGGACCCAGGTTGCTGGATGATTGAGAGAGATTATGCAGGGAGGAATGGTCCACATTCCCTCTTTCTGTATTCTCCCATCTTGTGAAACATTATAGGAGAAGATTAGATGGCGTTTTGTTGGTAAAAGGGGTATGCACAAAGTATTAACATTATTGGTGCTAATAATAGCACATATGTAGCACATATGATTGGATTTAAAATAATTATTTCTTAATGTGTATTTGTTTTCCACTGAATAAATGCACTCAAACTAACAGTTGATTTTCCTACAATATTTACAAAAAAAGTAAAAAAACTGAATTTATTAGAAGTTAAAGCATACAGTTTAACCAGGGGCGCCACTAGTTATGAAGGGCAGTGTATATGTAAACATCTACTTTCAAATACGCTTATTCGTCAGAGTTGCATGATAAGCTGAAGCTTCACCCTGAAGAGGTTGCCAGTTTTTAGCAAGTCAAACACAGAGATGAACAATCATTTACTCTCACATTCACACCAATCAGAAAAATCATGGGAGGTGTGCTAGCCACTGTGACATCCATTCATTGCATGGAGGTAACACCAGTCATGTTTTTTTTTGTTTTTGGGTTAATTTAGTTTGCATGCAAGATATGTTAATGTAATGCAAGCATATGTACTTTTTTGTAGACTAGGGTGTGGTACAAGAAACAAACCATTTGATGATGTTCGATAGATACCCACTAGGGGGAGACATTTCAATATAATTATGTAAACTTATAATAGTAACGCAGTACAGTAACTTTTATAGAGCAAACAGGGTCACCTTAAAACCAATCTTTCTCCACCATTATTCTTCAGTGCATACTTGTTATTGATAACGTCAGTGTACTAGTAACTCACATTTTTATATGGAAATCATCATAATGACCTGATCAATATGCAAATTTGTTCATTGCATCATTTGGTGACATTCAGAACATGCATTGGCCACTTTCCCTAAAAAACAGCTGGAAGCGCTGCTGGGTAATTAACATACATTAATACATCAATGATGACTAATGGAGGGTGTGGCATCTTTGTTAGCTTCACCTTGCTTCCATTAGTCCAGTCCCGTCCCCCGTCCCCCCCCCCCCCCCAACTGCCTCTTCTTTCACCACTTGATTTCTTCTATTATTGATATCATTAGTTTTATTTGTTTTTTTAACCCCATTGGTTGATTTATGTTTTTACTGTACTTTTAATCCCAGTCTAGTTCAGCATTGTTAGTCACTAATCAGTCCTGCTAGCTTGGTAAATAAACATAATAAATTTAACATAGAGTTATTTTTATTTTGGAAATATTTTATATTGTCATTTTATACACATCATTTGAGGAAAACAGTCGTGGAGACATGCATTTTGATTGTCAAACTTCAAATTATAAAGAACAAAGTAATTGCTGCTGTACACTGTCTTGTGCTGTACTGGATTATAGAGGCAGAAATTTATCTCATGCACCTTTACTTTTTCTCATTCATTTGCCAAACTGCTTAATTGTACTAGTATTTGAGGAACCTTGGGGCCTGCCTCAGATGACACTTGTCGAAGGAGGGGTATACTGTGAACAGTTGGCCAGACCACTGCATGGCAATATACAAAAAGATGACCATCCAGACTTAGTCCACTGTACATTTGCAATTTAGATTTATGCACTGCAATGGCTTGGCGAGCTGTCCAACGTGTACCCTGTCCTGAGCTGACTGAGATGAGATGGGCACCAGTCTCCTCACGACCCTAAAGGGGATTAAGAAGTTCCGAAAATGATTGCATGAAATGTATTTAGATTTATGGCTTTTGGCAGATGGTCTTATTCAGAAGGTCTTATATTTAACTTATATACTAGTATATATCGTATTCGACGTGATAAGCACCCAGAGCGCTTAAAAAAAAATGGACTTGGTGGATGCTTATTAAAACGTTCCCATCAGAGCGGAACGGTAAGTGCTTATTACAGTCGAGGTGAAAAACATGAATAATAGCGGAACAATAAAACCGTTTGACTGATATTTGTGTTATTTATTTTGTGGTATCAACCAAACTAGTTACATGAAAGTTGAAAATAAACAGAAAACACTATAAATTTTTAATAAAAGACCCCTTACTTTCCCTCCCGATGCTGTTCCTTTAAACATTTTAAAGTAAAATCGAGTCAATCAACACATGTGAACTTTAGCACATGGCAAGTTGAACCAATCAACACAAACATAAACGAAAGCACATGCCCAGTAACATGCTTAAATTTATGAAGTTAGTGAGCAGGAGAATCAGATGAAAAATACTCGTCATCACTTTCTGATTGGTCTATATCTGGCTCATCGCTCCATTCATTCAGAGCATCCCATAGTTTTGCCGTAGCAGTTGCTAATATTTCATCGCTTGTTGGACATTTACCAAGAGAACACAGCAAAATATTTTCCTGTTTTTTAAAGCACGGCAGAACAATCAAATGTGTTGTTACTGATGAACATTACAGACATTCCCCAGTGGCAGGGGGTCTTGAAATACTGTGTAAACTCACTTTTACAGGCAGTGAATGCCTCATTTTAAGATTACAGAGACTGATCGAAAACAATTGGTAAGTTTGCTCAATGATTTTGCTCCCAGTATACATGGGCAGTTATTAGACGTACAATAAGATCAAAAGCATTTGGGGGGGCTTATTACGTAAAATACGGTATGTATATATATATATATATATATATATATATATATATATATATATATATATATATATATATATATATATTTTTTTTTCCTTTCGGCCTTTCCCTTCAAGGGTCGCCACAGCAAACCATCCGCCTCCATCTCAGCATATCCTCTGTATCTTCTACTCTTACTCCAACTAACTTCATGTCCTCCTTCATCACATCTTTGGTCTTCCTCTCGGCCTTCTGCCTGGTAGTTCCAACCTCAGCATCCTACTACCAATATACTAACTATCCCTCCTCTGTACATGTCCAGACCATCTCAATCTAGCCTCTCTGACTTTGTCTCCAAAACCTCTAACATGTTCTGTCCCTCTGATGTGCTCATTCCTGATCCTATCCATCATCGTTACTCCCAAAGAGAACCTCAACATTTTCATCTCTGCTTCTTCCAGCTCAGCCTCCTGTCTTTTCCCCAGGGCCACTGTTTCTAAACCATACAACATCACTGGCCTCAACACCGTCTTGTACACTTTTCCTTTCATTCTTGCTTGAGCGATAGAATGTAAAAAAAAAATCAATCCAGGAAATCTCATTGTAAATAGCTTTTATTACTTGCTGATTAGGAAGTACATTCTATAATTATTCTCTATCTTGGCACAACACTGGTAAAACATACCATTTTCTTTTCACCTCTTCATCCTAATTATGGTCCCGGGGAGGATGGTGCCCATCCCAGCCAACTCAGGGCGAGAACAGCGTACACCCAGGACAGCTCGCCAGGCCATCGCAGGGCGGAAACACGCTGACGGCTTTTCAGCCTACTCTTGTTGAAAGTCAGCAATGGTTCTTTTACATGCCTCACACCATTGACAGTGAGAGACATGGCCGGCCTTTGATAACCCAGTTAGCTGCACTGGGGGGACAGTGACAACCTTGTGGAGAGTGGGACCCGAACCCCCAACCTTTGGATCAGCGATCCGGCGCCTTATACCACTAGACCACCACTGCCCAATTAACTGGTAAAACATACAATGAATGGTAAGTACCTTCTTGAAATACGGTCCTACCACAGGATGCCTTTATTGTGTACTTTATGATTATATCAGACAAAAAAAGCTTCAGATATGGAAGTAAATATTGCCAGCTAATTCTTAAAATACCATGAATAAAAAAATGCCAAGGATGTAAAAATCATAATGCTGTAACAAGTGGATTTTTATTATGCATTAATTTCCAACAAAGAAATTTAGAATATCAGCACTTTAAGACACATCCATCCATCTAATCTTCACAGCGTTGATTGAATGGCTGGCAATTTTTAAGAGGGGAAATTTGGAATTATGTAAAGATAAATGATATATCTGACATGGGACACCCAGACATTCCCACTTTTGCAAAGTTTGCACACTAGAAAGGATGATCTACATTCTGTTTATTTTTCATTATTATTACTGAATTTGGTAATTTGAAAACTGGTGCTGAGAAACATTTCACACTTTCGACAGGTTTAAACCCAAAGTTGTAGAGAAAAAGTAATATATGCATTTTATTTAAGTTTTATTATTCATGATGATGTCCACAGGAGTGAGTCACATTCATTAATATGCAACATGATAAACGATTTAATACTTCTCTCTTTGCATGTATTTACAATGGGTTTACATTAAAAAAATGTATTTGTTCATTCATTCATTCATTTTCTGAAATTAGGATCTCAAGGAGACTGGCACCCAGCTCAGCCAACTACGGGTGAGGGCAGAGTACACCCTAGACCAGGGGTGGGCAAGTGTTTTGGATTGGAGACCACATTGACTTTTAAAATATGTCAGACGAGCCACAAGATACGATGAAAAATAATTTTTTTAACAGTACATATCAAACATAAACAGAAAACCAGCATCGCAATATTAATTTACCCTTTAGTGGGAACAGTGTTGTTGATCACCCATTTTTGCCAGTGCATCGCAATATGGTGGTAATTCTGTTGTGGTGATTCTCAGAACAGATTTGAGATGTTCATCAATCAACTGGGATCTGTGGGCTGCTTTGTTGGTGTTCATCACACTAAAAGTCTGTTCACACACATATGTCGAGCCAAACAACACCAGCATCCTCTGTGCCATCTTCTGGATGTTTATAAATTTGGCTGCACTTTGTGAAGCATAAAACTCATCCAGTTAAATAGAGTTGAACTTCTCCTTTAACATCATGTCACATTGAATATCAATCAGTGCCAACTGCAGCTCCAGTGGTACTGTTTCAGGGTCTTGTGAGAAGGGACCTGACACCAGCTGAAGTGCCCTGTCAATTTTTCCAAAATCACAAAACCGACGGCAGAATTCTTCATGTAGGTCATCCAGTGCTTTCCTGGATTTTTTCACATGTTGCAGGGCCTCTTTTAATGTGGCCAGTGTGGGGGAAATGAGTGAATGACTTCTGTGAGATTTGCTTTGAAAATAAAACTAGCCTGGTTTTGAAGGCTCTGACGTTTCCTTGCATTTCATGCACAAACTGTTTTTCCCTTGTCGCTTCACATTCAGCTCATTCATGTGGGTCAGTTTGTCCACAGTAAAAGCGAAATCACAGGCAATCTATGTCTTTCAGCTCAGGAACATTGTCAGTGTTCTCAAGGAGTTCCAAAAATGAAATAATCTCCTGTTTGAGCTCTACACCCTCTGACATACTTTCCCAAAACTTAATCAGCGGACAATAGAATGTAAAGCAAGTCCCTGTGATCAGCGTCAAATTCTTCAGGAAAATGAATAAACTGACGATGGTGAAGTCCCGTCGCTCGAATAAACTTCACGAGTTTCACAACCGGCTTCACTACGTGGTTGAGCTGCACCACAGATTTACACATTGCTTCCTGGTGACTTATGCATATCCTCATTGGATGGAAGTTGCTCAGATAAAGATGTTTTGCTGAACCTGCAAGCTCGTGCCCAACCTTTCAGTGGTAGCTGGACATTCTTGCATTGATAGGTTGTTGGTGTAATTAGCGTGCTTGGTTGAAAAGTGGCGGCTGATGTTGTATTTTTTTCAAACTACAAGAGTTTCTTGGCAAATAAGACATATAGTCTTTGATTGACCGGACTTCAGTAAAAAAGTATTTAGGTGCCCATTCCTTATGAACCACCCGACACTCACTGGCCACTTTTCTTTTCTCTGACATTGCTGCAGATGTGCAGTAGAACAGTGATAACAGGAAGTGGCCCGAGTGCCGCAAAATCAACCGACTGCACCTAATGCGCCACTGGTGTTGAAATGCTGTCATTACAAGTCAAAGTCAAATGAATGCAATCAATCAATCATTCACATCAAACATGAATTCTATACCAATCTATCTTCGGCTGGATAGATTAATAAGACCAGGGGCCAGATGTGGCCCATGGGCCACAGTTTGCCCACCCCTGCCCTAGACAGTGCCCAGGACAGAAACACACTAGTAGCTATGCAGCCTACACTTGACAAACATCACCAATGGTTCTTTTACATGCTTCTTACCATAGAAGGTGAGAGACATGACTAGCCTTGGATAATACAGTTTTCTGCACTGGGGGAATAGCAGTGACAACCATTGTCTGTCTTCCTTTCGGCTTTTTCCCTTTTACTCAGGAGTCACCACAGCGAATCATCTGATTTGGCAGAGGTTTTTACGTCGGTTGCCCTTCCAGTCACAACCCATTTTTTAGCAATGGACAGAAACATGCTGATGACTTTGCAGCCTACTCTTTACGAAAGTCAGCAATGGTTCTTTAACATGCGTCTCACCATAGACAGTAAGAGACATGGCCCGCCTTTGATAACCCAGTTAGCTGCACTGGGGGGGACAGTGACACCTTGTGGAGAGTGGGACTCGAACCCCCAACCTTTGGATCAGCAATCCAGCACCCTATACCACTAGACCACCACTGCCCCTCAGCAGTGACAACCATTGACAGTGGTATTTGAACCCCCGACCTTATGATCAGTAATCCAGCACTTTACCACTAGGCTACGACTGCCCCATATTTGTTCATTAATTTCTGGAATTAACTAATTTCAGAAAATATATAATTTTGAGTCACATGTCAGTGATATAACCACAAAATAGTACAAAGTCATTTTCAGTTTGGTTCGCCAAAAATACTGCCATTATGCTCGAAAACAAATAATTTGAAATCCCTTTAAATATTGTTATTTTTTTCTTTTTCTTTTTTTTATTTTTTTGTCATTTACAACTTTCAGCAGACACCCTTACCCAGAGCAATTTTTGATACACCTGAGAACTTGAGGGTTAAGGGCCTTGTTCAAAGGCTCAACAGTGACAATTTGAAAGTACTAGGGCTCAAACCCCTGACCGTTGGCTCAGTAAACCAGAGCAAATTCTAATTAGCATATTGTGTGTGTGTGTGTGTGTGTGTGTGTGTGTGTGTGTGTGTGTGTGTGTGTGTGTGTGTGTGTGTGTGTGGAGGTGAATAGGAAGTTGGCCCCAGTGCTATTTATGTGTCATCTCTCATTGTGTGTTCTACTTTCACTGTTTCTGGTCATTTCTTGTTTATGAAAATTAGTATTAATTTTGATGTCACTGCAGAGATGAAGAGGAAGGTTGCAGGCACCTCTGGGGTCCTGACAGTGACTGCCCAGGCAGCTGTTTTTGGCCACCATCAGGACCAGCCACAGCCACCAGCAAAGTGGCCCAGGAAGGTGAGGTCCTGCTGGAGCTGTGGCTGGATTGCAGACTGTATGGTCAATATGAAGTCCTGATGGGTCAGTTGCAGGCAACAGACAAAAAGGGGTTCAGAGTTTTCCAGTGCCTCACTCCAGAGATCTGGAATGAACTTTTCTAAAAGTGGCACCCCTCTTTGAAAGGAAGACAACAACAATGAATGAGCCCACCACCACAGTGTGTAGGCTTGCCATCACCCTCAAGTACCTGGCAACAAGCAACAAATACAACCCTAGATGTTCAGCTTCAGGTTGTTAGTTCAGGTTGTTGTTGGTATGACCCATATGGATCATAACCAGGCCACAAGAGGCTTGGGGGCTGCAACTGTCGCTGAGGCAGGAGACAGAGGTGGCTGCTGGACTGGAGTTGGCGGGGCTTGTGGCTTCGGGTATAAATAGTCCTGAAATAGCTTGATGAAGATTCATTTCATCTCCTCGCAGTCCTTCACTTTAACTGTTTATATATTTTGCATAAACATCTGTTCAAAAGACAACACTGGCATCAGACTTCTGCTTATTAGTCAGGGCCTCTCTTGTCAGATCCAGATCCTGCTTGTTCAACTGTAAAGAGAGAATTAAACAATAATATTAATGATACATAATTAAAACAAACTGTTATCTTAACTGTTATCTTATGTTTGCAAATCATGTAATTCCTAATAATTATTTAATTATAGCACCAAACAGATTCAAGATGATACTATTGAGAATGGTCGTTGTTGCTCGGCATACTCCTCAATTTTGTTTATTTTCTAGTGTTTTTAGTGTTATTTTCTACTTTTCTAGTAACACTGTTGCAACACTATAATCATTTATGACAGAACAACTCTTCTGGACATCCAAAAATATTCTTGGACCCCATCAACAGATTTTTTATGAATGGAGTTGGCTTGGCTACTTGCTACTTGCATAGGAACAACCCTGGAGGAAAAGTGGGAAAGAGACAACATACAATACCACTCCCCACTGTAGCAGGATTCCACCTTTGCTCTTTACTGTCTCTTAGCTGTTTTTATTGCTTTTCTGAGATCATCATCTTTCCTTTACTCATGTGGATCTCCAGATTTAAATGCAGCAGTTCTCTCTTCTCAGCACAGCACACACCTCTCTGTTAAGTCTGGATAAGTCTGGACAGTTACTTATAGTGCAATGTTATCAATGCATTTGCAAATATATATCCAATGATGTACTCAGCATCTTCAGTGATGTTCTTGTTGGTGGCAGTCTAGAAAACATCCCACAGAAACCTGTGAGCTACCTCCATCTTCATGAAGTGCTTTGATTGCATAGTCAAAGCTCGCATCACATCTTCAATGCCTGCTACACTTGACCCATTTCATTTCACCTACCGGTCAAACAGATCAACAGACAATACAATAGTGTTGGCTCTGCACACTGCCTTTACATCTGGAACACAAGAACGCTGCAAATCAATGTCTCCTTATGCAACTTGACTTCCTGACGGGCAAACCACACGTGTTGCACATCTGTTGTGCGACACCTTCCACACTGACACTCAGCGCCAGTGTCACCAAGGGGTGTGTGCTCAGCCTCATGCTGTATACCCTATTCACCCATGACTGTACAGTTACTCACAGCTTCAACACCGTCCTAAAATTTACAAATAACACCATCACCATCGGCTGTATTTCAGATAGAGATGGGTCTGCTTAGAGAGCAGAGGTTAGAGCCCTGACATCTTTGTGCGAGGACAACAACCTGCTGTTCAACATCAACAAAACCAAGGAGCTCATTGTGGACTACAGGAGGCTGCAGAGTGGAGGGAACAGAGGTGGAAAGAGTGAATGGAATGAATAGCCGTTCTTCTTTTCCTTTCGGCCTTTCTCTTCAGGGGTCACCACAGCGAATCATCTGCCTCCATCTCACCATATCCTCTGCATCTTCTACTCTTACTCCAACTGCCTCCATGTCCTCCTTCACTACATCCATATATCTTCTCTTTGGTCTTCCTCTCGGCCTTCTGCCTGGTAGTTCCAACCTCAGCATCCTATTACCAATATACTCACTATCCCTCCTCGATATATGTCCAAACCATCTCAATCTATCCTTACTGACTTTGTCTCCAAAACATCCTACATGTGCTATCCCTCTGATGTGCTCATTCCTGATCCTATCCATCCTCGTTACTCCCAAAAATAACCTCAATATTTTCATATCTGCTACCTCCAGCTCTGCCTCCTGTCTTTTCCCCAGGGCCACTGTTTCTAAACTATACAACATTGCTGGCCTCAACACCGTCTTGTACACTTTTCCTTTCATTTTTGCCGATACCTTCCTATCACACATCACACCAGACACTTTTCTCCAACCATTCCAACCTGCCTGCACACGCTTCTTCACCTCTTTTCCACACTCTCCATTGCTCTGGATTGTTGCGCCTAAGTACGTAAAATCTTCCACCTTCATTATCTCTTCTCCCTGTAACCTCACCGTTCCTGTTGGGTCCTTGTCATTCATACACATGTATTCTGTTTTACTGAGGCTTACCTTCATTCCCCTCCTTTCCAGGGCATACCTCCACCTCTCTAGATTTCCCTGCACTTGTTTTCTGCTCTCACTGCAGATCACAATGTCATCTGCAAACATCATAGTCCATGGAGATTCTTGTCTAACCTCATCTGTCAGCCTGTCCATCACCATAGCAAACAAGAAGGGGCTCAGAGCTGACCCTTGATGCAGTCCTACCTCCACCTTGTACTTATCTGTCACACCGACAGCACAATTCACCACTGGCTTACATCTCTCATACATGTCCTGCACCACTCTAACATACTTTTCTGCCACTCCAGACTTTCTCATGCAATACCACAGTTCTTCTCTCAGCACCCTGTCATATGCTTTCTCCAGATCCACAAAGACACAATGCAGCTCCCTCTGACCTTCTCTGTACTTCTCTATTAACATACTCAAGGCAAACAATGCATCTGTGGTGCTCTTTCTTGGCATGAAACCAAATTGTTGTTCACAAATGCTGACCTCTGCCCTTAGTCTTGCTTCCACTATTCTTTCCTCATATGGCTCATCAACTTTATCCCTCTGTAGTTGCCATAACTCTGCACATATCCCTTGTTCTTAAAAATGGGTACCATCACACTTCTCCTCCATTTCTCCGGCATCCTCTCACTCTCTAAGACCTTATTGAATGTTCATGTCAGAAAATCTACTGCTACCTCTCCTAGACACTTATATACCTCCACCGGTATGTCATCAGGACCAACTGCCTTTCCATTCTTCATCCTCTTCAATGCCCTCCTCACTTCACCCTTACTAATCTTTGCTACTTCCTGGTCCTCAACAGTCACCTCTTCTACTCTTTTTTTCTCTCTCATTTTCTTCATTCATCAGCTCTTCAAAGTAGTCTTTCCATCTTCCTAGCACACTTCTGTCATCAGTCAATAAATTTCCCTCTCTGTTGTTAATCACTCTAACTTGCTACACATCCTTCCCATCTCTATTTATCTGCTGTGCCAACCTGTATAAATCATTTTCTCTCTCTTTACTTTCTAACTTAGCATACATGTCATCATACGCCCTCTGTTTGGCCTTTGACACCGCTACCTTCACCTTACGCTGTGTCTGCCTGTACTCCTGTTTACTCGCTTCAGTCCTCTCTATGTCCCACTTCTTCTTAGCTAACCTCTTCCTTTGTACACACTCCTGCACATCCTCATTTCACCACCAAGTCTCCTTATCTCCTGTCCTTCCAGATGACACACCAAGTATTCTCCTACCTGTCTCCCTGGTCACATTAGCTGTGGTTGTCCAGTCATCTGGAAGCACTTCCTGACCACCCAAAGCCATTTTCAACTCCTTTTTTGTAGAAAACACGACACTCTTCCTTTTTCAGCTTCCACCACTTTGTCTTCAGCTCTGCCTTTGCCTTCTTCACTTTCCTCACCATCAGTGCCATCCTGCACACCACCATCCTATGCTGTTTGACAACACTCTCACCCGCTACTACTTTGCAGTCACTGAGTTAATAAATGCTGATCAGTAGTCGGTAGGTGCCCAAGATACACTATCTAACATGGACAGAGAAAGTTACGTACCGTATTCGACATAATAAGCGCCCTGATCCAATAAGCCCCCCTCCCAATGTTTTTTATCTTTCATTTAATAACTGCCCGTGTGTACTGGGAGCAAAATTGTAGACCAAACTTACCAATTTTATTAGATCATTCTCTGTAATCGTAAAATGAGGTGTTCACTGCCTGTAAAAGTGAGTTTACACGGTATTTCAAGACCCCCTGCCACTGGGGAATGTCTATAATGTTCATCAGTAACAATGCATTTGATTGTTCCGCCACGCTTTAAAAAACAATAAAATATTTTGCTGTGTTCACATGGTAAATGTCCAACAAGCAATGAACCATTAGAAACTGCTACGACAAAACTATCAGATGCTCTGAATGAATGGAGTGATGAGCCAGATATGGACCTATCAGAAAGTGATGAAGAGTATTTTTCACCCGATTCTCCTGCTCACTAACTTCATAAATTTAAGCATATTACTGGCCATGTGCTTTAGTTTATATTCGTGTTGATTGGTTCAACTTGACATATGATAAAGTTAACATTCGTGTTGATTGGCTCATTTTACTTGGGAAAATGTTTAAAGCAAATGTTTAAAGAAAAAGCACCGGGAGGGAAAAGTAAGGGAAGGAGAAGTCTTTTTTGAAAATTTATGCTGTTTTCGGTTTATTTTCGGCTTTTATGTAAGTACAGTAATTTGTATATTTGTATATTTGTATACAGTAATTAAAATAAAAATGTTGAGGTTCTCTCTGGGAGTAACGAGGATGGATAGGATCAGAAATGAGTATATCAGAGGGACAGCCCACGTAAAATGTTTTGGAGACAAAGTCAGAGAGGCTAGATTGAGATGGTTTGGACATGTACAGAGGAGGGATAGTGAGTATATTGGCAGTAGGATGCTGAGGTTGGAACTACCAGGCAGAAGGCCTCGAGGAAGACCGAAGAAGAGATTTATGGATGTGGTGAAGGAAGACATGAAGGTTGTTGGAGTCAGAAAAGAAGATGCGGAGGACAGGGTGAGGTGGAGGCGGATGATTTGCTGTGGCGACCCCTGAAGGGAGCAGCCGAAAGTAAAAGAAGAATGTAAGTACAGTAATTTGGTTGCTACCACAAAACGAACTTTTTAATTGTTCTGTTATTATTCATGTTTTCCACCTTGATGGTAATAAGCACTTACAGTTCCACTCTGCTGGTAAGATTTTAATAAGCGACCACCAACTCCAATTTTTTAAGCGCCCTGTCTGGTGCTTATTTACTAATTTTGACACACACATTCAGATTCCGCGGGCAGTGGTGGCCTAGTGGTATAGGTGCTGGATCACTGATCCTAAGGTTGGCGGTTCAAGCCCCACTCACCACAGGTTGTCACTGTCTCCCCAGTTCAGCTAACTGGGTTATCAAAGGCCGGCCATGTTGTTCATCACTGTCTACAGTATGAGGCATGTAAAAGAACCATTGCTGACTTTCGACAAGAGTAGGCGAAAGGAAGTCGTAACGAAGGAGTCCAGTCGTCATCCAAACTCAACCGTGAGCGTCCATGTCTCGTTCGAGTAGAGCAAGACAGGGAACACAAGGGAGTGAAAGACTCAGGCTTTCGTCTGCCTGCTCAGATACCTTGACTGCCACACGGTCCTGTCCAGCCAGTTCATCGCCCCGTAGGCTAGGCCAAGTCGACAATTGATCTCGGCCCTGCAATCAGTGGAACAATGAACCATGCTGCCAGGGTAAGTGAAAGACTCTACGATCTCTACTCTTTCACGACCCACAGCGATCGAGTCAACAGCAGCATCCAAGAGGTCACCGAAAGCCTGGATCTTGGTTTTGATCCAGGAGACTCGCAAACCAAGCGGTTTCGCCTCCTCACCCAGCGAACAGAGAGTCTCCGTCAGGACATCCACCATCGCCGCGAAGATCACTGCATCATCAGCAAAGTCCAGATCAGTAATCCGAGCCTCACCGAACGACACACTGCAGGCCGATCCACCCGATACCATCACCATGATTCAGTCCATTGCAGTACTGAAGAGAGTGGGGGCCATTCCGGTCTCGCCCGAAAAGAAGTTAGAAGTGGAGCCCCCACACCTCACAGCACTCTCTGTCCCAGAATACAGTGGCGATATCAGCCGGACCAAAGCCGACGGGATCTCACGTAGACGAAGTATGCCCCAGAGGGCCTCCCTGTCCACCAAGTCGAACGCCTGGCGAAAGTCTCTATAGGCGGGAAAGAACCCTTTATCAAACTCCCGCAAGCATTCAGATAGGACGCGGAGCAGCAGGATGCGGTCAACGGTAGACCTCTTCGGTGTAAACCCGGACTGTTCAGGGCGCTGGTGCGGTAGAAGCTGCTGTCGGATCCTGTCCAGTAGAATCCATGCGAAGACCTTGCCAGAACTGAGAGGAGAGTAACCCCCCGGTAACTGTTGCATTCTCGGGTATCACCCTTCCCCTTCCATATCAGGACAACGATGCCCCATTTCCAGTCAGTTGGGATGACACCAGTGCTCCACACAGAGCACACGAGAATGAACAGTCACCTGAGGACAGCCTCACCTTCCGCCTTAAGCATTTCCACGTGGATATTACAAACTCTTGCAGATTTGCCATCCGGCAAGCGCCACACCGCCCTCCAAGTTTCCTCGAGAGTTGGCAGATTGCAGCCTGAGGGAGGATCGGCTTGGTTACTCCCCCGGAGCGGACTCCAGCGTTTAGTTGTGTGTTTTGCTGCCATTTTTAAGAGGACGAGGGTGCAAACCCCACCTCCCGAGGCTCCTCTAGCGCAGGGGTGCTGCTCCCTGACAGGCAGATGCCCAGAGATACGAGGTACCCAAACAGATCAGCGGTCCGGATAAGCCACGCCCTGTCTCAAAAGCTTCAATGTCGGCTGCAACACCGCCCGCATTCAGCAGAGCGCGCCACAGAGTGCGCCACAAATGTGGTGTGCTCCGCCGAGTGTGAGTGACGTTGCGGCCGACACCGGAGCCCGCGAGACAGGGTGCGGCTCATCCGGACCTCCGATACCTCAAGCAAACAAGTGAACGTTGAGTACTAAACAAGTTCAAAGCCCACTTACCTACTTGACAGATTGGAAGTCCAGACAAGCTGCGTTCCACTTGATCTAGGAGGTTTAGAGCCAGTGACATGGGAAAACTGTCATGACAGGAGACTGCCAGGCTGTAGTGGATGATGTCCTGCTCTAATGTGCTATACAACCCATGCTGCCGCCGCCTTCACAATCATCCACTGGTGATCACTACTGCTTGTTCTGCTGGGAGTCTGTCTTCATATGCAATAGGGCTGACACAGCCCAAGTCTATCTAACTAAGGATTTCAGACCCTTTGGTTACCCTCATCTGGTTCAGCTGGCCCATCAAAGCTATTGCAAGGGGAGTGGCTGCTGTTGCATGCTAAAGCGACAAGAAGCCACAGGTGAGAGCTGAGTGCCAGGTGAGGACCAGTGGCAAATGAGCTGTTCAAAAAGAATATGGTGACCCCCCTCCAAAGGTGCTACCTCTCCCTGATACCCCATACAACCCCACTAAGTCAAAACTATATATATAATTTTTTTTTTTCTGTAATCACCTGAAGAGAGAGGATGGTTTCACCACCCCGCGAAACAGATCTGTAGTCAAAATGAAGTTTCAATAGAAAGTCTTTGTTCTGTCTTTTTATTTTTACTTAGATTTGCTCTACAAAGAAGCATTGAGCACTCTCTTACGGAAGGATCTACTCAGATAATTCTCTCTCTCTCTCTCTCTCTCTCTCTCTCTCTCTCTCTCTCTCTATATATATATATATATATATATATATATATATATATATATATATATGGAGTGGCACCTTGACTTACAAATTTAATCCGTTCTGAAGGAAAGCTCGTAAGCCGAAAAGTTTGTGAGGTTAAACAATTATTCCCATAATAAATAACAGAAAACCAATTAATCCGCTACAATCCCCTCCCAAACTCATATAACCTACCACAAACACGTATATTTGACCTAATATATTAAAGATAAACATGTATAAACAATAAATACTCCATGATATTAATTCATGTACATTAACTTTAATAGTAATTAATAATAAATAATAATAAAACAAGAATAAACAAGAAGTCAACTTACCCTTCCGATCATCAATTGCGGCAAAGATGTCGCGTGGGCAGGCAGGGAGTGGTGCATAACAGAGGAGGAGAATTTTATGCATGTGCACACTACGAATACCAGTGAGGAAAGGCTTGTGGTGAATTCCCACAGGGTCAGTGCTTCTCAAAAAGAGGGGTGCGGTGTGATGCCATGGGGGTATGACCCTGGGAAACATGCTTTTTTTCCATACTATACTAGAATTAAGTGTAATTGTGTATCTACTACAGTACATGTACGAGACACACACACACACACACGCACGCGCACACACACACACACACACACACACACACACACACACACACACACACACACACACACACACACATTATATATATATCTTGAAATATAATAATATAAATACACAATTCATAGAAAGATACGCCTTTTATTATTTAAAATATAAACTAGGATCAATATTATAAAAAATGACTGTCATTTACAGATGATAATTATTATTCTATTACACATTTGTATGTAGCTTTTCCAACTGATCTTGCACTATTGTATGTAATGGTGATGAACCCATTGATGGCTAAGGAGGAGGAGCCAATTTTCTGTTTGATGAGTAGTCCATCTCTGCCGAGCTGCAAAATAAATAAAAAATATAATTTTTTGCTATTTTTGGGGGGGGGGGGGGGGTTCAGTGTAAAACTTACAAGATTATGTTTTGATATTTTTACCTTCGTGACACACTCCTCTTCTTTTATTACTTCCCCCTGTGCGTTTTGAGGAATGAAACTTGCTGAAAATCCACTTCTTCCTTTCAGACCACGTCTCTGAATCTGACCCAGTTGGCCTTTCATCCAGAAGTTAATCAACCATCTTCATGGACTTCATGAACATCTTAATGGTATCAGCTGAAAAAAAAAAATAATAAATGAAAAAAAAATCAAACAAACAACAAAAAAGCAAATGTAATTGATGTTATTTTAAATGATAGTATGCATAAAAAAATGAACCACCACAAAATAATAATACTAATAATAATAATAATAATAATAATAATAATAATAATAATAATAATAATAATAATTAATAATGATCAGGTAGTCCACAATCCAGGACACAAGAGAACGATTTACCTGTTTAACCATGTCTACTTCCACATGGACCAGTCAGCAGGCACTGTGAGGGTCATGTTTTTGACTTTCCAGTGCATTCAATACAATCAGGCCGACCTTCCTGAATGAGAAGTTGACAGAAATGCAGGATGTGATGGAAGATGTCATGACTCATTCTTGTACCAAAACCCCACAGCCCAATGACCCCCAGGGTTACAGACCCTGGACGAGGCTGGAAGGTGAATTGAAGAGTAATCCAATATTGTCTATCCATGGACCAGAGTTTATCCAGTATGCATCTCTCGAGTGTCTTCATGGTCTGTAATCCTGGGCGTCATTGGGATGTGGGGTTTTGGTACAAGGACGAGTCATGACATCTTCCATCATACTGGAGGCTCACAGTGAATATGTAATGTAAGACTCCACAGAGTTGAGAGGCACAGGCTTTAAGGACACAGAGACTCACCCCAACCAGTCCTGCTGCCTTATTTGAGTGGAGTCTTTTCAGCTGTTTCTTGACCGGATAATTAAATTATTATTATTATTATTATTATTATTATTATTATTATTATTATTATTATTATTATTATTATTATTATTAATTATTTTATTTATTTTATTTATTTTTTATTTTTTGCAGTCCAAACAGATCATCACAAAAATAATTTAGTTAAAATACACCATCAAACAGTTTCAAGAAGTTAGTGGCGATATAGCAGTAGTGTGGTGCCAGACATGCAGAGATCCGGTAAAAAATATCAATGTCTTTGGGAGGAAAAGAGAGAACAAGTTGGGTGTCATTTGCATAGCAGTGCTATAAAAACCCATCTGAGGATATAACATCACAGAGAGACCTAGTATAAAGAGAGACCAGAAGTGGACCTAGAACTGAGTTCCAGGAATGCCTGTGGAAATTCTGCATGGAGAAGATGTGGATCCCCTCCATGTAACCTCATATGAACAACCAACAACCTTCTAGGTAGAAATCAAACCAATGTACCTTAAATTCCTAGACTCCTGAGATTAGGCAAGAGAATCTTACGGTTCTTCTTCTTCTTTTTCATTTCCTTTCGGCTGCTCCCTTCAGGGGTCGCCACAGCGAATCATCTGTCTCCATTTCACCCTATCCTGTGCATCTTCTTCTCTTACACCAACTACCTTCATGTCCTCCCTCCCCACATCCATAAATCTTCTCTTTGGTCTTTCTCTAGGCCTTCTGCCTGGCGGGTCCAACCTCAGCATCCTACTACCAATATATTCACAATCCCTCCTCTGTACATGTCCAAACCATCTCAGTTGAGCCTCTCTGACTTTGTCCTCAAAACCTCTGACATGTGCTGTCCTTCTGATGAACTCATTCCTGATTCTATCCGTCCTCGTTACTCCCAAAGAGAACATCAACATTTTCAGCTCTACCATAATAGTGAGAGTATCAAAATAAATGACACAATACAGCGTTCAGGTCAAATGCTGCTGAAACGTCAATGAGGATGAGGACTGTTGACACTTTGGCTGATTGTGCAATGAATAGCTTCTCTGTGACGACCAAGAGTGCAGTCTCTGTGGAATATGCCGATTTGAAGCCAGATGATCATGGTTGATAATGCCATCCTTTATTTTGCCAAAACCTCACGAGTGTAATATACAGTAATTTGAATAAAGTGGTCAGTTTGAAGAAAGAACTATGTAGTTCACACAAGATAGACTATTCAGAGTGTAGACATCATAAGATGTTTGTCTAGTTACACTGGGATCAACTCTATGAATCCTACAAATCTGCCTCAGTTTACAAAAACAAAAGTAGCAAAAAAGTATGTGTCCACTTTTATTGAACAACAGTATCTTTTATTTCATATTGTGTTGGTGAGCAAAAATGTACTTTAATGCAAACAGACTGTAAGGATTTTTGGGTGTTGGTTAGCTTTTGGGGACTTCAACATTTCCAGTTAGAACTCTGGACAGTTTATATGCTTTATTTCACATCATTCTTGTTATCAGTGATTAAACTAGCTGAATGTTAACCTTACTGAAATTCCCGTGAAAAATTCAATGAGGGTTGAGTTCAAAGTGGTTTATATCCTCTGTGCAGTGCACTACTTATGGCATTGAAGCATTTAGTCTTAAGTGAGTGCAGAAGTATAAGCACTGTAGGGGCTTTCAGGTCATCAAGATAAATAAACATGAAATTCTGCATGCAATTTATTTTATTTTGGCATTTCTTTACCATGCAGAAGGTGTATAGTATATAGCCGTCATTGTATCTCCTAATGGATAAACTATACAGTGAAATTTGGTGAAAGTTTATGTTATTTTATCTTTTTATATGATATGATATATGGTTCAGCAGCTGTACTAAAGAAGACAGGAACGCCTTTCAGCAGGTGAAAATGATAGCAGAGCAAGTTACTGGAACAAGCTAACCCTCCTCAGTGACATATAGACTGGCAGACATCAGAGGAGAGCCAGTGTAGTTATCAGGGACCCCACACATCCTGACACTCTCCAATCTCATCTATGGAAAAAGGTATAGGACACTAAGAACAAAAACTTAAAGACCCAAGAACAGCTGATAAATGTGCAATCCCACCAAAACCACCATCACAAACCCAAGCCCGGATAAAAGCAGAGGGTTGTGTGCAGATCATCAATGTGACTTCCAAACCGGATCGGTCAAGGCCCGGGTTAACAATGACCGCCATCAGTGCTGTTAACAACAGGATGCTGGTGGAAACTGGACTACTGTTAGTTGAAGATGGAGAGGTGGGAGGCAGAAGAGGAAAGGCATGAGTCTAGGACTGAGAGTAGGGACTTTGAATGTTGGAACTATGACAGAAAAAGCTAGAGAGCTGGCTGACATGATGCAGAGGAGGAAGATGTGTGTTCACTGTGTGTTCAGGAGACCAGGTGGAAAGGTAGCAAGGCTAGAAGCTTAGGAAGAGGGTTTAAGCTGTTTTATCATGGTGTGGATGTGAAGAGAAATGGTGTAGGAGTCATCCTGAGGGAGGGGTTTGTCATGAATGTTCTAGATGTGAAAAGAGTGTCAGACAGAGTGATGAGTCTCAAGTTGAAATTGAAGGCGTGATGTTCAATGTTGTTAGTGCTTATGCTCCACAGGCAGGATGTGAGCTATAAGAGAAGGGGAGATACTGGTGTGAGTTAGATGAAGTGATGCAGAGTACCCCCAGAGATGAAAGAGTTGTCATTGGTTCAGACTTCAATGGACATGTTGGTGCAGGCAACAGAGGTGATGAGAAAGTGATGGGCAGGTTTGGTATCCAGGACAGGAACACAGATGGACAGATGTTGATAGATTTTCAAAAAGGATGGAAATGGCTGTGGTGAATACATTCTTCCAGAAGAGAGAGGAGCATAGGGTGACTTATAAAAGCGGAGGTTAGAGCACACAGGTAAACTGAATCTTGTGTAGACAATGCTATTTGAAAGAAGTAAGTGACTGCAAAATAGTAGTGGGTGAGAGTGTGAAGAAGGCAAAGGGAGAGCAGAAGTTAAAGGGCTGGAAGCTGAAAAAGGAAGAGTGTCGTGTTATCTTCAAGGAGGAGTTGAAACAGGCTTTGGATGGTCAGGAAGTGCTTCCAGATGACTGGTCAACGACATTTAATGTTATCTGGGAGACAGGTAGGAGAGTACTTGATGTGTTCTCTGGAAGGAAAGTAGATCAGGAGACTTGGTGGTGGGATGAGGAAGTGCAGGAGTGTGTACAAAGGAAGAGGTTAGCTAAAAAGAAGTGAGACATTGAGAGAACTGATGGGGGTAAACAGGAGTACAGGGAGACACAGCGTAAGGTAAAGGTAGCGGTGTCAAAAGCAAAACAGAGGATGTATGGTGACTTGTATGCTAGGTTGGACGGTAAGGAGGAAGAAAATGATTTACATAGGTTGGCACAGCAGAGAAATAGAGAGGGGAAAGACGTGCAGCAAGTTAGAGTGATTAAGGACAGGGAGAGAATTGACTGATGACAGAAGTGTACTGGGAAGATTACTTTGAAGAGCTGCTGAATGAGGAAAATGAAAGAGAAAAAAAGAGTAGAAGAGGTGACCGTTGAGGACCAGGAAGTAGCAAAGATTAGTAAGGGTGAAGTGTGGAGGGCATTGAAGAAGATGAAGAGTGGAAAGGCAGTTGGCCCTGATGACACACCTGTGGAGGTATGGAAGTGTCTAAGAGAGGTAGCAATAGACTTTCTGACAAGAAAATTCAACAAGGTTTTAGAGAGTGAGAGGATGCCGGAGAAATGGAGAAGAAGTGTGCTAGTGCCCATTTTAAAAAGGAGACATGCAGAGTTGTGACAACTACAGAGGGATAAAGTTGATGAGCCATATGATGTAGTCATAGGAAAGAATAGTGGAAGCTAGACTAAGGGCAGTTTTCAGCCATTGTGAATGACAGTTTGGTTTCAATGCAAGAAAAAGCACCACAGATACAATGTTTGCTTTGAGGATGTTGATGGAGCGGTACAGAGATGGTCAGAGGGAGCTGCATTGTGCCTTTGTGGATCTCGAGAAAGCAGATGACAGAGTGCCGAGAGAGGAACTGTGGTATTGCATGAGGAAGTCTGGAGTGGCACAGAAGTATGTAGGTTAGCCTCACTAAGACAGAATACATGTGTGCAAACGAGAAGGACCCAAGAGGAACGGTGAGGTTACAGGGAGCAGAAATAAAGAAGGTGGAGGATTTTAGTACTTAGGCTCAACAGTCCAGAGCAATGGAAAGTGTGAAAAAGATGTGAAGAAGCGGGTGCAGGCAGGTTGGAATGGTTGGACAAAAGTGTTTGGTATGATATGTGATAGGAGCGTATCGGAAAGAATGAAAGGAAAAGTGTACAAGATGGTGATGAGGTCCTCAATGTTGTATGGTTTAAAAATAGTGGCACTAAGGAAAAGGCAGAAGGCAGAGCTGGAGGTAGCAGAGATGAAAATGTTGAGGTTCTCTTAGGGAGTAACAAGGATAGATAGGATCAGGAGTGAGTCCACAGAGGGACAGCACATGTAAGATGTTTTGGAGAAAAAGTCACAGAGGTTAGATTGAGATGGTATGGACATGTACAGAGGAGAGATAGTGAATATATTTTGGTAGTAGGATGCTGAGGTTGGAACTACCATGCAGAAGGTCTAGACCAAAGAGAAGATTATGGATGTGGTGAGGGAGGACATGAAGGTAGTTGGTGTAAGAGAAGAAGATGCAGAGGATAGGGTGAGATGGAGGTGGATGATTCGCTGTGGCGACCCCTAAAGGGAACACCCGAAACGAAAAGAAGAAGAATTTCCTTCAGTAGCTGAACATTTAACTTTTCTTCTACCTGTGGTAGCGCTGTGGTAAAAGCTTTACTTGTGATTGTGGAAAATTGGGTTTAGTTTAAACCTGAAGTTTGTCTTAAGGCTTGTGACTTTCTTTATTTCTACCACCTTTTTTTTTTTAAGCAACCAAATTAATCATTTAGTACAATGAAATGAACAGCCCCAGACTGATAATACACAGAGACTAGTCATCAAAGATGTGGAGCAGCCAAAGGAAAATATATACAGTATATATACAGTATATATATATATATATATATATATATATATATATATATATATATATATATATATATATATATATATACACACACACACACACACACACACACACACACACACAAAGTTTAATCATGCATTCCCCTCTAAAGAATGGCCTGTAACGACTTACCAACAAATTCATTAGAATTCGTTCGATTAATTTTTTGGTAAATTGTTACAGATCATTCTCTAGAGGGGAACGCATGTTTAAACCATGTATAAGTAACCTATACGAGTTTGTACTGTATACAATCACTCTCTCTCTTTGTCTCTCTCTCTCTCGCTCTCGCTCTCTCTCTGTCTCTATAATCATCTGTACATCATCGATATCATTATGTCCCATGTTTAAACTCCTGGTTATTCTCAAGCACAGCACAGCGGATCTGATCAGATTTACAGAGTTTCACTCTTATCCAGTTCATTATAATACTAGAGTCAATTTTTTTCTTCTTTGAAAGTTTTGGCATGAGTTCAGAAATGAATCCTTGTTTCTCTTCCTGGACCTCTGTATGGTGTAAAGCACACGTCAGCCACGCCCCTCTGCCACAGCCTAGTATTAAGTGTACCTCAGGATAATGTTTAATCATATTTCATACTTATATTTGTGATATATCTTTTTATAGATTTTGTTCCATTTCTATTTTTACTTGCTCTTCAATTTCATTTCACTTTCACTTTGAACCTCGGACAGCCCTGTTCGTATCTCCGGATGTCCATAAAACGAATGTTCATAAGTTGGGGAGTGCATATATATATATATATATATATATATATATATATATATATATATATATATATATATATATATATATATATATATATATATATATATATATATAGATAGATAGATAGATAGATAGATAGATAGAGACATATATATAGATATATAGATATATATATAGATACACAGCAGGCCCTTGACTATTTGCGGTTTTGCACTCATGGTTTGAGTATTCGTGGACTGCCGAGCAACTCTCACGTGATTCAAATTCAGCCAATGTCTGTCCTCCTTCCTGCTGATTGTATGAGATGATGTAATGCCCCTTTTTCCTCAATCATGCATAAGTTGTCAATGAGCCTTTTTTTATTTTTTATTTTTTTTACCAGTTAAGTTCTATGATGTCACTCAAACGCCTGCTAAGCACCAGAAAAAGGTAATGACGTTGGATGTCACTTCTGAAGAAATAAGACTTTCTCCGGAAGAAACAACAGTTTCCTCTGAAGTGCCTGAAGAGGAATAATCGTCTGACCTGTTGTAAAACACTCCACTATTAAAGTATTTTTCAATTATTATTCCAGTACATTATCTAAGGTAATGTTTAGAACGTTTGTGTGTTAGAATTTATTTACTGTGGTGTAGCATGTTTCTCATTTTGTTTTGTTTATCCAATTTATTACATTTCTTGTTCTTTTATGTCCTTTTTGTTATGGTCTGTGTTTTGGGGGACTTTGATTTGGGCGCTGTGCCTCTAACTAACTGTTTACTCTCTGCTTCTGCTGAGGGGTGTTACGCCAGAGAATGAACTCACTGCTTCTTTGGTTTGTAACGCTCTCTAACTCTCTCACTCTAAAACTCTGTTTTCTACTCACTCCGGCTGAGGGGTGTGGCTGAGTTGCTCGGACTTAATGCAGTTCATACCCGAATTCAGTCAAGGCCTTCCCCTCATGAGCATCTTTGAAAACTACAGTGCTGTATGTTTCAAAGAGAATGCTGTATAATGTTTGTATTTAATTATCAATAAATATCACAGTAAAAAAATAAGTTTTTCTTAATCATTACTACATTTTATTTCATTAATATTGAATTAATGAGTAAGACTGTCAATATAATGTGTTTAAGAAGCAAATTTAATGCATGTAATAGGTACATAGTATTTTACTTCCTGGTAGGAGGGTGGACATGTACAGAGGAGGGATAGTGAGTATATTGGTAATAGGATGCTGAGGCTGGAACTACCAGGCAAAAGGCCTAGAGGAAGACCAAAGAGACGATTCATGGATGTGGTAAAGGAGGACATGAAGGTCGTTGGTGTAAGAGAAGAAGATGCAAAGGATAGGGTGAGATGGAGGCAGATGATTCGCTGTGGCGACCCCTGAAGGGAAAAGCCGAAAGGAAAAGAAGAAGTACAGAACTCGTGTGTGTGTGTGTGTGTGTGTGTATATATATATATATATATATATATATATATATATATATATATATATATATATATATATATATATATATATATATATATATATATATATATATATATATATGTCTGTCTTCCTTTCGGCTTTTTCCATTTTACTCGGGAGTCGCTACAGCGAATCATCTGATTCGCACATTTGATTTGGCAGAGGTTTTTACGTCGGATGCCCTTCCTGTCACAACCCTTTTTAGCAAGGGACAGAAACACGCTGACGACTTTGCAGCCTACTCTTTACGAAAGTCAGCAATGGTTCTTTTACATGCCTCTCACCATAGACAGTGAGAGACATGGCCCGTCTTTGATAACCAAGTTAGCTGCACTGGGGGGACAGTGACAACCTTGTGGAGAGTGGGACTCAAACCCCCAACCTTTGGATCAGCGATCCAGTGCCCTATACCACTAGACCACCACTGCCCCATATATATATATATATATACATATATATATATATATATATATATATATATATATATACATATATATATATATATATATATATATATATATATATATATATATATATATATATATATATATATATATATATATATATATATACATATATATATATATATATCTTCAGATATATTACTCTTCTTCTTTTCATTTCGGCCGCCCCCTTTTTCTCAGGGGTCGCTTATGCTTTGCGAATCTGCGAATCTATGATTTGCATGTTTAATTTGGCATAGGTTTTTATGTCAGATGCCCTTCCTGACACAACCCTTATCAGAGGCATAAATATGCCGATGGCTTTACAATATATATATATATATATATATATATATATATATATGTATGATAAACTGAACTGGCTTAAACAGCAATGCAGCCTGATCGAACATAGTGCTAGCCAAAACCAAAGCAGAGCAACTTATAAACTTATCAAAGACCTCAACAGGAAATATCAACCCAGACAGGGGATAATTAAAGACCAAAATGGCCAGATTTTACAGACCAAAGAAGAAATTCTCAAAAGATGGACATCTACTGTGAATCTCTTTGCAAACCCAGCAACACGGACCAGTCCTGCGTGAACGAACTTAATGCTATCTCACCATCTATCGAAGATATTAACGACCCAATCCTGATGGACGAAGTTACCAATGCAATAAAACAACTCAAACACAACAAGAGTCCACGTACTGATGGTATCGTAGGAGAGATTATTCAAGCTGGAGAAGATAATCTGGCGAAGCGCATCCACAAACTCTGCAGTTCTGTCTGGGAAGCCGAGAAAATCCCTTAAGAATGGTCCAAAGCGATCGTGGTTACCATACCCCAAAAAGGTGACCTCTCCCAATGCAGCAACTACCGCACACTGTCGCTGATTAATGTGTACATGTGTAAATGCCTCCTAATTATCATCCACAACAGACTCAGAGCTAGAATTGAACCCCATCTCTTAAATCGGAGGGGAAAAAATAATAACTTTTTTCCTCAGATGCCAACCCTCAAAATGTGTTCCCCTTTCTTACCACCCCTGATTCCAGTTTACTTAAACATCACTTAAAACAAATTGATACTTCATTTGCATTACATATATTTTACTACTGTCTGTTTGTTATTGCAGTGGTGGCTCAGTGTTTAAGGCTGTTTCTTAGGTCCAGGTTTCAAGAAGGTCCTGGTCCGAAGGTTCGGATTTCAAGATCGGGTACCACCTCAGTGACATTGGTTGTCAGCAACGGCTTTCACCCTATATTGCTTAGTTGTATAAAAGTGATAATTGCAATTCTTTCTGCAGAAGGGTCTCTGCCAAATGCTGTAAATGCTTGTTTGTTTGTTTGGAAAGAAATTAGGACAATAGCAAAATCTGTTTCCACTTTGCCATTTATAGTTGGAACCACAGAGGATACGTCCTTCAGCTCAAACCATAATACGCGTTACTCATTACATGAAATTGCTTCCTAATTACACCAAACGGAGGGAACACAAGGCTTATTATGCCACAGGAGAACATTATCAGCAAATACATATCGGTTGAGCTGGGAGGATGTGAGCTGTGTGAGCGAATGAAAGATGTGAAAATGTATGTGTTTCTCTGCAGCATCTCTGCATGTTGTCCCTCTCCTAAGCACACTCCCTGTCCTTAGTGCCTTCTAGTGGATCTGAATGAATCACTTAATTGTTCATAAGCACTCTCTCTTGCTGGCCAACCTTCCTCATTCCCCTTCTCTATTCTCCAGCACTCTCAGCCCTGGGTGTGGTCTGTTCTCTCCCTATTTTCTGCACATTCCATTGATTTATCCAGACAATCCTAATTATCAGAGCAAGATCTGGAATATAATACTGGGAGTTAGGCTGCAGTTACCTTATAAAGGCAGTCAATAGAAATCCAATTAAAAATATTATTGCAATGATTCCAGCTAGTGTCATTCCGAGTGATGAAAATTGCTTAACATAATTTAGTGTAGCCATAGCCCCAGGTACCCAGGAAGTATTAAGACTAACTATCAGTTACTAATAGTACACTGACACAGGGCCTGAGTCTGACAGCAGATTATGCTATAACTTTTCATATATATATATATATATATATATATATATATATATATACACATATATATATATATATATATATGTATATATATATATATATATATATATATATATATATATATATATATATACACATATATATATATATATATATATATATATATATATATATATATATATATATATATATATATATATATATATATATATATATATATATACACATATATATATATATATATACAAAAAAAGCTAAATTCCACTAGCAATTATAACAACATAGTAAGTAAGCAAAATGACAACTATGTGGTATTTATTACAAAATAACTGTGCCTGCTTCCAGAAATCAAAACAAAATATTCGCAGGAAAAATTAACAAGAAATATTAATTTCAAATCATGCTGACAGGTCAATCAATAAGTCTTGTTTCAGATGATTAACAAAATTTACTTGCTTTCCTGTTATTACTTTTGGTAACCTTTAAATAAGTTATTATTGTTACTCAACATATACCAGCATTACATATCATGCAACTTAAACCTTCAGCAACAACCGATATCAATCATGTTCACACTTTTGTGTATGTGATATTGATGGTGATTGTTAAACCATGATGCATTACTACTGTAGGTTCTTCAAAAGCTAGGTTTGTCAATGCTTAATTGAATGATTAATCCCAAGTATTACTGTTTGGATTAAACAATGACTTTCGAAGAAGCACCAGCAGGAAAACAAAGAACTCCTAACACCAATAGTTTGCATCATCACTCTACTAGGTATATTGAAGGTAATGAATATCAGAAATTTCAAATTTTATGTTTTTCCCCAGAAAATGCCTGAGAATAATGAGAATGTATAAAATAAAAGGCCGTGATGATACTGGATGACACAGGGTTCCAGTCTATTAGTGACTTGGCTGGTTGTGTGGTCAGTATTGTTATGCCTGGGGTGTGTGCGTAGGACCCATAGATGCCGGCGATCAAAAGAAAGTTCAAACGATTTATTATTACTACTTTTGGATAGTAAATTACGGGAATACTGTCAAGGGAACTGATCGAGCACGAAGCAAGAACCATGGATCAAAGAGAAAGCCGAGGAGCAGAATCACGAGGAAAATGATCTTCTGACATCGGAGGGAAGCGCGCTGCTCCCATTTATAGCTGGCTGCTTGCTGATTGCAGATAGGGACCAGGTGCGCTCTGCTTGGAACTCGCCGACTGGCAACTGCCACGCCCTCACCAGCACCTGCAATGATTAAAGAAGAGTTAATTCCGCCAGCCAGCACAGACCATAACAGTATCCCCCCCCCTTAAGGGGCACCACCTGGCGCCGGACCAGGCTTGTCCGGGAACTGGCGATAGAATTCGTCTAATAAGTCCGGTCCAGGATTAGGGAGCGGGGAATCCATGAACTCTCTTCAGGACCATGCCCTCCCCAGGCCACTAAATACTTGAAACCCTCGACCCCGCCTGCGTACATCAAGGATACGGTTGACTGTGTATGCAGGATGTCCATCAATCAGTCGGAGAGGAGGGGGTCGGGGGTCGGTGGGGGGTGAAGGGGACTTTCTACCATGGGCTTAATTAGGGAAACATGAAATACTGTGTGTACCTTGAGTGAGGGTGGGAGTCTCAGTCGGACGGCTCTGGGGTTTATATTTTTCTCTATTACATAGGGCCTAATGTATCTGGGAGATAATTTTTGGAGTCAACTTGCAGGGGCAGGTCCCGGGAGGAGAGCCACACTTGTTGCCCGACCATGTAGGGAGGTGCCGGGGTTCGGTGGTGATCGGCAATCTTCTGGTTTCGGACCACTGTTCATTCCAGGGCAGCCCGTGCTTCTTTCCAGACCCAGTGTGCTCTGTGAAACTGTGCGTGGACCAATGGGACGGCCACCTCGACCTCCTGGTTGGGAAACATGGGGGGGCTGGAACCCATTAATCACCATGAAGGGGGACATCCTGGTGGCGGTGCAGATCAGAGAATTGTGTGGTATTCAACCCATGGGAGGTGTGTGGCCCAGGAGGCTGGGAGGCGGGAGGCGACGCAGCACAGGCAGGATCCGAGGCTTTGATTCGCGCGTTCCGCCTGCCCGTTCGACTGAGGATAGTAGCCAGAGGTCAAGCTGCAGGAGACTCCCAAGGTGTCGCAGAACGCCTTCCAAACTCTGGATGCGAACTGGGGGCCCCGATCTGAAACGACGTCTTGGGGGATGCCATGGAGGCGAAATATGTGTTTGATTAGGAGACCAGCTGTTTCCATTGCCGAGGGGAGTTTGGGTAGGGCAACGAAATGGACCGCCTTGGAGAACCGGTCCACTACTGTCAGGATAACCGTGTTGCCCTCAGACGGGGGTAAACCTGTGACAAAATCCATCGCAATGTGCGACCAGGGGCAATGGGGAACGGATAAGGGTTGGAGGAGTTTTGCATTTTTTATTGGTATCATTTTCATAAAGACAAGACAACATTTTTAAACAAATCACTGTACAGAAACCAAAAAAAAAATCTGTAACTGTAATGGATCCGTAAATTGAAAACTTGCAGACATAATCAAAGAAAGAAATCAACATTGATGAAATCTGCATCAGACTAACCTTTGAATGATGGACAGTAAAAATAAATTAAAAGGTTCATAGAGATTTATTTCAGCCCACAACTTGCAAGAAGGCAGTTCAATCTTCCACAAGCAAGAACTGACTAACGTTGCTTAACATGGTTTCAACTTTAAATATCGATAAGCCATTGACAGACATATATTTATGTGTGTTTAATCTGGTGAGTATTGCCACCCTTGTGGAGTGTATTCAGGGAATGTAAAGGGAATTAAGACAGAAAGTAGAGTTTTAGCCCAGAGGATGTTGCATATAACACCTAAATGAGGATGGCACAGAGTGTCCCAGTCAGTCTTACCTTGTTTTGGTGAAAGATTGCCTGCAGACTATTCAACTCATAATGGACATTGGAATGGGAATTGACATGTGACTTGGTCACAGGATACATGATGAAGAAGGAGAAAATAAAACAAAATAATTAACACTAAAGGAAAAGACTAGAGTTAAACAGTTCAGAAAATAAATAAATGATGAAGGTAAAAGACAATGTGTGGGGCTGGTGGCGTAGTGATTAGGGTGCTGCGCTCATGATCGGGAGGTTGTGAGTTCAAATCCCACTGAGACCCTCACTGTGCTAAGACCCCTGGGCAAGGTCTCAACCACAAGTGCGATGGACTAGCGTCCCATCCAGGGGGAGTTGAACTCCTGGTCGCTTCACGCTACGGAAACTGGGGATAAGTACCGGCCTGATGAGCCACGAGGCTAAGCCACTAAGCTCGGGTGTAAAAACCCAACAGACTTACCTTAAAATACAATGTATGCAATTCCTATGAATATAAAGTCATCTTAATATTTTCTGCATAGACAAATAGAAAAAGATCCATCTTAATTTTGCTTAGATTATGAAGCAACTACCTAATGCAATACTATACATTCTGTCCCATTATGATTCAGTGTGATTAAACTTGCATGCCTCCAGCTCAAGACTTGGCTGAAACACTTGAGACTTAGTCATTGAGAACAATGGAGCGAAGAGAGCTTTCTCAAAAGAATGGCTAAAGAAGGAATCAGGTATAAGTAAGGGAAAATATTGGTCAAAAATTAATGGTCACATCTCTAAACTAGATTGGCACGTGTAAGTTATATGTTGACCTTGACCTTGATGTGTCTTCTGAGCCCATGTTCTCTGGCTTTGGCTATGTTTTACTATAGTGGCTAAGATTAGGAGATGGAGATTTGAATGATTTTGTCACACATTCTTTCATACACACATAACACACATCTTTTCCCTCTTATTTCCTGTATGGGAATGTTTGTAGAGTCATCAATTAAATGAGATTTTGAGCTTGTACTAAGTGTATATGTCATGTCTTTTAGCTCAGTCTCCTATCCAGATTGTTCAGACTGAATCTAAAATTGATAGGAAATCAATTATTATAGGACTCATGGAATGCAAGGTACCTCTACCAAGCACAAATAATTAATTACACCATGCTATAGTTATAAGAAAAATCCACCTTTATTCATGCATTCATTCATTAATTTCCTGAACCGCTTAATCCTAATTAGTGTTGCGAGGAGGCTGGCACCCATCTTAGCCAACTCTGGGCAAGAGCTTAGTACACCCTGGACAGTTATTCCCTTTATTGGTTGTTCAATGAGCATTTTACCAATTTTTTACCCTGGGCAGATGGTGTTCACCATTTGCGGAAATTGTCATGAGCATAAGGGTTGTGAGCTCCAACTGTTATAATTTTGAGCGAACTTCAAATTTTGACAGAGATATTACAAATTAATATTTTTTAACGGCAATGGTGACAGAATGTAGGCATCATAGCAGAACACAGTAAAAGTTTGCAGACCTGAACAGAACATAACAGACCATGGTAGGCATTGCAGGTGATCTTGATGAACTTGAAAACACGGAAAAATCTCTTGCCCCCCCCATCAGAGAACACACGGAACTCAGATGCAGACCAGTGTTGGTGTACTACAGACAGTTTATTGATAAACACAGTCCAAGAAGACACTTGACAAAAAGTTGAATGGACAGGCACAGGTCAAAACAAACAAACAAAAAAAGAACCCTCAGGTGATGAAGGCCACCATATGTCTCATCCCCAGGTGTCAAGATAACATTGAGGAGTGTCCACACTGTATAATCTCAGCACGAACAAGTTGAGGGACATACAGAAGATTAGGATCACAAGAACTGAGAATAGACTCACCTTGCTGTACACATTGGACCACTGGTTCACTGACTCAACATTGAGCTTCTGCAAGTAGACATCATTTCTAGAGGATTGACCACTGGGATATTTTTTTTAGAAAATAGAACATACTTTACAGCTTAGAAAACACCTCCTCAACAGCTGAATTTCAATAAAACCCTGTTTGGATGAGGTCAGAATTTTAAGTGGGACAACCAGATTACTGAATAACAGTTACAGATAAAGAGACAGTAAACATTGGCAAAACCCAAGAAGTGTTGTACGTCATGATGGTATGTGGGCTGGGACCAGTCCTCAACAGTCTTGGCATTATGCGGATCCTAGACCCTCCCTGTTGTGAACACATAGATCAGAAATGAGACAGTACTCTCGTGGAGCTCATACTTTTCCACCTTCATGGTTCCACAAGGCACTGGCGCACCCATGGGATGTGTTGAATGTGTTCAGGAGGCGATCTGAAAAAGATTAAGATGTCTTCCAGGTAAACAAAGACAAATTAATTTAACAGATCGCTGAGAATGTCATGGACAACAAACTGGAAAAGAACTGAATTGTTTGTGAGAACAAAGGGCATAACTAAGTATTCATAGTGGCCTACTGACATATTAAATGCTATCTTCCACTAATCCCCACTCTGATGTGTACCAAGTGGTAGGTTTTACAAATATCAGCTTGGTGAATATAGTGGCACCTTGTAGAGGTACAAGTGTGAATGAAATTGGGGAAGTGGGTAGTGGTTCCTCACAGTGATCTTGTTAATACCTCTATAATCAACGCAGGGACAGAGAGACCCAACCTTTTTTGGCAACAAAGAAGAACCCTGAACTCACTGGGAAATGAGAATACGCAGATTATGCTCGCTGACAGAGGGTACTGCATGAACTTGTTCATGGCTTCTGTCCCTGGGGGTGACAAGCAGTACAGTTGACTTCTGGTAAGGCAAGTCCCTGGGAGGAGCTCAATTGTGCAGTCATACAGCCAGTGAGGTGGCAGAGAAGATTTATTCAAGAAGAACAGAGGACAGGTCAGGTGACAAGGAAAGAGTTTGAAAGAGCCTGAGCAGCTCACAATCAGTGATTCGGGTGAGAGGAATTCTAGCTTAACACTTGATTATGGGACCAGTCAAGGTGGGGATTATGCTGAGAAAGCCTGGGGTAGACAAAGATGAAAACAAATGGGGCGATCAAGCATAGGTGGCATAATGCGAGTGAAACCAGGTGGAAGGGATGTGAAGTTGAGCGACCAGATTTGCCTTTATAAAGTCCCTTCAGAACTGGAATCGATGAACGTTGAGACAGGAGTTAGTGCTGATCCTCTTCTGTCTCTCTGAAAGGGACAGACAGGTGCGGTAAACCTACAACAAGCATATGGAAAGGGAAAGGCAAAGTAGACATGACAAGCAAAAACCAGGTAACAACAGCTGAAGGCAAACAAATAAGAGAATAGTTCTGACTCTCTCTCTCTCTCTGTATCTGTAATTGTGTGTGTGTACAAATTCTACTTCTGAGATACCAGTCATCCCGATACTTCTGCTTTCTGCATCCTGTGTTCTGTCCTGATGTGCTACTACTGGGTAGAGTTCTCATCTTAGAAGCCTCTTACTCCTCCTGCTGCTGCTGCTGATGATGATGATCTTCTGCTTCTTCTTCTTCTTCTTCTCCCCTCTTTTCAGGAGTCGCCACAGCAAATCATCTGATTCACATATTTGATTTGGCATAAGTTTTTACGTCGGATGCCCCTCCTGATACAACCCTTTAGCAAGGGACAGAAACACATTGACGGTTTTGCAGCTACTCTTTATGAAAGTCAGCAATGGTTCTTTTACATGAACCTCTCACTATAAACAGTGAGAGACATGGTCGGCCTTTGATAACCCAGTTAGCTGCACTGGGAGGACAGTGACAACCTTGTGGGGAGAAGGACTCGAACCCCTAACCTTAGGATCAGTGATCCAGCGCCCTTTACCACCAGGTCACCACTGCTGCTGCATATATATATATATATATGTATATATATAGGCTATAATGAAGTTGCCTCTTTTGAAGTCAAAGGTCAAAGGCATTATATGTGCCGTATTCGACGTAATAAGCGCACTGCTGCAATAAGTACCCACCAGTGTTTTTTATCTTAGATATAATAACTGCTCATGTGTACTCATAATTTAACTTACCAATTTTATTCGATCAGTCTCTGTAACGGTAAAATGAGGCATTCACTGCCTGTAAAAGTGAGTTTACATGGTATTTCAAGACCCCCTGCCACTCGGGAATGTCTATAATGTTCATCAGTAACAACACATTTGATTGTTCCGCCATGCTTTAAAAAAAAGGAGGAACATGAGGGAGACAGGTAGGAGAACACCTGATGTGTCATCTGGAAGAAGAGTAGATAAGGAGACTTGGTGGTAGAATGAGGAAGTGCAGGAGTGTGTACAAAGGAAGAGGTTAGCTAAGAACTGGGGGTACGGACATTGAGAGGACCGAAGAAAGTAAACAGGAGTACAGGGAGACAGAGCCTAAGGTGAAGGTAGCGGTGTCATAGGCCAAACAGAAGGTGTATGATGACTCTTATGCTAGGTTGGACAGTAAGGAGGGATAAAATAATTTATACAGGTTGGCACAGCAGATAAATAGAGATGGGAAGGATGTGTAGCAAGTTAGAGTGATTAACAACAGAGAGGGAAATGTATTGACTGTGAACAGAAGTGCGCTAGGAAGATGGAATGAATATTTTGAAAAGCTGATGAATGAGGAAAATGAGAGAGAAAAAAGGAGTAGAAAGGGTGAGCGCTGAGGACCAGGAAGTAGCAAAGATTAGTAAGGGTGAAGTGAGAAGGGCATTGACGGCTTTGCAGCTACTCTTTATGAAAGTCAGCAATGGTTCTTTTACATGCCTCTCACCATAGACAGTGAGAGACATGGCCCGCCTTTGATAACCCAGTTCGCTGCACTGGGGGGGAATATTGGCAACCTTGTGGAGAGTGGGACTTGAACCCCCAACCTTTGGATCAGCGATCCAGCGCCCTATACAAGGACAACATCATCTGCAAAAAGCAGAGACGAGATCCGATGCCCACCAAACCAGAACCGCTCAACGCCTCAACTGCGCCTAGAAATTCTGTCCAATAAAATTATGAACAGAATCGGTAACAAAGGACAGCCTTGGCGGACTCCAACTCCCCCCGGAAATTAATTCGATCTGTTATTGTCAATACGGACCAAACGCTGGCTCCGGTGATACAGCGAACGAATGGCCTCTTAGCAATGGGTCCGGAACGCAGTACTCCTGGAGCACGCCCCACAAGATTGTTCGAGAGACACGGTCGAAAGCCTTCTCCAAATCCACAAAGCACATGTGGACAGATTGGGCAAACTCCCATGCCCCCTCCGGAATCCTGTGGAGCGTAAAGAATTGGTCTAGAGTGCTACAGCCAGGATAAAAACCACATTGTTCCTCCTGAATCCAAGGTTCGACTATCGGTCGGATCCTCCTCTCTAGTACCCCCGCATAGACTTTCCCAGGTAGGCTGAGGAGTGTGATTCCCCGATAATTGGAACACACCCTCCAGTCCCCCTTCTTAAAAATCGGGACCACCACCCCAGTTTGCCAATCCAGAGGTACAGTCCCCGATGAACACGCGATGTTGCAGAGACGTGTCAACCAAGACAGTCCCACAGCATCCAGAACCCTGAGATATTTCAGGCGGATCTCGTCCAGCCCCGAAGCTCGACCACCAAGGATTTTTTTGACAACCTCACTGACCTCCACTCCAGTGATGAGCGGACCCCCCACCCGAAACCCCAGGGTCTTCCTTTTCCAAGGAGTGCATGTTGGTGGGATTGAGGAGGTCTCAAAGTATTCCCTCCACCTCTCGACGACATCCCCAGTCCAGGTAAGCAGCTCCCCACCTCCACTGTAAACAGTGTTTGTGGAGAACTGCTTCCCCCTCCTAAGGCGTCGGATGGCAGCCCAGAACCTTTTTGAGGCCAACCAATAATCACTCTCTAGGCCCTCACCGAACTCCTCCTATGCCCGAGATTTTGCATCTGCAATAGCCTCGGCTGCAGCACGTTTGGCCTGCCGGTACCTGTTTGCTGCCTCGGGAATCCCACAGGCTAATAAAACCCAATAGGCTCCCTCTTCAGCTGGACAGCCCCCTTCACCGCAGGTGTCCACCACCGGGTTCGGAGGTTACCGCCACAACAAGCATCGACAACCTTACAGCCACAGCTATGTGCTGCTGCCTCAGCAATGGAGGTACGAAACATAGCCCATTCAGATTCCATGTCCCCCGCCTCCTCTGGGACGTGGTTGTAGCTCTGCCGGAGGTGGAAGTTAAAGGCTTTTCGGACAGGAGACTCCGCCAAACGTTCCCAGCAGACCCTGATTACACGCTTGGGCCTGCCAGGTCTGGAAGGCAGCCTCCCCCACCACCAAAGCCAACTCACCACCCGGTGGTGATTGGTAGACAGCACATCTCCTCGCTTCACCCGTGTCCAGAACATATGGCCGCAAGTCCGATGACATGACTATGAAGTCAATCATCGAATTGTGATCTAGGGTGTCCTGGTGCCAAGTGCACTTATGGGAACACTTATGTTTGAACATGGTGTTCATGATAGACAAACTGTGACGAGCACAGAAGTCCAACAACGAAACATCATTCAGATTCAGACTGGAAAGGCCGTACCTACCGATCACACCCTTTCAGGTCACACTATTGTTGCCCACATGGGCATTGAACTCTCCCAAGACAACGAGTGAGTCTCCCGAGGGAGCGTTCTCCAACACCCCCAGGACTCCAAAAAGGGTGGATACTCTGAACTGTCATTTGGTGCATAAGCACAAATAACAGTCAGGTCCCGTCCCCCCACCCGAAGACAAAGGGAAGCTACCCTTTCGTCAACCGGGGAGAACCCCAACATTTGGGCACCAAGACGGGGGACAACAAGAATACCCACACCGGCTCGCCGCCTCTCCCCATGAGCAACTCCAGAATAGAATAAGGTCCAGCCTCTCTCGAGATGGATGGTTCCAGAGCCCAAGCAATGCATTGAGGTGAGCCCGACTATATCTAGTTGGTACCCCCCCCCCCCTCACGCACCAGATCAGGCTCCTTCCCCGCCAGACAGGTGATATTCCATGTCCCGAGGGTCAGAGTAAGTAGCCAAGGATCGGTCCGACAGAACCCATGCCTTCGGCGGCCACCCAACTTACACTGCACCCGACCCCTAAAGAGATACATCATAAGCCATAAGCCAATAGCTCCAATCACAGCAAAAGTCCAAAGTATCGTGGATTTCCCAGTGCCCAAGAATAAACGTGAACTAATAAGATTCCTGGGTATAGCGGACTGCAGAGTTCTGTATAAACTTCACAGACATCACCATTAACCAATTTACTCAAGAAAGACAGGGAGTATGTTTGGTCTGAATCCTGCCAGAGGGCCTTCAATGATGCCAAGTCCCTACTATGCATACAATCTATTCTAAAGGTCCCAGATTTTGCTAAACCATCTACCTGGATATAGATGCTAGAAACATGGATACAAGCACCATCATGTTGCAGCTAAACAAGGAAGGCCTTGGGCAGCCGGTCTGCTTATTCTCGAAGAAATTCAATACCCACCAGAAAAACTATTCCACCATCGAAAAGGAGACCCTTGCCCTGATGCTAGCAATACAGCAATTGGAGGTATAATTGTCCAATGAACCCATACAAGTGTACACCAACCACAACTCGCTGACGTTCCTACACAAGATGACAGAAAAAGAACAGAATATTGCTAGCAAGAAGTCTAGTCCTCCAGGAGTATTATTTGGCTATAACCACATAAAGGAATCCAACAATTTATTAGATTCCAAATGTATAGTAAATTATTACATTATTGTCTGGGATGTAAAAAACCTGAAAACAGTTTAACGTAACTTCTCCAACTGCTGGATTAAATTGATTTGACTGTGTACATCAGTGGTTCTCTGAAAACATCAAATCCCAATCAGTATTCTGTACTTCTCGGCATGCACCTCACAATCTCAGTCACACCAGATTATTAATTCTGATCATATGACCACCAGTACACCTCTCAGCACTTACACCTAGTTACACTTTACAGTGCAGTAGGCCCTTGATCATTTGCAGTTCAGCGCTCGTGCCCCCACATACTCGTGGATCGGTGACAAGCCCGGAAGTAACTAGAACGTGATTCAAATTTAGCTTTGGCTGAGAGCTTTTGTTTCTCCTTCCTGCTGATTGATTGCAAATGATGCGTACATCTCTTTTTTCTTCTTTGTACACAAGTTATCAACATGATTGCCTGAATTACAAAAGTAACATTTTTTAGTGTGTTTTTAATTATTATTTAGGTTCTATGATGTAACTTAAACGCCTGGTATCTTCTCTAGCTTCTGGTAAGCAGCTCAAGTGCTTTATTTATTCATAAATATTATCACAGTACAAAATTAAAAAGTTTTTTATGTAATCATTACTACATTTAACTCCATTATTATTACACTTCCGGATTAGTGGCAAACCGGAAGTTATTGGCACATGATTCATATTTCGCCAATAGCTGAGAGCTTTTGTTTCTCCCTCCTGCTGATTGGCTGCAGATGATGTGTGCACCTCTTTTTTTTTCTCCTTCGCCCACGTGTCATCAACGTTACTGTTTGAATTGTGAATTCGAGGTTTTTTTAGTGTGTTTTTAATAATTAGTTAAGCCCTATGATGTCAGGCAAACAGTACATCTTACAAGCTTCTGGTAAGGAGCCTAAGTGTTTTATTCATTAATAAATATTATCACATTACAAAATTAAAAAAAGATTTTACTTCATCATTACTACATTTCACTGCATTATTACTGTATTAATGAGTAAGACTGTCTATAGAATGTGTTTAAGAAGCATATTTTAGCGCATGCAATATCATACATAGGGTTTTAAAACCGTGTCAATAACTCAGACTTTTTTAAGCCATGGGAAGGGCAGGAACCGAACCATCGCAAAAAAAAAATGGGGATCTACTGTATCTGAAATTCACATGCAGTTACTGAAATATTGACATTGCTAAGCATTGGTTTCTTTCTTTACAAACCATTGTAAAAAATGTCTGATCTCCATACCATGTCTGTGAACATGGTGTCTTGCTCTGTGAATTTTCTGTGCTGAACTATTTTTTTTTTTTTTTTGATAGATTGAACTGTCTCATGTTTTCAAGTTTGAATTGTGCCTTTGGATTTGTCTGCCTAATCTTTCTTAAAGCTTTTAAGAGCTGCTATTTGTATTGAGTGGACACTACTGCATTACTGCATGGCAAGCTTAGCCTAAACAGAGTTATGTTAATGTAATGCAGCTCAACAACCTACAATTCAATGTTTTTCAATTTAACATTGTATTTGTACATAATATGAAGCTCATGGTTACCACAGCCAATTTTATTTAATGCTTGGATCTGATTTTTTTTTTTTTTCTTGTAAAAAAGGAAAATAATGCATGTTTATATTAATTTGCTGGGTCTATATTATTATTTGTACAGTAACAAATTTCACTGCTGCACATTCGTCAATTCTATCACTATTCTGTGATTCTATACCTTAGTCAGAAATGTCAGGAACAAATACAGTAAATAATGATATCCTGCGATCAGGTCAGGAACTAGTGTCTTAGCCCCATTCAAAAGACAAATCTAATCTCATCAATTTTCTCAAAATTCCATCTAAATCATCAACATGTGTTTTGATGATCCAAAACCTACATGTTTCTTTAAACAGCTATTCACATAATTGATCCACCCTTTATTCATTTTCTAAGCCACCTAATACTAATTAGGGTTGTGGAGAAGCTAGCGCCCATCTCAGCCAACTCTAGGTGAAGCCAGACAATCACAGGGCCAATACTCACACTCAACCCTTTATTAAATATAAATAATTATTTCCTTAGCACTGGCTATGTACCTAAATCCCATAAACTAATAGTTTTCAAACCTCTGATTAAATGAAAAAACTGACCATGACCCATATCTGTTGTCCAACTATAGACCAATATCATCTCTCTTTTATCTCCAAGCTCTAATAAATAGCTGTAGAGGAGCAGGTATGTTAATATCTTTGTAAGAATAACATTCAAGTAATGTATCAATCAGGATTTAGGCCTCATCATAGCACAAAGACAGCACTCATTAAGGTGGTAAATGACCTACTGGTGGCCTCTCACCATGGCTGTCTGTCCCTGCCTGTGTTACTTGACCTTCACACAGCCTTTAACACTATTGATCATGCGATTCTCTTTGACAGATTAGAAAATGTTGCTGGAGTTAAGGGAACGACCCTCTCCTGGTTTAAATCTTATTTAACTGACCATTGTCGAATTATAGATGTAAATGATGATTTCTCTGTGTGTTATTATGCTAAGTATGGTGTCCCACACGGTTCGGACCTTGGTCTGTTGCTTTTTTCACACTACATGCTTCCTTTGGGTAATATTGTTCATGATCATGGTATTCACTTTCATTGTTATGCTGATGATATACAGTTATATATTTCAGCAAAGATAAGAGACGACAGCTTAATAAAGTTGAGAAATGTGTAGAGGACATTAGACACTGGATGCTTACTAACTTCCTCAATAAACTTTGATTAGACTTGTACTCTGCTCACATGCAGAGACTAAATAAGAGTTCTGATTATGTAGCAAGTTTGGATGGTGTTTCAGTTTCATCAATGTAAAAGACACTGGAGTAATTATTTATCCTGATCTTTCATTTGAAGCTCACATAGATAATATTACCGAGGTAGCCTTCTTTCATCTCAGGAATATCGCTAAAATAAGAAATATGTCACTTCATGATGCAGAAAAAGTTGTTCATGCTTTTGTTACCTCAAGAATAGATTATTTTAATGTGTTACTGTCTGGATGTTCTAATAGGTGCATAAACAAGCTCCAGCTAGTCCACAATGCAGCAACAAGAGTTCTTACTAAAACCAGAAGACACAAACCACATCATCCCTATTTTATTTATCCTGTGCTGGATCCCAATTAGATGTCAAAACAAATATAAATTACAAATTTTAACCTATGAAGCACTTAATGTTAGATGTTTTGGAGACAAAGTCAGAGAGGCTAGATTGAGATGGTTTGGACATGTACAGAGGAGGGATGGTGAGTATAGTGGTAGCAGGATGCTAAGGTTGGAACTACCAGGCAGAAGGCCCAGAGGAAGACCAAAGAGAAGATTTATGGATGTGGTGAAGGCGGACATGAAGGTCGTTGGAGAAATAGTAGAAGATGCAGAGGATAGGGAGAGATGGAGGCAGATCATTTGCTGTGGTGACCCCTGAAGGGAACAGCCGAAAGAAAAAGAGGAAGAAGAAGAAGAAGAAGCACTTAATAGTCTCTCACAACATTATCTCAGATTTTTTGTTATCTATGATCCAGCACCAGTTAGATCAAAAGGGGCTATATACTCAGTGATACCACGAATAACGAAGACCACTGCAGTGGGAAGAGCTTTCTCTTACAAAACCCCACAGTTGTGGAATACGCTTTCATTTAATGTTTGGGACTCCAACAGTCTCTGTTTTTAAGACTAGGCTGAAAACTTACTTGCTTAGTCAAACCCTTTTTTTAAAAAACATTTATTTATTTATTTATTTATTTGATAAAGGAGAAGATCTAGGAGTTCTCAGGCATAGAGAGTTCTGGTAAACTGGTGCTGACCCACTCTACATGTTCACACAGGTTCATTGACAGTGAAGTGGCTAATTGCCCAATGTCACAGGGTGACTTCATGTCTGCCTTCCTTCTCGTTCTGTTTTTTTTTTTTTATTCATGCTACCATAATGAGTTATGCCAGAGTCCCTGTCTACACTCCGCAATAATAAATTCTTCTATTAGCATTACACTGTTATGAACATGCATAGCGCCCCCCCCCCCCATCCCCACCCCTATCTCTCTTTCTGTGCAGTGCATCACGTTTAAGGGGCACGATCATGATCGCACCGCTTCACACTCCCAACGCTAGATTTAGGAGCGCAAAAACAAAATCTCGCTCCTCGTTTTTCCCCCACCATCCCGCAAACTCCCAACCTTCTCTGAAGCTGATGTTACAAGGACAGGCGGCTTGATTCGAAGCCCATAGCTAAGATCATCTTTTTCACAACGAGCACTATGATTGACCTCATCCTTATAATCCAATCAGCATTTGTGTTGCATGGTTACAATCTTGTGTGCTGCTCACACACGAGATGTACCTCACAATCAACTTCTGCTACAGCAGAAGGTCCAAGTTTTAAAATACTGTGACTTTTGAAGCAAATAACCATATCTTAACAAATACCGTATTTTTTCCTGTTCTTTCTGATTAACTGTTATATGACTATTATATAGAATAAATACAGCAAAAGTAAGAGAAAATACAAATGCATAACATGAAATGCAGAACATTTACAGTAACTACATTAAACAGAGTAGAAAGGGGCAGTGGTGGTCTAGTGGTATAGGGTGTTGGATCGCTGATCCCAAGGTTGGGGGATCGAGTCCCACTCTCCACAAGGTTGTCACCCCCCCCTTCCCTCAGTGCAGCTAACTGGGTTATCAAAGGCGGGCCATGTCTCTCACTGTCTATAGTGAGAGGCATGTAAAAGAACCATCGCTGACTTTCGTAACAAGTAGGCTGCAAAGCCATCAGCGTGTTTCTGTCCCTTGCTAAAGGTTTGTGTCAGGAAGGGCATCCGATGCAAAAACCTATGCCAAATCAAATGTGCGAATCATTCACTGTGGCGACCCCTGATAAAGGAAAAAAAGCCGAAAGGAAATCTCTCACATTAAACAGTAGAAAAGCTTGTGTAGTATGTCCGTAAAACTTGCCTGAGCTTCTTATAACTTTAAGGGGTATGACTGAAGTTGGTGCGATTCACTCTCCTAGCAATTTAGAGGTGAGTAAAAAGTTGCACCACTGCTGTTTCTTTCCTCTTCTGCTTTCTCTGTGCGTGTTTTGTCTTGCCTTGTCTTGTCTTGTCCTCTCTTATCTTATTTTGTTGAGGTACACAAGCTTCTTTTGGGATGCCGGTGCTCCTGATCCTTTCGCTCTCTGATACCTTTGGTCCATCCTGGTGAGCGAATGTTGCCTGAAGTTTTCATCTTGGAAGCCCCTCGCTCCTGCTAATGAAGATTCATATGGATTTAGATGTGCACTCAGAGAATGCTACGATGATTTTTCACTGATGGTGATGAAACTCCTTTGCCACAATTATATACTGCAATGAAGTTTCTCTTGTGAGGAAGGGGTTCCCTTTTGTGCCTGGTTTCTTTCAAGGATTCTTCCTTGTGTCAACTGAGGGAGATTTTCCTTGCCTCCGTCCCCACAGGCTTGTTCATTAGGGATGTGAAAAATGCTTAAATTCCTTTATACTTTGTCTTACCTTTACTATGCAGAGCTGCATTGCAACAATGTCAGTTGTAAAAAGTGCTATACAAATAAAACTGAATTGAATTAAAGTTCCAGATGTAGAGCTATTAAGACTCACACACACACACACACACACACACACACACACACACACACACACACACACACACACACACACACACACAGTGCAACTAACTCAATTGCTACAACTTGCAGTTCTTATGTTGAGAAGGCAGATACATTAAATATAATTATTTGACAAGCTGCAACACAGAGAGTGGAGTTTTCATAGATTAAATATTTAATTTTTAACCACTTATCAGCCAATCAGAAAATATCATATGGTAAATTTCAAAAGAGGTTGCATCTGATCCCAGTGAAAGCACATTATTAAATCGTTATGGAGTGCAGACAGGCTTGGGAGGTGAGCATTATCCGATTAATTCATGAATGTTACCTCTTAATTTTTCATCAGTTTAACTATATAATTCATGAACAAAATCACTTATTTCCTGTGATGCCATTTCTGAAATAAGGCTATGAGTTAACAAAAACTAGCTTCACTCCACATCGGTCCACTATTTATTAATATTAATCATAACTGGAAGGGCGGGCTGTGCTTCTTCATCCATTCATTCATTTTATGAACTACTTAATCCTAATTAAGGTCGCGGGGAGGCTGGCGTCAATCTCAGCCGACTCTGGGGAAGGGCAGAGTACAACCTGGACAGTTCACAGGGCAGAAACACATTGAAGGCTATGCATCCTATTCTTGATGGAAGTCAGCAATGGTTCTTTCCCATGCCTCTCACCATAGACAGTGAGAGACATGGTCAGCCTTTGATGACCCAGTTAGCAGCATGGGGGGCGGGGGTACGGGGTATGGGGTACGGGGAAGGGGGGGGGGTAAATTTTCTCATTTTAAAACAACCACTCAGGAACTGATCACTTAAGATTATTTCCCTTTGAATCAAACTTGTTTCTGTTTCAATCAAACACTATAACACATGCTGTCAGATATTCTTACACACAGTAATATATGCTCACACACACTTGATGGTGAGTAAAACAGAGTTTGACTACAATGTATAAAAGAAAATAATATTCGAGTAAGCATTTGATAATGTGTCTAAGCTGGAATAGGTATGTTTGTGTTGGGGTATGGTAGTGTGTGTAAGAGTGTTTGATTGAGTGACCAAGTTTAATAGTGTTTGAGAGAATGAGAGTGCGTGTAAAAAAGTATGATATAATGTGTGTGTGTGTGTGTGGGGGGGGGGGGTAAAAGATGGCATACTAATGTTGTGCAAGAGTATAGTGATGTATGTATGAGAATATGATGTTATGTGTGAAACCAGTTAAGAATCTGTGCCCTACATGGCCTCTCATAGGCACAAGCACACAGTGTGATATTTTATTGATTAAAGTTCAAAATATGTGGAGGTATATTTTGAGGAAATGCATGTGGAAATGTTCAGATGAAGCATTGCTTCAATAAAGACCTCACCTTTGTTTTTGTTTCCTCTATTTACTGTTCTCATAACACTGCCAGAAGCATTTGCTTTGGACACTTACATAACATTGATGCATTAATTCAGAGGCCAAGAAAAGCCTTTAGCAATTGAGTGGAATGTGCTAAGAGTCCAGGATTCTTTTACAGTTAATAAAAATACAGTCCAGTCTTCAACAGAACAGCTTCTTTCAGTGAAGCCTTGGTGGTCAATAGTATACATTTTCAAGCACGAGAGTCAAGTAACAGTGAACCTGTGAACCTCTGAAGGTCTGTAATGGTGTCTTATTTAAATGTAGTGAAAGGTGTGCTAAAGTAATGCTTCACAATTTCTTAGTTCTCGGTTACACATCTGGGACTTTTGGAAATGGGAGTGATATTGGCCATACTGGATGTCTCAACATCTGGCCCCATTCAGTAAAATGCTGTAATGATAAAATATTGTTTTAACATCCCGTGTTTGTATGCAGAAGGACACAACGAGATAAAATAATCACCCCATAAGACCATAATAAAGAGCAGTTAGACTAATATATATATATATATATATATATATATATATATATATATATATATATATATATATATATATATATATATATATATATATATATATATATATATATATATATAATATATATTAGTCTATATATATAATCTCATTATTTTCCTAAACCACCTTTCTAAAAAACTTACATAACAAAAGAAAGTAAGTGTGTAAGGAGGAAAAAAAAATGTCAGGTCAAGGATGCTTCTGCTGTGATTTATAAACCTATTACCTGAGCAACCCACAGAGGGGTGAAGACAGTCTGCCATCCATAAAGAAAATAGCATCTATATTATCCTTATTGAACACGATTTGGGGGAAATAGACAACACAAGCATAAAAAATAGCAATATTTCTGTATTTGTTTTGCAAGAATTATTCCCTAAGGCAACAAGTTTTGTTATTCAGGTAGTGGAAATGACCAGTGAAGTGCAATTGGCCTTCAGCACAATAACTACATTCATCCATTGTTCTACTCTATATCTCCTTGTTCCAGAGCCAATTAGCCATTTTCTATACAGATATGCAGAAATATGTTGTGCGTTCCTTGAAACATTAATGAACGGACCTGCATGGTATTCATACGTCTAGGCTCAGACACAGAGTTGGCAATTTATTCAAAAATTAAAGTTCTAAATATTTGTAAATGCATATATATTGTCCACATTAACCATACTTATACAGTCGGCCCCCTACTTACGAAACCCTCTGTGTACGAAAACTCCAGGTTACAAAAAAACATTTACCTAAGTTTTCGTCCTCTGTATACGAAAACAACCTCCTCTTACGAAAAGTGCCATTCAAAATTCAAACCATACGCGAGTTGCTCTCTCATTGGCTGTCTCCCAACATTCCGCCCCGCTGGCCTCCCATTGGCCAGGAGGCAGCTGAACTGTACCCATACTTCCTGAACCCATACTTCCTGTTCACATGCGTGAGAGAGGAGAGTTGAACAGGAAGGTTGGCTCATGAGTTCTTTTTGAGAGATCATTGCAGTGTTATATTTTGTTATCCATCATGGACCCGGAGAATACCAAATGCGGAAATACAGTGATGGAGGCGATTATTTCGGCATGATATTGAAGCAGAAGAAGCAAGGAAACAGAGTGCTCCGTGGGACAAGACCTCCGATCTCACAGGGAAGCAAGTTAATATTGAATCAGGACCTCTGATCTGTCAAACAGGTACTGTAATTCCGCTTTAAATACAACATCCCGTCCATTTAAACATTTAAATATAATTTACACAAGATAGTTTTGTGTATGTGTGTGTGTGTGTGTGTGTGTGTGAGAGAGAGAGAGAAATAGAGATGAAAGGAGGCGTTCTTTACTGTCTTTCGGGTTTTGTAATTTACTCTCTTTTAAGTTTAATTCAGCAAATGTTTAATAAATGTGGCGTGTCCTTCCGAATGTGAGCAAAACGCGGCTCATCCGGAGCTCAGATCCCTCAAGGATACAAGTTAAAGTTGAGTTTGGACCTCTGATCTGTCAAGCAGGGAATGCGCTTTGAATTCCCCGTTTTAAAATGCTCCTGCATCCTGCGTGTGGCTGGAGCCCGCATTCAGCTGAGCGCATGTGTATTCAGTGTGTGTGTGTGTGTGTGAGAGACAGAGAGAGATAGAGAGAAAGACAGTGTTTTTTGTGTGTGTGTGTGTGTGTTAATAAAAAATGTTTAATAACGGTTTAATTAATAAATATGTTAATAAAATGGTTTAATATTCTAATAAAATGTTTAAATGGTTTAATAAATAATTTTCTTTTACTTTTAACACATATTTCATGCATATTTCATACAAAATTGGTGTACTTTTATCATTTTTAATGGGTTTATGTGGTTGTCTTGGGAGCCTTGGAACGAATCAGGCGTTTTACATGTAAAATGCGGCTCTACTTACGAAACCTCATTACAAAAAAGGAGCTGGAACGGATTAATTTCGTGAGTAGGGGGCAACTGTACTGCATAATTTTTCTGTTTTTCTTTTCCTTTCGGCTTTTTCCCTTTTTTTCAGGAGTCACAACAGCGAATCATCTGATTCGCACATTTGATTTGGCATAGGTTTTTACGTCAAATGCCCTTCCTGACACAACCCTTTAGCAAGGGACAGAAACACGCTGATGGCTTTGCAGCCTACTCTTTTACGAAAGTCAGCAATGGTTCTTTTATATGCCTCTCACCATAGACAATTAGAGATATGGTTGACCTTTGATAACCCAGTTAGCTGCACTGGGGGGACAGTGACAACCTTGTGGAGAGTGGGACTCAAACCCCCAACACTAGGATCAGCGATCCAGCACCCTATACCACTAGGCCACGACTGCCCTCTGTCTCTGCATGACTTTTCTGTTGACATCCTAAAATAACTCTGTTGTTTGTTTGAATCTCAACAATGCTACAGTCATTCGTGGCTAGGAGCCAAGCAGCAGAATTCTGTATGCAATCTGGATGGCATCCTCTTTGTACACTGTTAAAGTGACATTAGCCAGTTGTAGAGTTTTGCAAAATAATCTCTGGCTTCATGTGTCTGAGAGGAGTTTATGAGATGGCTGGTAGGAGGTTATTAGCTGGTGACCAAATTGAAAAAGAAAAGAAAGTTTAAGAGTTCAAATGCCATAGCTCCCCACTTGCATAAGTAAACCTTAGGCACGACCAGCACTTTTGTCATTTAATTGTTTGCCCATGGTTATCCATATTCTTTCCAGTTCACAAGTGGATATCACTGTATACCAGAAACACCTCACAAGACCTGCCATTTTATACATCAATTGACTCAATTGTTTCACCATCATTATGTGTACAAAGGTGAAGCAAATAAAAGTCAAAGTAAGTCATTCCAAAATAATAACATAAGATGTAAATAAAATATAAATACACACACATACAAATGGTTTTGCATGAGAAGACGACACACATACATACGCAGATGCTTTTTGGCATTTTTCTTTGCTGCCTCCCACGTCATGCCAATGGTCTGTAGTTCGGCAATGCCAGTCCTTTGCCAGGTCTGTTTTGGGTGCCCTCACCTTCTTTTCCCCTGCGGGTTCCAGTGAAGTGCTCAGCGTGCGATACTTGAAGGTTCCTTCCTCAGTGCGTTGCCAACCCATCGCCATTTCTTCTTCGGATCTGGATGTCCATCGGTTCTTGGTTTGCCCTTGAACACAATTCCGTGTTTGGCACTCTGTCAAACAACTTCACACGCAGGATCTGCCGGAGGCAATTATTGATGAAACTTTTGATCTTCTTGTAGCTGCTGTGGATGACTCTCCATGTTTCTGAGCCATACAAAAGAACTGATTCGACATTTGATATGAAGATACAGAGTTTTGTGCGAGTAGAAATTGCGGTGGCCCTCCACATCTGTCGCAGGATGACAAAGGCTTGCCGCACTTTTTTGATTCGGACCTGAATGTCTTCGTCGGTCCCCCCAGTCTGACTTATCATTCTGCCCAGGTAGACGAACTCTTGTACATCTTCTGTTGCCGATCCTTCGATGGTGATGGAGTCTTCTTGTCTGTTATTGGTGCGCAGTACTTTTGTCTTTTCCTGCCTGATCTTCAGTCTGACTCGCAATGAGGCTTTGCTCAGGGCGTCTACCTTCTCTTGCATGTCTTGCAGGTGGAGTGAAGGTAGAGCTAGGTCATCTGCGAACTCCAGATCTTCTAACTTCCTCATTAGTGTCCACTGGATGCCTTTTCTGAAGCTGGCATAGGCTGTTCGGGTGACCTAGTCCAGCACGACAAGGAAGAGAAGAGGCGGCAACAAGCAGCCCTGTCTGACGCCAGTGGTTACCGCAAACTCTTCCGAAAGTCTAACGTTATGGATGACTTGGCAAGAGTAGTTCTCATAGAGTAGGCAGGTTATGTTGACAGTTTTCTCTGGTACAACCAAGTGTCTCAAGGATCTTCCAGATGGTCTGCCTGTCCATGCTGTCAAAAGCCTTCTCAAAGTCCACAAAGCTTCATCAGTTTGAGACCTCAAGCTAAAGCACACCTTGGTCCTGCAGCAAGACAATGATCTGAAGCACATCAGCAAGTCCACTTCTGAATGGCTTAAAAAGAACAAAATGACGGTTATGGAGTGGCCTATTCAAAGTCTTGATCTGAACCCTATTGAGATTCCTTTAAAAGACTGTTCATACCGAAAACCATCCAATCTGGTTGATCTTAAGCAATTCTGCAGAGAAGAGTGGGCCAAGATCCCATCGCAGGATGTGAAAGACTCATCGCCTCTTATCAAAAATGCTTGACTGCAGTTATTGCTGCAAAAAGTGGGCCAACCAGCTATTAGGTATAGGGGGCAATTACTTATTCACATGGACCGTTGGAGGTTCAGATGGTTTCCCCCCTTAATAAATGTTATTGGCACTGAATACTGAATGTTCTGTTTACTTGCATTTTATTTTTGTATAATATTTAGGTTTGCTTGATCTGAAATGGATGGCAGTGACAAACATGCAAAAAAATGTCAGAAATTGGTCTTTTGCACACAACTGTGTATTATTTATATATAATCAAAATACAATTTGACAGATAATGTGACAGACTATAGACATTTTGAGTTAGGGAAGCACCCTTACTGTAAATTATCCAGATAATAGATACATTTTGAAATGCAAAATTATCAATTGGGTCACAGTTTTCCATATCAATGTTTTGCTCATCAAATTCTAATATGCAGTAAAAAATGTCGGCTCCTTCCTGTTGTATTTTGTATTTAATGTCTGACCAAGCTTGGTACTGTGGCATAATGGTCAGCACGTCTGCCTATCAGCAAGAAGGTCATGGGCTTGATTCCCAGCTCGGGTATTTATGCGGAGTTTGCATGTTCTTCCCTGCTTGTGTGGGTTTCCTCTGGGCTATCCGGTTTCCTCCCAGGGTCCAAAAACATTTATAGTAGGTTGATTGGCTGTTCCAAATTGCCCTAGGTGTGAGTATGAATCTTTGTGAGTTTTGGCTCTGCGATGGCCAGCCAAGCTGTCCAGGGTGTACCACACCCTCACCCAGAGTAGCTGAGATGGGCTCTGGCCTCATCACAACCCTAATTAGGATTCATAAAATGAATGAATGTGTAAGCAAAGCAATCTAGTGCACCTAGTCGTCTTTCTGTTTTAGGACTTCTTTCTACATTAGAAGGTGCTTATATGCCTAAAAGCACATTAAAAAATGAGATAGCTGTCGATTATGAAGTGTACCTTTCATGCGGGCCAGAAGAAAAAAAAACAAAAGGGACTTTCTATTAAGGCAAGCCTGGTTGCATGATGACTCTATTAAAATGCATTATGTAGAGACAGGATAAAGTATAAAAGTATTTTTAGAAAGCATGGACTCCTTTGCACACTTTTCCATTCATTCTTTCATTTTCTGAACCGATTAATCCTAAATAGGGCCACGGGCAGGCTGGCACCCATCTCCACCAACTCTGGCCAAAAGTGGGGTAGACCCTGGACACCTCGCCAGGCCATCATAGGGCACATTTGCATATTTTTTTAAAAGCGGTGAACTAAGAAAAACCATGACTGGAAGTTTTGCTTCACTGCTTGAATAATGTACACAGAATAGCTATTTCTATGTAGATCAAAGAGATTGGCATGGTCCTGGTGGTACAAGAGCATGAGGTTATTTGTTTAGCAGACAAAATTAGGGGAGTTAGCAAGATTACTCCATTATGTTAATGATAAAATGAGTCACATTTGCACAGAACAATATTGCTATTTTACTAATAATTAGTTATTGCATTGATTTATCCAGACTTTTGTATGCATTAGAAAATTATTATTGGAAAAATACAGTTAGGGCAGTCACAATGTGCTAAATTCACTGTTCATTGATATAACTGCAAATGGCTATTTTGTACATTCATTGCTGTGTATATGCTTCACTTTTGCTTTTGTGGGCTAATTTAAGCTTTTCAGAGAACTTAGATGACATCTTTTAATTAATAGGAATTATTCATAGATATTTGATGCATGAATATTGTCACACCAATTGAAAAAATTGCAACATGTCTTTTGTCATGAATAAGTTGAAAGGGTACACTAATTACTCGAGTCACCCCCCCCACGTGTGTGTGTGCATGTACACACATTTTCAGGTGAACTGACTGTTCCTTTTAATGAAGTACAGAACAAAGGAAAATACAGCCTATCAATCATATCATGGTTAAATGGCAGAAGAAGATTCCTCCCATCATGTTAGTCATATGTGTGCCAATAACAGTACCACCTAAGCTATGATGCCATTTAATTTTGAATTTGTTTACAGAGTCTCAATTGAAGGTTTTTTGATTCCGATTCTGATCTTTGAATTGACAATTTTCCCTTTTTTTTTCATGTTTTTGTTTGGATTTTTATGGATTTTTTAAAATAAATCCATTCAATTTCCTGAAGTGGAATGCAGCCGTGAGGGGAGGCTCAAGCCAGTGTTCATCCTCACTCCAGTCCCAAGCCCAGATAAATGCAGAAGTTTGTGTTAGGAAGGGCATTTTACCAACCACGTGGTAAAGACGTGCTAAAGACGTGCAACACACGTGAAACACACGTAATCATCTGTGTTCTGGCAGTGGTAAAAACTTGAGGAGACGTAATAAGACGCAAAAGTTTAGGGGTGTGTCACGGTCTGTCACGGCCAGAGCACGGCCATTGGGTGAGTGTTACATGTTGGTATCACGGGAAATAGCAGCTTATCACCGACAAATGGATGTTTCCATGTACATAGCATGCACATAGCACTACCTAAACCCGTTAAACAACGTCTTGATCACGTTCTAAATACAACTGATCACTGCCTAATCACTTCTGTATCACTTCTGATTCACGGCATATAAAATTCATCATTTTCTGAGACTTCGGCACTTGCAGTCTAAATGTCAAGGGGTGAACATGAACCCTCAATGCCGTGATGTCCTCATCTTCATGCTCCAACACCAACAGAACCAACTGATACAGGCCCAACATATCCTTGAGAAAAGAAGAAGAAGAAGAAGGGGGGGAGACCTAAGCTGGGGCTATATGACCGTCTCATGGTCGAGCTGCATAACGAAGATCCAAGAGCCTTTCAGAACTTTATGAGGATGCCTCCTGTATGTATGATGAAATTGTGGAGAGACTGATACATGCCCTTACCAAGGAAACAACCAACTGAAGAGCACCCCTTGAACAAGGCCTGAAGGTTGCTATCACCCTGAGACACCTTGCTTCTGGCTCCAAGTACCGTGACATGGCATATGCCTGGAGGGTCCCCCACAACACCAGAAGTCTAGTGGTGCGTGAAGTCTGTGAGGCCATCATCAAAGAGTACGCTCATGACATGCTCTCCCCACCAGACACTGAGGCCCCAGATGATTGGTACCACAGATGGAATTTTCCACATTTCATTGGGGCTATAGATGGGAAGCATATTGCGTGTAAAGCTCCTACCAACACTGGTTCCGACTACTTCAATTATAAAGGCTTCTTCAGTGTTATCCTTCTAGCAGCCATGACTTCAGACCACAAGTTCATGTGGATAGACGTAAGCGGCAAGGGGTCCTCTTGTGAAGCCCACATCTACAATGAAAGTGAGTTCAAGAAGGGTCTGGAGAACAATGACATTGCCGGCTTCCCACAGCCAGATCCTCTGCCAGGCGACACACAAGATGTACCCTATTTCTTGGTAGGTGACAATGCCTTCGGACTCCGGACCTACATGATGAAGCCCTGTGCTAACAGGGACATGACCAGGGAGCAGAGAATATTTAACTATAGGCTGTCGCGGGCCAGGCGAGTAGTTGAAAATTCATTTGGGATCCTTGCCAAAAGATTTCAAGTTCTCTTGACTACAATGATGCACGAAGTTGACACTGTGAGATTGCTGATCAAGGCGTGCGTACTCCTTCAAAACCTGATGAGAACCCGGTGATGCAGACCGAGATGATGGACTGGGAGCATCCACATGGAGCCCTGGTGCTTGGTGTGAAGACAGGAACATTGAAGACAAGGCCTGATAGTCCAGGACCCAACAGAGATGCCAGGCTAGCCAAAGCCCAGAGGAACCTGATCATGTAATGGTGCAACTCCCCTGCTGGAAGGGTTCCCTGGCAGGATGACATGCTTCTCCTCATTAGCTATGTTTATTGATCATGTTAGTTTAGTTAGTTAGGGTAGCTGGAGCACCGATATGTAAATGTTGATGTGATAATGATGTTTGCTATACAGTAGGCCCTTGACTATTCGAGGTTTTGCGTTTGCGGTTTGAGTATTCACACATGATTCAAATTCAGCCAATGGCTGTCCTCCTTCCTGCTGATTGGTTGAGATGATGTAATGCCCCTTTTTCCTCATTCACGCACAAGTTGGCAATGAGCCTTTTTTAGTGTTTTAATTACCAGTTAAGTTCTATGATGTCACTCAAACCCTGCTTAAGCACCAGAAAAAGGTAATGAAGTTGGATGTCTCTTCTGAAGAAATAAGACTTTCTCCGGAAGAAACGCAGTTTCCTCTGAAGTCACGTCATTGCTGAAGAGTAATTAATCCTTTGAACTGTTGTTAAACACTCCACTATTAAAGTCTTTTTTAATTATTATTCCAGTACATGACCTAAGGTAAATGTTTAAAATGTTTGTGTGTTATATTTTATTTACTGTGGTGTAGCATGTTTCTCATTGTGTTTTGTTTATCCAATTTATTACATTTCTTGTTCTTTTATGTCCTTTTTGTTTTGGTCAGTGTTTTGGGGGACTTTGATTTTGGCTGTGCCCCTCACTAACTGTTTACTTCCTGAGGGGCGTAGCTGAGCTGCTCACACACACCTGGATTCACTATTATCATTTATTCCCAATAAACAAAAGCACGCTCACTTCTGCGCCACAGGATTAACTCACATCAACATTTCTTTGGTTTCTAACGCCTCTTACTCTACCACTCTAAAACTCTGTTTTGTACTTCGGCTCCGGTTGGGGGGGCGTGGCCGAGCTGCTCGGACTTAATGCAGTTAATACTTGAATTCAGTCGTGTCATGCCTAATGCAATACTGTACGTTCCTCTAGTGGGCATTTTTGAAAACTACACTGCTGTATGTTTATAAACAGAATGCACTGAAAGGTGTTTTATGCGTATGCTGTATAATGTTTATATTTTAGCATCAATAAATATAACAGTAAAAATTGAAAAGTTTTTCTTAATCATTACTACATTAATAATGCATTAATGAATAAGACTGTCTATAGAATGTGTTTAAGAAGCATATAATAGAGACAGTATTTTACTTATAGCTGCTCATTCGCGCATGTGACGTCATACATGGGGTTTTACTTCCGGGTACAGAACTCGGGGATTATCTCGATTCGCGGGAAGGCCCGGAACCGAACCACCACGAATGCCAAGGGCCTACTGTATGTACTGATGACATTACATATTGTTTTATTGTAATAAACTTAACTGGATTAAAACTATAGACTATAGAAGTAATTAATTGTGAATTGGAATAAATAAACTTTTCATATATTAAACTAAACTAAAATAAAAGAATATAAGATAGCAAACATAACAAGTATTTGCCACTGACGTGTCCACAGTCCCCTGCCACACGAGATATTCTGAAAAACACCTTCATGATGGACGGATGGACAGACGAACAGCATTTGTATACATGTATCCCCCAACACATTCTGTGGCCCTGTATGCAAAAATGTGCAGGAATACACAAAATATTTGTTGATTCATGTTCCTGAAATCACATGCTATTTCCCATAAGCAGATTTGTCAGTTTGATGACCTCAAGTTACCTTTATCTTGACATTTTCTATAGGTGCCCAAAGCACCATGGTAGAAACCACCGGTGTGACGGGCAGACAGACGGACGGACGAGCAGCATTTCTATATCCCCCTGACAGGTTGTGTAGCGGGGGATAAAGATTATAAAGTACATATGAAATGAAAGAAAAATATAAATTGCATTAAGATAATTATCTTATAATAAATGTTAATTTGAAAATAAGTGTCTTAATTCAATTTTTATGTTAATTTCATATGTATTTTGTCATTTATGTACTTTGTCATTTATTTTTTTGTTTTTAGGATTGTTCCTTACGCCGTGCTGAAAGGAAGATGATGAAGACACAACACCAACACATTTCACAATTTATACCAATTGTATTGCCATATCTTCAGCAAATAAAATAAGTGACAAGTTTAACAGCAAGGCATGCATAGTAACTCAACATAACTAAACAAAAAAACCCACCAGCGTACACTTGCACACAAACTAAAATATTCAAGTAACTAGGTAATCCACACATGAAGTGGAGTCCTAAATCTGCTGTTCCCGAGGCTGTTCATGAGGCTGATCCTTATTCCTGGTTTGTAGTACAGGAGAGGTGACTGACACATTGGGAGTGTTCATGGATGTCTGAGAGTCAAGGCTGCCTGGGAACCTGGTACTGTTCAAGCTAAGGTTAGTATTCCATTCCTCACCCTGCACCGTGTCCTGGGCCAGGACAGACTGCTCCATGACTCACCCGACTCTCTAGGCTGGGCATGACTTGGTGGAGTCTGCTTCTGCTGTTGCTGCAGGGGTTAGGTGGGCTGCTGGTGACAAAACTGCTTGCCTGTAGAAGAGGGTGCATTATTAGTCGTCTGCCTCATGGGGGGGTGGGGGGTTGTCCTGCTGCATGACTCTGCTTCCATACTGCCGGTTCTGCTCATATTCGGGGTTGTGCTGCTGGAAGTACTGCTGGCTGTAGGGCTGGCTGAACTGCTGGCTGAAGGGTTGGGGGAAGGGCTGGGGAGCCGTGCAGGCTGGGGGTGCTAACACAGACTGAGCTGGTCTGGCCGATGACGTGGATGGCTGTTCACTGTCATCAGGCTGGCGGCACCGGCCCTGGTGCACTATGTCAAGAATCAGCTCCTTCATCTCTTCGACTGATCCTGGGGAGCTGTATGCAGGGTGTCAGCAAACAAACCGTAAGAAGGGCTCACGGTCAGCCTGGGGCCTCTCCTCTACAAGCTTCTCCAGGAGAGCTTGGTTGGCCTTCATGGTGGCGCTGAGGTCTTGCAACCAGGCGTCTTCCTCCTCCTGGCACTCTTCCTCCCTCCTCCTCTTGTCACGTTTGCGACTGTGGCTGGTTGTGGCTGTGAGATGTAGCAGCCTGCTCAACAGCTGCGGACTCCATGTCCTCGAGGACGTGAGCTTGCCTGTCACCATCAGGGTCCACTGAGGGACTGGGGCCATGTGAGACCATGGACATGGCAATGGCAGAGGGGGTCCGGGCCAGAGTGACGAGAGGGTGTCCAGTGTTTTGGGGGATGGAAGCTGAAAAGTTTAAAACATGTATTTCATTATGGGATTGACTGTTGTTACTGTGTTTAAAGAACAATGTGCTTGTATTACTGTGTTTTAGTGTTAGTTTAATACTTACATGATTATTTTACCTGTAACTGTTAACAATATCTGTATTTAGTGTAATTTTTATACATGATAGCTAATTCAGTGTAAATAAATCTGTACATTAATCTGGATAGTTAATAATTGTCATACATTAATTTTGTATAGTGTAAAAGAAAGTAAAACAAAATAGCATAAAGTGGAAATACTTTGATATATGTGACCCCCAATTGTTTGTATTATTATTGTCATACATCTTGAAGTAAAACTCTTGATTTTTTTTTTTTTTTTTTTTTTGGAGGGGGGGGTGTTCTGTAGTACGTCCCCCCCCCACCCCACAATGTTTTTCTTTTTTTTAGGGGAGGGGGGCAGGTAGTGCCACCTCTTCTTCTTTCTATTTTTCCTTTTGGCTTTTCCCTTCAGGGGTCGCCACAGCGAATCATCTGCCTCCATCTCACCCTATCCTTTGCATCTTCTTCTCTTACACCAACGACCTTCATTTCCTCCTTCACCACATCCATGAATCGTCTCTTTGGTCTTCCTCTGGGCCTTCTGCCTGGTAGTTCCAACCTCAGCATCCTATTACCAATATACTCACTATCCCTCCTCTGTACATGTCCAAACCATCTCAATCTAGCCTCTCTGACTTTGTCTCCAAAACATCTTACATGTGCTGTCCCTCTGATGTGCTCATTCCTAATCCTATCCATCCTCGTTACTCCCAAAGAGTACCTCAACATTTTCATCTCTGCTACCTCAAGCTCTGCCTCCTGTCTTTTCCCCAGGGCCACTGTTTCTAAACCATATAACATCGTTGGCCTCAACACCGTCTTGTACACTTTTCTTTTCATCTTGCCGATACCTTCCTATCACACATCACACTGGACACTTTTCTCCAACCATTCCAACCTGCCTGCACACGCTTCTTCACCTCTTTTCCACACTCTCCATTGCTCTGGATTGTTAAGCCTAAGTACTTAAAATCCTCCACCTTTCTTATCTCTGCTCCCTGTAACCTCACCGTTCCTCTTGGGTCCTTGTCATTCACACACATGTATTCGGTCTTACTGAGGCTAATCTTCATTCCCCTCCTTTCCAGGGCATACCTCCACCTCTCTAGATTTTCCTGCACTTGTTCTCTGCTCTCACTACAGATCACAATGTCATCTGCAAACATCATAGTCCATGGGGAATCTTGTCTAACCTCGTCTGTCAGCCTGTCCATCACCATAGCAAACAAGAAGGGGCTGAGAGCTGACCCTTGATGCAGTCCCACCTCCACCTTGAACTCTTCTGTCACACCGACAGCACACCTCACCACTGTCTTATATCTTTCATACATGTCCTGCACCACTTTAACATACTTCTCTGCCACTGCAGAATCACAAAAAAGAATGACAGGTAGTGCCACCTAATTTAATTTTTTTTTTTATATATATATTTTAATTTTGCAACTTTTTAAGAAAATTGTACAAAATGCTACTATTGCCAGCAATGAAATTCAAAACACAATGGAAATCAATGTAATTAATTATATGTACTGACCTCTGTAGAAGCCACAATTCTACAGGACCCAGGTCTCCCTTTCAGTGCGCTTCTTAGTCGCCTGGCCTCTGGTCTTCTTGGAGAGCTTCACATACCAGTCCTTTATTCCTTTCCACCACTGCTCTAGGTGCTCCACACTGATCCCCAGCTCTTGGGCCTTCATCTCCCATGCAGCCTTCTTCTGCTTATAGGCCTTCTTGCTGCGCATCCAGAGGTAGGACTTGCCCTTCAACCACTCTATAACGTCCTCCTCTACAGCAGCATCAAGGCTCCAGTCCTTCTTGGGGGGTCCTTGGGGGCAGCCTTCTTTTGGCCCTTGCCCTTTCCACGTCCACGGTTCTTGCCTACGAGCACTGGCTCTTCCTCCTCTTCCTGAGTAGCTTCAGGGGGAGGAGTAGGAGACCTCACTTCTTCCACAAGGAGTGTTTCTCCCTCCTGAAGGGCTGGGGAGCTGACTTCTCCAAGCTCCATGGGTTCCTCAGGGGCGGCAGCAGGGGTAGCAGCAGAGGTAGTGGTGGAAGTGGAGGTGGCAGGGGTGGTGATGCCACCAGCATCACCAGCAGGAGGAGCATGGACCTCAGCCTGGATTTGGGCTGTCACCTGGGCCTGGGAGTCTTGGGGAACCTCATCCTCAGCTGAGGCCTTGGCCTTGATCTTCTTCAGCCTTTTCTTGGTAGTGGAACTGTTTTTCCTGGGCATGATGTATCAAAGCACATAAAACAGAAAAAAAATAAATAAAGAAAGAAAGAAAAAAAAAAAGACAAAAAGGAGAAACAACAAAAAACAGAAAAAAGAACAAAAGGAAAAACAATGAAAAACAAAAAAAATAAAAATAAAAGAAAACGGCAGCGAACTTGCGTGGAGGTGTGTACTGTAAAATATATGAATTGCCAACTGTGAAGACCAGTCGTGTGCGGCCGCTTTTATGCGTGGCAATCCACCCTTCTGACAACACAGAGCCGCAGTTATTAGGCAGTGGAGTGCCCATTATACGTCCGCTCTCAGGACATCATCTACAGTGATACAGACGTGATGAGACCGTGATTAGCCGTGGTAACTTGCGGGGTTTTTTCCCCACCCTCAAATGCGTATTTTGCCTAAGTTGCCTTACACGTTTCTGGACGTGGTTAGCTGTGCTGAGGCAGTGTTTTAGCAGCGGAACAGCCGCCGACAGTCTTACCACGTAAAAAGCACGATCAAAGCACGGCCAAGCCAAAATTGACCAAAAGTTATCACTTACGACCACATCCACCAGATTTTCAGAACTTTTTGGCCATGATTAAGCCGTAAAACACTGTGACCGGGGCTTTAGTTGATCTACTCAGGTAAATTGTTTGCCTGGAATTTTCATTTGATTGTGTTTTATATCCCACCCTGCTTAAGAAGGGCCTGATGTCTGATAATATGAAAAAGTAGTATTGTTCTTTTAGTTCAATCACAGCTATAGTAGATGATCTGTAGATGTATGACGTCCTCATTGTAGACATGGAATGCAGTATCTAAGTATTTTGAATAAAACAAATATTGTATAAGGTTAAGCCATGATATTTTCCATTCAGATTAATGAAAATGTTTCAGCTATGACTATGAGCAATATTAAAAAAATATATTTTCTAATATATTTGATAAACTGATGTGGAATACTTCTGATTGTGCACTAGGTAATCATATTGAATAGCATGTTGTTGAGCATTTTGCTTCAAGATGTGGACATTTCATACTTCTTAATTATGAGACAGGGTTTTTCTTCTGCCACATGAACAGCTTTAAACCCATTAGCCACAGCATGAAATGTTTTCTGCCAGGAAGTGCCCAAAAGGAATGTAAGTAAAATTGCTGTTAGCAACATGAAAATACCCTTGCTCTGCCATCTCTACAAAAGAGCTCCCACACCGCAACCCAGAAAAAGCATTTGCATAACTCTCAATTAGACTTGACCTTTAAGGTGAAGTGTACTAAATTAAAAGCCTGAGCCATATCATTGACCCTTAATCACATTCAAACACCATGGGTTTCAACACAGGCATGGATTACAACTGTTAGTCCTGAAGCACTGACAGCATCAAGTAAAAATTTACTTTCAAAGTTGTTTTCGGGATCTGGATCTAACAAAGTGATACCCAATGAATTTTGGCATAATTTGGTATTTCTGTGGAATCTGCTTTGCAAATATTATGGCAATGTGATCTGAACTACATCAAGATGGACAAAAATTCCACAATAGTTGGTTAATGTATATTGTTTTAGTTATTAGGTAGTTTTGAGTGAAACATTTTGAAGAAATTAAATTTTTTAAGCACTTTAATCCTGTTAATCCTCCAGTGCAGCTAACTGGGTTATCAAAAGCTGGCCATGTTTCTGATTGTCAATGCTGAGAGGCATGTAAAGAACCATTGCTGACTTTTGTCAAGAGAAGGCCGCATAGCCATCAGCATGTTTCTACCCTGCGATGGCCTGGAAAGCTGGTCCGGGTGTACTCCGCCCTCACTCAGAGTTGACTGAGATGGGCAATAACCTGCTTGCAACCCTAATTAGGATTAAGCAGTTCAGAAAATGAATGAATGGATGTGTGTGTGTGTGTGTGTGTGTGTGTGTGTGTGTGTGTGTGTGTATATATATATATATATATATATATATATATATATATATATATATATATATATATATATATATATATATATATATATATATATATATATACATATATATATATATATATACACATATATATACACACACACACACACACACACACACACAGTGTCCTCCATAATTATTAAATTATTAGCACCCCATGGTTAAGATGTGTTTAAAAGACACACACATTATATATATATATATATATATATATATATATATATATATATATATATATATATATATATATATATATATATATAGTGCAAAAGCATATTCTCACACTGAAAATAGTAGAAATTTTAACTTTCAACAGAAGTGAATTTTAAGGAGGGAGGACCCCTGAATAAGAAAGTAATTTTTTTTTTTTTATATAAAATCACATGTTCCGCAATTATTGGCACTTCTACCAATTTCTAGAAAATAAATGTAATTGAAGTATTTTTGTCATTTCTAGAGTAGCTTTTTTTTTTTGATTAATTAATACTTAATCACTTCTTGATTCCCTGGGATATAAATATGAAACGTGACACAGTGGCCATTTCTCTTACCCACTCTTCAAGACAAAGGAAAACATTATTTAAGTAGGGCAGATGTATGTGGACATTCACAAGTCAGGCAATGGCTTTAAGAAAATCGCCCCTCACCTGCACCTGCCCATATTTACTGTCTGAGAAATCATTAAGAAGTTTAAAACAACTGGAACAGTGGTAAACAAGCCTGGACAAGGACGCATGGGTATTTTGACACCATGCACAGTTAGGACAATGGTAACAGAAATAAAAAGTTGTCCAAAGCTCACAATTAAAGAATTGCAACAAATGGGAGCATCTCAGGGTCACAAAGTCTCCAAGACATCCATTAGGTGCTATCGAGATGCCAACAAGCTGTTTGTGAGCACAGATGATAAATGCTAATGCACAGATCATGAATGCAAATATCTGGAGTTCACTAAGCAGTATTGGGACTTCAACTGAGTCTGTGTGCATTGGTCAGATGAGATCAAGATTGTTGCCAAAAAGCTCTAACATTCCAAGTGGGCAGAATACAAAAAGTGAGTATGCAGAAAAGCACCTCATGCTCACAGTGAGGTATGGGGGAAGATCGGTGATGCTGTTCACCTGTTTCTCCTCCAGAGAAAGATCCTGGGAACTTTATTAGGGTGTATGAAATCTTGAACGATTTGAAATACCAGCACCTTTTAAAATCAAAAGCTAGTGACCTCTGCCGAAAGCTGAAAATGGGTTGTCACTGGGCCTTTCAGCAAGATAATGACCATAAACATTTGGCCAACTTCCTCCCATGGCCATCTTAATCCCCCAACCTCAACTTGATTGAAAACCTGTGAAGTGAGCTGAAGAGGAGAGGACCCAGGTCACTGGAAGATTTAGATAGATTGTCCAGGAGCCCTCTATTTGTATTTTCCCATCCTGTGAAAAATAAGAAGGTTAAGCTCTGTTTTGGTTGGCAAAATGGGGGTTGTAAAAAGTATTAACATCAGGGGTGCTAATAATTGTCACACACATGATTTGATGTAAAATAATTATTTTTGTTGTATTTTTCCAACTGACTAAATGCATGTGAATTAAAGGTTGGACTTTCCTCTTTTTTCATTGAGGTCCTATATTATTTATAAAAAAAACTGTGTGTGTGTGAAAGAGAGAGAGATGTTCCATTGTTACCTGTATATGAAACTTTAAACATGAAAACTCTCCATAAAAATGAGTCATGTAAAAGTCCCTTCATTGCTTTAAGTTTTCTGTCTTGACACTCTGATGTCTTCCTTGGTCTCCCAGTATGCTTGCCTTTAACAACCTTCAAATGTTGTTTGTATTGGTCCAGATTTTAGACACTGCTGACTGTGAACCAACATCTTTTGCAACATTGAGTGATGAGTTACCTTCTTTAAGAAGTTTGATAATCCTCTCCTTTGTTTCAATTGACATTGCTCATGTTTGAGCCATGATTCATGTCAGTCCACCTGGTGCAACAGCTCTCCAAGGTGTGATCACTACTATTTAACTGCGAGCAGATCTAATCTGATGCAGATGTTAGTTTTGGTAATGGAAATTTACAGGGTAATTCCAGTTTTTCCCCTTAAAATTGAGTGATTCCATAATTTATTTCCCCTGCTTGGCCTAAAAAAGTAACTGCTACTGACTACCACATCCCCCCCCCCCCCCCCCCCTGATTTATTTTAGTGTTTCTTAAGGCCAGAATGTTGCCATTTGAAATGATTTTAGTTTTGTGTCATGTCTGTGATTTGCTTTTTTTCTACAAAATGAAACAACTGAATGAACATCCTCTAAGACTGTTCATTCCATATCTTTTGCCAGTGGTTGTAGGGTCCACCTGTGCATAATCTAATCTCATGATAAGTATGCCATGAAAATGGATTTTTAAGAAGGTCTGACACAAAGTCAATTTCTCCTCTTCTGTCAGCTATTTTATGCGTAAAAAATTCTAACTTAAATTGTCTGCAGATCACTACAGACTATTCACCTAGTTATTGTAGGCCTGCTAGCTGACCCTGTAAAGTGAATCTGAAATCTGATTTAGTTAAGGAAACAGCCCCGATGCTAATCTAGTTTAAGCACTGCAGATTTTGAAAGCCTTGGGTAGATTGACATGGCAGTACATAAAACTTTCAAGTTTCAAGCTTCAAGTTTATTTGCATTTGGGTCCTCGTGACCCATATTGCTAATACACAAAATACATACAGTGTGCTTTTTATACAATTTTTCATATCATATTGGCAGATTTCTTTTTCAAGTATAATGATACAGATCTGATAAGTTTTACATTTGTAGATGACAATAACTGATTCATTTTAGAAATGGAAGGTTCATTATAATAATATTCTGGTAAAAACTGCTGTCTGCTGGCCTTAAAATAAGGACAAACAAGTAAGAAATGATACTCATCTTCCTTACAGTCTAAACTACACTTTGTGCACAGCACATTGGGGATTTTCATTACATTTAAATCAAGATAACTGGATTTTCAACTTGTGTGAAGCACAATGGAATTTACAATATAATCGTAGTAAATCCTTTTCTGAAAACAATTCCACTACATACTTCTCTACACCTAAATTGGATTTTAAACCACTATAATATTTTAGAAAAGATGATTTGACAATTTTAGAGTGCCAATTTTGAAATTGAATATCCTTATATCTTTGTGAAAATACTTTCATAAATAAGTTTGTCCTACCACAATCTTGATCAATCCACACATGTGCAAACCCAGTTTCAAACAATAATACCCGAATACGAGAACCCCAACAAATTTGCTCATCAAAACGCTTCAACATTCCGTAACAAGCCCTTGGGTAACGCGAACTATCTATATGAATAAGTCTACACCAGTAACTAATACAACGACTGTAATATCTAACACACATAACTCCTCCCCGTATCACCAAGGATAATGTTACTAGAAGTATATTTAGTAACTCCAAGACACCTTTTGAAGAAATCAGATTGGACTTTTTCAATTGGTTCCCTGAAACTACAACCCCAAATTTCTGCACCATACAATAATATTGGAGAAATCTTATAATCAAAAATTTTAGCAATATTTTGAAAAGACATTGAATGAAAATAATTGGTTAATCTATATACTGGAACAACTGCTTTCTTGCCTGGATAGAAATAGTATCACACGCTTGCGACCAAATTAATCTTGAAGAAAATGTAAGTCCTATATACTTATAATACGAAACGTACTTGAGTTCCCTACCAGCATAAGACCAACACTCCTTCCGTTTTAATGGACCCCATTTCTAAAAACGACAACATTAGACTTGTCAAGATTTACATCAAAACCCCATTTAATGCATACTTTTTCAAGAAAATCTAGGCTTTTTTGTAAGCCTATCACTGTGACATCAACCAAAACAAGATCATCTGCAAATAAAAGTAATAATATTTCCTTAATATCCCCTTGTACAAATATGCCCTAAGATCACTTTGATTAAATTCATACACAATTTCATTAATAAAAATGATGAAGAGAACTCGGCTTAACATACAGCCCTGATGAACACCGGCAGAAGTGGTGAAGTTACTCGAGAACCCTTCTCTTGCCTTAACGCATGCCTTAACTTTTGCATACATATCACAAAGAACATTAAATAATTTACCACATATACCCTTTTGATGAAGAACATACAAAAGTTTTTGGCGATTAACTAAATCGAAAGCCTTACGAAAGTCGATAGAAGCTACATAAAAACGATGCCATGGTTTTCTTAAATATTTTTCACATAATGACTGCAGAGTAAATATATTATCAATAGTCGAATAATTACTTCGAAAGCCTGCTTGTGATTCATAAATAATTTAATTTAATTCTACCCATTTCCCGATCCTATCCTCAATTATAGAAGTAAAGACTTTACCTAAAACATTTAATAAAAGATATACCACGATAATTATTGGGATCCATAACATCACCCTTCTTAAATAAAGTAGCCACCATTCCACTATTCCAACTGTCAGGAAAAACACCACTGTCCAAAACAGAATCTCAAAAAAAGTAACTAAAACTGTAGCTTTCTTTATGAACTCTGGGGGAATACCATCCACACCACCTGATTTACCATTCTTAAATGAATTCACTGCTTTCCTTATCTCTATTTGAGAAATGGGTTCAGACAATAAAAAGGACTTATTACAAATATCACAACTTTCACTATCATGGTCTTTCATAAAATTTCCAACTGCTTCATCTAAAGGAGAAAAATGCTCAGAATAAATGGGGTTCAAAAGAGTCTTAAAATAATCAAACCATGTATCAATAGTTATTGGAGACTGTTTCTCCTTAACTAGCAACAAAGATTTCAACTTCTGCCAAAACATTTTGCAATCTTTTTCAACAATAGCCAAATTTATATCATTTACTAAACTATCCTTATGCAAACGTTTCTTACTGCTAGTTATTGGAGACTGTTTCTCCTTAACTAGCAACAAAGATTTCAACTTCTGTCAAAACTTTTTGCAATCTTTTTCAACAATAGCCAAATTTATATCATTTACTAAACTATCCTTATGCAAACATTTCTTACTGCTACAGAGAACTGGAAATTTATTTCTACAATTCAAGAAATTCTTTAAATTAACATTACTTTTATATCTACGGAATAGATTCAAAAAAGCATATTTTTTACACTTTAAGGCTACACAATCTTTATCAAACCAAACAGGTTGTTTACAAAATCTGCTTCTCAGAGGAGATGACACAACCCTAAACTGTTCACCAGCCAAATAAAATATATTCGTTAACTTATCTACAGCCGAGTTTACATCAATATTGAAAACATTTTTAAAAAATCATCCAACATCTCACGCACTATAGGGGACTCCAAGTGTTGTAAATATGAATGCTCTCCGCCTTCTCGCCATCTGTATCTAATCACAGGCTTTACATCTGTCTGTGAAAAGTTTACAGTATCATAATACACAAAAGATAAATCAAGTTGACATGTCACTGGAAGGTGATTGGATTCTGTCCTTGATATTACAACAAGGTCACTAATTTTTTCAAATAAGCTTGAAGAGGCTAACACATAATCACCTAGGCTCGTTCCACTATGAGTTATACATGTGAAAGGCCTTTGGGGTCTCCTGACTTGCGTCCATTTATAATGTGAATACCCCAGACGCAAAACAAATCTAATAGTTCCAATTCGAAACGATTCGTAACTGTATCTTGAGTTGCATGAGGGGCACAAAACGTGTCAATTTCATACAGGTCACACAGGTGCAGAATATCAACATCTTCCTCATCATCAATGATAAAATCATCGTTCCGGTACCAGCATTAAAATCGCCGAATAGCATGAATTCAGTATCATCACCATATTCATGTTTGAGAATAGATAAATATTGATCTAAATTGTCCAATCCATTGTTTTTGGATACATACATTGGTGAATTCTCAGGTAGAATGTAAACAAATCCCATTATGAACGGATTAACTCCTGTTGGTCTAACAATAAAACATGAGGCAGTGGTGGTCTAGTGGTATAGGGCGCTGGATCGCTGATCCAAAAGGTTGGGGGTTCGAGTCCCACTCTCCACAAGGTTGTCACTGTCACCCCCAGTGCGGCTAACTGGGTTATCAAAAGCGGGCCATGTCTCTCACTGTCTATGGTGAGAGGCATGTAAAAGAACCATTGCTGACTTTCGTAAAGAGTAGGCTGCAAAGTTGTTAGCGTGTTTCTGTCCCTTGCTAAAAAGGGCATCCGACGTAAAAACCTCTGCCAAATCAAAATGTGTGAATTAGATGATTCACTGTGGCGACTCCCAAGTAAAAGGGAAAAAGCCGAAAGGAAGACAGACAGGTCTAACAATAAAACATAAGGATTGACCCAGTTTTCATAAATCCTTTTAAACATTTTAGACAAGGAATTATGAATATATACTGCCACACCTCCAGAAAAACGACCCGAGTCCTTTATACGTCTTGCTACAGAGCCGAAACATACATAATCCTGCAAAAGATCTTGTACAACCAAATCTATGCATAGTTTCGATTAAGCCTACTATATCAAAAGAACATAAATATTGAATAAAATAAAAATCTCTGCGAAGTGAATGAATACCATGAATGTTCTAGCTGCACACATGTACATACCCTGATACAATGTTAAATCCGTTCATATCCTCTGTATGCTCAGTAGCTTGTGGGTCACTGCCACGCCCCTATCTAATACTAACGTTGTGACTCCTTTCCGGTCTGGGAGAAAACCGCAGATCACGACGGTTATATTTCCAGTTTCTTCCAATCTCTGCAAACTGGTCGTCCATAAGAGTGAACACTTTATCCTCAATCAATAACTTGTCATAGGATAAATATGCATCCGTTCCGCTTTTCCTGGCCTTGATCAAATGTGGTATCAGTCCACTTCTGACATGCTGAACTCGTCGTGGAAAGTCATTGACCATGCGTTGTTCCATATCCTTCAGTGTAGCTTTCGGTGCCTCCATTACCCTTATCTTATCCCTGTGAGAACTAAACTTCACCATAATTGGTTTCATTTGGTTCTTTGATTTAAGTCTCTTGACCTGTTCAAACTTCACACTGCTTGAGTTGTCAAATTTCACACTCTCTTTCAGAAAATTTCGCAGTCTGCTCTGTCTCCTCCCACTTTTCTCCTGCTGTTCCTTGAACACCATGAATGATTATGTTATTTTGTCGTATTTGAGAATCTTGGTTATCCAGAATGAATTCAAATGTCTCCAAGTGTGTTTTCAACATTAAGTTTTCCTCTCTCAGAGTGTTGCAGCCCTCTCTGATTTCCTCAAACATCCGGTCAAACTTCTTGTTTAAAACGCCCAATTCAGATCTGATCAACTTCAACATTTGAGACTGAGACACATTTTCCTCTTTCCCTTCCAGACCATAATCGTCTCTGTCCTCACCAAAATGCAATCTGGTTTGTCTTGTTGGCCGACCTTGCATTTTAGCCTGCTTCGGAGGTCCTGGGTTTGACTCAACGTCTCCACACAACTCTAACTGCCGTGGAATAAACCCCAACTTCAACACTCCTTCATAATCGTCGTGAGCTCGGCAGACATCATTTCTGGCCACGTAATATACGTTCCCAATGTCATAACAATTCGAGCCAAGGTATAATATTAGGGACAACACCAGCATCATTTTCAGATATTTCACACATATGGAGCCCGACAAGCGTATTATCTTCAATTTACCCAAAATTCGTGGCTTTGTTGGTCCAAAACAGCCGATACGAGCCCTCCATGTCAGCAGTGTGTCTCCCATGGCTCACATACCTGCGCACTCACACACTATGGCTGCACATTTCCTAAAATTGGAAAGATACAGAGAAGATTAGCATGGCCCCTCTACACTGATGAAACTAAAGCAGTACATAAAAGCTGAAATCTGATTGGCCAAATAAATAAATAAATAAATAAATAATATCCACATACACAAAGAAAGCAGTGCATTCAAGAGACATGCTCTGAAATGAAGAGAACACACCATCAGGGAAAACATTTAATACAATTTAATTGAACAAAAACTCGAATTTAAGTTGTAAATGAGATCAATGCTTCTGAGAGTGTTTAGGCCAGGAGAAAGGCTTTGCTGGCCCTGTTGGCTCACCACTGGGTGATAATGATTAGTATAGTGGCTAACATGTCTGTCTTACAGCAAGAAAGTCCAAGGTTTGAGTCCTAGGCCCTGGGATTTTTTTTTTTTTTGGAGTTTGTCTGTGCTTGTGTGGGTTTCTTGCTGCAGTACAAAGACAACAGGTACTCCAGTTTCCTCCTACATCCCCAAAACACTCATATCAAGCGAGTTGGCTAATCCAAATTGTCCCTTGATGTGAGTGTTTGTATGTGTGTCTTGTTCTGGTGAGCTTTCTAAGTTGCACTTTGCCTTCAACCAGAATCAACTGAGACATGCTTCATCCTCCCTATGACTTTAGTAGGATTAAGCAAATTGGCAAGTGAATGAGAGAGTAAGCTTGTACAGAAATATATGTTAGTGGAGAACATATTGAAAAAAAAAATTGTAATGTCTATATTATTCCGTAGTCCTTGTAATGCAGAATTGATTGATACATATCTCAGTCAAATTTTACTTAAAAGTTTATTTATTTCATACTGTGGAAAAAAAAAAATCACACCTGTAATTTGTTTGGTGCTTGGGATAAAATATACTGAGTGTACATGTTAACCTCAAATTAGCCTGTGGCTGTTCCTTCAGTAATAATCACTGTATGAACATAATTTATATACTATGGAAGATTCACAAGAGTGGATTGGAAATAATATCAATATTAAATAGGAGAGTGTGTAATTAGGAAAGAATACATACATGATTCTGTTAGAAATGTATATTGTTTTAGTATTCATATCATGGTCCCTGTCTGCCTGACTAAAAGAGTTTGATAGCAACCATCTGCTATTACTCTTTCTCCCTGGGCTTCCACCATGCTGGAAATAATCATTTTCCCATAATAAAACTTGTTATTGAAAAACTGAATAATTTCTGGGCTGGAAAATTATGTGTTCATTGAAACATGAATCCTATTCAGGACCACTGACTGACCACATAGGAATTAGCATAATTGCTAAAAGTATTGTATTGCACCAAAATATGCAGTAGATACAATCAAATGTGGTCCTTATCAAGTCTTGGTGCAAAGAGAATCTTTTTGCAACAGTACACGTTTTTTGGGGGAAATGCTTTACATGTTCATTTTCTGTCACAGGTTGCAGTTGAACTATATTTCATTAACACACAAACGCTTGTTTTGACAAACATGTTACCCACTGTCATTGTTTAAATTTCCCCCACTAAGCATGGTTTGCACAATGGTTCCATTACGAGCAGTCCCATATGATTACCAGATGGTCAACCTGGTAAGATTTGCTCACGTCTGTTTAATGAGAAATATAGCAATTTGTGTTTGTGCATGTGTTTTTTACAGCTGACTTTAATACTGAGCTGACGTTATTTGGCAAGCTTATCTCAAACAAGTAGGCTCTTCTGCAGCCCAAGGCCCTTTGACTTTCTATATAGACATTGGTGTGATGCCGGGAGCATTTCAGTCGGACCCAAAAATGCAGGAGACCAAGTACAATGATACAATGACTTTTATTGAACACAGGGGAAGCACTGGAGTACAGGAAATCATGATCATCGTAGCAGTGAGGGGAAAACACGGAAACCAAAATCACTTGGAGAATATCAATGCGGGAACTGGTCGAGCACGGAGCTGAGAACCAGGAGCCAGAGATTACGGGGGAGACGGAATCAGATGGAGGGAACAATCTTCTGACACTGGGGGGAGCGCGCCACCCATCTTTATAGCTCGTTGATGGCTGAGTGGAATCAGGTGTACTCTCTGGATTCCGCCTGCATGTGACAGCCTGGCCCCTCACCAGCACTTGCAGTGCATAGGGAGAGAGAGAGAGAGAGTTAAAAGCCTCCAATTAGCACAGACCATAACAGTATCCCCCAAGGGGCGCCACCTGGTGCCCGACCAGGCTTGTCCAGGAACCAATGATAGAACTCTGACAACAAGTCTGGGTCCAGGATTAGGGAACAAGGAATCCAGGAATGTTCCTCGGGCCCATACCCCTCCCAGTCCACCAGGTACTGGAACCCTTGACCCCACCTACACACGTCGAGGATACAATTCACCGTGTATGCCGGATGTCCATCAACCAGCCGGGGAGGAGGTGGTGGAGGGGGATTTCCACCACGGGCTTGACCAGGGATACGTGGAACACCGGGTACACTTTGAGTGCTGGGAGCTTGAATCAGACGGCACTGGGGTTTATGATCCGTTCGATGACCTAGGGCCCGATGTATCTGGGAGCCAACTTTTTCAAGTCAATTTGCAGGGCAGGTCTCTTGAGGAGAGCCAACCCCATTTCCCAACAGTGTAGGGCAGTGCCGGGGTCCAATGGCAATCAGCGATCCTCTGATTTCGAACTGTTGATCATTTCAGGGCAGTACAGGCTTCTTTCCAGACCCGGCGTGCTCTGCAAAAATGTGCCTGGACGGATGGGACTGCCACTTCGACCTCCCGGCTGGGGAACAGGGGAGACTGGAACCCATTGATCACCATGAAGAGGGACATCCCTGTGGCCGCACAGACCAGGGAGTAGTGTGAGTATTCGATCCACAGAAGGTGTGTGGACCAGGATGCTGGGAGGCGGGAGGCGATGCACCGTAGGGAGGATCCGAGGCTCTGATTAGTCCGCTCCGCCTGCCCGTTAGATTGAGGGTGGTGGCCGGAGGTCAGACTGCAGGACACTCCCAGGGTGTTGCAGAATGCCTTCCAAACTCTCAATGCGAACTGGGGGACCCAGTCCAAAACGACCTCTTGGGGGATTCCATGGAGGTGGAACACGCGTTGGACCAGGAGGCCAGCTGTTTCCATCGCCGATGGGAGTTTGGGTAGGACAACAAAGTGGACCGCCTTACAGAAACGGTCAAAATCCACCGCAATGTGTGACCAGGGGTGATGAGGAATGGGTAAAGGTTGGAGGAGGCCCGAGAGTGCACGATGGGATGACTTGCTCCGGGCACAGGTGGCACAAGCTCCAATGAACTCCCTGGTGTTGGCTGTTATGGTTGGAGACCAGAAATGTTGTTTGAGGAGAAACAAAGTTCGGTGAACTCCGGAGTGGCAGGCCAATTTAGATTAGTGAGCCCACTGGAGCACCGGGGTTCTGGCTGGCGGGGGAACATATAACTGACCTTGGGGGCTCCCGACGGGCTCTGGTTCCCCCTGCTGGGCATCATGAACTAGGCGTTCAACCTCCCATTGATCGTCTCCAAGTACGCAAGAGGCTGGCAGGATGGTCTCCATGGTGGTCTCTTCCCCTGGGGAGAATTGCCTGGAGAGAGCATCGGGTTTAGTGTTCCGGGAGCTGGGGTGGTACATCAGCGTAAAGTTGAGCCTCCCCAGGTAGAGGGACCATCGTGCCTGACGGGGATTCAACCTTTTGGCTGTACAGAGATAACATAGGTTCTTGTAGTCAGTCGAGACCATGAAGGGGTGGGCTGCCCCTACCAGCCAGTGCTGCCACTCTGGGAGTGCCAAGACCACCGCCTGCAGCTCAAGGTTCCCAATGTTATAGTTCCGTTCCGCCAGGGACAAGTGACGGGAGAAGCACACAGGTGTCATTTTTGATCTGTTGGGGAGCGCTGGGAGAGCACTGCCCCCACCCCGAGTCCGAGGCATCCACCTCCACCACAAACTGTAGCGAAGGGCCCGAATGGATCCGTACCGGTGCATTGACGAATTTTTCTTTCAGTCTGTCAAACGCCGCCTGCGCACTAGGAGACCACTTGACAGATAGGTGCTTTGGGCGATGTCAGTTGTGTGAGGGGGGATGCTAGGTGACTATAGTCTCACACGAACCATTGATAGGAGTTAGCAAACCCCAGGAACCTCTGCAACAGTTTCCACGTCTCCGGAGCTGGCCACTCTGCCACCGCGTTCACCTTCACCGGATCGGGTCTTATCCACCCCTTCTCCATGATGTACCAAAGGAACGAGACTGAGGAGACGTAAAACTCACATTTCTCGGATTTAATAAATAATCTGTTTTTTGGATCCTTGTTAAAACCATTCTCACGTGACAGAGATGCTCATCATGGTCCTTGGAGAAGATCAAGATGTCGTCCAGGTAAACGAACACGAAGCGGTTCAACATGTCTCTGAGCACATCATTGATCAGGGCTTGGAAAACTACTGGGGCGTTGGTTAGACCGAACAGCATGACCAGATACTCGAAGTGACCCAGAGGCGTGTTAAAAGCCGTCTTCCACTTGTCCCCCTCCCAAATCTGTTGTATTGTGGAGAGGGGTGAAGGCCAAGTCTATGAGAGGGAGGGGGTACTTATTCTTTATGGTGATGTTATTCAGGTCTGTGTAATCAACGCAGGGTTTCGTCCTTTTTCTCAACAAAGAAAAACCCGGCGCCTACCGGGAACGATGATCATCGGATGAGACCTGCAGTCAGCGACTTGTTTGTATAAATTTCCATGGCGTCCTCCCCAGGCTTCGAGAGGTTGTAGAGTCGCTGAGAAAGGAGCGCGGAATCTGGAAGTAACTCGATGACGCAGTCGTATGGTCGATGAGGTGGTAGCCAAAAGGGCCTGATCCTTACTGAACGCCTCTTTCCAATTGTGGTATTCCCTCATTCAGATATTCCCTTGAGACACCAGCCAAGTCCATATCTCCCAGCTCAACTGGGGTTTGTGAATCTGGGGTGTGGGGTACAGCCGCCAGTAGAAAGTGCTGGAGGCAGTCGTCACTCCAACCGCGTATAGTGAGGGTGCACCAGTCAATGTGAGGGTTGTGGGTCTGCAGCCATGGCCACCCCGGCACCAGGGAGAGAGAGGAGCAGAGAGGACAAACAGCTCCAAACACTCATGGCAATTACCCGACAGACTGAGCTTGACAGGCTTCATTTTGTGGGTGACATTAGCTATGAGTCGGCCGTCAATAGCTACTACCCCCTTGGGGATTTCAAGTTTGTATACGAGTCGGTAATGGAGCTCAACCATCAATGAAGCTAGCGTCGGCGCCTGAGTCGATGAATACGTCGACTGCGTGGGTACGTTGTGCCGAGTGCAGTGTACCTTGAACCTGCAGGCACTTCCCAGGCATCTTGGAGGGTTCTCTCGTTCTTGCTCCTCTCCTGGTTGTCGGACCTGGCTGCGCTGGGCACTAAGCGATGTCATGCTTTTCTGCACAGTGAATACAAAGTCCATTGGTCAGTCACTGATGCCTTTCCTCTGCCATCAGTCTGGTGCGGACCAGCTGAATGGGCTCGTGGGAGTCGTCCTCCATTGGAGGTGAGAAATGTGAGGAGGTTCGAGGTGAGGCAGCATTGGGCCTCCCGGAGGCACTCGGGGACTGGGAGACGAGGCTAATCCGCTCTTCGAGGGATCTGTCTCTCTCTCTTAGCCAGTTGTCCAGCCTCGTAGTCAAGGAGATCAGTTCTTCCAGCCTCACTCATCTCGTGCTACAAACTCATCCTTCAGTTTCTCATTCAGCCCCTGCAGGAAGGCCCCCTGGAGCGCAGGGTCATTCCAGCCGCTTTCTACGGCGAGGATCCATAATCTGATTGCATATTCAGACACTGATTGCGAGCCTTGGTGGATCCACAGCAGCTGACTGCTTGCCTCCTCCCCTTTTGCCAGATGATCAAAGATTCTCTTCATCTTCAGCACAAACTGATCGAAGTGCAAGCATAACTTTGGAGTATGGGTAGCGTCCACCATCGCCCAGGACGAGGCTTGATCAGTGAGTAGGCTCGTCACAAATGCGGTCTTGGCTTGGTTGGTGGTGTATGTGAGCGGATGCTGGCTGAAGACTAGCGAGCAATGATGGAGGAACTGCGCACATCAGCCGATCGTGCCCGAATACCTTGTTGGCATGGGGATGAGCGGTTCTCGGCACATGGGGAGTGGGGCTGGTGTTGCTGCCGATGCGGAGTGAAGGGTGAGTGGGTGGGGTCGTGGCAGTGAGTTGTTTGGCGATGACGTCCGTCCTTCTGCCAAGCTGCACCATGCTGGTGGTTATGCTTTAAAGGCTGTGAACAATTTGGTGCAAGGTGGAGTTGTGTTTTGTCTCAACAGGATTCCCTGGTGGGATAATACCTGCTGGAGTTGGGCGGTCTCCACTGGGTCCATGTTTTGGGTCAGAAGATTCTATGACGCAGGGAGCATTTCAGTTGAACCCAAAAATGCAGGAGACTAAGTATGATGATACAATGACTTTTATTGAACACAGGGAAAGCACTGGAGTACAGGAAATCGTGATCACCATCGCGGTGAGAGGAAAACCAAAACCCATTGGAGAAGATCAATACGGGAATTGGTCAAGCACGGAGTTGAGAACCAGGAGCCAGAAAGATTACGGGTTGACGGAATCATATGGAGGGAACAATCTTCTGATGCTGGGGGGAGCACGCTGCCCATCTTTACAGCTCGTTGATGGCTGAGTGGAATCAGGTGTGCTCTCTGAATTCCGCCTGCATGTGACAGCCAGGCCCCTCGCCAGCACTTGCAGTGTATAGGGAGAGAGAGAGAGTTAAAAGCCTCCAATTAGCACAGACCATAACAATTGAGTGACTTTTTAAAAAGCCAGGCATTCTTGAAGGAATAAAGATATTTATAATTCACGCTATTCTTACTTCAGTTGGTCGAAGGAGAGGAGGGAGACGTGTCCATAGGTGGAGAAAGAAGAGAGGAAAGGCATGAGTCTAGGACTGAAAGTAGGGACTTTGAATGTTGGAACTATGACAGAAAAAGGTAGAGAGCTGGCTGACATGATGCAGAGGAGGAAGGTGGACATACTGTGTGTTCAGGAGACCAGGTGGAAAGGTAGCAAGGCTAGAAGCTTAGGAGTAGGGTTTAAGCATTATTTTTCATGGTGTGGATGGGAAGAGAAATGGAGTAGGAGTCATCTTGAAGGAGGAGTTTGTCAGGAATGTTCAAGACGTGAAAAGAGTGTCAGACAGAGTGATGAGTCTCAAGTTAGAAATTGAAGGTGTGATGTTCAATGTTGTTAGTGCTTATACCCCACAGGCAGGATGTGAGCTAGAAGAGAAGGAGAGATTCTGGAGTGAGTTAGATGAAGTGATGCAGAATACCCCCAGAGGTGAAAGAGTGGTCATTGGGGCAGACTTCAATGGACATGTTGGTGCAGGAAACAGAGGGGATGAGGAAGTGATGGGCAGGTTTGGTATCCAGGACAGGAACGCAAGAAGGACAGATGTTGGTAGATTTTGCAAAAAGGATGGAAATAACTGTGGTAAATACTTTCTTCCAGAAGAGACAGGAGCATATGGTGACTTATAAAAGCGGAGGTAGGAGCACACAGGTAGACTACATCTTGTGTAGGCGATGTAATTTGAAGGAAGTCAGTGACTGCAAAGTAGTAGCGGGTGAGAGTGTTGCCAAACAGCATAGGATGGTGGTGTGCAGGATGACGCTGATGGTGAGGAAGGTGAAGAAGGCAAAGGCAGAGCAGAAGACAAAGTGGTGGAAGCTGAAGGAAAAAAAAAAAAAAAAAAAAAAAAAAAGAGTGTTGTGTGAGTGTTGTGCCCCTCCTCGAATCGCCACCTTATCGTGGTGGAGGGGTTTGCGTGACCTAATGATCCTAGGAGCTATGTTGTCGGGGGCAAATGCCCATGGTAGGGTCACCCAAGGCAAACAGGTCCGGGGTGAAGGTCCAGACAAAGTGCGATTCAAAACAAACCCCTAAGACATGAGAAAACAACACAGGAATCAGTCTCCCTTGCCCGGACACGGGTCACCGGGGTTCCCTCCTGGAGCCAGGCCCAGGGGAGGGGCTCGAAGGTGAGCGCCTGGTGGTCAGGCTTATGCCCATGGAGCCTGGCCGGGCCCAGCCGAAAAGGGAGACATGGGTCCGCCCTCCATGGACCCACCACCCGTGGGAGCAGTTTTAGGGGTCGGGGGCAGGGTGAGTTGGGTGGCAGCGAAAGGCATGAGTCCTGCCGGACTGATCACTCGGCTGCTTACTCTGACTCTTCGGGACATGGAATGTCACCTCTCTGGCGGAAAGGAGCCTGATTTGGTGCGTGAGGTGGAGAGATATGCCGACTAGATATAGTCGGGATCACCTCAACGCATAGCTTGGGCTCTGGAACCATCCATCTCGAAAGAGGCTGGACCTTCTTCTATTCTGGAGTTGCTCATGGGGAGAGGCGGCGAGCCGGTGTGGGTATTCTTGTTGCCCCCCCATCTCGGTGCCCAAATGTTGGGGTTCTCTCCGGTTGACGAAAGGGAAGCTTCCCTCCATCTTCGGGTGGGGGGACGGGTCCTGACTGTTATTTGTGCTTATGCACCAAATGACAGTTCAGAGTACCCACCCTTTTTTGGAGTCTTTGGGGGTGTTGAGAACGCTCCCTCGGAGACTCGTTGTCTTAGGAGACTTCAACGCCCATGTGGGCAACGATAGTGTGACCTGAAGGGTGTGATCGGTAAGTGCTGGCCTCTCCAGTCGAATCGAATGGTGTGTTGTTGTTGGACTTCTGTGCTCGTCATAGTTTGTCTATCACGAACACCATGTTGTTTATAAGTGTCCATAGTGCACTTAGCACCAGGACACCTAGGTACTGGTCGATGATTGACTTTGTAGTCGTGTCATCGGACTTGCGACCATAATGTTCTGGACACTCGGGTGAAGAGAGGAGCTGAGCTGTCTACCGATCACTACCTGAGTGGTGAGTTGGCCCGTGGTGTGGGAGGTTGCCTTCCAGACCTGGCAGGCCCAAAGCGTGTAATCAGGAGTCTGCTGGGAGCGTTTGGCGGAGCCCCTGTCCGAGAGGCCTTTAACTCCCACCTCCGGCAGAGCTACAACCACGCGTTCGGAGGCGGCGGGGACATGGAATCTGAATGGGCCATGTTTACGTGCCTCCATTGCTGAAAGCGACAGCCCATAGCTGTGGCCGTAAGGTCGCCGGTGCTTGTCGTGGCGGTAATCCCGAACCCGGTGGTGGACACCTGCGGTGAAGGGGCCGTCCAACTGAAGAAGGAGGCCTATCGGGTTTTATTAGCCTGTGGGAATCCTGAGGCAGCAAGCGGGTACCGGCAGGCCAAACGTGCTGCAGCCGAAGGCTGTCGCAGATGCAAAATCTCGGGCGTGGGAGGAGTTCGGTGAGGGCCTGGAGAGTGATTATCGGTTGGCCTCAAAGGTTCTGGGCCACCATCCGACGCCTCAGGAGGGGAAGCAGTTCTTCACAAACACTGTTTACGGTGGAGGTGGGGAGCTGCTTACCTTGACTGGGGATGCTTGTTGAGAGGTGGAGGGAATACTTTGAGGACCTTCTCAATCCCACCAACACGCCCTCCGTGGAAGAGGAAGACCCTGGGGGTTCGGGTGAGGTCCGCCCATCACTGGAGTGGAGGTCACTGAGGTTGTCAAAAAGCTCCTCGGTGGTCGAGCTCCGGGGTTGGGCCGAATTCGCCGGAATATCTCAGGACTCTGGATGTTGTAGGACTGTCTTGGTTGACACGTCTCTGCAACATCGCGTGTCATCGGGGGCTGTACCTCTGGATTGGCAAACTGGGGTGGTGGTCCCAATTTTTAAGAAGGGGGACCGGAGGGTGTTCCAATTATCGGGGAATTACACTCCTCAGCCTACCTGGGAAAGTCTATGCAGGGGTACTAGAGAGGAGGATCCGACCAATAGTGAACCTCAGTTCAGGAGGAACAATGTGGTTTTCGTCCTGGCGCAGCACTCTTGACCAACTCTATACGCTCCACAGGATTCTGGAGGGGACATGGGAGTTTGCCCAATCTGTCCACATGTGCTTTGTGGATTTGGAGAAGGCTTTCGACCGTGTCCTCGAAAGATCTTGTGGGCGTGCTCGAGAGTAATGCGGCGTTCGGATCCGTTACTCTGAGCTATTCGGTCGCTGTATCACGGAGCCAAGTTTGGATACGTATTGGTAACAACAGCAGCCATTCGTTTCCGGTGGGAGTTGGAGTCCGCCAAGGCTGTCCTTTGTCACCGATTCTGTTCATAATTTTTATGGACAGGATTTCTAAGCGCCAGTCGGCGATGAGGGTTCTGGTTTGGTGGCCATCGGATATCGTCTCTGCTTTGCGGATGATGTTGTCCTTTTGGCTTCATCAAGTCGGGCCTCCAGCTCTCATTGGAGCGATTCGCAGCTGAGTCTTGGCTTAGCCGGGATGAAGATCAGTACCTCAAGTCCGAGGCCATGGTTCTCAGTCGGATAATGGTGGAATGCACCCTCTGGGTCGAGGGATGAGGTCCTGCCCCAAGTGGAGGAGTTTAAGTATCTTGGGGTCTTGTTTACGAGTGAGGAAGGATGGAGCGAGAGATCGACAGACGGATCGCTGCAGCCTCTGCTGTTAGCGGTGCCTGTACCCGGTCCGTCGTGGTGAAAAAGGAGCTGAGCCGCAAGGCGAAGCTCTCAATTTACCAGTCGATCTCGTTCCAACCCTCACCTATGGTCACGGCGAGCTTTGGGTAATGACCGAAAGAACAAGATCCGCAGATACAAGCGGCTGAAATGAGCTTTCTTCGCCGGGTGGCGGGGTTCTCCCTTAGAGATAGGGTGAGAAGCTCCGCCATCCGGAGAGCTTCGAGTAAGATCCGCTGCTCCTCCGCATTGAGAGGAGCCAGTTGAGGTGGCTCGGGCATCTGGTTAGAATGCCCCGGACGCCTCCCTGGTGTGGTGTTTCGGGCATGTCAACCGGGAAAAAGACCCGGGTCGACCTAGAACACGCTGGAGGGACTATGTCTCTCGGCTTGTCTGGGACCGCCTCGGTGTCCTCCCGGGAGATTTGGAGGAAGTGGCTCGGGAGAGGGATGTCTGGACCTCTTTGCTAAGGTTGCTGCCCCCGCGACCCGACCCCGGACTAAGCGGAAGAAGATGAGATGAGATGAGATGAGTGTTGTGTTGTCTTCAAGGAGGAGTTGAAAATGGCTTTGGGTGGTCAGGAAGTGCTTCCAGATGACTGGACAACCACATCTAATGTGATCAGGGAGACAGGTAGGAGAGTACTTGGTGTGTCATTTGGAAGGAGAGGAGATAAGGAGACTTGGTGGTGGAATGAGGAAGTGCAGGAGTGTGTAGAAAGGAAAAGGTTAGCTAGGAAGAAGTAGGACATAGAGAGGACTGAAGAGAGTAAACAGGAGTACAGGGAGACACAGCGTAAGGGGAAGGTAGCGGTGTCAAAGCCAAACAGAGGGCGTATGATGACTTGTATGCTCGGTTGTAAAGTAAAGAGGGAGAAAATGATTTATACAGGTTAGCACAGCAGAGAAATAAAGATGGGAAGAACGTGCAGCAAGTTAGAGTGATTAAGGACAGAGTGGGAAACGTGTTGACTGATGACAGAAGTGTGCTGGGAAGATGGAAAGACTACTTTGAAGAGCTGATAAATGAGGAAAATGAGAGAGGAAAAAAAAAGAGTAGAAGAGATGACTGTTGAGGACCAGGAAGTAGCAAAGATTACTAAAGGTGAACTGAGGAGGGCATTGAAGAGGATGAAGAATGGAAAGGCAGTTGGAAGTGTCTAGGAGAGGTAGCAGTAGATTTCCTGAAAAAAACATTCAACAAGGTCTTAGAGAGTGAGATGATGCCAGAGGAATGGAGGAGAAGTGTGATGGTGTCCATTTTTAAGAACAAGGGAGACGTGCAGAGTTGTGGCAACGACAGAGGGATAAAGTTGATGAGCCATCTGATGACGTTATGGGAAAGAATAGTGGAAGCTAGACTAAGGGCAGAGGTCAGCATTTGTGAACAACAGTTTGGTTTCATGCCAAGAAAGAACACCACAGATGCAGTGTTTGCTTTGAGGATGTTAATATAGAAGTACAGAGAAGGTCAGAAGGAGCTGCATTGTGCCTTTGTAGATCTGGAGAAAGCATATGAAAGGGTGCCGAGAGAGGAATTGTGGTATCGCATGAGGCAGTCTGGAGTGGCAGAGAAGTAAGTGCAGGACATGTACGAGAGATGTAAGACAGTGGTGAGGTGTGCTGTCGGTGTGACAGAAGAGTTCAAGGTGGAGGTGGGACTGCATCAAGGGTCAGCTCTGAGCCCCTTCTTGTTTGCTATGAGGATGGACAGGCTGACAGATGAGGTTAGACAAGATTCCCCATGATGTTTGCAGATGACATTGTGATGTCCTCCCCCCCAGTGCACCTACCTGGGTTATCAAAGGTCGGCCATGTGTTTCACTGGCTATGGTGTGAGGCATGTAAAAGAACCATTGCTGACTTTTGACAAGAGTAGGCTGCAAAGCCGTCAGCGTGTTTCCACCTTGCGATGGCCTGACAAGCTGTCCTGGTTGTACTCTGCCCTCGCCCAGAGTCGGCTGGGATGGGTGCCAGCCTCCCCATGACCCTTATTAGAATTAAGCGGTTGCAGAAAATGAACTGAACTAAACAAACTGGATTCCAAAAACGTTGGGACACAAGATTGAATAAAAACTGAATGCAATGATGTGTAAGTGCCACATTTCAATTTTCTATTCCGAATAGAACATACATGACAGGGTCAAAAGTTTAAACTGAGAAAATGTATCATTTTAAGAGAAAAATATGTTGATTTTAAATTTCATGGTGTCAACAAATCTGATAAAAGTTGGGACAAGGTCATTTTCACCACTGTGAGGCATCCTTTTTTCTTCATACAACAATCTGCAAACGTCTGGGGACCGAGAAGACAAGTTTCTCAAGTTTACAAATAGGAATGCTGTCCCAGTTTTGTCTAATACAGGCCTCTAACTGTTTAACTGTCTTGGGCCTTCTTTCTTGCATCTTCCACTTTATGTTCCAAATGTTCTCTACAGGTGAAAGATCTGGACTGCAGGCTGTCCATTTCAATACCCGGATCCTTTTCCTGTCTGTCTGTCTGTCTGTCTTCCTTTCGACTTTTTCCCTTTCACTCGGGAGTCGCCACAGCGAATCATCTGATTCGCACATTTGATTTGGCAGAGGTTTTTACGTCGGATGCCCTTCCTGTCACAACCCTTTTAGCAAGGGACAGAAACACGCTGACGACTTTGCAGCCTACTCTTTACGAAAGTCAGCAATGGTTCTTTTACATGCCTCTCACCATAGACAGTGACAGACACGGCCCGCCTTTGATAACCCAGTTAGCCGCACTGGGGGGGACAGTGACAACCTTGTGGAGAGTGGGACTCGAACCCCCAACCTTTGGATCAGCGGTCCAGCGCCCTATACGACTAGACCACCACTGCCCCACTTTTCCTACGCAACCAAAATGTTGTAACTAATGCTGCATTTGGTCTGGCATTATCATGTTGAAAAATGCAAGGTCTTCTCTGAAAGAGACGACATCTGGATGGAAGCATATATTCTAAAACCTGAATATACCTTTCTGCATTGACGGTTCCTTTCCAGATGTGCAAGCTGCCCATGCCACACGCACTCATGCCACCCCATATCATCACAGATGCAGGCTTCTACACTAAGTTCTGATAACAACTTGGTTTCTGCTTGTCCTCTTTAGTCTGGATGACATGGTCTCCCAGTTTTCCATAAAGAGCTTTGAATTGTGATTCTTCTTACCACGGAACAGTTTTCCACTTTGCCACGCTCCATTTTAAATGACTCCTGGCCCAGGGAAAATGCCTGCGCTTCAGGGTCCTGTTTAGAAGTGGCTTCTTTGTACTGTAGAGTTTCAGCTGGCAATGGCGGATGACACGGTGAATTGTGTTCACCGACAATGGTTTCTGGAAGTATTGCTGAGCCCATTCTGTGATTTCCCTTACAGTAGCATTCCTGTTTGTGATGCAGTGCCGTTTAAGGGCTTGAAGATCACAGGCATCCAGTATGGTTTTTTGGCCTTGACCCTTACGCAGTGATTGTTCCAGATTCTATGAATCTTTGGATGATGTTATGCACTATAGATGACTATAACTTCAAATGATTTGCAATTTTTCGATGGGAAAAACCTTTCGGATATTGCTCTTCTATCTTTCTGTGCAACATTAGGGGAATTGGTGATCCTCTATCCATCTTCGTTTCTGAGAGGCACTGCCACTCTGAGAAGCTCTTTTTATTCTCAGTCATTTTGGTCTTCCAGCTGTTCTATATAACTGCAATTGACTTTTCCAGCCTCTTATTGCCACTTGCCCCAACCTTTTTGATATTTGTTGACACCATGAAATTTAAAATCAACATATTTTGCCTTAAAATGATATATTTTCTCAGTTTAAATTTTTAACCTGTCATTTATGTTCTATTCAGAAAAAAAATATTGACATTTGGCAATTTTACCTTTTATTTTTTTAATGGTGGTTTTAAAACGCTCTCTCTCTCTCTCTATATATATATATATATATATATATATATATATATATATATATATATATCAATCAATCAACATTCAGTTTGGGAAACAGACAAATGACAAGTGCTGACAGGTCAAGGGAGTAATGGGGCTTGGGACAACAGCCCTATGCTATGTTTGACTACTTCTGCGCTGTGTTAATGGATGCATCATCCTGGGGGAAATGTACATCAGCATAAAGCTCTACGTATTCTCTACTTATTTTTTTCATACAATTGTGAGCCACTCCATCGAAAGTAGGCTCTTGGGTCCAAAAATGAAAAATGAGGTTTTTACACAGTCAGATAGAGGAGGCCCAAATCTGCAAAATGCAGCAAAAAATTTGTCAATACCTTGAAAACTGACCGAGCTATGCCATTTCTTGTGTCAGCATTCAACTAAAAATTTCAAAAGACGTTTTAGAGAAAAATGAGCACAAAGACTGCCCTTTTTCCAAGGTCATTAGTTCTTAGCAAACAAACATTTTTATGCACTTTAGCCATATAAACTTTTAGAAAACATGTCTAGGAAGAGTTTTATGAAGAGATGATAAGAGAAATCATCCTCATTTTAACCTGACAGGCCCGTTTTAAACCCATCAGTCACCGTGGTAACCCCCCCCAAAAATAAACAAAAAATGACTATTTTTTTTCATTTCTGTTTATTCCAATAAGTTCAGTATGTATCTTTTCGACCATTATATAAAGGTTCAAATGCTTTCAAATGATACTCACTGAAAAAAAAAAACACTGTCAGGTTCAAACAATCACAATGAAAAAATTAAGAAAACTATATAACAAAACTCTCTGATCTCTTTATACAAATAAGCTTCATCAACTCTGTCCTCATCATTATTATCTTAGCAGATAAGATCACATCTTCTTCACAAACACCAGTCATCACACTTTTATTAACAGATGCCTCTTCTTCATCAACATCAAAATCAAATCTTCATCAACACAGTTGGCATAGTCATCATCACCTTGTTTGTATGTAAAAGGTATGAAACATTTAAGCATTTTTCAGGTCTTGACCAATTTAAAATGACACAAATCAAATAATCAAAAAAATTTGAATTTTGCATGCAGAGAAAAATACCAATACTCATACAAAACTCATATTACGTTTCTAACGTACATAATACTGATATATGGGATTTTCTTTGAATTGCAATGGAATTATGTCTTTTTCTTAATATTCCAGCTGTTCCAGCACACCTGAGGTCACACACACACACACACACACACACACACACACACACACACACACACACACACACACACACACACACAGAGAGAGAGTGGGTGACTGCTCATTTGTGCATCTATCACACCATTTGTAATGCACATTTGTATTTGCCCCACTCCCTTCAGACAGTACATTTTTCATTTTTTGTTGACCCACCCATACATACATTTTCTTCCATTCAAATTGCACTAGTTCCTCTGGATGCTGCTCATTTAACCGTTTGCACACTGTGTGTGTGTGTGTGTGTGTGTGTGTGTGTGTGTGTGTGTGTGTGTGTGTGTGTGAGCGAGAGTGAGAGAGAGAGAGAGAGAGAGAGAGAGAGAGAGAATCATCTTCAAAGCCGAATTCTCGCGTTAAATTTAACATCTATACTAATGCTTCTAGACATCACAGATGACATTTCACTCTCCTTTTCCAGAAATGATGTGTATTCACAATCTTATAAATAAACTTACTTACTGTTCTTGAAGAGAAAGTCGGAGATAAGTTCCGCATACGGTATACTAGAGTCAGGAAGTAAACCAGAAGTTAACGTGTGACGGCGCTGCGCATGTGCAAGCCCAAGCTGACCAATCAGTGCGCTCGTTTCAGATCTTCCTTAGCAACGAGCCTGCATTGTTTACGTGCATATCGTCTTTATAACCTTTATTTTATTGACTGAAACGGCATTTTAATATCAAAACAGTATCTGATGAGTACCTTCATAAAACTAGTTAAAAACAGTAGCAAACTTACTGGTTTTCATTGCAATTATTCACCAAGTTCGGTAGCTACTGTTTTGAACTAGTTTTATGAAGGTACTCATCAGAAAATTGGGAGGAAAAAGACATTTTTTGTGAGTTTTAGTAAATTTCACGTGAGCAAGTGGTAGTTCAATACTTGTTTTAGTAGTCCATGCAAAAATCCAAATTTCAATAAAAATGGACCATTTGTACTTTTTTGGCCTTTATCTCAAAAGTGGTCGGTGCGACAAACGCCTATTTTCGGTAGAGCGCCTCACAATTTTGTGGATAGTGAGATAAGGATTTTTTTTCAGTTTTATTGAAATTTTTGAGCAGTTCAGGTCTACTGAATGACCCGAAAAACAGCAAAGGTAATCAGTGTGTCAGAAGCACATTGGAATAAAAGACCATTATGGTCGATTTTAAATCAAGGAATGACCAACAGTCTCCAGATGTAAATCCCAATAAGCTGGTTTGTGATGAAGTGCAAAGTACAACACATTTGTGGAAACTTGTGTAATAGTGTTGAGAAAAACTTCCAAAATAGTATTTGATTTCCATCATTAAAGAATGTAATGTTCATCTGTAATATGTACAGAAGGTCTTGACTTTGAACAAATATTGAGATTAAGTTATATTAAACAGAACAAGTTCTTTTTTAATCACCAAATGTTTTTTGTTTGTTCTATGCTTTCATTTCAGAGTACAGCTACATTACATGGTATAAATTTAACCTGGAATATTCTTAAGGTTTCAACTGGTAATGTATAGTTTTAAAGGTAAAAAAAAGAGGGGTGAGGGTTGTTGAATGCTGGTTCCTTCTAACAGTATTCATGTCCATGCCTTTTTTTCTTATCCAGATATTCTTATCACCTATACACCACAGGTATTACACTGTATAATGTACATGAGCTACACCCAACAGGCAGTGAAGTAGTTTGCAATATGTGTGTTTTGAACATTGTTTATAGGGCTCAAATGTCATATCTATCTGATGGTTATGATAATATTCGCATTCTAAGAGTTATACAGCGGTATAGCACCGCCATGCCATTCAGACATTTTGGCAAAGAACCTCCTAGAAATTTCATCAGATTCTTTTTATATTAGGTACACATGGTGTCAGGTTGTTGCTCAAGATAAATTGAGAAGGAATTATTTATATCACAATGTCAACACAATAAATATGAATCTCGCCAGATAAACACGTCATGCATCATAACCTCATCACGCAGTGTGCCAGACAGCTCAGACATTAACAGTTATTGAATATGATGACTGTGCCTAATACACATGCCCAAAATGAAGATACAATATAAAGCCATCATCTGGCAATAGAATGAATTTGTTTTTACCCATCTTAGATATGTTAAACTCCAATAATTCATTTGATTTACGTGAAACTTGCTGTAGTTTGCGTTTTTTTACCAAGTAGTTACACTGTCCACATGCCCAGAGTCACACCTTGGTATAAGTACCAACATATTGTTAGAAAAAATATTGCTTTTTTTTATGAATAGTATAGATATTCATCCTAGAAAGTTTGTTAGATATTTTCATATCAGACACACATGATATGATTTACAGTGTTAAAATGCCAACACAAATTTTGCCATGTTAACAGATCATGCTTTATAACTTTTTTTTTTTTTTTTTTTTTTTTGCATGCATGCATAGCATTACGCACCGCAAATTTTAAATATTAGGTCATATCCACAAACCCAGAGTGACCCTTTACTATGGTTCCACAATCTGGCAATACTGATCATCAACAATTCACAGCAATCATGCCAGATTTTCTCTACTTGTTGCTTATAATGGTCATAACGATATCAACCTGTTCCAAGTTACTCTCCTGAATTGCACTACCATCTGGCCATGACAAGAAAAAATATTGATGAGAATTGTTTTGATACAAACCTTCTGCATGGTTCTTGCTCATGGTTTATTTGATTGATAGATAGTTGGCTAGATGGATCAATGGATGGATGGATGGATGGAAGGAAGAGAGGGCTCGATGAAGCAGATAGATGATTGCATCATCCACTCAAACATTCTCCTGGTATGCAAACTGCAGGTGGTCAAGACCATGGTGGAATTGTGACCATAAATGGTGAAGTAGTAGCATGGTCTTCATCGCATGTGATGACAGGGCGACTAGTCTGAAATTGTTCAGTTCTCCAGCGCGTGGTCACTTTAGAACTGGGATGATGCGTGGCTTCTTCCATAGCTGAGGGACCCTCCTACATAGCAAATTCAGGTTGAAGATGCATCTCCTAGCTCTTGCATGCAACAGCGTCCTGGATACTTCTTTTGGGCCTGCTGCTTTGCAAAGGAGCCTTCTTAGTTATTGGCTCACTTGGACTGCTGTAATTGTGGGTGGGTGATTGTTCTCCTTTTGTCACAGTATGTGCCAATGGGGGTGGAAGCTGGTAGGATGGAGTGTGGGGAATGCAGTGATCTGGGGTGTGAATGTTTTTTTTTTTTTTTTTTCAGTTAAACCTATTGAAGAAGTCATTTAACTGGTTGGCCTTTACTATCTCCCTCCTTGATGGCTGTGCCTTGCTTCAAGCTGCAGCCTGTGATAATTTTCATTCCAACCCACACATTCATCTTGTTAGTTTGCAGCATCTTCTTTAATTTCTTCCTGTACTGCTCTTTTGCCTCCCTGAGTTGGACTTTGAGTACCTTCTGTACTTGCTTAAGCTCCTTTTGATCACCATATTTGAATGCCCTCTTTTTCTGGTTTAGGAGGCCTCTGATATTGCTAGTGTGGTCTGTCCTGGAGTATTGGCTGGAGTTCTCATCTTTGAAGCCACTCCCTCTTGCGGATGAAGATCTATACAGACTTATATGTGTACTGAGACTATGCAGATGACTTTTCACTGCTGATGGTATAACCACCCATAAACAGTGATAAACAGGCTGGTGGTTTTCAAGTAGTTTCAAGTGTCTTTCGTATGAATGTAAAAAAACAACAACAACAAAAAAAACAACAACAAAAAAATCAAGTAGACTAACTGGTTATACAATGGTCACTGTAAATGCAGATCTCATCCTTGTTTAGGTCCAAATCCTTGGATTCTTCCCTGTAAGTAGTATCCCCTAGGTTCCAGCCATCTCTTTGGTTAACAAACAGAATGCAGACTTATATCAGCATATAAAATTCTCCCAAACTTGCCTGACTTTCGTGCTATCTAAATGCAGGAGGACTAATGAGATTTCCTTTTGGTTTCGCCACAGCGAATGATTTGCACGTTTGATTTGGCATAGGTTTTTACACCAGATGCCCTTCCTGACACGAGCCTTTAGCAAAGGACAGAAACACGCTGATGGCGTTGCAGCCTACTCTTTATGAAAGTCAGCAATGTTTTTTTTTACATGCCTCTCACCATAGACAGTGAGAGACATGGCCCACCTTTGATAACGCGGTTAACTGCACTAGGGGGGCAGTGACAACCTTGTGGAGAGTGGGACTTGAGCCCCCAACCTTAGGATCATTGATCCAGCACCCTATACCACTAGACCACCACTGCCCTGACTAATGCAGGAGGACTAGTGTTTGTCTTATTTGGACTGGTATCTGTACTACATTGCAAAAAAATGTCACTCCAAGAATCAGATTTCAGGTTCTGTGGTTCCGAAGGAGTATTTACCTTTCATTTCTTATGGCTCTGTTTCACTTATGGGAGATAATTCTACCCCACGCCCTGTTACGATATTGAGGGATACTGGTGGTCTTCAATTTCTGATTTTGCAGGATGTTGTACCTTTTTCTGTCGAGTCTTCAGCTTATTCCGATGTTTTACTACAGGGTATAAATGGCAGTTCTCTTGCTAGTCTCCATTTTGTCAATTTGACTTCAGACCTGATTTCTGGTAAGGTTAAAGTGGGTGTTCTTGATGCTCTTCCCGTTTCGGGTCTTGATTTGTTTGATTGGTAATGATCTTATGGGGGGGTAAAGTTGGAGCTGATCCTATTGTCACTGTTTCTCTTGAAACTTCAGATTGTATGAAAAAGTTGGAGGAAGATTTTTCCAGATATTTTTCCTTCTTGTTCAGTGACTCATTCAATGTCAAAAGACATTTCTTCCAAGACTTCCAAGATTTCTTTGCTGGATGAGTCCTTTTGGAATTTGTCGGATACTTTTATGAATCATTCTTTTCATGAGGTAGAGGCTGATGACTTATCTTCAAAGGGTAATAACTCTTCAGGCCTTCTTGATAAGTCTGATAGTTTGTCTGGTGGTGATCGAATTCTTTCCTAGCAGCTTATTAATGCTCAGTGCGAAGATGTTGAGTTGCAGAAGTTGGCTAGTAATGCTGTTTCATTGGAGGAGGTTAGTAAGGTTTCAGTTGGTTATTACTTCAAGTATGGAGTTTTAATGAGGAAGTATAGGTTGCCAGAAATTTCTGTGGAGGATGAATGGAAATTACATCACCAAATTGTTGTTCCGAAATTATTCCGACATCATGTACTTGAATTGGCACATGAAAGTCTCATGGCAGGTCATTTGGGTGTAAACAAAACTTGAGAAAATTTTGACACATTTCTTTAGGCCCAGTTTGAGAAAGGATGTGGCTGAATTTTGTAAAACCTGTCATGCATGCCAAAGTGTGGGTAAACCAAATCAGAAAATCCCTCCCACACCTTTAAAACCTACATCGGCTTTTGAAGAACCTTTCCGTAAAGTAATCATTGGTTGTGTTGGTCCATTGCCGAAAACTAGGTCTGGTAATCAGTATCTTCCTCCATCATGTGTGCTTCTACCAGGTTTCCTGAAGCAATTCCTATTCAAAGGATTGTCGCTCCTGTGATTATCAAGGCTTTGATCAAGTTTTTCATTCTGGTGGGGTTGCCAAGTGTTGTTCAGTCAGATCGGGGCTCTAATTTTATGTCTAAGGTGTTCCAGCAGGCTATGTATCAACTAGGAATTCAACAGGTCAAGTCTAGTGCTTATCATCCTGAGTCGCAGGGAGCTTTAGAAAGATTTCATCAAACTTTGAAGAATACGATCAAGACATATTGCTTTGAGACAGAGAAGGATTGGAATGAGGGTTTGCATTTGTTGTTGTTTGAAGTCAGGAAGTCAGTTCAGGAAAGTTTGGGTTCAGTCCCTTTGAGCTTGTTTTTTGACAGTGTTTGCGGGCCATTAAAGCATCTAAAAGAGCAATGGCTCAATTGCAATCTAGAGATCAATCTTTTGGACTATGTTTCTACTTTTCGAAACAGACTTTCAAAAGCATGTGAATTAGACAGACAATTTGAAAACGTCACAAGCAAGAATGAAACAAAATGATGACAAAAAGTCAAAAGAAAGAAATTTCACTCCTGGTGAAAAAGTGGTAGTGTTGCTTCTGATTCCTGGTCAACCATTTCGAGCTAGATAACAGGGTCCATATCTGATTGGCAAAAAGGTTAGCAAAATGGACTATGTATAGATGTAGGTGATGCTGTGCCTGTGAAACAACACCCTTACAGAATGAATCCTGCAAAGACTGAAATTCTGGGGAAAGGAAGTGAAGTACATGATGGACAATGACATCATTGAACCCAGTGACAGTCTGTGGCGTTCACCTTACGTTCTTGTGCCAAAGAGTTCTGGAGGAGGTTGGCGCTGTGGTGCTGTGACATGAAGACAATGTTTGCTGATGCACTCTCTAGAGTTTGAAATGTTTTGTGGATTTTGATGCTGTGTATGTTTTATGAATTGAAATATTTAATATTACACTCAGCAGAAAGTTTCTACAAAACTTTCTTTTCTTTAAGAGAAAGAGTGTTGTGGGCATGTAAATAAATGTATAAGTGTAAATATAAATATGACTGTATAAACGTTGTATGTAATTATATTCAGTTAGTGTGCTGTAAATAATGACACATGGTATTATTGTTTTTGGATCACTGTTTTTTTGCCTGCATAGTCTAATTGGGTCTGGAACTTTCCAGCATATTAGGGAAACTTCGAGATGGACCTAGCTGCACGCCTTGGTGACAGGTCAGGTGACTTAGAACATTCCAGAACAGGAATTTTTCAGAACTTTAGAGAATTTATATTAGGACCTGTTGCCGACTGGATCGGGTGAAATCATTTAAGAGTAAACGAGCTTCATCCAAGTTTCGTCATTCAAGACTTCATCACCCAAGTCCATCATCCACGTTGAAAACAAAAGGTGAAAGCCCAAACAAAAGGACCATCAAAAAGACAACAGAAGTGTAAGAGACTAAGAGAGGAGATCAACAAAATGACGGAAACCTACAGGAATGTAGAGGAGAGTGAAAGGGAAGCAGTGAAGCAATTGCAAGAGGACAAAATCAAGGAATTAAGACTTGCAAAAAGAGCAGAAACATTGAGAAAGGGAAGAAAGAAGTTTGTAAAAAACTGCAATGCCTTCCTGAGTCAGCCATTTGAGTTTGCCAGAAACTTAATGGCTCCCAGGTTAATGGGGAACCTACAAAGCAGCAAAGAAGAAGTGGAACATCACCTGAAGAAGGCACATGGTGACGAGAATAGGAAGGAGTTAAGGAGTACCCCAGAGGGCCTTGTTAAGTACAAACAACCACAGGTAGAATTTGACAACAGCTTGCCAACTTGGAAAGAATTCAGCAACCGATTACGGAAGGCAAGGAACAAGTCTGCTCCAGGTCCAAATGGGGTCCCATACCTTGTCTATAAGAGATGTCCAGGAGTGGCAAGGCTCCTGTGGGGCTATTTAAAGGGGATGCGGAGAAAGAACAGTATCAGCACGACATGGAGGAAAGCAGAGGGAGTATTCATCCCCAAAGAAGAAGGAGCCAGAGAAGTAGACAAGTTCAGAACAATTTCACTGTTAAACGTGGAAGGCAAGCTGTACTTTGCCATGAAAGCAGAAAGGCTGACCAAATACACCATAGTCAAAAAGTGCATAGACACATCCATACAGAAAGGAGGAGTTCTAGATGTGTCAGGGTGCATGGAACACACAGCCATCCTGTCACAACTCATTAGAGAGGCAAAGGCGGGGAGAAAGGACTTGGTGGTAACATGGCTAGACATAGCCAATGCCTACAGTATGATTCCACACAGTCAGATCATGACAGCACTCCAGAGAGCACATGTTCCAGAAGAAGTGCACAAGCTGGTAGTCGTACTACTCAGACGTGAAGATACGCTTCACAACAAAAGCATTCACCACAGAGTGGCAGCATCTGGAGAAAGGCATTATAACTGGTTGCACACTGAGTGTGATTCTGTTTGCTTTGGCAATGACAATGCTGGTGGCATCAGCAAAGAACGAAACAAAAGGGCCAAAGACATGATCAGGGCAGCAACAAACCAATAGTAGACTGTTCATGGATGACATAGTAACTACCACGGAAAATTGAGTGCAGACAAAGTATCTCTTGGAGAATCTGGCAGACAAACTGGAGTGGGTAGGCTTGGCAGTGCGACCAGAGAAATGCAGAGGTCTGGTGATAATCAAAGGCCAAGTGAGCAATAGAAAGCCAGTGATCAATGGAAACCCCATAACTTCTGTTTCGGAAAAACCTGTGAAGTACTTGGGGAAAGTCTACAACAAGACATTTAATGACCGGGAACAAACAAAAGAAACCTTGGAAGAAGTGAAGAGAAGCTTGAAGAAGCTGGAAAACTGCAGGGTTCCAGGAAAATTCAAAGCCTGGATGGTCCAACATATGCTTCTCCAAAGACTGATATGGCCACTACCAGATTCCAGAGACCAAAGTGAGCGAGATGCAGGGGAAAATAACTGGTAAATTAAAAAAAATGGCTTGGGCTCCCCCGGTCACTGTCGGCAGATTGCCTATACACAACATCAGGGAAGCTACAATTGCCTTTCACTGAGCTAACAGAAGAGGTGAAGGCTGCAAAGGCAAGATTCCTGACAACATTGGAGGAAGCAGAGGATTCATGTGTCCAAAGAGCAAGGGTGGCAGTGGATGGGGGAAGGAAAGCCACTACACAAGAAAACATGAGGGAGGCAAAAACTAGACTGAAGACAGAAGAGATAACTGGGATTCCCAACAGGGGGCGAGAGGGTTTGGGATCAAATCCCAAAAGATGCTACAGCACCAGTTTCAAGACAGAAAGGAGAACTATGGTGGTGGAGAAAGTGAGGAAGGCGGAAGAGGACAGGAGAAGGGTGAAAATGATGGGACTGATCAAGCAGGGGGCACATATGAGATGGGAGGTACCAGAGAGGAAGTTGAGCCACAGGGATGTGGTCAACATGCCAGAAAACAGATTCAAGTTTCTGGTAAAGGCAGTGTTCGACCTGCTACCGACACCACAGAATAAAAAGACCTGGTTCGGCACAGAGGGAACGTGCGATTTATGTGGAGAAAAGGGGACTCTCTCCGACATATTAAGTGGATGCAAAGTGGCGTTAGCACAAGGGAGATACCAGTGGCGCCACGATCAAGTCTTGAGAGAGATAGTCCAGTGCGTCGAAGAAAGAAGAAGAAACAACAACGCATCCCCAAGGTCAAGGGACAGTGGTGGGATCACCTTTATGAAGCAAGGAGAAAAACCCAAAGCAAAGACCCAACAATCAGCAGGTAACTATTTGGATGGGGCAGCAGACTGGCACCTCTTAGTTGACCTGGATAAGAAACTCAAGGTCCCAGAGAAAGTGGGAGAGACAAACCTCAGACCGGATATGCTGCTGTTGTCAAATCGCACGAAGAGGATGGGGGTTATCGAGCTGACAGTGGCAAGTGAGGAGAGGGTGGAGATCTCAGGGGAACTGAAAAGAAACAAGTATATAACGCTGGAGATTGAGGGAAAAAGAAATGGCTGGGCGGTTGAGGTCTGGACAGCAGAGGTTGGCTGCCGGGGCTTCCTGGCTGCTTCCATGGCGGCCTTCCTCAAGGCAATTGGAATAGGAGGAGGAGAGAGAAGTAGAGCCCTGAGGAGAATTGGAGAAGCAGCAGAAAAAGCAAGCAAAGCCATATGGACCTGGAGCTGCATACCAGTATGGGGGGAAGGAGTGATTATCTGGTCTGGTGGCAATAGCTGCTGGCGGCGCCAGGCCGGGGGTACCACCGGAAGCCACCGAAACCCATACTCACTGAAGTAACCCGGCCTAGGACCAGAATCACTATCAGTCCATATCTGCCTTTGAAGAAACTGGGCCACCATGAGGGCATTAGGTTGGCCCAGGTAAGTTAGGTCAACTAACTTTATTATTTTTATATATATATATATTTATATATATACATATATGTATATATATATATATATATATATATATATATAGATAGAGAGAGAGAGAGAGAGAGAGAGAGAGAGAGAGAGGATTTTCTGAGTAGATCCTTCCGTAGGAGAGTGCTCAATACTTTTTGGTAGAGCAAATAAACAAAAATAAAAGGACAGGACAAAGACTTTCTATTGAAACTCCATTTATCACTACAGATCTGTTTCGAGGGGTGGTGAAACCATCCTCTCTCTTCAGGTGATTATAGAAGAATCCTATATACTATAGAATTCCTCTATAATCACCTGAAGAGAGAGGATGGTTTCACCACCCCTCGAAACAGATCTGTAGTGATAAATGGAGTTTCAGTAGAAAGTCTTTGTCCTGTCCTTTTATTTTTGTGTATATATATATATATATATATATATATATATATATATATATATATATATATATATATATATACACATACATACACAGTAGTATGAAAAAGTATCTGAACCTTTTGGAATTTCTCACATTTCTGCATAAAATCACCATCAAATGTGATCTGATCTTTGTCAAAATCACACAAGAAAAAAACAATGTCTGCTTTAACTAAAACCACCCAAACATTTATAGATTTTAATATTTTAATAATGAGGATAGCATAGTATATAGTTATATAGTGTTACCCTTGTGTTAAGATGTCATCACTGTGTTTACACTGTTTTGTGGACTTTTGTAACCCTAAGCAAATGTGAGGCGCTCCACCGAATTTAGGCGCTTGTCGCATGGACTACTTTTGAGAAAATGGCCAAAAAAGTAAAGATGGTCATTTTTAAATCGAAATTCAGATTTTTGCATAAAACCATTAAAACAAGTATTCAACTATCACTTACTAAAGTGAAATCGACTAAAACTCACTAAAAATGTCTTTTATTCCCATTTTCCTGATGAGTACCCTCATAAAACTAGATAAAAACAGTAGCAAACTTATCGGTTTTCTTTGCAATTATTCACAGAGTTCGGTACAAGACACACTATAATCCGGTCGTGAAGTTGTCTCTCCATTTTGGATACTGTTTCAGTGAATAAAATAAAGGTTATAAAGACGATATTAACATAAACAATGCAGGCTAAGTTGCTAAGGAAGTCTGAAACCTGATTGGTGAACTCGGTCACATGCTCACATTGCACATGCTCAGTGCGTTAACTTCCTGTTGACTTTCTGACTCTAGTATACCGCATGTGGAATTTACCTCCAACTTTCTCTTCAATGACAGTAAGTTTATTTATAAGATTGTGAATACACATAATTTCTGGAAAAGGAGAGTGAAATGTCATCTGTAATGTCTAGCAGCATTAGTATAGATGTTAAATTCCACGCTGGAATTCGGCTTTGAAGGAGATTCTCTCTCTCTCTCTCTCTCTCTCACACACACACACACACACACAGTGTGCGAACGGTTAAATGAGCAGCATCCAGATGAACTAGTGCAATTTGAATGGAAGAAAATACAGTATATGAAGTGACAAATCACCCACTGCTTACAGTCTGTATGTGTGTGTGATACCTCAGGTCTGCTGGAATATTAAGAAAGACATGATTCCATTGCAATTAATTAAAAGAAAATCCCATATGCTCAGTATTATGTACTTTAGAAACATAATTTTTTTTTGATAATTTGATTTGTGTGTAATCTTGTCTGGACTGGACATGCTGGATCGTGGGTTGTTTATTTTTATACGAAAATTGTTCAAGACCTGAAAAATATCTGAAACCTGAAAAAGCTTACTTGTATAAAGAGATCAGAGATTTTTGTTCTATGGTTATATTGTCCAGTTTTCTTAATTTCGGTGTGATTGTTTGATTAAAATGTCATGTCGGATTAAAATGAGGATGATTTCTCTTATCATCTCTTCATAAAACTCTTCCTAGACATGTTTTCTAAAAGTTTATATTGCTGAAGTGCATAAAAATGTTTGGTTGCTAAGGACTAATGATCTTGGAAGAAGTGCAATCTTTGTGCTCATTTTTCTCAAAGTCTTGAAATTTTTAGTTGAATCGTGACACAAGAAATGGAATAACTTGGTCAGTTTTCAAGCTATTGATAAACTTGTTGCTGCATTTTGCAGCTTTGGGCCTCCTCTACTTGACTGTGTAAAAATCTGTGTAAAAATGGACCCAAGAGACTACTTTTGGTGGAGTGGTTCACAAATATGGTTGGTCGGATGTGTAAGCTTACTAGCATGGGTGCAAGTCTCATACACAGAGATGAATTAATTATCTGCTCAGATCGGCACAATCTTTATATTTATTATCTTTTAGCAGAATCCTTAGAGTGTATACTTATTTTATATTAATATTCATTAGGATCTGTACTTGTTCTTTGTATGCATCTCTTGAATAAAGTTTACTTACTTACACAAAAGAAAGAGCGCTCCGCTTTGTTCTAAACGAGTTCAACGGCACCCTTGTGAAGTCCGTATAACCCACAGCAAGTACACTACTTTCGCATATACACTACTTTCGGTATTGAGCACTTCACATATTGTAAGCGTTGATTGACTGTTTTAAGCTTCATATAAAGTGACTCGGTATAAATAAGTGACTTATTTGAAATTAATATTGATATTATTTGATATTATTTTACAATGTTATGTTTTTGATATGTAATTGATTTAGGGGTGTTTTATGAAATACTGTAATGGTATTTATGGATGTATAGTACAGTATGAGTGTCATACGTCACTGAAACAACTTACGTTCACTTTCAACTTATGTTGGGCTGTCCGGAACCAATTAAAAACGTAAGTCGGGGAGCGTCTGTGTGTGTGTGTGTGTGTGTGTGTATATATATATATATATATATATATATATATATATATATATAATGTGTGTGTGTGTCTGTATTTGGAATATGCTTGGAATGATTGTTGCAGTCTGAATTTTTTTTTTATTCTTCCTCATGACTGATGCAAAGCGTTTAGATCTGCAGCTTGATGGCAAGATGTACCCTTGATAATTGGGAAGAAATTTATTTAATTTGACTGCTGCACTGCAGTCGATGAAATTAATTATGCTGCTGTTAAGTTAAATACATTACACTACTTCCACTGTGAGAACAATATTTAGCAGTGTGCTTAATCTTCATTTAAGGGGGGGAGGGGTATTCGATCATTTATTGAAAACATTTTCAGCATTAATGAATAGGCTACATTTTTGTTTGCTTGTTTCTTTTCTCTCTCTTTTTTGTTTCAATTGGAAGAATTCCAAGGCAACCACTCTCTATTGTTAAACAATTGTGTGGTGAGGCCTGATAATTAATTTATGATGAACACTTTCCTTGTCAATTATACAATTAATTAGTTATTGTCACTTCCACTGTGAATTGTTCTTGTACTGAGGATGAATTTTAATTGGTGCTTAAAAAATACATTTGACTACATTATGTACCCTGGGTTTATACTGGGACATAATGTCCATGACGTTCACGATTTGAAAGAATCATGATGAGCAGGGGGGGTAGGGGTGGGGGTGGGGTCCACGGGGTCAAATGATTTTTGTGCTGACCATGGCAAAAATTTGACTAATTTGTTGTAGAGCATGGGAAGCACTGCAGTGCGCAGTAGAGTTTAACAGACCTTAATAGAGTGTAAAAGACCTTGATACTCCATAGCGGGGGATCTTGATGAACTTGGCATCATGATTCCTTCAAGTTTCATCTCGTGGATGCAAGTTGCTTTCGTTTTATTCCCTGATCGTACTACAACCAATTCCTTTCTAGTGCCAATTTGCATCCTGTGGTTGTATGGTGGCATGTCTACTTCAAAACAGGAAGGTTCTGGGTTTGTGTCCCAGGCTTAACACAGGAGTATGTGTTGAGTTGGGATTCTTTCTTTCAGGCACTCTTTTTCCCGACCAAAAATATGCACATAAGGCAAATTAACTATTCCTAATTGGTATGCGTATAAGTGTGAATGGTTGTGTCGCGTGTGTGTGTGTGTGTGTGTATTTGCCCTTCTATAGACTGACATGCTGTTTATAGTATATCCTGCTTTTTCCCAGAGTCCACCTCTCCATGACTCCAAGCAGTTCGATAAATAAATAAAAGAATTTATAGTGAATTAATTCAGATTAACTGCACTTACTATATATTAAGACCCCTGGGCAAGGTCTTAACCACAAGTATGCCTCTGTGCACCAGCGTCCCATCCAGGAGGAGTTGAACTCCTAGTCGCTTCACAATATGGAAACTGGGGATAAGCACCGGCCTGATGAGCCACTATGGCTCGGGTGTAAAAAGCCCAGAGGACTTTACTTTTACCTTTGAAATGTACTTATTGAGCACAGTGGATTTTTTTCAATATGCAACCATGCAGCTATTCAGTGTGTACCCTGCCATCACTCAGAGTTGACTGAAATGGGTGCCAGCCTCCCTGTATTTAATTAAGACCATAGGGTTAGGCAGATTAGAAAATGAATGAATAAATTAATGATTATTAAAATATCCATACAAAATCTATTAGTAGGGGGTGTGATATGTGTGTGATAATTACACTTACTAGATTTAGCTAGGTATTTTGAAAAGGGTTGTGAGGGGGCAGAGAAGAAGAGAGGTTGTTATCTGCATGCACTTGAATTGTCAATTTAATGTATATTTTTGTTGAAATAAATAAAGTATATGAAGGCATCTTTCTTTACAACAAATTGATGTCAGTTTGTTGGTTTCTAGAAAGTTAGTATAGTATTAGTATTTTGATGGCAAACATTATTATTTCTGCTATTATTATTACTACTAATATTTTTTATTTCCTTTTTCGTCACCAAACATGACAGGCCGTATTTATGCTGTTGGAATATTTTATCTCAATATGAATGTATGCTTACAACAGAAAAAAATAAAATAAAATGAGGTTTACAGTTTAGGACCACAGTGCTTCAGCAATATGCTTCATGGCATAGCCTAAACTGCAGTATGTAATATCTATAAAGAGGAACATTATTGCAAGCCACTTGTGCAATAACCATGCCAATTAGCCAGTGTCAATTATGCAATATCAATGATTATTTTATGGCTTTACCCCAATCATTCATTTATTTCTCAAACTGCTTAATCCCCCTTTAGTCGTAAAGTGGGTATAGAAGAACATTACACAGTTTACACAGCTAGTTCCTGACATAGAGTAGACATAAAAGATCAACACAAAAATCTAAAAAAATAACATTTTTAAATTTATCATGTGTTTGTATGCAACAGTGTCCATAATTAAGCATTGCATTGAAACTTATTAAAATAATCATGACACACCTGACATCAACTACAACTATTCTGATTAAACCTTTAATTCAGCTTTGCTGACGTGAAAATCCTATGCCATTCCAAAATTGATGGCATGAAAACTGGTCTGATAGGGTGGCAAGAGGCCTACAACAGCCTTCAAGAATCTGCAGAAATTTCTGGCAAGAACTGGTCGTGTACTACATATGATAACAATCTTGTATATTGTTCCTATAAAAACCAAAGGACAGAACATCTAATGAAAATAAACAAATAAGTAAAACTCAGTTACATTTTGTAAAACCCTACATGAAGTCTTGGGGTTGCATTGCACAAGACTTAGTATAGCGCCTAGTGCTGTAGAGCAGCTTAGACTCCTCACTTCCAACTTCATCTGCAGCCGCCATCTAGTTCATTCCTTGAAAAGAAAGCCAAGTGCATAAGTCCTTCCTGATGGTACAAAGCTTCTGCTAAGTCAAGACTCTTACATTGCCTCCTCGAGGCACACCCTGGTAACTGGACACCTTACGGCCCCAGGCTAAATATGTGAGAGATCTCGGAGCAGGTTGAGCCCCAGAGGTGCAGTATGCAGGCCCATTGGGGTGTGGACATGTCCTGGTACTCACTAGTCAACCATCTGCTGCCTTGCAGATAAAGCCCTTGAGGTAAAGGCTAAGAGAAGTTCAACTCTGACTTACAACCCCCAGCTATGGGCAAATAGCATCACTGCCTTGTGGTCATCACTGGAGTGACAAAGGCTAAGGGAGACACCCCTTACAGAAAATCTGGAGTGAAGCCCCGAAGGCGGTTGGTCCCCGCGTAGCGTATCGGCTCACCCCTTCCGTTGGACATTACCAACTAGGCCGAGAAGGGGGATCTGTCAACTGGGCATCTCAGTTCCTCCACATTTTTACCCTGGCCTGTGCCCTGGAGAGGTCACTCTAATGCCGCCTTCTGCAGCAGCTCAACACGGAGAGATGCAGTTACTGGTTAAAAGTCCAGAGCTAATTGATATAAGCTCGGGCACCTAGGGCTATCTACCAGTGGTGGGAGGGATCACCAAGTCCCATTGGCCAGCAACCACCCACCTTTAGCTGGACAGCCCCCAGCCAGTAAGGTGCTGGCCCGCCACAGTCTGCTTACTTCAATGGTACTTGAAGTGTAGGCCAGAAGCTGAAGCATTGACTGTAAACACTGCACCAGGCGATAAAAAAGAAACCAAAGCAGCCAGTGCTGAATCTGGCAACCTGGAACATCAGAACAATGTGTCCTGGCCTCTCTGATGATCTCCAGCAAATCTACGATGCCAGAAAAACTGCCATCATTGACTGCTGAGGAGGTGCAACACTGACATTGCAGCACTGCAAGGGACGCGACTCCTGGGCAGTGGCAGCCTGAAGGAGAAGGACTATATGTACTTCTGGCAGGGACAGGAGCCTGACGAGCATCGCCTATATGGTGTTGGATTCGTTGTGCGAAACTCCTTTTTGTCCTTTGTTCATCCGCCATCCCCTGTCACTCCACGAGTCCTCTCTCTCCATCTCACAACCTCCTCTGGACCAGCTACCATCATTAGTGCCTTTGCTACAACACTTTGCACTCCAGTTGAAGTGAAGGATGCATTCTATGATGCGCTCAAAGCCAGGATCCAGCAGATCCCTGCCAAGGAACACCGGTTCCTGCTTGGCGACTTTAATACACAAATAGGGGCAGATCACGACTCCTGGCCCCGCTGCATTGGCCGCTTTGGCATTGGCAAGGTCAATGAGAACGGTCAACGCCTTCTTGAACTCTGCTCATTTCATGACCTCTGTCTGACCAACACATTCTTCTCCACTAAGTGCTGCCACTGAGTGTCCTGGAGACACCGAAGGTCTTGCCACTGGCATCAGATGGACTTCGTCATCAGCTGAACCAAGTGCTGGTCACACGCAGCTTCCACAGCGCTGACTGTGACACCGATCATTCCCTGGTCGCCACTAAGGTATGCCTCAAACGTGTCAACTGCTCCAAGCAGAAACCCGGGCCCCGCATCAACACAGCTATGACTGCAGTGCCTGAACTGCAGGAACACTATGCTGAAGCCATAAATGTAGCCCTGGCGGACTGCCCCACTGACTGTGCTACTGCAAGGTGGAACCACATGCGCGAGGCTATGTTTGAGATCGCCATAGGCACCTTTGGGAAGAAGGTGGGGAGAAGTGCAGATTGGTTTGAAGCAGGATCAGCTGAGATGGAGCCTGCCATTGCCACCAAATGTGCAGCCCTAATCATTCACAAGAAGGAGCCCTCTGTGCGAATGCTTGCTGCACTGCGCGCTGCAAGAAATAATGCACAAAAGATTGCAAGAGGTTGTGCCAACAACTACTGGCTTAACCTCTAGCACGACATACAGCTTTCTGCAGATCCTGGAAACGAGCACAAAATGTATGAAGGCATGAAGAAGGCTTTTGGTCCCAGTGCCATCAAGAGTGTCCCACTCAAATCAGCTGCAGGCAACATTTGTCAAGGATCATGGCAAACAAATGGAGAGATGGGCCTAGCAGTACCAAGAGCTCTACTCGAGCGACACCACCGTGTCGAACACAGTCCTTGAGAACATCCCTCCACTGTCTGTTATGGATAAGCTTGACGCTCCACCCACCACCGAGGAGCTCAACAAGGTGATAGACTCCATCTCAAGCGGCAAGACTCCAGGCAGTGACAACAGCCCGTCTGAAATTGTCAAAACCGCAAAGGAGAGCTCACTCTTGAAACACCTCCATGAGCTCCTACTGCAGTGTTGGAAGGAAAGGTCTGTTCCCCAAGACATGCCTGATGACAAAATCATTACCCTCTACAAGAACAAGGGGGAGCAAAGTGATTGCAACAACTATCGAGGCATCTGACTCCTAAGCATAGTTGGCAAAGCCTTTGCCCATGTCGTCAGCAGGCTCCAACTACTTGCCGAACATGTGTATCCAGAGGCACAGTGTGGATTCAGGGCAGCCAGGTCAACCATAGATATGGTCTTCACAATCCCTCTATTTGGCCTTCATCAACCTGACCAAGGCTTTTGACTTGGTCAGCAGGGATGGACTGTATGCCCAGCAAATTGGATGCCCCCCCCCAAGCTTTTGATTATGAGCAGGTCATTCCACCAGGACATGAATGACATTGTCCAGTTTGATGGATCATCCTCATACTCTTTTCCGATCAAGAACAGTGTGAAGCAGGGTTGTGTCCTCGCTCCAACCATTTTTGGCATCTTTTTCTCCCAGCTTCTGTGCTACGCCTTCCGGAACGCTAAAGATGGCATCTTGCTCCATGCCAGGAATGACAGAGGCCTCTTTAACCTGGCATGTCTCAGAGCAAAGATCAAGGTGCGGAGCGTTCTCATCAGGGATCTGCTCTTTGCTGATGATGCTGGTCTTGTTGCCCACATCGAGGAAGTGCTCTACCGTCTCATCAACTGCTTTGCTGTTGCCTGCTCTGAGTTTGGCTTCACCATCAGCCTTAATAAGACTGAGGTCATGGGCCAGGATGTCAGCAGTTTTCCTAGTATCAACAGCGGTGACCACACCCTTGAGGTGGTGGAAAAGTTCACCTACCTCAGATCGATCATCTCCAGCAACCTCTCTTGAGATGCCGAACTGAACGCCCGTATCGGCAAGGCATCAACAGTGATGGCCGGTCTACTACTGCCAGGGACGCCGGCTGAACACCTTCCACCAACGCTGCCTTCGCAGACTACTGGGCATCACTTGGCAGGACCAACATCGACGTCCTGGCCAGAGCAGATGTACTCAGTATGTTTGCCATCCTGAGATGTTTGCGATGGCTTGGCCACATCACCCGAATAGATGATGGCCGCATTCCCAAAGACTGACTGTATGGGGAGCTGGTTACTGGAACCCAGGTCAAAAGGATGCCCAGCTCTCAGGTTCAAGGATAAGTGCGACCTGAAGGCTGGAGGCTTCAACCCTTCCGACCTGGGGTCAGCTGCCTCCGACCGCTCCGACTGGCGGACCACCACCCAGGATGTCATTAGGACAGCAGAAGAGAGAAGAGACATCCACTGGGGGAGAAGAGACTCCAGAGTCAGCGGAGACTGGCTCCACCCCCACCACACTACAAGGACTTCATCTGCAGCGGCAGGATCTTCAGATCCCGGATCGGCCTCTACAGCCATGCCCGAGGCTGCAGCTCCCTGACCAAAGACCCATGGTACAACCCCCCCCCATGATCTTTTGAGATCGACGGGGCCAACAATGTCATGAAGCCTTCCAAAAATATGAGGAAATGTGGGTTGAACTTTTTGGCCATAATTTAAAAAAAAAAACAACAACAAAAGTTTGAATAAAACAATATTGTACATCACCAAAAGAAAACCATTCCCATAGTGATACATGGTGGTGGCACTATCATACTTTGGGACTGCTTTAATTCATTTGGAATTGGGGCTTACGGCAGTGTGGATAAACAATTCTGCATGTAAGTAAATTTTAGCTTAAACCTTTCATGGCTCTGCTGACAGGCTGTCAAATATAATAACTTTACCTTTCAGCAAGACAATGACCCAAAGCATACCTGCAAATTAACAAAGTAATGGCATTACCAGAAACAGATTAAAGGTTTGGAATGGATTAGCCAGAGCACACACCTGAATCAATTTAAAAATATAGCTACAATGACCTGCAAAGGGACATTTTTGCAGAATGAGTGTTCAAAAAAGGCAAGATCTTCCATGTTAATAGACTTTCTAAAAAGACTAAATGTCATCACTATTTATTTGCATAAACAGAATTTAATGGACAACATCAACAGCGGTAACTTTCATGCACAGGGTTCACTAACATTATGCTGGTTTAACTGGTTTTCATGTTAACTGGTGACATTGTCTTCCAGATGTTTACACTCCATCCATTTCACCGGCACTTACTATACTTCTGTTTGACTTCTTCTGCAGATTCGTCTCCATGACTACTCTCATTCAGAGTGAAATCTTTTGCTCTATTTTGCTGTTCAATAAAGTGAAACATATGTTATGTCTCTGAAAAACAAATACAATGAAAACAATAACTAAATTTAAAAACTTGCATATAATTACAATAATTACAATACTGAATTTGGCCTCTCGAAATTGTGCCACTGAAAAACAGACTTATGAGGTTTTGAATTCATACACACACACACAAAACAGTTCTAGTAATTCAGAAGCTTTTAAATTTTAAAATCTGATGAGACTGTGTTTGGTCAATGTTGCAAGGTATGTGACAGCGGTAGTCATCAATGGACAACCTGTGATTTTAGTACTCGGTTCTTTTGTTTGTTTATTTATTATTTACTTTTTTTTTACTGGATTTTATGAACAAAAAAGGCCACTATCTGGAGATGTCCCATTAAATTAGACAAATTCTTCACAAGTATAGTGATTGCTATCTACCTCCACTTTAGCAATCTCTTTTTAATTACTATTGTTGCAGCAATTATACATTTTTAAGCTTGATTTAAAGAAAATTACTATTTTTATTATGACCTATTTCATTTTTCTCTAAAAGGTTTAATTCATGTTCACTTTCATGGCAGATGTAAACATTGACTGTCAATATAAATCAACCTAACTACACTTGGATGAAAACAAAGCTTTAGGATAACCCAATGTCTAGGCTGTCCTTAATCTAAAAAAAACGAAGAACTCTACACATTTAATATACTATGTGTGTATGAATTATTTTTTCCTGGTGGCACTGAGATTACTCCCTTGTTTTAATTCCTCTGGTTAATGCAGCAAATAAATGATAAAAACATTTTGTCACAATGACACGTGTTCCCACAACCCTAAATCGAGAGGTCCCCCCCAAAAAAAACCAAACAAACAAAAAAAAACATCGCCAAAACATAACTGTGTCTTCCCAAGATCATCGGAATCACAATAGACAATACCTCTCTTTTGGTCACATTAAAAATATAAAAAAGTCCTGAAATTATTTTTCTTCATCTAATTGTTTTTTTTTAAATCACAAAAATCGGTCTTTTTACATTAGTACGAAGTACTCCCTCCTCCTAAACATTCATTCATTCACTTTCTATAACCCTTTAATCCTAATTATGGTCACGGGGAGGCTAGAGTCCAACCCAGCCAACTCCGGGTGAGGGCAGAGTACACCCTGGACAGCTCGCCAGACCATCGCAGGGCACAAACATGCTGCTGGCTATGCAGCCTACTCTTGTCAAAAGTCAGCAACAGTTCTTTTACATGCCTCACACGATAGATATTGAGAGACATGGCCGGCCTTTGATAACCCAGTTAGCTGTACTTGGGGGTTTGGGGGGTGACAACCGTTGAGAGTGGGGCTTGAACTCCAACCTTAGGACCAGTGATCCAGCACCTTTACCACGAGGCCACCACTGCCCCCTCAGAAAAGTGTAGATTTTTAATGTTGATCAACAGTAATGTCTATACATTCATTTTTATACATACTTTGTATTTATTTATTTATTTATTTATTTACGTTTTAATTCTTATATGTATGTTTTAATATGTTACAATATGTTATTTTTCATACTCAAAATAAGCATCCATTCAAACATGTACAGGGCTGCTACATGTAAATGTATTTGTATCTTTACATATTTCTGATACTTTATTTATTTATTCATTTTCATGCATGAACTGAAATAAGGTATTTGCAACATAAATACTGGAATATGTTTTGCATTATAAAAAGGGGGGTTTGGAGCTTGGTACTAGTATAACAATACTGGAATCCATATAAAATCCAGACTGAAAACTTTCGAATGATCTTTGTAGTCATTTGCAGAATCACCTATACAATTTATTCAATTTTCAACAACACAACCAAGTATCAGACACAAGTACTGAAAGGTTTGCAAAGTATCATCATGGAAACAGAATATCCAGTTCCAGTCCCTTTGTGGCATAAACCAGAACAGCCAGGTCTAAACGCCATCATTTAACTCACACGCTCTACATAACAGAAGATTACAGTTATAAAACAAACAATGAAATGTGGTGAAGTCGGGTATGTAAAAAATAATACATTTCTTGGAGCTGAATTCTGTTATTTCTCTTTGTTTCTTCCTCAGCTGTGGGATTTTCAAGTTGCTTTTAACTGCATTATGTTCTGTTTATCTTTTCCCCTCTCTATATGTAAAATCTTCAGACACATGCATGGTCTGTCTAACCTGATAAAGTAAAGCTTCTAATTACATAATTAGTGGCATACTAAACGAACTTAACTAGGACCAAGTGGACCACTTAACTAGGACCAAACAACTGCATGACTCTCTCTCTCTCTCTCTCTCTCTCTCTCTGTGTGTGTGTGTGTGTGTGTGTGTGTGTGTGTGTGTGTGTGTGTGTGTGTGTGTGTGTGTGTGTGTGCAAACATGATGTGTCTGTGGTTTGGCTTTAAAGAGCTCTTGCATCAACTATAAAATTAATATCGATAAAATCAGCGAGTTCTAAATTCTTGTTGAGAGCCAAAATCTGTACATTATTGATTAAAATGTGGGACTATTAGAGCACACATTGCACACTTTATGCAGCATGCTTTATTTACTGAGCTTTAATGTAATATGTCCATGGGGATTTTTAATTTAAATGAAACAGATTTGTGCATTGTCCTCTCTAAAGTCAGTGAAACAGATATGAAATGTGCATTTGCTGTGTCTGTTGTGAAAAGCAGTTTGAGTAGTAAGTATACTAACACCAGAACAACCAATTGATCCAATATTTCTATCATAGAATATGTCGGTTATACCTCACTTCCAGGTATAACACAATATCGATTACAATACAAAGTATAATGATTGGAAGGCTAATTACTGCAAGGTTGAATGGACAAGTCAGGCACCCATGTCTTCTTCTTCTTCTTTTACTTTCGGCTGCTCCCTTCAGGGGTCGCCACAGCAAATCATCCGCCTCCATCTCACCCTGTCCTCTGCATCTTCTTTTCTGACTCCAACGACATTCATGTCTTCCTTCACCACATCCATAAATCTCTTCTTTGGTCTTCCTCGAGGCCTTCTGCCTGGTAGTTCCAACCTCAGCATCCTACTGCCAATATACTCACTATCCCTCCTCTGGACATGTCCAAACCATCTCAATCTAGCCTTTCTGACTTTGTCTCCAAAACATCTTACATGGGCTGTCCCGCTGATATACTCATTTCTGATCCTATCCATCCTCGTTACTCCCAGAGAGAACCTCAACATTTTCATCTCTGCTACCTCCAGCTCTGCCTCCTGCCTTTTCCTCAGCGCCACTGTTTCTAAGCCATACAACATCGCTGGCCTCACCACCGTCTTGTACACTTTTCCCTTCATTTTTGCTGGCACTCTCCTATCGCACATCACACCGGACACTTTTCTCCAACCATTCCAGCCTGCCTGCACATGCTTCTTCACCTCTTTTCCACACTCTCCATTGCTCTGGATTGTTGAGCCTAAGTACGTAAAATCCTCCACCTTCGTTATCTCTGCTCCCTGTAACATCACTGTTCCTCCTGGGTCCTTCTCATTCACACACATGTATTCTGATTTTCTGAGGCTAACCTTCATTCCTCTCCTTTCCAGGGCATACCTCCACCTCTCTAGATACTTCTCTGCCACTCCAGACTTCCTCATGCAATACCACAGTTCTTCTCTTGGCACCCTGTCATATGCTTTTTTCAGATCCACAAAGGCACAATGCAGTTCCCTCTGACCTTCTCTGTACTTCTCTATTAACATCCTCAAAGCAAACATTGCATCTGTGGTGCTCTTGGCATGAAACCAAACTGTTGTTCACAAATGCTGACCTCTGCCCTTAGTCTAGCTTCCACTATTCTTTCCCATAACTTCATCGTATGGCTCATTAACTTTATCCCTCTGTAGTTGCCGCAACTCTGCACGTCTCCCTTGTTCTTAAAAATGGGCACCAGCACACTTCTCCTCCAGTCCTCCGGCATCTGTTCACTCTCTAGAACCTTGTTGAATGTTCTTGTCAGAAAATCTACTGCTACCTTTCCTAGACACTTCCATACCTCCACAGGTATATCATCAGGACCAACTGCCTTTCCATTCTTCATCCTCTTCAATGCTCTTCTCACTTCACCCTTACTGATCTTTGCTACATCCTGCTCCTCAATGGTCACCTCTTCTACTGTTTTTTTCTCTCTCATTTTCCTCATTCATCAGCACTTCAAAGTACTCTTTCCATCTTCCCAGCACACTTCTGTCATCATTCAATACATTTCACTCTCTGTCCTTTATCACTCTTACTTGCTGCACGTCCTTCCCATCTATTTCTCTGGGCCAACCTGTATAGATCATTTTCTCCCTCTTTACTGTCCAACCTATCATACAAGTCATCATACGCCCTCTGTTTGGCCTTAGCCACTGCTACCTTCGCCTTACGCTGTGTCTCCCTGTACTCCTGTTTACTCTCTTCGGTCCTCTCTATGTCCCACTTTTTCTTAGCTAACCTTTTCCTTTGTACACACTCCTGCACTTCCTCATTCCACCACCAAGTCTCCTTATCTACTTTCCTTCCAGAGGACACACCAAGTACTCTCCTACCTGTGTCCCTGATCACATTTACTGTGGTTGTCCAGTCATTTGGAAGCACTTCCTGACCACCCAAAGCCTGTTTCAACTCCTCCTTGAAGACAACACGACACTCTTCCTTTTTCAACTTCCACCACTTTGTCTTCTGCTCTGCCTTTGCCTTCTTCACCTTCCTCACCATCAGCGTCATCCTGCATACCACCATCCTATGCTGTTTGGCAACACTCTCACCCGCTACTACTTTGCAGTCACTGACTTCCTTCAAATTACATCGCCTACACAAGATGTAGTCTACCTGTGTGCTCCTACCTCCACTTTTATAAGTCACCCTATGCTTCTGTTTCTTCTGGAAGAAAGTATTCACCACAGCCATTTCCATCCTTTTTGCAAAATCGATCAACATCTGTCCTTCTGCGTTCCTGTCCTGGATACCAAACCTGCCCATCGCTTCCTCGTCCCCTCTGTTGCCTGCACCAACATGTCCACTGAAGTCTGCACCAATGACCACTCTTTCACCTCTGGGGGTACTCTGCATCACTTCATCTAAGTCACACCAGAATCTCTCCTTCTCTTCTAGCTCACATCCTGCCTGTGTGGCATAAGCACTAACAACGTTGACCATCACACCTTCAATTTCTAACTTGAGACTCATCGCTCTGTCTGACACTCTTTTCACTTCTAGAACATTCCTGACAAACTCCTCCTTCAAGATGACTTCGACTCCATTTCTCTTCCCATCCACACCATGAAAAAACGGCTTAAACCCTGCTCCTAAGCTTTTAGCTTTGCTACCTTTCCACCTGGTCTCCTGAACACACAGTATGTCCACCTACCTCCTCTGCATCATGTCAGCCAGCTCTCTACCTTTTCTTTGCATAGTTCCAACATTCAAAGTCCCTACTCTCAGTCCTAGACTCATGCCTTTCCTCTTCTCTCTCTACCTACGGACACGCCTCCCGCCTCTCCTTCCTCGACGTCTTCGACCAACAGTAGTCCAATTTCCATCAGCACCCTGTTGATTGACGGCACTGATGGCGGTCGTTGTTAACCCGGGCCTCGACCGATCCGGTATGGGGGTAATACTTCTGATTTGCATCATAAAAGTTTGGCATTGGTTTTACGTCGGATGCCCTTCCTGACACAACCCTCTGCATTTCTCCGGGCTTGGGATCGGCATAAGGGGGAGAGACACTGGTTAGTGCCCCCCGCCTCATGGCTGCATTCAGGCTCCCATGTCTGTGGACTAAAAATACCATAATATTTAACAGTTTCACGAGTAGCTCGATATTCATAATGAGATTGCAAAGACAATGAAAATGGCCATGAAATATCCAGCACAATTTTGACCAGCATTTTCAGTATACTTAAAAAAGTGTATGCTGTGAGCAGACCCCTCCCCCCAACATATGGTTTGTACGCTTGTGAAAATGTTAAAAATGCTGAAAGACCCCGAAATGCTAATATCCACTCTATAACTTTTCAAATAGTGTGCAGAAAAGAGGTCAACAGATATTAGTCAAAATAAAGCAATTCAACAATCACTTATCAGAGGAGAATATGGTGTAGAGACCAAGAGGTTGCTGAGGATCAGATTTGAACACCCAAATGTCAGTCTTATTTAACTTACAATGTGTATAAAAGGGAAGAATTTCTTTCAAAATATTCACATTTTGTTGTTTGGCAACTTGAAATTAACACATTGGTTTTCTAACTGTATTTACTATATGCATCTCAAAGTAGTGGTGAGAGATATGCCAAACGCTAATAAACAAACAGAGAGCTTCCTCATTACATACCAAGCATGTTGGCTTCCAACTTTAATCAAATGTAATCATTCTGATAAGGGCAGAATCTACTTTTGAGAATCCAGATTTGTGAGACCATTCCCATGCTTGGGAGTCAAACTAAAAACAAGCAGTCTATGCATCTAACTATGAATGTCAAGACTTGGCCCAAATAACACAGTAATAGAGTTGTCCACAGACTGTCCCTGCACACTAGGTGAGAGAGGAATTTGTGCGTTGGTCAAGCAGACTACCAGGAGGGTTGTGGCAACTTCAAAACAATTACAAGAATCACTGGCAAATAATGAATAAATAATGAAGGCAACCACCTATTAAATTGATTTTCTCTAATTGAAGACATAGAACCCATATCTACCAGAAAGGAAAATTAATTGCCATTAACATTCATCATTAACATAATTCAGCCAATGCAGCTGTAAAAACGGGGGGCACAAGCCAGTGTTCATCCTCACGCCGGTCCCTAGCCCTGTTAAATGCAGAGGGTTGTGTCATTTGCCAACTTTGCTATGCGACTCATCAATGAGAATGTCAAACCTGATTGGTCAAGACCCTGGTTAACAAAGACCTCCATCAGTGCTAATAACCATCAGGGTGCTGGTGGAAATTGGATGACTGTTGGTCAAAAAAGGAGAGGCGGGAGGTGTGTCCGTAGGTGGAGAGAGAAGAGGAAAGGCATGAATCTAGGACTGAGAGTAGGGACTTTGAATTTTGGAACTATGACAGGAAAAGGTAGAGGGCTGGCTGACACGATGCAGATGAGGAAGGTGGACATACTGTGTGTTCAGGAGACCAGGTGGAAAGGTAGCAAGGCTAGAAGCTTAGGAGCAGGGTTTAAGCTGTTTTTTCATGGTGTGGATGGGAAGAGAAATGGAGTAGGAGTCATCTTGAAGGAGGAGTTTGTCAAGAATGTTCTAGAAGTGAAAAGAGTGTCAGACAGAGTGATGAGTCTCAAGTTAGAAATTGAAGGTGTGATGTTCAAAGTTGTTAGTGCTTATGCCCCACAGGCAGGATGTGAGCTAGAAGAGAAGGAGAGATTCTGGAGTGAGTTAGATGAAGTGATGCAGAATACCCCCAGAAGTGTAAGAGTGGTCATTGGTGCAGACTTTAATGGACATGTTGGTGCAGGCAAAACAGGGGACAAGGAAGTGATGGGCAGGTTTGGTATCCAGGACAGGCACACAGAAGGACAGATGTTGATAGATTTTGGGAAAAGGATGGAAGTAGCTGTGGTGAATACTTTCTTGAAGAGAAAAAAAAGAGACAAAAGCATAGGCTGACTTATAAAAGTGAATGTAGGAGCACACATATAGACTACATCTCGTGTAGGCAATGTAATTTGAAGGAAGTCAGTGACCGCAAAATAGTAGTGGGTGAGAGTGTTGCCAAACAGCATAGAATGGTGGTGTGCAGGATGAAGATGATGATAAGGAAGGTGAAGAAGGCAAAGGCAGAGCAGAAAACAAAGTGGTGGAAGTTGAAAAAGGAAGATGGTCGTGTTGTCTTCAAGGAGGAGTTGAAACAGGCTTTGGGTGGTCAGGAAGTGCTTCCAGATGACTGGAAAACTAGAGCTAATGTGATCAGGGAGACAGGTAGAAGAGTACTCGGTGTGTCCTCTGAAAGGAGAATAGATAAGGAGACTTGGTGGTGGAATAGAGGAAGTTCAGGAGTGCGTACAAAAGAAGAGGTTAGCTAAGAAGTATGACAATGAGAGGATCGAAGAGAGTAAACCGGAGTACAGGGAGACACAGCGTAAAGCAAAGGTGGTGGTGTCAAAAGCCAAACAGAGAGCGTATGATGACCTTTATGATAGGTTGGACAGTAAAGAGGGAGAAAATGATTTATACAGGTTGGCACAGCAGACAACACAAGATGGGAAGAACGTGCAGCTACTTAGAGTGATTAAGGACAGAGTGAGAACTGATTACAGAAGTGTGCTGGGAAGATGGAAAGAGTACTTTGAAGAGATGATGAAAGTGGAAAATTAGAGAGAAAAAGTAGAAGAGTTGACTGTTGAGGGCCAGGAAGTAGCAAAGATTTGTAAGGGTGGAGTGAGGAGGGCATTGAAGAGTATGAAGAATGGAAAGGAAAGTTGGTCCTGATGATATACCTGGGGAGGTATGGAAGTGTCTAGGAGACGTAGCAGTAGATTTTCTGACAAGAACATTCAACAAGGTCTTAGATAGTGAAGGGATGACCTGGTGGCCATTTTTAAGAACAAGGGCGACGTGCAGAGTTGTGGCAACTACAAAGGGATAAAGTTGATGAGCCATACGATGACGTTATGGGAAAGAATAGTGGAAGCTAGACTAAGGGCAGAGGTCAGCATTTGTGAACAACAGTTTGGTTTCTAGTGGTATAGGGCGCTGGATCGCTAATCCAAAGGTTGGGGGTTCGAGTCCCACTCTCCACAAGGTTGTCACTGCCCCCCCCCCAGTGCAGCTAACTGGGTTATCAAAGGCGGGCCATGTCTCTCACTGTCTATGGTGAGAGGCATGTAAAAGAACCATTGCTGACTTTCGTAAAGAGTAGGCTGCAAAGTCGTCAGCATGTTTCTGTCCCTTGCTAAAAAGGGTTGTGACAGGAAGGGCATCCGACGTAAAAACCTCTGCCAAATCCAACGTGCGAATCAGATGATTCGCTGTGGCGACTCCCGAGTAAAAAAAAAAAGGGGGGGGGGGAGCCGAAAGGAAGACAGTTTGGTTTCATGCCAAGAAAGAGCACCACAGATGCCGTTTGCTTTGAGAATGTTCATAGAGAAGTACAGAGACGGTCAGAGGGAGCTGCATTGTGCCTTTGTGGATCTGGAGAAGGCATATGACAGGGTGCCAAGAGAGTAAGAGTAGAAGATGCAGAGGATCGGGTGAGTTGGAGGCAGATGATTCGCTGTGGCAACCTGAATGGAATAGAAAGGAAACGAAGAAGAAGACTGGCATATAATTATGATTGTGTGCAGGTGACAACAAAATGTGTCACAAATTTGGCTTGTGTGGGAAGGACTGTGGCACTTGTGAAGATAGAAGCAAAAAATAAATGGGACAAAATACTAGTTCACTTTCCAGCATACTCAGGGTTGACCTGGTTATCAGTGGCTGAAGGAGAAATCAGTGAATGTACATGCATGGCCTAGTCAGAGCTCTGACTTAAACTCTACTGGAAATTTCTGGAATGGTTTGAAGATTGAACAGCATTTCAGTTCATTACAGACACCCCCCCCCCCCCCACTCTCTCTCTCACACACACACACACACACACACACACACACACACACACACACACACCTGCACACCTAGGGGCAATTTGGAATAGCCATTTAGCCTAATATCCATGTCTTTGGACTGTGAGTGGAAACCAGAGCACCTGGAGAAACAAATGCAAGCAAATAACGAGAACATTTAAAATACAGAAATACTAATGTGTGGCACAGGGCTCGGACCCAGGAACTTCTTGCTGAGGGCAAAAATGCTAACCACTAGGTGACATGCCACCCTATATCAATGATTTTAGTTTATAATATTTTGTATTTGTTTTTATGAATAATTGTTATTATAAATTCAACTTCATATTAATTAGTAGCATTGAGTAAATTCAACTGTGAAAAAATTATTCTGTCATGCCTTTTATTAGGGTCATATGGAGGATAGATCCCATCAAAGCCCAACCCCTCGTATAGGCAGGGTGCACCTTGAACAACTAACCAGAACACTGTAGAGCCCACACACACACACACACACACACACACACACACACACCATTTAATTCAATGTGCAAGTCTTTGAACTGTGCAAAGAAACCAGAGCAACCAAAGGAAAATCATGCATGTACAGGGAAAATATGCAAACTCAACACAGAAATGCCCTTGCTGGGCCTGGAGCTCGAGCTCAGGACCTTCATGCTGTGAGACAAAATTGCTAACCACTACGACACGATGCTGCCACTGAGTATTTTTCATTTCAGGCTGAAGCATAAAATGCGAATATTTTGAAGGGGGTGACTCTTTTCTATACCCACTGTTTGTAACAGTAATAATGACCTATGCCATGGCCACACTATGCAAAAGTAAATACATCATATGGCAAACATGAGTTGTTCGGTTTATTAAAGATATATTAAATAATATTCGATATTAAATAATTTCGATATAAAGATACCTATATTCTGTGCATAGAACATCACAATATGAATGAAATGTCATGAAATATAAAAATGTCAGTAAGTCCAGTGCAGCTTGTTGAATCTCCTACTAAAAATGTTGGCACTTTCTATTGCATGTAGGGAAGAAGCAGGTCAGTACTAATTAGCCAGTGTCATCATCTGACATTCTAATCACATGGTTAGAGTAATTACCCTAGTTAAAAGATTTCTCTGCAAATCATTGTGACTTGACATGGATAGGGGTCTAAAGAGAGGCTCTTTAAATACATTTGGATGTTTCATCAACTGGAGGTTTTTTGTTTTTTTTTTTTTCCCTCTGCTCCTGAGGGCATTGTTATTTGAGGATACATGAGTGAGATCTACTCAATAAAAGTTCCTGTCTTAGTTTCATTACAAAGGTTACTAACTCCTTGTTAGTATTATTTTCTTTTTATTTTAGCGCATAATTCTTAATGGTTAAGTGTGGTTTAGGTTACTAGACTGGGATGGACAAGTCAAAAGCATTCTATGCCTGGTAAAGCTTAGATTTTATTCACTGTTATGCTGGAAAATTAAGCCAAGTCCTAGTTGTAGATTGTTGGAGGATACATGGGGATTTTTAATTTAAAACCTCCTGATACCTGTGTAGTGATGTGGGCTCACTTGCTTGGGTAAACTGAGGAGTTACTGTGCAGTGTCAGAATTAAGGAAACCCCGACTTAGGTTTTGAATTGGTTCTGGATGGCCGAACGCAAGTTGAAAGTGAACATAAGTTGTTATAGTGACGTATGACGCTCAAATTCTATTATACATCCATAAATACCATTACCGTATCTCATAAAACACCCCTAAATCAATGATTATAAACTTAACATTGTAAATAAATATCAAATAATATCAACATTAATTTCAAATGAGTCACTTATTTATACCAAGTCACTTTACATGAATCTTAAAACAGTCAATCAACGCTTACACTATGTGAGGCGCTCAAAACCGAAAGTAGTGTACTTGCGAAAGTAGTGTACTTGCAGTGGGTTATACGGACTTCTGGTCTTTTAAGTGAGCAAGGGTGCCATTAAACTCATTTAGAACACAACCTGCACTGATGTGAATCACCAGCAAAGCTGAGAGTTCTCTTTTCATTCATTTTACAACTCTCTTTGCATAAATGAGTATGCATGGTAGATTCGAGCAGATAGATTTGAGCCGATCCGAGCAGATAGTTAATTCATCACTGTATCTGAGACTTGCACCCATGCTAGTAGGCTTATGCTTCTGACCAACCATATTTGCTTGAGGGTGGGGTGAGGGTTACAAAAGTCCGCAAAACAGTGTACACGCAAAGATCACAGAGACGACGTCTTAACACAAGGGTAACATGCTATATATATATATATATATATATATATATATATATATATACATATATATATATATATATATATAAATAATAAAAATAAAAGGACAGGACAAAGACTTTCTATTGAAACTCCATTTATCACTACATATCTGTTTCGAGGGGTGGTGAAACCATAGAAGAATCTATAATAAATTCTATAATCACCTGAAGAGAGAGGATGGTTTCAACACCCTTCGAAACAGATCTGTAGTCATAAATGGAGTTTCAATAGAAAGTCTTTGTCCTGTCCTTTTATTTTTATAGTTATTTGCTGTACCAAAAAGTATCTCCTACGGAAGGATCTGCTCAGAAAATCATATATATATATATATATAAAAACTGACCTGGGAAGAAGGGGGGGCATGTTCAGTCTGTTGTTTGTAAACAATGGGTGCAGCGTCATTACCTCAGCGTACTACGTAGCTGCATCTAAACTCAAATTTTGATTTTTTTTTTTTTTTTTTTTTTTGAAGAAAAAAAAAACAACAACAACATGAAATCGAAAAAACGGATGAACGTAAGTCGGGGAGCATCTGTAAATATAAAGCAACAAACTATATGCTATTATTACGACAAACTCTAAGACCAATATTACAGACAAAAACTTATAATTTGCCATTGAAGGTTAAACAGAATACTGTGCAATGTTTTTTTAATGAAAAACGGAATATGGCCTTCTTTTTTTCATAAAGCATTGTGAAACAACCCTCTGCATTTATCCGTGCTTTGGACTGGCGTGAGGATGAAGACCGGTTTGTGAACCCCCTCACGGCTGAATTATGTCAATCTTATTCTTCTTCTTTTCCTTTTGGCTGTTCCCTTCAGGGGTCGCCACAGCAAATCACCTGCCTCCATCTCACTCTGTCCTCTACATCTTCTACTCTTACGCCAATGACCTTCATGTCTTTCTTCACCACATCCATAAATCTTCTCTTTGGTCTTCCTCTAGGCCTTCTGCCTGGTATTTCCAACCTCAGCATCCTACTGCCAATATATTCACTATCACTATCACTGCCAATATATTCCTCTGTACATGTCCAAACCATCTCAATCTAACCTCTCTGACTTTGTCTCCAAAACATCTTACATGGGCTTTCTCTCTGAGGTATTCATTTCTGATCCTATCCATCCTAGTTACTCCCAGAGAGAACCTCAACATTTTCATATCCCTTACCTCCAGCTCTGCCTCCTGTCTTTTCCTCATCACCACTGTTTGTAAACCATACAACATTGCTGAACTGAACACCGTCTTGTACACTTTTCCTTTCATTCTTGCTGATACTCTCCTATCGCACATCACACCAAACACCTTTCTCCAACCATTCCAACCTGCCTGCACACATTTCTTCACCTCTTTTCCACACTCTCCATTGCTCTGGATTGTTGAAATCTTCCGCCTTCCTAATCTCTGCTCCTTGTGACATCACCGTTCCTCCTGGGGCCTTCTCATTCACACACATGTATTCTGATTTACTGAGGCTAACCTTCATTCCTCTCCATTCCAGGGTATATCTCCAACTCTCTAGATTTTCCTTCACTTGTTCTCTTCTCTCACTACAAATCACAATGTCATCTGCAAACATCATAGTCCATGGAGATTCTTGTCTAACCTCGTCTTTCAGCCTGTCCATCACCATAGCAAACAAGAAGGGGCTCAGAGCTGATCCTTGATGCAGTCCCACCTCCACCTTGAATTCTTCGGTCACGCCGACAGCACACCTCACCACTGTCTTACATCTCTCATACATATCCTGCACCACTCTAACATACTTCTCTGCCACTCCAGACTTCCTCATACAATACCACAGTTCTTCTCTTGGCAGCCTGTCATATGCTTTCTCCAGATCCACGAAGGCACAATGCAGCTCCGACCTCTGACCTTCTCTGTACTTCTCTATTAGCATCTTCAAAGTAAACACTGCATCTGTGGTGCTCTTTCTTGGCATGAAACCAAACTGTTGTTCACAAATGCTGACCTCTGCCCTTAGACTCGCTTCCCCCATTCTTTCCCATAACTTCATCGTATGGCTTTGCAACTTTTTCCCTCTGTAATTACCACAACTCTGCACGTCTCCCTTGTTCTTAAAAATGGGCACCAGCACACTTCTCCATTCTTCTGGCACCTGCTCACGCTCTGAGACCTTGTTGAATGTTCTTGTCAGGAAATCTACTGCAACCTCTCCTAGACACTTCCATACCTCCACAGCTATATCATCAGGACCAACTGCCTTTCCATTCTTCATCCTCTTCAGTCTCTTCCTTACTACATCCTTACTAATCTTTGCTACTTCCTGCTCCTCAATGCTCACCTCTACTCCTCTTTTCTCTCTCATTTTCCTCATTCATCAGCTCTTCAAAGTACTCTATCCATGTTCCCAGCACACCTCAGTCATCAGTCAATACATTTCCCTCGGTCCTTTACCAATCTAACTTGCTGCACGTCCTTCCTCTCTCTATCTCTCTGCTGTGCCAACCTGTATAGATAATTTTCTCCCTCCTTACTGTCCAATCTATCATACAAGTCATCATACAGCCTCTGTTTGGCCTTTGACACCACTACTTTTGCCTTACGCTGTGTCTCCCTGTACTCTTGTTTACTCTGTTCGGTCCTCTCAATGTCCCATTTCTTCTTAGCTAACCTCTTCTTTTGTACACACTCCTGCACTTCCTCATTCTACCACCAAGTCTCCTTATCTACTTTCCTTCCAGAGGACACACTAAGTACTCTCCTACCTGTCTCCCTGCTCACATTTGCTGTGGTTCTCCAGTCATCTGGAAGTACTTCCTGACCACCCAAAGCCTGTTTCAACTCCTCCTTGAAGACAACACGACACTCTTCCTTTTTCAGCTTCCACCACTTTGCCTTCTGTTCTGCCTTTGCCTTCTTCACCTTCCTCACCATCAGTGTCATCCTGCACACCACCATCCTATGCTGTTTGGTAAAATTCTCACCCACGACTACTTTGCAGTCACTGACCTCTTTTCAAATTACATCGCCTACACGAGATGTAGTCTACCTGTGTGCTCTTACCTCTGCCTTTATAAGTCAGCCTATGCTCCTCTCTATTCTGAAAGAAAGTATTTACTACAGCCATGTGCAAAATCTATCAACATCTGTCCTTCTGTGTTCCTGTCCTGAATACCAATCCTGCCCATCACTTCCTCATCCCCTCTGTTGCCTGCACCAACATGTCCATTGAAGTCTGCACCAATGACCACTCTTTCACATCTGGGGGTACTCTGCATCTTCTGACTCACTGTAGAATCTCTCCTCTTCTAGCTCACATCCTGCCTTTGGGGCATAAGCACTAACAACATTGAACATCACACCTTCAATTTCTAACTTGAGATTCATCACTGTGTCTGACTCTCTTTTCACTTCTCGGACATTCTTGACAAACCCCTCCTTCAAGATGACTCCTCCATTTCTCTTCCCATCCACACCATGATAAAACAGCTTAAACCCTGCTCCTAAGCTTCTAGCCTTGCTACCTTTCCACCTGGTCTCCTGAACACACAGTATGTCCACCTTCCTCCTCTGCATCATGTCAGCCAGCTCTCTACCTTTTCTTTTCATAGTTCCAACATTCAAAGTCCGTACCCTCAGTCCTAGACTCATGCCTTTCCTCTTCTCACTCTGCCTATGGACACGCCTCCCGCCTTTCCTTCTTCAAACAACAGTAGTCCAATTTCTATCAGCACCCTGTGGGTTAACAGCACTGATGGTGGTTGTTGTTTACCCGGGCCTCAACCAATCCTCTATGGAGGTAGTATTTGTGATTTGCATGATAAAGTTTGGCATTGGTTTTACGTTGGATGCCCTTCCTGACACAACCCTCTGCATTTATCCTGGCTTGGGACCGGCGTGAGGGAGAGACAATGGTTAGCCCCCCTCCCCCCACGGCTGCATTTATATATATTTATATGTGTGTGTATGTACCATAACCGATGTGATAAGCACCCAGGGCACTTAAAAAAATTTGCGGGAATGAGGATGGGGGCTTATTTAAATGATTACTAGCCAAGTGGAAAGGTAAGTGGTTATTACCATAGAGGTGGAAAACGTGAATAATAACAGAACAATAAACGAGTTTTACAGGTATTTGTATTATTCATTTAGTGATATCAACCAAATTACTTTCATGAAAGCTGAAAATAAACAGAATACTGCATAATTTAAAAAAAAGAAGACTCTTTAATTTTCCCTCCAGGTGCTGGTCCTTTAAATATATTTCCCCAATGTAAAATCAAGCCAATCAACATGAATGTCAACTTTAGGACATGTTGAACCAATCAACGCAAAGGTCAACTTTAGCACATGGCACATTGAAAAGCACATGGCCAGGAACTTGCTTAAATTTATGAAGTTGAAAAATACACCTTTCTGTTAAGTCCATATCTGGCTCATCACTTCATTCATTCAGAGCATCCCATAGTTTTGCTGTCGCAGTTTCTGATGGTTCATCTTGTTGGACATTTACCAAAAGAACACAGCAAAACATCCTGTTTTTAAACCACGGTGGAACGATCAGATGTGGTATTACTGATAAACATTATCACCAGGGGTTGGGAACCTTTTTGACTAAGAGAGCCAAAAAAAAAAAAAAAAATTAAATAAATAAATAAATAAATAAAATTTTAAAATCTAATCCTCTGAGAGCCAAATATAGTTTTTAATACTGAGACCAACACTTTGAGAGTATAATAAGACTCTGAATTTATTTTAAACAACATTGTTATAACAAAGTTATTTATTAATAAGAAAAGTACTATATATGCAGCCGTGAGGGAGGTGCACAAGCCAGTGTCTCTCCCTTACGCCAGTCCCAAGCACAGATGAATGCAAAGGGTTGCGTCAGGAAGGGTATCCGGCATAAAACAAATGCCAAATAAAATATGCGAGTCACAACAAAAAAATTTCATACCGGATCAGTCGAGGCCCGGGTTAACAACGACCACCATGAGTGCTGTTAGCCAACAGGGTGCTGGTGGAAATTGGACTACTGTTGGTCAAAGAAGGAGAGGCGGGAGGCGTGTCTGTAGGCAGAAAGAAAAGAGGGAAGGCATAAGTCTAGGACTGAGAGTAGGGACTTTGAATTTTGGAACTAAGACAGGAAAAGGTAGAGAGCTGGCTGACATGATGCAGAGGAGGAAGGTGGACATACTGTGTGTTCAGGAGACCAGGTGGAAAGGTAGCAAGGCTAGAAGCTTAGGAGCAGAGTTTAAGCTGTTTTTTCATGGTGTGGATGGGAAGAGAAATGGAGTAGGAGTCATCTTGAAGGAGGAGTTTATCAGGAATGTTCAAGACGTGAAAAGAGTGTCAGACAGAGTGATGAATCTCAAGTTAGAAATTGAAGGTGTGATGGTCAACGTTGTTAGTGCTTATGCTCCACAGGCAGGATGTGAGCTAGAAGAGAAGGAGAGATTCTGGAGTGAGTTAGATGAAGTGATGCAGAGTACCCCCAGAGGTGAAAGAGTGGTCATTGGGGCAGACTTCAACAGACATGTTGGTGCAGGCAACAGAGGGGACAGGAAAGTGATGGGCAGGTTTGGTATCAAGGACAGGAACCCAGAAGGACAGATGTTGATAGACTTTGCAAAAAGGATGGAAATGGTTGCGGTGAATACTTTCTTCCAGAAAAGACAGGAGCATAGGGTGACTTATAAAAGCAGAGGTAGGAGCACACAGGTCGACTACATCTTGTGTAGGCGATGTAATTTGAAGGAAGTCAGTGACTGCAAAGGAGTAGTGGGTGAGAGTGTTGCCAAACAGCATAGGATGGTGGTGTGCAGGATGACACTGATGGTAAGGAAAATGAAGAAGGCAAAGGCAGAGCAGAAGACAAAATAGTGGAAGCGTAAAAAGGAGGAGTGTCGTGTTGTCTTCAGGGGGGAGTTGAAAATGGCTTTCGGTGGTCAGGAAGTGCTTCCAGATGACTGGACAACTACAGCGATGATGGAATTTTTTAGATCATTTGATTTGTGTGTAATCTTGTCTGGACTGGACATGCTGGATTGTGGGTTGTTTAGTTTTGTATGAAAATTGGTCAAGACCTGAAAAATACTTCAATGTTTCATACCTTTTACATATAAACAAACTGATGATGATGTTGACAGCTGTGTTTATGAAGATTTTGATTTTGATGTTGATGAAGAGGCATCTGTTAATAAAAGTGTGATGACTCGTGTTTGTGAATATGTGTTTTTTTTTCTGCTGAGCAGAATATAGATGAAGATGATAATGCAGAGTTGATGAAGCTTATTTATATAAAGAGATCAGAGAGTTTTGTTATATGGTTATCTTATATTTAGTTTTCTTAATTTCAGTGTGATTGTTTGAACCCGACAGTGTTTTTTTTTCAATCAGTATCATTTGAAAGCATTTGAACCTTTTATATAATGGTCAAAAAGATACATAATGATCTTATTGGAATAAACAGAAATGAAAAAAAAAAAAAAGTTGTTGGGGTTACCACAGTGACTGATGGTTTTAAAAAGGGCCTAAAGTAAAATGAGGATGATTTCTCTTATCATCTCTTCATAAAACTCTTCCTAGACATGTTTTCTAAAAGTTTATATGGCTGAAGTGCATAAAAATGTTTGGTTGCTAAGGACTAATGATCTTGGAAGAAGTGCAATCTTTGTGCTCATTTTTCTCTAAAACGTCTTTTGAAATTTTAGTTGAATGCTGACACAAGCAATAGCATCGCTCGGTCAGTTTTCAAGGTATTGACAAACTTTTTGCTGCATTTTGCAGCTTTGGGCCTCCTCTATCTGCCTGTGTAAAAATATCATTTTTCATTTTTGGACCCAAGAGCCTACTTTCGGTGGAGTGGCTCACATATGTGTTAAAAGTAAAAGAAAATTATTTACCTTTATTTAAATCTCTTGAACCACCCATACGATGCTTTAAAGTCCGGGGGTTGCTGGTCTGGAGAACCCCCACCCTCCTTCATGAGGTCCTTAAATATGGTGGTTGCTTTTTCTGAAATAATCGCCTCCGTCACTGTATCTTTGCTTTTAATGCCTCCTTCTGCCTTAATATCATTCCGAAATAATCACCATTGCAATTTCGATCAACAGGATCCTACTTTCGTATTTTTTTTTTATGATCTCCTGCTTCACTTAGATTGATAATGGAGCCCGCTTCTTCTTTTCAGTGTCATTGGGAATGACTTTCTTGCGTCCATAATGGATAACGAAATATAACGCTGCAATGATCACTCTCAAAAACACTCACAACCCAACAGTCATGTTCAACTGTCCTTCACGCGTGTGATAAACAGGAAGTATGGGTACAGGAATGGATACAGTTCAGCTCCCTCCTGACCAATGGGAGGCCAGCGGGACGGGATGTTGGGAGAAAGCTAGTCAGAGAGCAACTCACGCATTGTTTGAATTTCTGTCTGAATGGCGCGTTTGAAGTTTTTGTAAAAAGAGGTTGTTTTCGTAAAAAAGAGGACAAAAATTTAGGAAAATGTTTTTCGTAACCTGGATTTTTCGTATTCAAAGGTTTTCATAAGTAGAGGGCTGACTGCACTTGTTTCAATACCTGTAGGGAAAACATAATCAATCACATTATGGTTTCCTCTCATTATATATCTTATTTCATATAAATTTATTAGTTATTTTCATTTTTTTTGTACTACAAAAGCTAATTATGTCTTTCTTTTTCCATTCACTCATAGGGATCTTTTTTGAATTTTTATAATGTCCCCTGCACTGTTCGTGACCTCATGATTTTTCTGTCTGCAATAATGCACATGCCCCAACTCAATCTCCTCCTAAAACTGACATCTCACATTATCCCTGCACCCTCCACATACTAGGCCAGTAATTGCACACCACTTAGTTTGTTGACATGACAGCATCTGGCCACATTCACCCACAGTGGTATGATTAGCAAGGTGAGATGTTAACTCCATGAAAACATGTGACAACTTTGGCACTTTCACTAAGCCCTGGCACGGTTGCTCCAAGTTCCTGTGAAGGGATAGTATGAGAGTCTTCTAATGATGAGCTCTGCTGGTATTTGAAAAAGAAGTTTTTTTTAATAGCACTTCGTTACCAGGCACTCCATCTCCGAATGTTGGCTGCAAGCCTGCCATTGAGACTGAGTGCTGTGGATAGGCCCCTATGGGGGCAGAAACAAGAAGGGATTACTGTGACATTATCTGACTCTGCATCTCACAGTTCCAGTGGGATTGGCAAAGGAGGAAAAGTTGTTAAATCTTCAACTCCTTTACTGACACATGATATACATACTATAGAAGAGAGAAAGGGCGTATGGAAAAGTGAATGTCAGAGCAAATCAATATGTAAGTAAAATGCAATATGACTTTTTGTTTGAGACAATAATAATAATAATAATAATAATAATAATTATTATTATTATTATTATTATTATTATTGTGGTTGTTGTTGTTGTTGTAATTGTCATTAATAATAATAATATGTTCAATAATATATATACTGTACATCAATAATAATAAAATGTTGTAATTGTTATTATTGGTAGTAGTAAGAGTGGTATATTTTATTTTAATATGTAAATTACACATCTGTTACAGCACTCACATATGCATTTTAAGCTGCAGAGACGTAACAGCATTGTAGTTAATATTGAATGGAGTTCATTAATGCCAGTTTTCAAAACCGATTTTCATCTGCCTCATTTTCTGTATTTCTGCTGATTGGGCCAAAGATCCAAATCATCTTCCTGAGGCTCAAAGTATCTGTTTCATTTAAATTAAATTTGTGAGAAAGACTATTTGGTTAGTATTCAAGTAACCAAGTCTACAAATAGAAGTATATTGACTGTATATATATATATAATTTTTTTTTTTGACTGCATTACAGCAAACCATGCAGTTCTATATCATCCCACCATACACACCACAGGTAACAACAACTAAATTAGTATTACTCTTGTTAAGTCTGGATGCTCTATATGTGTGTGTGTGTGTGTGTGTGTGTGTGTGTGTGTGTGTGTGTGTGTGTGTGTGTGTTTGTAAAATGGAAGGCGTGGACAAATACCTGAAGGCTAATATATACAAAAATAAAGACAGTACATGTTTCCACTGAGTGACAGTTTATGCTACATTTTTCAGAGGTCCAGAGATTAACATTGCTTATAAACACAATTAAAACACTAAAGTTCCCATTTTCAAAGGAACGCTTTAAAGGTGCTCATTCGCCTTTCAGGCACATGAAATAAACATGAAATGCAATCTTATATCTTGGAAACAAACAGAATTTGTCATGATGACTTTTAGAAGCACTCTGATTACTCCTGTACATGAGTCTTCTTCACCTGCCCTGTCGCTACTAGTAAACACTGTCATCTTGAGGTGAACAAATTGACAGAACTGTCATCTTATTTTGGCTCCCATGTTGTCATTAGTTGAGCAAAGGCACAGAGGATGCAGTCTGTAAAAATATGTAATTATGAATTAATGATGAATTAACTTTAAATAGATCATGTATAAGGTGTTTTGCAAGTGGCTTATTCTTTACCGTACTGTATATGTCAGAGAAAAAGAGAGAAAGATTAATCTGAAGTATGTTAATTTCAATATTTCTTTTTATATCACATGCCTTATTTTGTTCATTCTCAGACTTTTCCACCTTCTCTCAGTTGTTGGTGCAATGGAAAGTTACCACATTTGAAATATAATTTTCCCAGTGGTGGGGTCTTGTTACTGTTATTGTAAACAAAGAGACAACCAAAAACAATATCTAAAACAGATAAATAGAGAACTGAGTTGGTTTGCTGAGAAAACTGTATTTTCAGCCAAAATGAACAATTATAAAGGAAAATAAAATACATTGACTGTTCACTAGTAAATGGGTAGCTTAAACTGACAGCTTTGGATGCAACTTCATATTTGTGAGGTGCTCCACCGAATGTCGGCGCTTGTCACACGGACTACTTTCGAGAAAATGGCCAAAAAAGTAAAAGTGGTCATTTTTTTTAACGAAATTTGGATTTTTGCATAAACTATTAAAACAAGTATTCAACTATCACTTGCTGAAGTGAAATCGAGTAAAACTCACTAAAAATGTCTTTTTTTTCCATTTTTCTGATGAGTCCCCTCATAAAACAAGATAAAAACAGGAGCAAACTTACCGGTTTTCTTTGCGATTATTCACCGAGTTCGGTACAAGACACACTATAATCCATACACCAGAAGAACGGTCGTGACGTTGTCGTGACTGTTTTAATATTAAAATGCCATTTCAGTGAATAAAATAAAGGTTATGAAGATGATATGCATGTAAACAATTCCGGCTCGTCGCTAAGGAAGATCTGAAACGAGCACCTTGATTGGTGAACTCGGTCACATGCTCACATTGCACATGCTCAGTGCCTGTCACACGTTAAATTCCTGTTTACTTCCTGACTCTAGTATACCACATGTGGAAATTATCTCCGACTTTCTCTTCAATAACAGTAAGTAAGTTTATTTATAAGATTGTGAATACACATACTTTCTGGAAGAGGAGAGTGAAATGTCATCTGTGATGTCTAGCAGCATTATTATAGATGTTAAATTTGATGCTGGAATTCGGCTTTGAAGAAGATTCTCTCTCTCTCTCTCTCTCTCTCTCTCTCTCTCTCTCTCTCTCTCTCTCTCTCTCATATGCTCAGTATGTACATTAGAACTTAATGTGAGTGTTGTATGAGTCTTGGTATTTTTCTCTGCATGCAAAATTTGATAATTGAATTTTTTTGATCATTTGATTTGTGTGTCATCTTGTCTGGACTGGACATGCTGGATCGTGGGTTGTTTAGTTTTGTACGAAAATTGGTCAAGACCTGAAAAATACTTAAATGTTTCATACCTCTTACATATAAACAGACTGATGAATAAAAACAGAAATGAAAAACAAAAACAGAAATGAAAAACAATAGTCGTTTTTTTGTTCATTATTGGGGTTACCACAGTGACTGATGGTTTTAAAAAGGGCGTGTCAGATTAAAATGAGGATGATCTCTCTTATCATCTCTTCATAAAACTCTTCCTAGACATGTTTTCTAAAAGTTTATGTGGCTGAAATGCATAAAAATGTTTGTTTTTTAAGGACTAATGATCTTGGAAGAAGTGCAATCTTTGTGCTCATTTTTCTCTAAAACGTCTTTTGAAATTTTTAGTTGAATGCTGACACAAGAAATGGCATAGCTCGGTCAGTTTTCAAGGTATTGATAAACTTTTTGCTGCATTTTGCAGCTTTGGGCCTCCTCTATCTGCCCGTGTAAAAATCTCATTTTCATTTTTGGACCTAAGAGCCTACTTTCAGTGGAGTCGCTCACATTTTGGCACTTAACCAACGTTTGCTAATATAATCAGCCACAGATAAATTCAGTTTCTAAATACATAAATAAATAAATAAATTCACAGATTCTAAATACAGTGCTATCTAGGGGAATGGCAATTACTGGTGTTCAGTTTAGGATTGGTCACTTCTGATTTGTTTAAAAAGCATGTAGGTACTGGATCAAGCACACAGGTGTATAATTTTGATAAGGAAATTCTTAAGACTAGCTCTGTCTTTTGAACAGGGATTAAACATTCGAGTTGCGAATCTACTGGTGTTATATGATTTACTGTTTTAGTTATTGACATACCTATCTGTAAATTTAGGGAGTCAATTTTTTTCCTGATATTTTCAACTTTAACATTAAAAAAAGTTTATAAAACCATCACTGCTATAAATTGATGGTCTCGTTCCCGGTTAATTCTGCAACAATGTTAAATAAACAATTTGAATTATTTTTTATTATTTTCTGTCTGATTTGACAAATATACTGCTCTAGCAGCACTAAGAGCTTTTCTGTAATGAAGCAGACTCTCCTTCCATTCTAACTGGAAAACCAGTAATTTAGTTCGCCACCATATTCATGCTAATTTGCGGATGTTCTATTTTAGTGTCTGTGTTCATCATTATTGATGATTGGTGTCATCATTGTTGGTTTTCTTTTAAGAGGAGCTACATTAGCCAGCATATGGTCTAAATTTGACTCAAAGTGCTTCATGGCTTGATCGACTTCTGCAAGGTCTGATGGTGATCCAATCATAGTTGATATTTCTAGAAGATTATAAATTAAACTCTGTGCAGTTGTTTATGTAAAACTATGCTTAATGTGATAATGTGGCAAGGTGTATATATTATTACAGTAGCGACTCGGTACTCAAACTTAATCCATTCCAGACGGTTGTTCAAATTCCGATTTGTTCGGATTCCCAATCCGCTTTTCCCATTACAAATAATGTAATTGGTCTTAATCCGTTCCATTGTGTTTTGAACAAAAGTTAACAGTACCATAACTTTTACCATAGGTCCGCAAATAAAGTGAAAAAATATTGAATACAGTACACTATGTTATGGTCGGTGTTGTGAGAGACTCTTTAACTTTTCTGTATTTTTAATTTTAGTGTGTTATGGGCTCTCTCACAAATGTGCATTGGAGAGGAGTGTGGCTCTCACACGCCAGTGAAGTGCTGAACACTCACACCTAATTCCATTTAATCACGGGCTATTAAGACTAGCTGTGCCCTTCCCGGTGCTAGAAGACTGTCCCTATCTGGCTCTCAGCTCTGTGCTCCACCAGCTTTAGTTTGCTTTCCGTGTTTCTAGTTCTCTAGTGCCTTCCCTGTGAACAATAAAGCACAACCGTTTTCGTAGATGAAATGGTCAAATTATAGTGACTGTAATAGAGATGCGGAGAAACTCAGAAATCAAAATAAAGCTGGATCTCATGGAGCACAGAGCTGAGAGCTAGAGAGATCACAGGGAAATCTCTCTGACTCTCAGCTCTGGCTCTGTGCTCTATCAGTTCCCGCTTTAGTTTGATTTCCGTGTTTGGAGTGTTTCTAGTGCTCTAGTGCCCATGCTCTAGTGCCTTCCCTGTGAACTATAAAGCACAACCGTTTTCATAGATGAAACGGGGAAATTGTAGTCACTATAATAGACAAGCAACCTTATTTGATTATTTTAGGAGGTTTCATTAAAGATCTTTGTTGGGAATGTGGTTTTGCCAGTTTATGCCACAGATAATATGTAACATATGACAAGCTGTCCAAGGACTTCTGAATGGAAACATTTAGTGCCTATCCCTTGCTTCAATATAGCCATACAGGTTTTAACTGTTGTATAGAGAGAAAAAAAAAAAGATTTTTACCTCATGTGACACGTTTGAGTGCCACATTTCTCACAAGCAGCCAAGGTATTTCATGCCATTAATAACCTCATGAGCATTTCCTGTGCCAATCCACAGTTGCAGATCAGAGGAGTAAGAAGCACCTGAAGATAATCTTTTTTTTTTCTTTTCTTTTTTGATTATTGATAATAAGACCAATCAGAGCATTCTAACCCAGGAGAAATAGAAATATCGATGCCTGAGAGTTATCATTTGTAAGCATGGCGATGAAGTCTGCATAAGCTAGATCTGCCGGTGCTTTTGTTGGGATTCTGTGAGATGTACAAAGTGTTAGTTTTAGATATACAGTGGTATGAAAAAGTATCTGAACCTTTTGGAATTTCTCACATTTCTGCATAAAATCACCATCAAATGTGATCTGATCTTTGTCAAAATCACACAGATGAAAAAGCAGTGCCTGCTTTAACTAAAACCACCCAAACATTTATCTTCTTCTTCTTCTTCTTCTTTTCCTTTCGGCTGTTCCCTTCAGGGGTCGCCACAGCAAATGATCTGCCTCCATCTCTCCCTATCCTCTGCATCTTCTACTCTTACTCCAACGACCTTCATGTCCGCCTTCACTGCATCCATAAATCTTCTCTTTGGTCTTCCTCTGGGCCTTTTGCCTGGTAGTTCCAACCTCAGCATCCTACGACCAATATACTCACTATCCCTCCTCTGTACATGTCCAAACCATCTCAATCTAGCCTCTCTGACTTTGTCTCCAAAACATCTAACATGTGCTGTCCCTCTGATGTACTCATTTCTGATCCTATCCATCCTCGTTACTCCCAAAGAGAACCTCAACATTTTCATCTCTGCTACCTCCAACTCTGACTCCTGTCTTTTCCCCAGGGCCACTGTCTCTAAACCATACAACATTGCTGGCCTCATCACCGTCTTGTACACTTTTCCCTTCATTCTTGCCGATACTCTCCTATCACACATCACACCGGACACTTTTCTCCATCCATTCCAACCTGCCTGCACGCGCTTCTTCACCTCTTTTCCACACTCTCCATTGCTCTGGATTGTTGAGCCTAAGTACTTAAAATCCTCCACCTTCTTTATCTCTGCCCCCTGTAACCTCAAAGTTCCTCTTGGGTCCTTGTCGTTCACACACATGTATTCTGTCTTACTAAGACTAACCTTCAATCCCCTCCTTTCCAGGGCATACCTCCACCTCTCTAGATTTTCCTCCACTTGGTCTCTGCTCTCACTACAGATCACAATGTCATCTGCAAACATCATAGTCCATGGAGATTCTTGTCTAACCTCATCTGTTAGCCTGTCCATCACCATAGCAAACAAGAAGGGGCTGAGAGCTGACCCTTGATGCAGTCCCACCTCCACCTTGAACTCTTCTGTCACACCGACAGCACACCTCACCACTGTCTTACATCTATCATACATGTCCTGCACCACTCTAACATACTTCTCTGTCACTCCAGACTTCCTCATACAATACCACAGTTCTTCTCTCGGCACCCTGTCATATGCTTTCTCCAGATCCACAAAGGTACAATGCAGCTCCTTCTGACCTTCTCTGTACTTCTCTATTAACATCCTCAAAGCAAACACTGCATCTGTGGTGCTCTTTCTTGGCATGAAACCAAACTGTTGTTCACAAATGCTGACCTCTGCCCTTAGTCTTGCTTCCACTATTCTTTCCCATAGCTTCATTGTATGGCTCATCAACTTTATCCCTCTGTAGTTGCCACAACTCTGTACATCGCCCTTGTTCTTAAAAATGGGCACAAGCACACTTCTCCTCCATTCCTCTGGCATCTGCTCACTTTCTAAGACCTTGTTGAATATTCTTGTCAGAAAATCTACTGCTACCTCCCCTAGACACTTCCATACCTCAACTGGTATGTCATCAGGGCCAACTGCCTTTCCACTCTTCATCCTCTTCAATGCCCTCCTCACTTCTCCCTTACTAATCTTTGCTACTTCCTGCTCCTCAACGGTCACCCCTTCTACTCTTTTTTCTCTCTCATTTTTCTCATTCATCAGCTCTTCAAAGTACTCTTTCCATCTTCCCAGCACACTTCTGTCATCAGTCAATACATTTCCCTCTCTGTCCTTTATCACTCTAACTTGCTGCACGTCTTTCCCATCTCTATTTCTCTGCTGTGCTAACCTGTATAGATCATTTTCTCCCTCCTTACTGTTCAACCTATCATACAAGTCATCATACGCCCTCTGTTTGGCCTTTGACACTGCTACCTTCGCCTTACGCTGTGTCTCCCTGTACTCCTGTTTACTCTCTTCGGTCCTCTCAATGTCCCACTTCTTCTTGGCTAACCTCTTCTTTTGTACACACTCCTGCACTTCCTCATTCCACCACCAAGTTTCCTTATCTACTTTCCTTCCAGAGGACACACCAAATACTCTCCTACCGGTCTCCCTGATCACATTGGCTGTGGTTGTCCAGTCCTCTGGAAGCACTTCCTGACTACCCAAAGCCTGTTTCAACTCCTCCTTGAAGACAACACGACACTCTTCCTTTTTCAGCTTCCACCACTTTGTCTTCTGCTCTACCTTTGCCTTTTTCACCTTTCTCACCATCAGTGTCATCCTGCACACCACCATCCTATGCTGTTTGGCAACACTCTCACCCACTACTACTTTGCAGTCACTTACTTCCTTCAAATTACATCGCCTACACAAGATGTAGTCTACCTGTGTGCTCTTACCTCCGCTTTCATAAGTCACCCTATGCTTCTGTTTCTTCTGGAAGAAAGTATTCACCACAGCCATTTCCATCCTTTTTGCAAAATCGATCAACATCTGTCCTTCTGTGTTCCTGTCCTGGATACCAAACATTTATACACCCAAACATTTATAGGTTTTCATATTTTAATGAGGACAGCATGCAAACAATGCATCCAGGAAGTAAATCAACACAGAATGGTTTCAGAAGAACAAAATACACGTTCTGGAGTGGCCAAGTCAAAATCCAGAATTGAACCCCATTGAGATGCTGTGGCATGACCTCAAGACAGCGATTCATGTCAGACATCCCAGGAATCTGACTGAACTACAGCAGTTTTGTAAAGAAGACTGGGCCAAGATTAGTCCTGATCGATGTGCCAGACTGATCTGCAGCTCCAGGAAGCGTCTGGTTGAAGTTATAGCTGCCATGGGGGACCTCAAAATATTAAATGTGATGGTTCAGTTACTTATTCCTCCCCCTTCTGTCATTGTTTGCATGCTATCCTCATTAAAATATGAAAACCTATAAATGTTTGGGTGGTTTTAGTTAAAGCAGACCCGTTTTTTCATCTGTGTGATTTTGACAAAGATCAGATCACATTTGATGGTGATTTTATGCAGAAATGTGAGAAATTCCAAAAGGTTCAGATACTTTTTCATACCACTGCAGTTCTGCCGCTTTCCTATCGATTGCTTTCTGAAAAGCATAGTTGGGAACAAAAACGAACAGGAACCGGACCAAAGTATTGCCTGGGAGTACTTTTGAAATGATCTTGAATTTGTCTGACACATCATCTGTGATGGCAACTTAGCATTTATGTTGTTGTACATTGCCCTAATAGCATTGTTCAGCCTCAAAGGAATGCCATAAGCCTGCATTATCTTAAATATTGTTTCACACTTGATTGAGTCAAAGGTTTTCCTGAAGTCAAAGAATGTCTGTGGGGATGTTGTTTTTCTGTACTTTCTCTAGAATTCTGCAGAGTGCAAAAATATGAATGATCATAGATCTATTACACAAGAACCATTTTTATTGAATCACAGATGTGAGTATAATGGTTCCTGGATTTGGTTTAGCATCAGGAGTTTATAAATCTTGGCTATGACACCAGCAAGGCTTACTCATTCACTTTCTAAGCCACATAATCCTAATTATGGTCATGTGGAGGCTGGTACCCATCTCATCCAACGCTAGGCTAGCGCAGCATACCTCTGGCCATTGCAGGGCCAAGAACCGTTCACACTCTCACGCTCGCATGTAGGGGCAAATTGAAAAAGCCAGGACATGCTAACCATTATAGTGATATATTCATCATCATCATTTTCTGTAACCGCTTCATCCTAATTAGGGTCACGGGGAGGCTGGTGCCCATCCCAGCCAACTCAGGGCGAGGGCAGAGTACACCCTGGACAGCTCGCCAGGCCATCGCAGGGCGGAAACACGCTGACGGCTTTGCAGCCTACTCTTGTCGAAAGTCAGCAATGGTTCTTTTACATGCCTCACACCATAGACAGTGAGAGACATGGCCGGCCTTTGATAACCCAGTTAGCTCCACTGGGGGGGACAGTGACAACCTTGTGGAGAGTGGGACTCGAACCCCCAACCTTTGGATCAGCGATCCGGCGCCTTATACCACTAGACCACCACTGCCCCATTATAGTGATATATTCTCCCACAAATTTAAATTTGATGGAACAATGAATTCCAATATATACCAGTAAATACTAAAGGAAAATGTCAGGACATCTGTCTATGAACTCAATCTCAAGAGAAGGTGTGCTGTGCAGCAAGACAACAATCCTACGCACACAAGTCATTCTAGCAAAGAATGGTTAAAGAAGAATGACGTTTATGTTTTGGAATGGCCAAGTCAATGTCCTGACCTGAATCCAACTGAGATGGTAAAAAAGGACCTGAAGTGAACAGCTCCCCTCACTTTCCTGTTCCTGTCGTAAATCTACAAACATACCAGAAGTTGAAGCTGTTCTGTACAGAAGAATCAGCTAAAAATTCTTCAAGCCGAATGTTCAGGGCTGATCAACAATTACTGGAAACATTGAGTTTACTGCAAAAAAAAAGGGCGGGATGCTGAAATCGAAAGTTCAGATATGTAATATTGAATCATTTTCCTCAGTAAATGAATGACCAATCAAAAATGTTTTTGTTTCCTTCATTCAACTGGATTCTCTTTATCTACAAAGAGAGAGATTGTCTTCTGGCTTTTTCCCTTTATCAGGGGTCGCCACAGTGAATGGTTCGTATGTTTGATTTGGCATAGGTTTTTACGTCGGATGCTCTGCCTGACACAACCCTATTTTAGCAAGGGACAAGACTGAGTATAAAAAGAGCTTCTCAGAGTGGCAGTGTCTCTCAGAAGTGAAGATGGGTAGAGGATCACCAATTCCCCCAATGTTGCGCAGAAGATAATGGAGCAATATCAGAAAGGTGTTTCCCAGTGAAAAATTGCAACGAGTTTGAATAATCAAAGTGATACAGGTTCTCAGTTTAAACTTTTGAACCTGTCATCTATGTTCTATTCAGAATAAAATATTGAAATGTGGCACTTCCACCTCATTGCATTCCGTATTTATTCACAATTTGTATAGTGTGCTAACTTGTTTGGAATCTGGTTTGTACTTTTAGGACTTGTGTGGAAATTTGCAAATGTTTTAGGTCATATTTATGTATAACATTTCATAATTTATTTAAGTAAAATGACTTTTTATGTAATTTTAATATTCATCAAATAAAAAACAAACAAACAACAGCTATTGAAAGAATTCCATTGGATCCTTGAACTATTGCTTAAACTTTGTATCTCCATTTACACGATATCTTTACATTATCTTTTTAGAAATAATAAGATTTATTTACAGCTTATCAACATATGTACACACACACACACACACACACACACACACACACACACACACACACACACACACACTTTGTTAACAAATTTGTAGATAAAGATGAATATTCTTTTTAATTCTTGCCTTCTCTCTCAGAAGACTACTGTGGTGTGGTGTGATACTTTTGTCACAGTTTACACTTGAAACTAAAGATGTACCAGTTGTAATTTTCCTGGATGCTTCTCATGCATCACTCACTCATTTAACCAGACTCCAGTCTCCTCTCATTTTTAGGTTTTAATATTTATACTGTGGTGACTCCTGAGAAAGGGAAAATGCCGAAAGGAAAGAAAGAAACTTGCATTGTTGTGAGTATTTGCCCAACATATTTAGAAAAAGTCAAATTCATTAATTGATAATGCTCTTAATGGATTCGGAGAATCAGTAAAAATGGGAAGTTCACCTTCATAATAAAACACGCAAGAACTGGTGACAATAATGATGATAAACCTGACAAACCACACCTTGTGTACACCATTCTTTTAAACCCCCCCCCCCCAAACAACAACAACAAAACTAAGAACTAAAAGCATAATATTTTTAGCTTAAAAGACAAAGTCCCCCCCCACTAAACTAGACATAAGGATTCAGTTTTTAAACATTTTCAGTTTAATATCTTTTCGTAGTTGTAAGATACAAGGATGCCACAGTGGCAATTTTAAGCTTTATTGCAATTTTAATGTCAAATAGCTTTCACATATGAAAAAGTAGCATAAAACAATTAAAGTATTTGGGGGGGGGGGGGGGGTATTTTTTTTTTCCAGAAAGTTTAACCTCAGTACTATTTCATAGGTAGGACACAGAGATTTAGAATGTGAATGAAATTTGGTTGTCTTCATTTTTTATGCTTTCAGTACGTATGTTTTACTTTGAATATCCTCCAAAATATGTGTAGAAATGAATTAAAACAAACAAGTAAAACAAAACAAAACAAACAAACAAAAAAAAACTTTGGTACATTTTCCATAGGTAGAATTTATTCGTAACTGAAAATACTAGAAATAAATTGTCCATCCTGAAAAAAGTTGACTTTAGGGGTCTAAAGACGGGGTAGAATATAGATCTAATTTCAGAGTACAGTATTCTTATTGATACCAAGGCCAATCATTATGAAGTTTCATACAGATCTGAGTCAAGTTTGTTCAGGGGTTTGCCACAGCTAATAATCTGGTTTGCATGTTTGATTTGGTATAGATTTTTAACGTCAGATGCCCTTTCTGACACAACCCTTTAGCAAGGGGCAGAAACACGCTGACTGCTATGCAGCCTACTGTTTACGAAAGTCAGCAATGGTTCTTTTACATGCCTCACACCATCAACAGTGAGAGACATGGCCGGCCTTTGATAATGCAGTTAGCTGCACTGGGGGGGCAGGGACAACCTTATGGAGAGTGAGACTCGAACCCCTAACCTTAGAATCAGTGATTCAGCTCCCTATACCACTAGACCACCACTGCCGCTTAATCCTAATTAGGGTCACAGGGAGGCTGGCACCCAGTTCAGCCGACTCTGGGTGAGGGCGGAGTACACGCTGGACATCTCTCCAAGCCATTACAGGGTGCTCCTGAACAAGACCTATTAAATTGCTTTGCTCTGATTGAAGACAAAAAAGGAAAATTAATTTCCATTAAGATTCATCATTAACATAATTCAGCCAATGCAGCTGTGAAGGGGGGGCACAAGCCAGTGTTCACCCTCACACCGGTTCCAAGCCCGGATAAATGCAGGGGGTTGGGACAGGAAGGGCATCCAGCATAAAAGTTCTGCCATAATTGTGATTCAAATGATCAAGACGAAATTCATACCGGATCGCTCGAGGCCCAGGTTAACAACGACCGCCATTAATAAAGTTAACCAACAGGGTGCTAATGGAAATTGGACTACTGTTGGTCGAAGAATGGGATGCGGGAGGCGTGTTCGTAGGCGGAGAGAGAAGAGGAAAGGCATGAGTCTAGGACTGAAAGTACGGACTTTGATTGTTGGAACGATGAAAGAAAAAGGTAGAGAGCTGGCTGACATGATGCAGAGGAGGAAGGTAGACATACTGTGTGTTCAGGAGACCAGGTGGAAAGGTAGCAAGGCTAGAAGCTTAGGAGCAGGGTTTAAGATAATGTTTTATCATGGTGGGGATGGGAAGAGAAATTGAGTAGGAGTCATCTTGAAGGAGGGGTTTGTCAGGAATGTTCTAAAAGTGAAAAAAGTGTCAGACAGAGTGATGAGCCTCAAGTTAGAAATTGAAGGTGTGATGTTCAATGTTGTCAGTGCTCATTCCGCACAGGCAGGATGTGAGCTAGAAGAGGAGAGATTCTGGAGTGAGTTAGATGAAGTGATGCAGAATACCCCCAGAGGTGAAAGAGTGGTCATTGGTGCAGACTTCAATGGACATGTTTGTGCAGGCAACAGAGGGGACGAGGAAGTGATGGGCAGGCGTGGTATCCAGGACCGGAACACAGAAGAACAGATGTTGATAGATTTTGCAAAAAGGATGGAAATAGCTGTGGTGAATACTTTCTTCCAGAAGCGACAGGAGCATATGGCGACTTATAAAAGTGGAGGTAGGAGCACACAGGTAGACATCTTGTGTAGGTGATGCAATTGGAAGGAAGATAGTGACTGCAAAGTAGTAGTGGGTGAGAGTGTTGCCAAACAGCATAGGGTGGTGATGAGCAGGATGTTGCTGATGGTGAGGAAGGTGAAAAAGGTAAAGGCAGAGCAGAAGACAAAGTGGTGGAAGTTGAAAAGGGAAGAGTGTCATGTTGTCTTCAAAGAGGAGTTGAAGCAGGCTTTAGGTGGTCAGGAAGTGCTTCCAGATGACTGGACAACTACAGCTAATGTGATCAGGGAGACAGGCAGGAGAGTATTTGGTGTGTCCTTTGGAAGGAAAGTAAATAAGGAGACTTGGTGGTAGAATGAGGAAGCGCAGGAGGGTGTACAAAAGAAGAGGACTCCTCAGGAGTACAGGGAGACACAGCGTAAGGTAAAAGTACCAGCGTCAAAGGCCAAACAGAGGGTGTGTGATGACTTGTATGGGAAATGGGAAAGACATGCAGCAAGTGAGAGTGATTAAGGGCAGAGAGGGAAATGTATTGACTGATGACAGAAGTTTGCTGGGAAGATGGAAAGAGTACTTTGAAGAGCTGACGAATGAGGAAAATGAGAGAGAAAAAAAGAGTCGAAGAGGTGACTGTTGAGGACCAGGAAGTAGCAAAGATTAGTAGGGGTGAAGTGAGTAGGGCATTGAAGAGGATAAAGAGTGGAAAGGCAGTTGGTACTGATGACATACCGGTGGAGGTATGGAAGTGTCTAGGAGAGGTAGCAGTAGATTTTCTGACAAGAACATTCAACAAGGTCTTAGAGAGTCAGAAGATGCCGCAGGAATGGAGGAGAAGTGTGCTTGTGCCCATTTTTAAAAACAAGGGAGACGTGCAGAGTTGTGGCAACTACAGAGGTATAAAGTTGATGGCCATATGATGAAGTTCTGGGAAAGAATAGTGAAAGCTCGACTGAGGGCAGAGGTCAGCATTTGTGAACAACAGTTTGGTTTCATGCCAAGAAAGAGCAACACAGATGCAGTGATTGCTTTGAGGATGTTAAAAGAGAAGTACAGAGAAGGTCAGAGGGAGCTGCATTGCGCCTTTGTGGATCCGGAGAAAGCATATGACAGGGTGCCGAGGGCGGAACTGTGGTATTGTATGAGGATGTTTGGAGTGACAGAGAAGTATGTTAGAGTGGTGCAGGACATGTATGAGAGATGTAAGACAGTTGTGAGGTATGCTGTCACTGTGACAGAAGAGTTCAAGGTGGAGTAGGACTGCATCAAGGGTCAGCTCTGAGCCCCGTCTTGTTTGCCATGGTGATAGACAGGCTGGCAGACGAGGTTAGACAAGAATCTCCATGGACTATGATGTTTGCAGATGACATTGTGATCTGTACTGAGAGCAGAGAACAAGTGCAGGGAAATCTAGAGCGGTGGAGGTATGCCCTGGAAAGGAGGGGAATGAAGGTTAGCCTCAGTAAGACAGAATACATGTGTGTGTGAACGACAAGGACCCAAGAGGAACGGTGAGGTTACAGGGGGCAGAGATAATTTTAAGTACTTAGGATTTTAAGTACTTAGGCTCAACAATCTAGAGCAATGGAGAGTGTGGAAAAGAGGTGAAGAAGCACATGCAGGCAGGTTGGAATGGATGGAGAACAGTGTCCGGTGTGATGTGTGATAGGAGAGTATCGGCAAGAATGAAAGAAAAGTGTACAAGACGGTGATGAGGCCAGCGATGTTGTATGGTTTAGAGACAGTGGCCCTGGGGAAAAGACAGGAGTCAGAGTTGGAGGTAGCAGAGATGAAAATGTTGAGGTTCTCTTTGGGAGTAACGGGGATGGATAGGATCAGGAATAAGCACATCAGAGGGACAGCACATGTAAGATGTTTTGAAGAGAAAGTCAGAGAGGCTAGATTGAGATGGTTTGGACATGTACAGAGGAGGGCTATTGAATATATTGGTAGTAGGATGCTGAGGTTGGAACTACCAGGCAGAAAGCCCAGAGGAAGACCGAAGAGACGATTCATGGATGTGGTGAAAGAGGACATGAAGGCAGTTGGTGTAAGAGAAGAAGATGCAGAGGATAGGGTGAGATGGAGGCAGATGGTTTGCTGTGGCGACCCCTGAAGGGAACAGCCGAAAGGAAAATAAGAATCTGGTGCAAATTCTCTGATCTTTGCCGATTTTTCCGGATTGAAATGTGGTTACACCAGGTATTCCTCAGTCATTCCGTGTTGAACATAAATTTTGTGCTTTCATTCTGTGTGTTTCTGCAATCATTGCAAAGCTTTTCATTCTCAAACAATATAGGGCCATAGTTATTCCTCGAGTGCACCGTGTTTTCCGTGAATGATCCACGAATTATCTGAAAGTCTTCCTTTGCAAACCGTAGCTATTCGTACATGTTCCACAGTTCATTCTTGGGCTTTTCGGTACTTATTCTGAAAAACTACACTAAAAACTAGTGTTATCCCCTCCTCTCTCCCTCTCTCTCTCTCTCCCTCTCTCTCTCTCTCTCTCTCTCTCTCTCGCCGCACGCTGTGGGCCACGCCCACAAGACGTGAATTCAAAGTGCATTCCCTGCTTGACAAACTCAACTTTAATTTGATTCCTTGAGGGATCGGAATTCCAGATGAGCTCAAATGCACCCACATTTATTAAACATTTTCTGAATTAAACAACAAAACTAAAAACTAAAGCATTATTCCTTCTCTCTCTCTCTCTCTCTCTCTCTCTCTCTCTCTCGTGCGCACACTGCAGGCCACGCCCACAAGACGTGAATTCAAAGCGCATTCCCTGCTTGACCATTTACTGAATTAAAACAACTTAAAAAATGAAACTAAAGCATTACCCCCTCTCTCTCTCTCTCTCTCTCTCGCCGCACACTGTGGGCCACGCCCACAAGACGTGAATTCAAAGTGCATTCCCTGCTTGACAAACTCAACTTTAATTTGATTCCTTGAGGGATTGGAATTCCAGATGAGCTTAAATGCGCCCACATTTATTAAACATTTACTGAATTAAACAACTTAAAAAACTAAAAACTAAAGAGTGAAGCTTCCTTCTGTCTCTATTTGGGAGGCCATCGAGGCGGGATGTTGGGAGACAGCCAATGAGAGAGCAACTCGCGCGTCATGTGAAATTTTGATTGGCGCGTTTGAATTTCTTTTCGTAATAGGGGGCTGTTTCGTATCTCAGGGACGGAAATGCAGGAAAATGTTTTTCATAACTTGGGGATTTCGTACACAGGGGTCTTCGTAAGTTGGGGGCCGAATGTATTTACTATTAATTTAAATATGGCATCTTAATCTAGATTTTGCAGCAAATTTACACATTTGATTGTTTTTCATAAATTTCCATTTTACTTTAAAATTCCTTGTAAATATTCAAAGCAGATTAAATATTCAATTAATGCCCTAATTATATGTTAAGAAACACTAGACACCAACATTATTATGCAACTTATTATCATACTTAAATAGTTTTATGTTTATGTCTGCAAAAGGCACAGTAACACTGTGTGTGTGTGTGTGTGTGTGTGTGTGGGTGTGTGGGTGTGTGGGTGTGTGTATGGGGGGGTGTTAAGTGTGATTATAATAAATGTCCTATTGCACCGCTTAATTATAATTATGGTCGCGGGGAGGCTGAGAACCATCTTAGCCAACTGTGGGTAAGGGCAGCATACACCCTGGACTGCTTGGCAGGCCATGACAGAACTCTAATTGGTTCTTGCTCAAATGACACGGCTCAGGTAAACTCTGCATACATTAACTTTGCACACTCTGGGAATAGTTTAGGTAGTTCACTTCACACCAAGAAAGTGTTATTAATAAAATCAGAAAAACAAAGGAAGGAATTTAAAAGGTTGAAAAGTGATAAAGTGAGACAAATAAGTGATTTCTGCATGTTAATGTAGATGTAACTGATTCCTCTTAAGGAAAGGGAGGTATTGTGCATCTCAAGGATTCCTGCTGGAAACGGAGGAAGAGTACCGGGGAAAGCAGGGAACTAGCGATGGTATATGTATTGTTGTGTATAATTGTGTACTGAAATATTGCTGTTACTGAGGAAGAGAAAAGGTGCTGCTGGCAGTTGACAGGAGTTGGAATTGGTTATTGATTGATCATAGAAGTGGTTGCTAGAATTGTTGCGGTTATTGTTAAATCGAACTGTAGTAGTTGGAGAACAAGAGGTAAGTTTTGGAGTATTTTCTCTATTCGTCATTTACACATGCTGAAAATAGCACACACACACACACACACACACACACACACACACACACACACACACACACACACACACACACACACTATAGCAGAAGTGAAGAGTAAATACAGTTTAAAAAGAGATTGAGAAAAACTAAATTAACTATTAGAATGAACTGACTAAGATTATAAAGAAAACAGACAAGAGATTTTATAGAGATAGTAATTGAGTGGAAAAGCCATAGACAGAAGGAGATTATTATTATTAAAACATGCAATTCAAAAATTCAAACAATTTGCAGGTTGCTCTCTCATTGGCTGTCTCCCAACATCCCGCCCTGCTGGCCTCCTATTGTCGTTCCTACTTTGTTCAAGTTTATTTGTGAACTGTGTTCATGTTTGTGTGCCAATCCAACTGTATTTTATGGCTCAGACTTTTAACCTTCCATAAACATTTCTAAGATTATAACTCTGTAAGATTATAACACACACACACGTGTGATTCCCGGTGAAAGTGATTTCCGGTGCCATGGTCATTGTAAGGTTATAACTCTGCACAGAAGACATGGTCAACATGAAGTGAAAAGGTATACTTTTATAATTTTTAAAGGGTATTCTTGGGCGCCTTGGAAAGAATCATGTGTTTTATATGTAAAATGTGCCTCTACTTCCGAAAACTCCAGGTTCCGAAAAAGGTGCTGGAACGGTTTAATTTCGTAAGAAGAGGGCCGACTGTATTCTTCTTCTTCTTCTTCTTCTTCTTCTTATTATTATTATTATTATTAATTATTATTATTTACTGTATTAATCAAGTGAGAGTACATTTTCAACATTGTTTAATAAATGTTCCCTTTTCTTTGTTTCACTTAGTCGTGTGATTATTTTGTTCTGGTACAAAGTATTCACAAGATTAGATGACCTATTTTGCGTAAAGGTTAACATGAGCTCACACAATGATTAGCCAATACTAAGAGCTATACCTACTCATTAATGAGGTACTTTAATTTCTAAGCTTAATACAAACAATTTTCAACAGTACACAGTAATTATTGACCTGATGTAATTGATCTTTCAACACAACCACATCCGTGGAAAGCAAGTAATGAAAAATGTGAGAAAATGAAGGAAAGGTTAGAAAGCTATGGAGAAATTAAAAAAAGAAGGGGGGGAGGCAGGAAGAAGGGATGATACAGAGAAACTTAAGGAGGCAAGGGAAAATAAACTTACTGGCCTACCAGCAGAGGAACTGAAGGAGCAGGAAAGGCTGCCCACATACAAAGAAAAGCTCACACTGTGCACTCAGTGGGAATGTATCCCAGCTTGACAGGAAAAACATATAAACATATATAGTGGATATGGGAATAATAGGAGGATGACTACAAAGTGAAGTAAAGCACAGAAAAAATGAGCAGGAAGCTTGATACCCGAACAGGTACACCACATGATCTACACTGACCCAAACAGTAGTGCAAGCCCAGAATGAAATCAAAGAAGTGTGGTGGAATGAGGGAAGGAGATGAGGATGAGTACTTCATTAAGGGAATGTTGAAAAATGATACAAGTGACCAGGATAAAAATCAAGACTGAGCTTTAAAACCTAAGCGCATGACAGAAAGAGAAGCCTACGAAGATGTCCTGATGGTCACAGGGATGTCAGACATAATAACAGCGAGGACAAACAAAGAATTGGAAGAAACAAGAATGCAAGTGGATGAGATAGAACCAAGGACCTGATGTGAGGAAGACAGCTGTGATCACATGCTTCATATAATGTCCAACCAAACATGGAATCAGGTGACGCTGGCACAGGTCAACCAAAGAAGAGTGTCCCTGACCAAAGATGAGTGCAGAAAACTCTGAGAGGACATGGAAAGAGCACAGAACGGGCCACAAGGAAAACTGGATCTGGTAAACCAGACACTAAAGGAAGCACAGGACATGGACACTGTAAAAAAAGATGATAAATACCAAGAAAACTGAGGATGAATTTAAAGTCACATATGACCAGACAAAATAAAGAAAGGGACAGCATGATAAGACATGCCCATGAAGTGGACAAGCAACAAAGGGAGAATCAGAATGCGCATGGGAATGAAAAGAGGTTCCAGATACCAATAATAGTGAAGGGTCACATGGTGATTTATATCCCCTGGTCTTTCATGGACCTGACTATTCTGATTAGTAGCCTCCCTAGCATCTGTGAAACAATAGTTAAGTGGATCTTGCAGTTTGAGGATAAGATTGTTGTGGTCTGTGTTGGGAGGTACTCTGATTTTGGCGGCTTTTAACTCTCTCTTTATGCACTGCAGGCACTGGCAAGAGGCATGGCTGTCACACGCAGGAGTCCAGAGCACACACCTGATTCCACTCAGCTATAAAAACGAGCAGCTCGCTCCTCTTGGCGCTAGAAGATAAGATAAGATAAGATACAGCTTTATTAATCTCACAATGGAGAAATTAACTGTTACAGGCTCTTGAGGTACTATCAGTAGGGGGTGCAAAAATAGATACAAGTACAAACATACACACATACATATATATTATATAAGTAAATAAATAAATAGATACATAAATAGTATAAATTAATAAACAATAAAAGAAAAGAATGGAGCAACTTTATAGACTGGCCTATATTAAAGTGTAATGTATCTGAGTGCAGAGTAGATGGGTTGATATGGTTCACAGTGGGGTAGATGTGGTTGATTAAAGTGCACGGGGTTTTTATTGCACATAACCGGTATTTTCACAGACAGTTACAAAGTGGCTTTGTACAGTCTGACAGCGGTGGGAATGAACGACCTGCGGTAGCGCTCCTTCCTGCACTGAGGATGCCTCAGTCGTCCACTGAAGGAGCTGCTCAGCTCCTCGACAGTCTGGTGCAGTGGGTGAGAGCTGTTGAACAGGATGGATGTGAGCTTTGCTACCTTCCTCCTCTCACTCACCTCCTCCACAGAGTCCAGTGGGCAGCCGAGGACAGAGCTGGCCCTCCTGACCAGCTTGTTCAGTTTCTTCCTGTCCCGCTCTGTGCTGCCCGGGGCCCAGCAGATGGCAGCGTAGAGGATTGCAGAGGCTACCACAGAGTCATAAAAAGTCCTGAGCAGAGGTCTGCATATGCCGAAGGACCTGAGTCTCCTCAGAAGGTGGAGGCGACTCTGGCCCTTCTTGTACAGGGCGTTGGTGTTGTGGGACCAGTCCAGTTTATTGTTAAGGTGAACACCCAGGTACTTGAAACTGTCCACTGTCTCAATGTCCTGTCCTTGGATGTTCACTAGTAAGTGTGTGTGTGTGTGTGTGTGTGTTTGAGTGCTTCTCCTGAAGTCGACCACCATCTCCTTCGTCTTCCTAGTGTTCAAGCACAGGTGGTTGCGCTCACACCAGTCCACGAAGTCAACGATGACCGACCGGTACTCCAGCTCGTTCCCCTCTGACACACGGCCCACGATGGCGGAGTCGTCCGAGAACTTCTGGAGGTGGCAGCTGTTTGTGTTATATATGAAGTCCGAGGTATAGATGTTAAAAAGGAAGGGTGAGAGGACGGTGCCCTGCGGTGCCCCCGTGCTACAGACTACCACCTTTGACTTACAGCCGCGCAGCCGCACGTACTGTGGATGGTTAGTAAGGTAGTCAATAATCCAGGCAGCAAGATGCCACTCCCACGTCCTCCAGCTTCCCCTGCAGGCGCGCTGGCCTGATGGTGTTGAAGGCGCTGGAGAAGTCAAAGAACATGACCCTCACAGCGCTGCCGGCGATCTCCAGGTGGGTGAGTGCCCGCTGCAGAAGGTAGATGACGGCGTCTTCTACTCCGATGTTGGGCCTGTAGGCAAACTGCAGCGGGTCTAGGGTGGGGCTCACCATAGAGCGGAGGTGTTCAAGGAGGAGCCTTTCCATGGTCTTAATGAGGTGGGAGGTCAGGGCGACAGGTCTGTAGTGGGCTGGTTCCTTCGCTTGAGCTGTTTTGGGAGCCGGAACCACACAGGAGGTCTTCCATAGGATGGGAACCTTCTCCAGGCTGAGGCTCAGGTTGTACAGGTAGCATAGTACCACACAGAGCTGGTCTGCACAGGTCCTCAGCAGCCTGGGACTGATGCCATCAGGTCCTTCAGATTTCCTCTGATTTAGTCGCCTCAGCTGTCTCCTCACCTGGTCTGATGTGAGGGAGAGGGGGGGCTGGGGTGGGCTGCAGAGGGAGGGGGATGTGTCTGTCGGGCTGTAGCAGTCAAGTGAAGTTGGCCTGGGGAGGGGAGGTGTCGGCTGGTCTGGAGACGTGTGAAGAGGGGAGGGGAACGGGAGGGGTGCAGAGGGGAGGGGGAGAATCAAACCTGTTGAAGTAACAGTTTAGTTCATCCGCCCAGCGCTGGTCACCATCAGCTGTCCCTCTGACACTCTGCCCAAATCCAGACATGGTCTTTAGTCCTCTCCAGACGTCCCGCACGTTTTTCTGAGCCAGCTTCTCCTCCATCTTCTTCCCATAGCCCTTCTTTGCCCTCCTGATCCTCCACTGGAGCTCACGCTGGACCTTCTTCTGCTCCTCTCTGTCCCCCGAGATGAAAGCCCTCTTTTTCTGGTTCAGGAGGACTTTAAGCTCAGGGGTGACCCACGGGTGATTGTTGGAGAAGCACCGTACCCTCCGTGTTGGCACAGTGCTGTCCACGCAGAAGTTCATGTAGTCGGTGATGCAGTGTGTGAGGCCGTCGATGTCATCACCAAAGGAGTCACAGAGCATGCTCCAGTTTGTGGTCTGGAAACAGTCTCTAAGCCTCTCGTTGGTCTCCTCGGTCCACACTTTCACAGACCTCTTCTGTGCAGGTTCCTTTCGCACCCTGGGTGTGTATTGGGGGAGCAGGTAGACCAGGTTGTGGTCTGATCGTCCCAGTGGGGGGAGGAGCTGTAAGCGTCCTTCACATTTGCATACAGTAAGTCCAGTGTTTTATTGTCTCTTGTGGCGCACTTCACGTATTGCGTGAACGTCGGAAGAGAGGCGGAGAGAGGGGCGTGGTTAAAGTCCCCGCTGATCAGAATCATGGCGCGGGGGTGACGAGTCTGTGTCTGATTAACGGCGCTGTGTAGACGCTCACACGCGGCCGCCGCATCAGCCGAGGGCGGAATGTACACGCAAAACACAATCACGTGTGAAAACTCCCTCGGTAGATAATATGGCCGCGCGCTTACCGCGAGCAGCTCCAGGTCCCGCGTGCACAGCTGCTCCTTCACGTGCACGTTTGCCGGCTGGCACCATCGTTCATTCACATAGACCGCCACGCCCCCTCCTTTCTTCTTACCGCTCTCCGTTACACTCCGATCTGCACGCGCGAGTGTAAATCCGTTAAGAGAAACCACAGAGTCCGGTGTGAGTTCATTCAGCCACGTCTCTGAGAAACACATGAGACTGCAGTCCCGGTACTGCCTCTGCTGCCGGGTCAGCGCCGCCAGCTCCTCCGTCTTGTTGGCGATCGCGCGGACATTTCCCATGATGACAGAGGGAACACATGTCCTCCGCGTCTTTCGTCCCCCTCTGCAGCCTCTCCTTTTCCTCCGTATTTCCAAAGGAACAACGGGCTTTTCCGCGTGAAGGAGGGCGGGGGCGCGCAGGCCGAGGAGGGTCTCACGTGTGTAAGACCTGCGTTGCTCAGAGCCGTCGGTGAATGAGTTTCCTGACGCCGATCCAAAAAGTGAAAATAAAAGTGCACAGAAAAACAAAAGCATCATAAAAGTATGTTTTCCAGATGCAGGATTGAAGAAAGAAAAAGAAAATTTGAAAAAAGATAAAGAAACACGCCTATATACAATAGAAAAGAGAAAAAAAAGAAAAATAAACTGAGGAGCTCCTGTAACTGGCTGCAGGTCACCCGGCGCCATCTTGGGGGGAAAAAAAAAAAAATTGTCCCTCATTGTGATCCCATTTCCCAGTGGTCTCTCTGGCTCCTGGTTCTCAGCTCCGTGCTCGACCAGTTCCTGCTCTGAAGTTTCCCTTAGTTTTTGGTTTTCATGTTTCCCGCTCATCTCTACGGTGACCACGATTTCCCCACACTCTAGTGCCTTCCCTGTGAAGAATAAACCTCATGTGTTTCATCATACTCTGTCTCTTGCATTTTGGGGCTAGACTGAATGTTCCTAGTGTGACAGAATCTTCTAGCCTGAAGAATGGACCCAGCAGAGACCACCCAACTTCAACAGGCATTGTCCCATCAGGGACTCCTGTTGAGACAGCATGACTTCACTCTGCACCAAATTGTGGATAGCCTCCAGAGATTGATCACCAGCATGGTGCAGCTCGGAGGAAGGATGAGCGCCATCACAACCCAACTCACCACTGCGACCCCGCAAACCGACTCTTCACTCTGCGCACCGGCAGCAAGATCAAGCTCGAAGACCAAGCCAAGATCGAGTTTGTGATGAGCCTGCTCACAGATCAAGCCTTGTCCTCGGTGCTAGCAGTCGCCACCCATACCCCAGATTTTTGCTCACACTACAATCACTGACGGAAGACGACTCCCACAAGCAAAAGCAGCTGGGCCGCACCAGGCTGACATCGGAGGAAAGGCATCAGCGACTGGCTAACCGTCTCTGCATTTACTGTGCGGCAATGGGGCATTATCTCGTCCAGTGCCTAGCACGGCCAGGTCCGACAGTCAGGAGAGGAGCAGTGGCGAGAGAACCCTCCAAGACGCCTGGGAAGCGCCTGCAGGTTCAAGGTACACTGCACTCTGCACAACATACCCACTCAGTCAGCATATTTATTGACTCAAGCGTCGATGCCAATTTCATTGACTCGGGGGGTGGTTGAGCTCCACGACCTACTCGTACACGAACTCGAAACCTCGAAGGAGGTGATAGCCATTGACGGCTCACTCATCGCTAGCGTCACTCACAAGACGGAGCCTGTTAAGCTCAGTCTGTCTGGGAATCATCATGAGTGTTTGGAGCTGTTTGTTCTCTCTGCCCCTCTCAACTCTCTGGTGTTGGGGTGGTCATGGCTGCAGACTCACAACGCCCACATTGACTGGCGCACGCTCACCATACGCAGCTGGAGTGACGACTGTCTTCAACACTCTCTACTGGCTGCCATTACCCCCCCCCCCCCCCCAAGTCTCCCAAACCCTGATTGAGCTGAGGGAAATGGATTTGACTGGCATCCCAATAGAATACCACGACTTAAAAGAGGCATTCAGTACAGACCAGGCCCGTTTGCTACCGCCGCACTGACCATACGATTGCGCTATTGAATTACTCCCAGGTTTTACACTCCCTTCTCAGCAACTCTATAACCTCTTGAAGCCTGAGAAGGAAGCCATGGAGACTTACATAACCAAGTCACTGGCTGTAGGTCTTATCCGGCCCTCATCGTTCCCGGTAGGTGCCGGGTTTTTCTTTGTGGAGAAGAAGGACAAAACCCTGAGACCCTGCATTGATGACGCGGTCCTGAACAGTATTACTGTAAAGAATAAGTAAAGAATCCCCCTCCCTCTCATTGACTTGGCCTTCACCCCTCTCCACAACGCCACCATTTTCTCTTAGCTGGACCTCAGAAATGCTGACCACTTTGTCTGGATTCGGGAGGGGGACGAGTGGAAAATGGATTTTAACATGCCTCTGGGTCATTTCGAATATCTGGTCATGCCATTCAGTCTAACCAACGCTTCGGCGGTTTTCCAAGCCTTGGTCAACGACATACTCAGGGACATGTTGAACTAGTTCATGTTCATCTACCTGGATGACATCTTGATCTTCTCCAAGGACCATGATGAGCATCTCCGTCATGTGAGAATGGTTTTAATGAGGCTCCAGAAAACAGATTATTTGTTAAAGGTGAGAAGTGCAAGTTTAATGTCACCTCAGTCTCCTTCTTAGAGTACATCATGGAGGAAGGGTGGATAAGACCAGATCTGGAGAAGGTAAAGGCGGTGGCAGAGTGGCTAGCTCCAGAGATGTGGAAACAACTGCAGAGATTCCTGTTGTTCACTAACATCTATCAAAGGTTCATACAGGACTATAGCCACCTAGCAGGCCCCTCACACAGCTGGCATTGCTCAAGGCACCCTTCAAGTGGTCCACTAGTGCGCAGATGGCGTTTGGCAGACTAAATGCTAAATTCATCAACGCACCTGTGCTGATCCATCCAGACCCCTCCCTGAAGTTTGTGGGGGAGGTGAACTCCTCAGACTCGGGGGTAGGGGCTGTTCTTTCCCAGTGCTCCCCGACAGATCAAAAATTGCACCTGTGTGCTTTATTTTCCCATCACTTGACCCCAGAAGAACAAAACTATGACGTGGGGAACTGTGAGCTGCTAGTAGGTGGCTGGCACTCCAAAAGTGACGGCACTAGCTGGATGGGGCAGCCCACCCCTTCGTTGTATGGACTGACCATAAGAATTTGTCCTACCTCCGTACGGCCAAGAGGTTGAACTCCTGTCAGGCACGATGGTCCCTCTACCTGGAGAGATAAAGATTTACCCTTACGTACCGCCCCAGCTCCCGGAACACGAAACCTGACGCTCTCTCCAGGCAGTTCTCCCCAAGGAAGACACCACCACAGAGTGACACCACCACCCAATTTGCTATGCGGGTCATAAAAACAAATTTCATACTGGATCGGTCGAGGCCCGGGTTAACAATGACCGCCATCAGTAATGTTACCCAACAGGGTGCTGGTGGAAACTGGGCTACTGCTAGTCGAAGAAGGAGAGATGGGAGGCATGTCTGTAGGTGGAGAGAGAGAAGAGGAAAGGCATGAGTCTAGGACTGAGAGTAGGGACTTTGAATATTGAAACTATGACAGGAAAAGGTAGAGAGCTAGCTGACATGATACAGAGGAGGAAGGTGGACAAACTGTGTTCAGGAGACCAGGTGGAACTGTGGCAAGGCTAGAAGCTTAGGAGCAGGGTTTAAGCTGTTTCATCATGGTGTGGATGGGAAGAAATTTGGGGTAGGAGCTATCTTGAAGGAGGGATTTGCCAGGAATGTTCTAAAAGTGAAAAGATTGTCAGACAGAGTGATGAGTCTCAAGTTAGAAATTGAAGGTGTGATGTACAAGTTTGTTAGTGTTTATGCCCCACAGGCAGGATGTGAGCTAGAAGAAAACAATAAAAATCTCCAAATCTAACACAGCTCCAGGACCTGACGGCATTCAAAATCGGTTTTGGAAACTGTTCCCCTGTGTCCAACCACATCTGCTCACTTGTTTTAATTCTTTGATGGACACAGGGGATGTCCCTCCTTGGTTCTGTAAAGGTCGCACAATACTCCTCCCAAAGAAAGGAGACTTGACAGATCCTAAAAATTACCGCCCTATTACCTGCCTGAATACTATGTACAAAATCTTTACAGGGTGTTTGACAAATCTCGTGTCATCCTATTGCCCCTCCAATGAAATTATTTACCCGGAGCAAAAGGGAGCAAGAAAGGGATGTTGGGGATGCAAGGATCAGTTATTGGTCCAGAAAATGATACTTGAAGGGGCTAAAACTTACCACAACAACCTCTCAATGTGCTGGATTGACTACAAAAAAGTATACGACTCTGTCCCTCATGAATGGATTCTGAAGTCTTTGCAATGTGTTGGCCTACCTGAGCGATTACTCCATTTACTCAAGTCTTTAATGAGTTGCTGGTCAACTCCGCTTGAGATGTACTCGCAAGGTCAGGTTAAGACTTCAGAACTTATTTCAATTAAGAGAGGAATATTCCAGGGGGATTCTTTTAGTCCCCTGCTTTTTTGTTTGTCACTTAATCCCTTGAGTTTTTTTGTTCAATAAGGAGGAAGGTTATCATCCAGGGCCTCCACAGCACAGATCCCCAACACCTCTTACTCATCTCCTTTACATGGATCACATCGAGCTGATTCCCAAAGGAGATTCCAATTTGAAGAAACACATTCTCCTTGTCGAGTCCTTTTCACAAGATATTGGTATGACTTTCGGACTTGATAAATGTAACATTCTTCATTTAAAACGTGGAAAGGCAATCAATGATGGATCAGTTGAGTTACATGGAGGAGGAGTGATTGAGCATCTCGTGGAAGGCCAATCGTACACCTATTTGGGGATGCCAGCTCGAGACAAGCTTCAGAATGCCCACATAAAAGACAAACTTCATGCCGAGTACAAATCTCGTCTAAAAAAGATCTGGAGTTTGGAGATAAATGCTAGAAACAAGGTCAAAGCCACAAATACGTACGCAGTGCCTGTCATTTCTTACTCTTTTGGTGTTGTTGATTAGACAAAGGACGACATCATGAGTCTTGATCGCCTTACAAGAAGGATCATGTCTGACAACCGAGCTCACCAACTTCATTCCTCTATCAATCATTTATATTTATCAATCAATTCCGGGGGACGAGGTTTGATTAATGTGGAGGCACTTCATGATCGTATTTTATTGTGTACTTTTGGACATATTTATTTATCTGATGTTCCTCTTGTGAAGCATATCAAGACTCAGGATAAAAGCAAGGACTTCCATCATTATCTTAAACGCGCCAAGGCTGCTGGACAGAATCTCAACGTCAATGTTGATTTTGTCGATGGCGAAGTACTGCTGGACGGTACATCTATGGGTGTCAACCAGGTGAAGTCTTTCATAAAAACTGCTCAGAGTCGTCATTTCAAGGAAAAACTGTCTGGAAAACCACTACATCATGTTTATGGGCAGAGTGTTGGGCAGAACAGTAATCCTTCGGACTCCTTTGTCCGTGGTACGACCCTGATCATGTCCAGGGCGTCATGGAAAATGATAATTTCAAGCTTCTTTGGAATCGGCCCATATACAGCCTGAAGATAATTAAAGCCAACAAGCCTGATCTTGTCCATTTTGATAAATCCAATGGAATTATGAATATTATTGAATTTTCTGTCCAATGCAGCCGTGAGGGGGGGGCACAAACCAGTGTCTCTCCCTCACGCCGGTCCCAAGCCCGGATAAATGCAGAGGGTTGCGTCAGGAAGGGCATCCGGCGGAAAACAAATGCCAAATAAACTATGCGAATCACAAGAAAGAATGACATACCGGATCGGTCGAGGCCCGGGTTAACAACGACCGCCATCAGTGCCGTCAACCAACAGGGTGCTGATGGAAATTGGACTACTGTTGGTCGAAGACGTCGAAGAAGGAGAGGCGGGAGGCGTGTCCGTTGCCAGAGAGAGAAGAGGAAAGGCGTGAGTCTAGGACTAAAAGTAGGGACTTTGAATGTTGGAACTATGACAGGAAAAGGTAGAGAGCTGGCTGACATGATGCAGAGGAGGAAGGTGGACATACTGTGTTCAGGAGACCAGGTGGAAAGGTCGCAAGGCTAGAAGCATAGGAGCAGGGTTTAAGCTGTTTTATCACGGTGTGGATGGGAAGAGAAATGAGCTCGGAGTCATCTTGAAGGAGGAGTTTGCCAGAATGTTCTAGAAGTGAAAAGAGGTCAGACAGAGTGATGAGTCTCAAGTTAGAAATTAAAGGTGTGATGGTCAATGTTGTTAGTGCTATGCCCCACAGACAGGATGTGGAGCAGAAGAGAAGGAGAGATTCTGGAGGAGTTAGATGAAGTGATGCAGAGTACCTCCAGAGGTGAAAGAGTGGTCATTGGGGCAGACTTCACTGGACATGTTGGTGCAGGAAACAGAGGGACGAGGAAGTGATGGGTAGGTTTGGTATCCAGACAGGAACTAGAAGGACAGATGTTGGTAGATTTTGCAAAGGATGGAAATGGCTGTGTGAATACTTTCTTCCAGAAGAGAGAGGAGCATAGGTGACTTATAAAAGCGGAGGTAGGAGCATTACAGGTAGACTACATCTTGTGCAGGCGATGTAATTTAAAGGAAGTCAGTGACTGCAAAGTAGTAGCGGGTGAGAGTGTTGCCAAACAGCATAGGATGGTGGTGTGCAGGATGATGCTGATGGTGAGGAAGGTGAAGAAGGCAAAGGCAGAGCAGAAGACAAAGTGGAAGTTGAAAGGAAGAGTGTCGGGTTGTCTTCAAGGAGGAGTTGAAACAGGCTTTGGGTGGTCAGGAAGTGCTTCCAGATGACTGGACAACTACAGCGAATGTGATCAGGGATACAGAGAATATTTGGTGTGTCATCTGGAAGAAAAGTAGATATGAGACTTGGTGGTGGAATGAGGAAGTGCAGGAGTGTGTACAAAGGAAGAGATTAGCTAAGAAGAAGTGGGACATTGAGAAAACCGAAGAGTAAACAGGGAGTACAGGGAGACACAGCGAAGGCAAAGGTAGCAGTGTCAAAGGCCAAACAGAGTGCGCTTTGATGACTTGTATGCTCGCTGGAAAGTAAGGAGGAGAAAATGATTTATACAGGTTGGCACAGCAGAGAAATAGAGATGGGAAGGACGTGCAGCAAGTTAGATTGATAAAGGACAGAGAGGGAAATGTATTGACTGATGACAGAAGTGTGCTGGGAAGATGGAAAGAGTACTTTGAAGAGCTGATGAATGAGGAAAATGAGAGAGAAAAAGAGTAGAAGAGGTGACTGTTGAGGACCAGGAAGTAGCAAAGATTAGTAAGGGTGAAGTGAGGAGGGCATTGAAGAGGATGAAGAATGGAAAGGCAGTTGGTCCTGATGACATACCGGGTGGAGGTATGGAAGTGTTCAGGAGAGGTAGCAGTAGATTTTCTGACAAGAACATTTAACAAGGTCTTAGAGAGTGAGAGGATGCCAGAGGAATGGAGGAGAAGTGTGTTGGTGCCCATTTTTAAGAACAAGGAGACGTAGAGTTGTGGCAACCTACAGAGGGATAAAGTTGATGAGCCATACGATCAAGTTATGGGAAAGAATAGGAAGCTAGACTAAGGGCAGAAGTCAGCATTTGTGAACAACAGTTTGTTTCATGCTCAGAAAGAGCACCACAGATGCAGTGTTTGCCTTGAGGATGTTAATGGAGAAGTACAGAGAAGGTCAGACGGAGCTGCATTGTGCCTTTGTGGATCTGGAGAAAGCATATGACAGGGTGCCGAGAGAAGAACTGTGGTATTGCATGAGGAAGTCTGGGAGGGCAGGAGAAGTATGTTAGAGTGGTGCAGGACATGTATGAGAGATGTAAGACAGTGGTGAGGTAAAGGTCGGTGTGACAGAAGAGTTCAAGGTGAGGTGGACTGCACTCAAGGGTCAGCTCTCAGCCCTTCTTGTTCGCTATGGTGATGGACAGGCTGACAGATTGTAGGTTAGACAAGATTCCCCATGGACTATATGATGTTTGCAGATGACATTGTAATCTGTAGTGAGAGCAGAGAACAAGTGCAGGAAAATCTAGAGAGGTGGGAGGTATGCCCTGAAAGGAGGGGAATGAAGATTAGCCTCAGTAAGACAGAGTACATGTGCATGAATGCCAAGGACCAAAGAGGAACGGTGAGATTACAGGAGCAGAGATAAGAAAGGTGGAGGATTTTAAGTACTTAGGCTCAACAATCCAGAGCAATGGCGAGTGTGGAAAAGAGGTCAAGAAGCGTGTGCAGGCAGGTTGGAAATGGTTGGAGAAAAGTGTCCGTGTGATGTGATAGGAGGGTATCGGCAAAAATGAAAGGAAAAGTGTACAAACGGTGTTGAGGCCAACGATGCTGTATGGGTTGTAGAAACAGTGGTCTCTGGGGAAAAGACAGGAGGCAGAGTTGAGGCAGAGATGAAAATGTTGAGGTTCTCTTTGGGAGTAACGAGGATGGATAGGATTAGGAATGAGTACGTCAGAGGGACAGCACATGTAAGACGTTTTGAGACAAAGTCAGAGAGGCTAGATTGAGATGGTTTGGACATGTACAGAGGAGGGATAGTGAGATATTGGTAATAGGATGCTGAGGTTGGAACCTACCAGGCAAAAGGCCTAGAGGAAGACCTCAAAGAGACGATTCATGGATGTGGTAAAGGAGGACATGAAGGTCAAGTGTAAGAGAAGAAGATGCAAAGGATAGGGTGAGATGGAGGCAGATGATTCGCTGTGGCGACCCCTGAAGGGAAAAGCCGAAAGGAAAAGAAGAAGAAGATTGAATTTTCTGTCCCTTTTGACAGCAATGTGATTGACAAGATTCAGGAGAAGCATGCAAAATATGTGGACTTCGCCTTTGCAATGTCTCGCTTGTATCCAAAGTACAAAGTCGTCCAACTCCCCATTGTTCTCAGCGCCCTCGGATTGGTACCTCCTCATCTATTAACACAGATCAAGAGTGTGCCTGGGTTTGCTACTGGGAGCACAGCCATTCTGACAGTCTGGGCAATGCAGAAGGCTGCAGTGTTGGGGAGTCTCCATATTCTCCGGAAAGTTCTTGGTGGGTTTGACTAGGCAGTGCTTCCTGTGAGAAGTCCCATTCGCTGTCTGGGCTGCGTGTGGAGAGGGTGATGGCCCTGAGCTGATGATGAGCCTAACCAGCCTGACTGTGCCAGGATCACCCGATCTCTCTCTGCTGCATATAAATCGTTACTGTAAATAATAATAATAATACTGGGATTCTTTACTTTACGCAGTTAATTGGGACCAAGATCGCCACACGACCATCGAAATCCGTGAAGAAGGTCACCCCCCCCCCCGATTGACGTATATGTACATGGATATGTTTATATAATATCACTAAGTACATATTCAATGCTATAAATGCTTATAATAACAATTAAACATAAAAAAAAAAACACAAGATGTAAATAAAATATAAATACACACAGACATATGGAACTGCATGAGAAGAGGACCATGCTGGCAGATGCACCTGCACACACAGATGCAACAATGTAACTGGTTTTGAGGGGGGATTTTAGGTTGTTTTTTGTTTTGTGTTGGTTTAGTTTTTTTTGTCGTTTTTTTTTTTTTTTTTTTTACTTAATTGGCATTTTCCCCTCTCTAGTTGCCACAACTCTGCACGTCTTCCTTGTTCTTAAAAATGGGCACTAACACACTTCTCCATCCCTTCCTCCGACCTTGTTGAATGCTCTTGTCAGAAAATCTACTGCTACCTCTCTTAGACACTTTCATACCTCCATCAGTATGTCGGTATATCCTCCCGGCAGGGCAGCCCTCAGCTGCGACAACCACGTCGCATGCAGCCGTCCCCGCGATCGGCTCCAGTGGTGATGACAACACTCTCACCCACTACTACTTTGCAGTCACTGACTTCGTTCAAATTACATCGTCTGCACTAGATGTAGTCTACCTTTGTGCTCCTACCTTCGCTTTTATAAGTCACCCTATACTCCTGTCTCTTCTGGAAGAAAGTATTCACCACAGCCATTTCCATCCTTTTTGCAAAATCTATCAACATCTCTTCTTCTGTGTTCCTGTCCTGGGTACCAAACCTGCCCATCACTCCCTCGTCCCCTCTGTTACCGGCACCAACATGTCCATTGAAGTCTGCACCAATGACCACTCTTTCACCTCTGGGGATACTCTGCATCACTTCATCTAAGTCACCCCAGAATCTCTTCTTCTCTTCTAGTTTACATCTTGCCTGTGGGGCATAAGCACTAACAACATTGAACACCACACCTTCAATTTCTAATTTGAGACTCATCACTCTGTCGGACACTCTTTTCACTGCTTCTTGCTAGCTTTCCTGCGCATCCTTATAAAATAGAGTCTCTGCTTGGATTATTTCACTATGTGTTCAAAGTCCAGCTCAGATGTGATGCATCAACAGATAGAAGGTTTCTTAGAATAGAGAAAACAGCAGTGGATGAAGTGACACCACAAACTGTTTTGATAAGCAGGACTGAAGAGATGAGAGTATGAAAGGAAACAAAGAAACAACTTGCCCAAAAGGAAGAAAGGAGGAAGTATTGGCATAGGTACCAGATCAGTTATAAACCAAATATTAAACAGACAGAGTCGGTGAGGTCAGCAGGATTAGTCAAAATACAGCTTAAACCAGGAGTACGAATGCCATAAATGTGGCCCATGGCGTAGTGGTTAGGGTGCTGCGCTCATGATTAGAAGGTTGTGTGTTCGAATCCCAGTTAGACCCTCACTGTGCTAAGACCCCCGGGCAAGGTCTCAACCACAAGTGTGCCTATGTTCACCCAGCAGTATAAATGGGTACCAGTAAGAATATACTGGGAAGGTAACCTGTGATTGACTAGTGGCCCATTCAGGAGGAGTTGAACTGCTCGTTGCTTCACACTATGGAAACCGGGGATCGGCACCAGCCTGATGAGCCACTATGGCCCGGATGTAAAAAGCCTGACAGACTTTACCTAACCTTACAATTGCCATATCAGAGACAGTTTCCTCTGTCAAAAAAGCAGTAGAATGGATAAAGCCAACTCCTGAGAGATTGGGCCAAGTAGAAGTATTGATGCAGACCAAAAGCCAGTGCAAAACTACAATCTTTCCAATCAAGAATCCAAATTCAGATAAGCGGAGACTGGTCTGTGCTTTATGAGGGGGAATAGCAGAAAATCTGAGTTCTTCCTGATCCATGCACTCTGTTGTCCAACATTACAGAAGAAAGAAAATGGTATAGTTATTTATTTTTGTTCAGCATTCTTTAGTGTACCACTGCCCACAGTTTAGCAACTCTTTGTTGCTTTTACTAATGGCAGAGAGCAGTACACCTAAACAAGGTTGTCACATGGTTACTATAAAAGTTTATCAATCTTCAATCAAGTTTTGGTGCAAAACCTGGTTGGCTTGTACATGTCCAGCACCCTGCTCCAGTATGTTAGATAAGTTGTTGATTCGCAGCCAAATGAAGAGCAGTGCATGCAAGACTCAACACAGGTCCTACAAATCTTGACGAAAAAGGGTCATAAAATAGCAAAAATCTATATATACAGGAACTTCACGCTGCAATCAATGAGGCTTCAGTGCATCAAATACTCTGCATCACTTCATCTAACTCACTCCAGAATCTCTCCTTTTCTTCTAGCTCACATCCTCCCTGTGGGGCATAAGCACTAACAACATTGAAAATCATGCTCTCAATTTCTAACTTGAGACTCATCACTCTGTCTGGCACTCTATTCACTTTTAGAACATTCCTGACAAACCCCTCCTTCAAGATGCCTCCTACACCATTTCTTTTCACATCCACACCATGATGAAACAGCTTAAACCCTGCTCCTAAGCTTCTAGCCTTGTTACCTTTTCACCTGGTCTCCTGAACACACAGTGTGTCCACCTTCCTCCTCTGCATCATGTCAGCCAAAGGTAGAGACCTTTTTCTGCCATAGTTCCAACATTCAAAGTCCCTACTCTCAGTCCTAGACTCATGCCTTTCCTCTTCTCTCTGTCTGCCTACGGACACCCCTCACGCCTCTCTTTCTTCAACCAACAGGAGTCCAATTTCCACCAGCACCCTGTTGGTTAACAGAACTGATCGCAGTCATTGATTACCCGGCCTCGACCGATCCGGTATGTTGTTCTTATTTTTGATTCGCATTTTTTATGTGGTATTGGTTTTATGTTGGATGCCCTTCCTGACACAACCCTCTGCCTATATATATATATATATATATATATATATATATATATATATATATATATATATATAAATAAAGGCTTGGCCTTGGTCTTCGTTTGATAGGATTCGAGTGCAGGCTAGTAAGTAGCCAAGGAAGAGTAATGTGTGAAGACTCTCCCAGTTTATTAAATATCTCTGATATTTTTGTAAGTTATTCACTATCGCCGTCCTCCAGATGATGAATAGTTAGTGGATTCCTTACCCTTACCTCACTGTCCCATGTTCCAGACATTGGACATGTGGGTCCATGAATTAGTTTTGGAAATATTTTTTTCCATTATTCTCTCTTGGACTACTTAATTATTCGGTTGGCTTTAGCTTGAGTCTTATTAACTCCATCTAAATTTTCAGTCATTGTATGTTGATGAAAAATACTTTCTGCTCATTTCCTTAAGCATTGTACCCACTTACACTCGTCATTAAACCATGACTTTTTAATGTGTGTGACTGAAGAGGATTGAGGAATATACTCTTTTGCAATGTCTAAAAAGCTGTTCTGAAAAAGACTGAGGTTAAAATTTCTTGACCTAAAGCTGTGAAACGAGTCCAATTTGCTTGATCATAATTAAAACAGGGAGTAGAGGACTATGCAACCGGATCTGTTCTGGATAACATAGTTTGAAAATGATCACTGCTACAGAAATCATCATGAACAGACTATGAGAATCCATGTAGTAATTCTTGGTCAGCCAAGGCTAGATCCAGAGCAGTATAAGTGCCAGTGGGAGGATGGAGGCACATTTTTGTGCATGTATGCTGGCATGTATCATTAAATACGCAGAGCACATTATTAGATATACAATCCTCAAGAAGAGCACAATTACCATTATGGGCAGGATCATCCCATAAAGTACCATCGGCATTAACATTGCCTACAAGAAGACAAGGTTTTGGGAATTTGTCATGCAATGCTTGCAAGTCTTATGGGTTAAGAGTATTAGATAGTGGAATATAAATAGAACAAAGTGTTAAAGCAAAGCCTAGAGTTAGGTGTACAGCGACTGCCCATAAGTTAGTGGTCAGCAGAACCTGGCTGTGAATTATGCCTTTCTTAACCATAAGTGAAGCACATCCAGTAAGTAGCCTTTACATTGACGGCCACAGTAGCACTATGGTAAGAAATTAAACCATGAAATTAAAACATCTGGGAGTCTGACAGGAGAGTATCCTGCAAGCCAAAAACAACTGGTTGATGGTCTTGAGCCAACAGTTATAACTCATTAAAATTGGATTTTTATCTGCTACAGTTCCACCATATAATTGTAGCATGAGTGGGCATTATGACATATATGGTTTTCCGTTTGGGGATTTCTTAGGAGAATGCAGATGACTATGACTACGGTGAGGGACATCCTCAGTCTCCATATCAGCCAGTTCCTCAAAATGATTGTTAAGGGGAATTGGAGATTGATGGGAGACAATTCTAGGGGAATGAGATTTCTTGACACCATGACCTTTTGAAGCTTTAGCCTTTGGTGATCGGCCAAAGTGGCTGGAGCTGATGCTCTGGTGGGAACTTTGTTTTGTCATAATTATCATGAGGAGTTCATGGAACTTGGCCTCCAGAAGCAACAGATTCAATTGTTTGCAATGAAACTGCAAAAGTGGATGATCCACCTGGATGATGAGTCCGAGCTTAAATTGTGGCATTCGTGTGGATCACGTAAATGATCTTGATGAAAGATTTTTACATTTACTGGTTAGCCAAGTACAATCAGTCAGGCAAGCCACTGAAGATACAGGAGCTCAAACAACTGCAGAATAAACTGGTTTCTCAGAGGTAGAGGTAGCAAGCTTTCTATCCTCTTGGAATGAAATATCTTTTTCAGTTTTTATTTTAATTGTGTTTTTCTTTTGCTGATACACTGAACAATCTTTTGAGAATGCAATATGCCCACC